>CM057337.1:950753781-951953781 GCA_030015575.1 Agapanthus africanus
ACTTCTCCCTGTTGATATAAATCTACTCACCTGATCTTCGCTCGCCGATGCCGACGTCGCCACGCGCTTGCTTGTCGTCTAGAAGTCCATATGGGGGTATATTCCATTCCAGGAATCTTCTCTCAATTGGGTATGCAGGACCAGCCAAATATGGCTCAAGGGATATATAAAATACTTTTTACCTCCTGTGAAAAGCCTGCTGAGCATTGGCACAAGTTAAACACTGATGGGGCTATGAATGTTAGAAGCAAAGCCATCTCTGGTGGGGCTGTATTAAGAAATGATAAAGGAGATATAATATTTGCAACAAAGTTTTATTATAGGGCCGGTGATGTACAAGAAGCTAAATGTAGAGCAATATTGGATGGGTTATTGCAATGCAAACTTAAGAAAATCAGAAGAATCGCAGTTGAATCTGATTAAAAAAAATCATTGTAACTTGTATTAACCGCAAAAACAATCCTAAGTGGTCTCTATTCTACAATATTCGAGCTATACTGTATATTGCAAAGGAAATCGAAGCTACTTTCAGTCATACTTATGGGGAGAACAATGAGGTAGCAAACCTTTTTTTTTTTGGCAGCAGCAGCACAGATGGAAAGATGTAGCAGTAGTTATCTTATAAATTTCATTCCAGCAGAGCTTAAAAAACTTTATATATTAGATTTTTCTCACCTGCCTAGAATCAGAAGGATGAAGCAAAAAAAAAAAAAAAAGCCCTGGTCCGTTCTTTTAAATCTAGAAGCAGGAATTTGGTTCTAATATAATAACTTCAGAATATAAATTTCAGATGAGACTTCACGCAGATAAAAGTTTAATGGAGGAAAGATTAGATCTAATACTATGCATGATGGAGATTCTACAAAAAGTATTGTTACCTAGTTGTCTTGGAGGGAAAAAAAATGAACATTTGAGTTTGAAGATAATTAAAGCTGCCACCTTTGATGAATTTTATAGTAGCTGGGAAGCTGATTCAGATG
The DNA here is from genome assembly GCA_030015575.1 of Agapanthus africanus. Classification (NCBI taxonomy): domain Eukaryota; kingdom Viridiplantae; phylum Streptophyta; class Magnoliopsida; order Asparagales; family Amaryllidaceae; genus Agapanthus; species Agapanthus africanus. Next base: position 950,754,762 of record CM057337.1, read on the forward strand.
AAGAGCTCTAAAACAACAAGATTAGATCTGAAAATTTATGCTGAGATACAATAACAATAGCAAAAAGAAAAAGAAGACTTTTTGTGTCTGCCTGATGCTTACCTGGGTGAAGTATGCATAAGTGATGATAAAAGATGCAATTTTTGTTGGGAAAGGAAGTGGTTAGGAGCTCAGAAAATTGAGAGAACAAAGAGGCGAAGAAATGAGGAGTTTTTTTTTTTGGAATTTTTTTTTAATGGATTTTGAGACAATTTTGGGGAATTTTTTTTCAAGAGAATGAGAAGAAGATTTGGGGAGGTGGGCTGCTATTGTGGAGGATGGGGCTCAGCCAGAATTTGGTGAGGGAGAGAGAGATTTGGGTCTCAAAGTCAACACAAAACCATACCCTCGTTATCTAGTTCCATGCTTTATTTCTTTAATGTTTTCATTTCCCATTTCATCATTTTTTTCTTTCTTCTCTTTCTTTTCTTTTTCCTTTATCCTTCTCACAATATGGTTACCTTAGGCCACCATCTACACACAATATGTAAGAAAATGTAACAAGTGTGGATAAATGATATGTGCACATTTTGCACAAAAATGCTAAAAAACCGATTAGCGATTTTTAATCGTGATTAGCTCTAAAATAGCATATAATTAATCATAAAAACTTTAAAATGGCATAATTCCATAAAATACCCTATTTTAGAATTTTCCATAATTTTCCTAAAAATTTTCCCATTTATCGGTATTTAATTATACCGAAATATTAAAATATTCATTAAAAATTAATATTAAATTATAAAAATTCTCAAAAATAATATTTTATTTTTTTTTGAAATGTTACAATCTTCCCCACTTAAAGAAATTCGATCTCCGAATTTAAATTTAAATCCCCAAATTCTAAAACATTTCAATAAAATGTCCAAGTCGTCGGGCTCCGAAATCACCAATACATAAAACGCATCATAGCGTAATACGTGCGCATGAGTAATGAGCAGATAACTCAAAATCGAAACTCCGTCAAGCGTCCCGCAATCATCGGAGTCATGGTAAAGACACGAATGCCAAATCCATAGCAAAACCAATATGATATAAATCAGAACTATACATGTAAATATCAAATCTATATATGTAAATATCTGACGGAATGCATGCCAAATGTTTTAAAGTCGCTGTGCAATGCGCATAATACTGCACACTGGCGGACGTCTATCATAAGAAAATAGCCACATACGTATATATCTTTTGTTTAATGTGTACGTTCCGCCGTTTTTGGAAACAATTTAGAAGGGTTCTCTTGTTTTAAACGTTTCGTGTCATATCAGTCACGTAGGTAAATACTGAGACTATAGCTCGCTTTTTGGAAATCCCTTTGAAATCTATCAATGCATGCAAAATATACTCAGGTACTGTCATCTGACTAGTCCAGCTCAGTACGAAAACAAATCGCAAATATCATAAAAATGTACTGCTCCATAAGAAATCAATCCCAAAAGTGCATATGAAAACTACATGCTTCTGGTACGCACGGAAATCAAAATCCATATATGTGCCATACATGCGCACAGAAACAACATTTAAGTGCATCGGGTGTGCACACAACATCTGTCATAGGCAACGTGTGTGCCTGACAGCAAAGACAGGTGCATCTGACACGCACGAAGAATCTCGATTTAGTGCATCTGGTGTGCACCAAAATCGCATCTCAAAATATGCGCTCAATATGCGCGAAAATCCATGGCAGGTGCATCTATCATGCACGAAATCATGAAATCCAATATCAAGCGCCGAACATGCGCAAAATCCAATCAGGTGCATAAGGTGCACAAAACCAATATCGAGCATCCCAATCGAAATCGAAGTCCAGTGCATCTAAGTGCACAAAATGCGTATCACTGCACTGCAAGCATATGTGAACTATACCAAGTGCAAAAACCCAATCGTATGCGTCTATACGCACAAATCAACTCAACCGTATGAAATCCATATAATCACAAACATGAGAAACCAAGGCACGAAAAAATATCTCAAGTGCAACAACTGTGCAAAAATCGTAAATACTCAGTAGGTGCAACCATGGTGCCTGAAAACGATATCATGAAACTCAATCATCAAAACCAAATCATGCAAATAGATCGCTCAAAATACCAAAATAAAGTATGGCGGAATAGTCCCGCTCAAGCACATCCTCCAAGAATCTCTGGCCAACTGTCGTGGTCACTCATAACATGTCTCGTCGACGATCCTGAAATCTGGCCTGCCGGTGTGCGTATCATGACCACTCCTGGGTCCAGGTCTTCTCGTAATTTATTCCAGAAAGGTCCTGTCGAGGTCTCTCCCAAATCTCGTCTCTGCCGAACTGTCCGGAAGTCATCGTCCTTTACTATATCAGTTTCTTGTTCCGGAACGGCTACATACTCATCGCGACTCCTTCTGGAAGGTAAATCCAAGTACAATGCCTCGGCATGCGTATCGCATCTCTGATGTCGGCGGAGTGTAACGTTGTCTCATCAAGACCTCGTACGAACCTCTTACTCCACTTTTCTCTAACGTCGACTGCTTCGGACTCGTCTCGTCATGGCTGCATGGACTGAGCTCCAACGGCTATCCTCGTATCTGGAGTCTCCCAAGAAATGCATCTCACCACCTAGCATCCGAATGAAGTTGAACCATCCGATCGATTCGTCAAAACCTCATAATCCACCAAGAGCTCAACATCTTGGGTACAGTTTAACAGTATCGAGTACGTACCACAGCATCGATGGTCCAGCCGTAGAAGGGAAAACCCAAGCCTCACTAATGGCGCCGTGGAACTGCCGCAAACCCTAAGGTTCAAAGGCTTTCACACGGTCATTAAGTCGAGTTAGGGTTTCATTCTTCTAGAGGGTCCATAGAATTGCCTGCATGCTCCTCCGAATACTTTAAACTTGGAATAATAGGTTTCTGATATTCGATCGTCTCTGTCGACTCTCAACGTCTCCGCGTGAAGTCGTCTCTAGCTGGAATCAATCTATCTGATGACCTCGCATCGGGGTAGGCGAACGAACCACATGTCCTAGTCATTCATCCTCGGGTGACTAGCGACCTTCTGTCATCTCTTAGTACAACTCGTACTGCAATAGCTCCAACATCTGAGACGATATCTCGTCGTTCGTAGCAATGACTGGCTCACTTGTCTGCACGCTGAACAGTGCCTCAATCATCCTGAATAATCAATACGCCAACGTTCATCAAAATCTGGCTAGCCTCTATCATTGGCTCAATCTTCTGGTACTGATCGGCACATCCGAGAAATCTCGTAAAAGCGATCTGTCAAACACTCATGGCGCAAAAACACAATCAGACGACGCCTCTCAATGCAATCGTATGTCCCTGGAATCATGCCCTAGTCAGTCCTCATTCGTGACGAGCTCGTGCTGACCGCAACTCTAGCCGTAGCTCTCCCTGCCCGTAATCGTGGCAGCAAACCGTAACTGGTACCGATGAAGCTAGATCAGGAATGAATATACTACTGAACAAGGAAATGTACATCCTAAGGCTTCTTAAGTGGAGTAGCATATCGTAAATATGCCGCGGAACATACTCACGGTACGTCACTCTACTTTAGTCACCTATTCCATCAACCAAGGGTCACTCCGAAGGTAAAACCTAACGCTCTGATACCAACTTTGTCACGTCCCGAAAGTACGGAACATGACCGGCACTTAAACTACAAAACGTCTCGAGGCGTACGTAATCTAAGTAAGCCGAAAACCCAGAAATCCAAACCAAGAAAAGTAGTAGAGGGAAGGAAAACCAATTTAAATCAAGTAGTTTTAATAGCATAAGCCGAATTATGCATTTTTTTTTAAAAACATCAAATATTTTCTGAAAATTTCGGCAGAGTCTCCATTGTAAATACTGGCCCCCAAACGGGATACAACATGATAGTATACGAAATCAATAAAAGGCATCCCCAAACGGGAGCTAGCTCTTCGTCAATCGACGGTCACAACCACACAAGCAATATAATATACAACGCCAAGGGCGAGGATCAAAACTCAAAAGGAAACTCAAAACAATAAGAAATCCACAGAAATATAACGCGTGACTCTAAGGTCGAAAGAATAACATCACTGGTCTCTATCTCAAAATAAATACATGTTTGGTTGATGGAATTTACTAGATACAACTGGATAATATTATACAAAGTAATATGATGGGTACGATACCAATAAACCCACCTACTAGCAAGTCACCAGAAAGAAGCAGTGCCAGCAAAACCGTAATGAAACCTGTACGGCAAAACCTGCAAGAAAATTGTGGCACAACGGGGGTGAGTTGCCAACTCGTGAGTAGAAAAATATCTACGAATAGAAACCGCATGAACAACGCAATCCTAGGTTAACGATCATAATATATCCTCAAATATGTTTACATGCAGCCTATAACAATGGCTAGGGTAAATATCTGACCCGAGTGTAATCCCATGTGCCTGTGTCAGTGCCTCAGGTAGCAATATATCATATGGATGATGTATGAATGCATGAAACAGAATGCATGTACTGAAGAAAACTGCTTTCATAAATTAGTGAGATTTCTGTATCTTTTTTTTTGAAAAACGAGGTATCATAAATAAAATCAGCATAAACAGTGCCTAGTATCGACACAAAACAAATATCCAAATATCTCGATATCTCTGTGTCGCAATCTCTGTACCTCAATATCTCAAATATCTCTGTATGTCTCAATCTCACTATCTAGGGCGCCGTCAGTCCAGACCGGCCCCTACCATCAATCTCAAGTCTACGACGGTATCTTCCGGATATCCGACGCGTCGGGTAATATCACCGGTCGGTAGTGCTCCCCTGCCAGGCTCAACGCTATCATCTGCGATCTTCTTGTCCCGGGGTACCGCACCGGGTCCACCATGTACCCGAAACGGTTCATCCGTCTCCTCGAATCGGGTCTCGAAATCCATCAGCAAACTCATGGTGGACGACTCATATATCATGGGAAAACTGCACTTTTTATTTAAAAAGAGAGAAAAGGTTTATTTATGTTTTAGCGGTTTTCCTCCAAATCCAAGAAATCTCATGAAATCCGAATCCAAGTCATCAATAGCATGAAAACAGTGAATATAGGCATGAAAATCCATGAATGCGACACAACGGTGAATAATAACATGCATGAAGTAGCAGGCAATAACTACAATGTCTAAACTAGCATATAAGGCAAGTACACTAATATCATGTCTAAACTATTAGCTAACAACCTATGTCAATGAAATAGTATTTTCTAAAGTGTTCGTGACATGGCAATTACCGATGAAGATGTGTGTGAGCCGGCAAGTAAGTGTACGTGGTACATACGCGTCATCGGTAATGGTGCTGGTGTCCTAACAGCATGATATTAATAATAGGATATGAATTATAATATAAGCATGCGATGCGGAGCGAACAACAATAATGACCGGGAGCTAAATACTAGACACAATGATAACAAATCTGCATTTGATGTAATATGAGTCATACAGCTACACTAAACTATAGGGCTGAGCTAACAGGCTAATTGAAGGTGAGAAAACCGCCTAACATCTGAGTCGATACATATATACATACATATATATATATATATATACATATATATATATATATATATATATTAGTCGGTGATCCCGCCTCGATAATATCACATCCGATACCATATCTCTATAATCAAATATTCCCAAGTCAAGAGTGCGGATCAAACATCAACATATAGCTCATACGTAAATCCGTCGTACGGCATCCCAAATCTGGGTACGGGTCAATATCACATTCATTACATTATTCATCTGATATCCTCTTTATCCAAGATCATAATCCGGGTACTGATCTACATCTAGTACGATACTAATATTATCAATATAATCATGATCTGGCTACTGGTCTACAGCCTCATACAAACCGATATCATCATCATATATCGTCATAAGGAGGTATACATCGCCCAATGCGACCTATCATAAACATCCTGACATATTATATCTCATATCATGATCACATGTCGACCATTTTATTTATATCACCATTCACATGGTATCGTCGTCCAAAAATCCGCTATAACATCATGACGTGTCTCAAATACGAATTCTGTCATATCACCGATCTCACGGTCTCAACTCACATCTCATCGACTCACCTCAAATCCCAAATACTATCCTTAAATCCAGTATGTGAACACATAGTCCCATACCCATGTGAACACATAACCATATATATATATACCATCTAAGCACATATGAAAGAAGAATGTATGCAAGTATGGGTGTGTGTGTATGTGTGGTGCAACCACTACTCTAGAGTTTCGCAACACTAAACTAATCCAATCACACCTAGAATCTATCTATGTCATAAATAATTTCAAACAATATATAATCAATATATAAGTGTGTATACGTAGTCGTATACATCACCACGAACTGCGGGGGTGCTATACGCCATCCATCCGATTTCTCCCCGTAGATATAAATCAACTCACCTGATCTTCGCTTGCCGATGCCGACGTCGCCACGCGCTTGCTTGTCGTCTAGAAGTCCATATGGGGGTACATTCCATTCCAGGAATCTTCTTTCAATTGGGTATGCAGGACCAGGCAAATATGGCTCAAGGGATATATAAAATACTTTTTACCTCCTGTGAAAAGCCTGTTGAGCATTGGCACAAGTTAAACACTGATGGGGCTATGAATGTTAGAAGCAAAGCCATCTCTGGTGGGGCTGTATTAAGAAATGATAAAGGAGATATAATCTTTGCAACAAAGTTTTATTATAGGGCCGGTGATGTACAGGAAGCTAAATGTAGAGCAATATTGGATGGGTTATTGCAATGCAAACTTAAGAAAATCAGAAGCAGTTGAATCTGATTAAAAAAAATCAATGTAGATTGTATTAACTGCAAAAACAAACCTAAGTGGTCTCTATTCTACAATATTCAAGCTATACAGTATATTGCAAAGGAAATCGAAGCTACTTTCAGTCATACTTATAGGGAGACCAATAAGGCAGCAAACCTTTTTTTTTTGGCAGCAGCAGCACAGATGGAAAGATGTAGCAGCAGTTATCTTATAAATTTCATTCCAGCAGAGCTTAAAAAACTTTCTATATTAGATTTTTCTCACCTGCCTAGAATCAGAAGGATGAAGCAAAAAAAAAAGCCCTAGTCCGTTCTTTTAAATCCAGAAGCAGGAATTTGGTTCTAATATAATAACTTCAGAATATAAATTTCAGATGAGACTTCACGCAGATAAAAGTTTAATGGAGGAAAGATTAGATCTAATACTATGCATGATGGAGATTCTACAAAAAGTATTGTTACCTAGTTGTCTTGGAGGGAAAAAAATGAACATTTGAGTTTGAAGATAATTAAAGCTGCCACCTTTGATGAATTTTATAGTAGCTGGGAAGCTGATGCAGATGAAGAGCTCTAAAACAACAAGATTAGATCTGAAAATTTATGCTGAGATACAATAACAATAGCAAAAAGAAAAAGAAGACTTTTTGTGTCTGCCTGATGCTTACCTGGGCGAAGTATGCATAAGTGATGATAGAAGATGCAATTTTTGTTGGGAAAGGAAGTGGTTGGGAGCTCAGAAAATTGAGAGAACAAAGAGGCGAAGAAATGAGGAGTTTTTTTTTTGGAATTTTTTTTTGATGGATTTTGAGGAAATTTTAGGGAATTTTTTTTCAAGAGAATGAGAAGAAGATTTGGGGAGGTGGGCTGCTATTGTGGAGGATGGGGCTCAGCCAGAATTTGGTGAGGGAGAGAGAGATTTGGGTCTCAAAGTCAACACAAAACCATACCCTCGTTATCTAGTTCCATGCTTTATTTCTTTAATGTTTTCATTTCCCATTTCATCATTTTTTTCTTTCTTCTCTTTCTTTTCTTTTTCCTTTATCCTTCTCACAATATGGTTACCTTAGGCCACCATCTACCCACAATATGTAAGAAAATGTAACAAGTGTGGATAAATGATATGTGCACATTTTGCACAAAAATGCTAAAAAACCGATTAGCGATTTTTAATCGTGATTAGCTCTAAAATAGCATATAATTAATCATAAAAACTTTAAAATGGCATAATTCCATAAAATACCCTATTTTAGAATTTTCCATAATTTTCCTAAAATTTTTCCCATTTATCGGTATTTAATTATACCGAAATATTAAAATATTCATTAAAAATTAATATTAAATTATAAAAATTCTCAAAAATAATATTTTTTTTTTGAAATGTTACACTTTGACTCTTAGCGCTGGCGCTGTCACGCCCCGCTTCCCGGTGGCTCTTGGCGCTGGCGCTCTCGTGCTTTGCACGTGGGCGCTGGCGCTCTCGTGCTTTGCACGTGAGCGCTGCTTCAGAGTCTTTGACTCTTAGCACTTTGCTCTGATTGTCTTTGACTCTTAGCACTGCTTTATTTCAAATTTCAAAATTTGAACAGAGTTTTGCTCTGATTGGGGGAACATACCCTTTTATAAACCCTGTAATGTGTATTGTATTGATTGTATTGTATTATTTTGTAGTAAATGGAAGACTTGCGGAAACCATGATATCAGTAAACAGAATGGATATAACTGGATAGTCATGTAATCAGAGTATATCCATAGTTCGGTTCAGTCATGTTCATGTTGTTATAGATTGAATTCTGGTATTCATGGATTTATGTTGTATTGTAGTTTATACTTGAATCATATTTAAGTCAGATTGATTAGATTGAGACTTTGTCTGAGTCAGACACTTTGAATAAAAATTGAAGTCCTGAATTAGTTTTGATGTTATCGGTAACTGCTGCATACGGACGGCAGGATTTGTGTCTTTTTCCAAGAAAATTACCTTGTTGATAACACCGTTGTTAAATTGTCTATCTTAGATAGGCAAGCACCCACTTTCTCCGATTCCCCGAGGCTCAAGAGAACTGGTCCCGCTTAAACCTATATTTACTAGGGTCCTTATTGTAATTTAGTATAACTTGAGGGGGTTTTATGTAAAAATAGTTTTGATATATTTTCAAAATACACCTTAAGTATTTAATTATCGTTTTTAAGGTTTTCATAATTTTAATTTTTATAAAGTGAAATATTCTAGTGAATATAACCTAGATTTCATGTATATGGTATTTTAGTGTAATCTTGGAATGGTATTGAATTGTAAAGGTAGTTTCATGAAATTGGTGATCCCTTTGATTTAGAAAACATGAAATATATATTTAATATATTTAAAGTAGATATTTTGATAATATTTATATATATCTAATATTTATAAAAATAGATTTTATTTTTTGAATAGAAATCACATTTTTCTTAAAAATTCCATCGAGATCGAATGCTCCTTGCAGAGGTCTGCATCTCGCTCTACTAGGCCCGAGGATGTGCGATAACCCGCACCATCACGATCGGAGTTCCTCAAAATGGGTTGTAGAGGTGTATTTGGAAGAAATTAAATAATACACTTTTTAAAGAAAATGGTTTTTGTAAGTTTAGGGCATTTAAATGTAATGTCGTATTTTGTCCCCAAAGAATGTTTTACAAACCATCGTGCTATGTCAAAGATGAGTGTTGTGATGAGATAGGTCATTACCTCGTGAGTTTTCTAAAGGTAATACAAGAATATATTGAATTATATCGAAAGTAAAGTATATGGTATTTTACCGTAAAAATGCGATAAAAGTTGCATAATACATTATTTTGAGATGAAACTTGTTCTAATGAGCTTTTTTATGATTTCTAAACAATATATTAAAAATTGGTAGGTTTTTTATTAAGAAAGAGATGGATTTTTAAATAAAAGCGAATCGGAAGTCGGAATAACTCCGCTTCCGACGAGTTTTGAAAAGTGAAAGTGTTAGACTAGAGATTGAGAAGGGAAGAGGGGACATACTAGCTATTAAGAAAGAGGGGAGGATGAGGAAACTTTCGGAACCGTCGGGGTGTCGTTTCGTCGCCGGAATCTTCCCAAAACGTCGTCGGAACTTCGCCTCTTGCTAACTCCACTTGCACAACTTGGTACTTGGAAATTTTATAGAGTTTTTGTAATGGAATTCTGAATGAGGAGAGGTGAAATGGGGTGTAATATTTATAAGGAAAATTAGGGTTTAGGCTAATGAATTGGAGAATTAAAAATGCATTTAAAATTTGGTTTAATGTCACTTTTTATTTTTAATAAAAACAAACAGTACATGGGTTAGGGGGGAGGCCAAGGGGTTAAGGAAACCAAAAAAATAGGTATTACCTATGGGGGGCCGACGACACCGGCCCCACGAGGCATCTCGTCGGCCAACTCTATGGGGTGGGGGCTCGGATGCTTGCCACGTGTTCCCGTCGCTTCGACTAGCCTATTGCACATGTTTGTTTAATCTGTGACTCTTCGTTTTACGTGTAGTGTATGTGAAAACCTTTGGGCTTCTAAAATATTAAAAGAAAAAACAATAAAAGTAATATGTGGCTGGGGGGATTCGAACACAGAGGCTATATCACAGCAGTGTAAGGCTTTACCAATGAACCACAAGTGCTTTCTTGCTGTTCAAAAGCAAATCAAATTTATAACTTGTGCTCAGGCTTAGGTACTCCTTTCTGTATTTTTGAAAAAAATCTGTACAGAAAGTTTAGGGTTGTTACAAGGAGTACAACTAGAAGGCACAGAAACCGGTCACGCTCGAAGAGTTCCTCAGGCATATTCTTGAGAACGAAGATAGTGACAACGATGAGGAAAATGACTCATCAGGAGATACCGGGGACCGTGTAGCAAGTTGCCACATGGTCTCCCATTCGTTGTTAAATGACGAAGAAACTCTCTCGGCGTCAGAAAACAACGTGGAGGAACTGGGTGCAGAATAGGCGCTAAAACCCCCGGAACTACCAGAAGACCCGATCGATAGGTTATTAAATGAAGCCTTTCGAAAAAGCATAGCTGACCGGGAACGCGAAACAGCCATATACGAAAAGGGTAAGCATCAGCGTTAGGATGAATAAGCTGTGGCAAGGATGTGTTGTAAAGTACTCCAACCAAACCAAAACATACCTATGACAAATAAGAGTAAGATCAAAATTGAGAAGCGGTTCTCCAAAGCCCTGTCAATGGGAATGAAGCTGACACCTCTTATAGGAAACACTCCTGGGGTCATATGCCTCGACAGAGAGGAATCGCATCCAAACTACTGCCTATATCATCGGAGATTTACCCACCCCACCGAGGAATGCAGTGCTTCAAAAAGTGGTTGCAAGGATACATTGTTCATCAAAAACACTTCAAGAAGATGAAGCGCGAAGCTCGTCGACGGCAAAATAGTGCGACAGATGCGCATGAAAGAACGATTGGCAACTGTCATATGGTTGATACCAATTCGAAAGAGGAAAAACCTCAAGTTCTTACTAGTTCGGAAGGGGGAAACCCCAAGTTCTTACTTTCGGGAGCGATTCTGAGGACAAAATACCTCTCAGCTCTCTCTTCAAAAACTCCACCTCCGAAAAGAAGAGGAAGAGAAGAACTGGGAGAATATTCAGCTGTGTAATCGCATGCTGCCTGAAAAGAACCACGGACCTATAAACAAAAGTTCGAGCAAAAAGAACAAAGGGAAAGAAAAAATCTCTGAGGAAATTGCTCTCGGTGATGGGGTTGTCAAAGAGCACGCAGCGAGGGACACGTCTAAGAAAAACAAGATGGATTACAATATCCTAGCACCTCTAAGAAAAATACTCTCACAACTGAGCATATTGTATGCTCCCCTCCTGTCCAAGGTAGTACGAGATTCTCTGATCAAGGCATTACAAGAGCCCGATCAGTTCCAAGCTTTCCTCACGGAAGAGAAGATGAAAGATAAACTGGCAGAGGTCCACACGGCTGACATTACATTCAACGATGAAGATCTCCTCCTCGGTACGTGCAAACATAATCGTCCGTTATACGTCACCAAGTACTGCCCCGACATCAAGATAGGGAAAATCCTTGTCGACAATGGATCCTCCGTCAACCTTCTCAACGTGAGAGTGCTGAAGGAGATTTGCATGAACGTTCAGCACCTGGCCCGAAACAAAATTACCATCTTCGGGTTCGACTCACAGTTGTCATGGACGCTTGGGTCCGTAATACTGACGTTAAGTTTTGGGCTGCTCATCACTGACATCAAATTTCATGTCATTGACGCCAAGACTTGCTATAACGCTATGCTCGGCAGGCCTTAGTTACATGAGTACAATGTCATCCCTTCTACACAACATCTGTGTATGAAGTATTTCAAAGACGGCTTGGAATACACCGTCACAGGGAAGCTAAATCCATTCTCCGTACACAAGGTCCGAAAATATGAGACGCAAAGCACTTTCTACTAGACTTCGAGGATACGGAAAGATGCAATAAGCCGGAGGATAAACAGAAGTCCGTCGCCACCATCCCGATCTTTGGGAGCGATAACGAGAAAAATGAAGAAATAGTCTACTCGGGGAAACCCTATAAAGAAAACAATAGGCCCGGACCATCTACTCCTATTTTGGTCTTTGGCAGCGACTCAGAGGACGAGGCCAATGCAGTGTTCTCCGTCCGCCCGTCAATGCAAACTTTTGCCGGAACAAATCAGAGTTTAAAAATTACAATGGCTCCGCCTCGGCATTATTATGAACCTGATGCACTCCATACATTCAGCGTACAAGAACTGCAAACTTTCTACGTACCTTCCATGCGAAGAGATGAAAAAGTGATTCTCTTCTACCAATCTACGGAAAATAAAGTAGAGAAAGAAGTCTGACATAGTGCCGATTTTGCACTCGACAGGCTTCAACCAATCTGTCTGCCAAGATTCTACACGAAGGGATTGAAAAGGCTGTTAAGATACCAAGGTGTACCCCTCGAACAAACTGTTCGGCAAACCCAATTCTACAAAAAGATTTGGGATATTTCCGGGACTCAGGGAAAGATGCCTAAAGGGAAGATGGAGACAATCAGGCTCAGATACGTTCAGTCTAAGAAACGGGAGCGGTTCCACAGTTTCCATGCCATAAAAAACTCCAGTAAAGAGGAAAACACTCTTCCAAATGGCCGTGACGTTAAAACAGAGCGAAATCCCGCTCTAAGAATGTTAAGTCCGTCGCTCGAAGAACAAATAGACAAGCGAATAAAAGAAGCTTGTCAAAAGAGCCGAGACAATCACAGCCCCGAAATGGCCATTTATGAAAAGGCTAGGATGCAGCGCCTTAATCAGCAATCTGCGGAGAAAGAAAACTATAATGCTCTTCATCCCCGGCCCGCCGCATGTCCTCGTGAAAAGGGAAAATCCGGAAATAGAGGCAAAAACAAGGCAAAGAACACAAACAACGTTCGAAAACAACGAAGCGGATCCAAGAAGCCGTGCAATCGAGAAAAGGTCGATTGGAACCCATCCTTTATAAAGAAGATGGGTCGGGAATACTCTTTCCCCCAAGACAAGATGAGGAAAATATTCAACTTTGTCATGAAGCACCAAATGATGACACTTTCGGAGTCTCGGCACCCCGAACAAATAAACGAGGTGCACCATCCGGATTATTGCTCCTATCACCGAGTAATAGGTCATCCCCTCGAAAACTGCTTCACCTTCAAAGACTGGATAGAAAACCAATATCGACAAGGCAGGTTCGCTTTATCCGACAGCTGGAGGGTAACCCCGCCGCAAAAGTATGAGTCAAGGAGGACCTATACCATGAGGATGGGACCGGCTCAACATCAAGAGTGGAAGCAAACTCGTACCCGCCATACGATAACACTCTTAAAAAAGGGAGGGTACGAGACTATGGATGGCCCCTACATGTGCTTCGCAAATGAAGACGAGGACGAGGTGATCTCGGAGTTTCCACCAGCACCGAAAGAGCTAGAAGACAGGATACACACTTCGACGGAAACCTAAGGAAAATTGACTTAGTGTCATAAAATGATCCGAGGCCGACATTCGTCAGTGAGCTACTATCTGAAAAACAGGTGGCCACGTTAAGAGACGTGCTCATGCAATATAAGGCTACTTCGCGTGGAACTATTCCAAAATACCAGGTCTAGATTCAAAGGTAGCAGTAAATAAACTGGCCATATTGCCGGACATAAAGCCAGTCAAACAGGCTCCAAGAAGGATACGACTCGAACTTGAGATGAGTATAAATGCTAAGGTCAAGAAACTAATCGGCTCCGGCTTCATCCAAGAAGTCCAATATCATGACTAGATCGCTAATATCGTTCTGGTGATGAATAAAAATGGGACGGCGCGCATCTGCGTGGACTTTCGGGAACTCAACAAAGCTTGCCCGAAGGATGATTTCGCAGTACCTATTACCGAGCTGATGATCGATAACACGTCTACCCATGTAACAACCTTAAACTTTCTGTACAGAAATTTTTTCAAAATACAGAAAGGAACACCCGAGCCTGAGCACAAGTTATAAATTTGTTTTTCTTTTGAACAGGAAGAAACAACTTGTTGCTCATTGGTAAAGCCTTACACTGCTGTGACGTAGCCCCTGTGATCGAATCCCCCATCCATATTATCTTTTTATAAAAAATTTTAAACTTTTAGAAGCCCAAGGGTTTACACGTGCACTACACGTAAGATGAAGAGTTACAGAGTAATCAAACACATGCACTAGAGAAAACCAAACGACACCAACACATGGCCAAAGATCCAACCTCCCCCACCAAACTACGACCGGCGAGATGCCCATAAAGACCGGCACCGCCGGGCTAAACCGTAGGTACTGCTATGAGATTTTTGCCCAAGCACCCCTTGGCCTACCCCACTTCTCTCATGTTGTTTATTTTCTCTGCATATTTTCCAGAGAATATTAAATCACTTTTAATCCAATTTTAATGCATTCTTTAACCCTCTAAACCCTAATCTTACCCTATAAATACAACCCTACCCTTTGGCACTCCCCATTCTGAAATCAAATGCCAAAATTCTCCAAAATTCTTAAGTTCAAGAAGTTGTGCAAGTGGAGTTAGCAAGAGGCGGAGTTCCGACGAAATTCTAAGGAAATTCCGGCGACGAAACGATGCCCCAACACTTTCCTAGCTTCCCCCTTCTCTCCTCTAACCTTGTAGCCAGTAAGTCCCCTCTCCCCCTCTCTTTTTCTATTCTAAAAACTTTCATTTTTAAAACTCGACGAAAGCGGAGTTAATCCGACTTCCGTTTTGTTTTTCTTTAAAAATTCTAACTTTTCTTAAGAAATAAAATACCATACTCTCATATAATGTTTAACAAATATTAACAAACACATTAAAACAAGTTTCATATCAAAAGAATCTTTTATGCAACTTTTATCGTATTTTTACGGTAAAATACCATATACTTTACTTTCGACACAAATTAACATAATACTTGTATTACCTTTAGAAAACTCATGAGGTAAGGACCTACCTTATCACAACACACATATTGGACATAGCATGATTTACTTTTGAGCAATATTTTTGGGAATATCACGAGTTACAATAAAATATCTTAAACTATTACAGAACCGTTTTCTTTAAAAGGAGTATTCATTAATTCCTTACAATTACGCCTCTACAACCTATTTTGGGGAACCCCGATCGGGATGGTGCGGGAGCATTTGATTTCGATGGAATTTTTAATTCTATTTTTAAGAAAATGAGATTTCTAGAATATAAATAAAATTTATTTTTATTATTATATATATATATATATATATGAATATTATCAAAAGATCTATTTTAAATATATTATACAAATATTCCAAGTTTTCTAAATCAAAGGAATCACAATTACATGAAAATACCATTTCAATACAATATAATTCCAGTATTTCCATAAAATACCATATTCAATGAAAATTAGGTTCTACTCACTAGAAATTTCACTTTTATAAAATATAAATCTATGAAAACCCTAAAGACGATAATTAAATACTTGAGGTGTATTTTAAAATTATATCAAAACTATTTTTACATAAAACCCACTCAAGTTATATCAATTTACAATAAGGGCACTACTAAATATAGGTTTAAGCGGCACCAATTCTCTAGAGGCTCAGGGAGCCGGAGAATGTGGGTGCTTGCCTATCTAAGGTAGACAATCTAATAAACGGTGTTATCAATACGGTAAATGTCTTGGAAAAAGACACAAATCCTGCCGTCCATGTGCAGCAGTTACCAATAATATCAAAACTAATTCAGGACTTCAATTTCTTTTTAAATGTCTGACTCAGACCGAGTCTTAATCTAATCAATCTGACTTGAATTCCATTCAAGTATAACTCCATTTACAACATGAATCTGTCTATACCAGAATACAATCCATAACAACATGAACATGACCGAACCGAACCATGGATATACACTGTTTACGTGACTATCCATTTACATCCATTCCGTTTACTGATATCATGATTTCGGCAAGTCTTCCATTTACTACAAGACAATACAATACAATCAGTACATTCAATACAATCAATACAATAAATATTACGGGATTTCTAAAGGGGTAGACTGGTACGGAATATATTAAAGGTGGCACGAGGTGGTCACTAAAGACGTAATTACATCCATGCTGTTGTTCCATGGTATTTTCGATGGAGCCTTGTACTACAGGTTACCAAAGTTCACGGTGTAAGTTGGACCCCTCTCGTATACACTGGTATATTCTATACCAAGCTACAAACACTACGTTAACATAACAATCAAATATTATACTAGATATGCTCTCTTTTCTATCTATTCTACTTCTCTCCTTTCTTTAGGACTTACCGAGCGATTGTTCGCTGACTACATTCATATTTCTCTTCTTCTTTGGAATGTTGTCAGGAGGACCCGACTCTGAGGAGCTCGAGACCAGCTATGAGCACTTGGAACAGTTCACAGAAGACCCGGAGCATTAGACTTTACTTGTACATACTTTCATTTCAGTTATACCATTGTTCGGGCATTGCTTTCTATTCATGTACTTACATTCCAGTTGTACCTGTAAAAGAATATTTAATAAATAAAGTTGCTGTTCATTTATATTCATGTCTCTTGTGTACATTTACTTTATATTGCTTAGATACACTTAGCGTGTTTACTTCTGAGTAAATACATAGCGGGCCTCGCCGCGTCCCCTTGTCGTACACCGGGAAGCGGTGCATGACAACCCATGAGGTCTTCTCCTTCATGGATGGATCTTCAGGGTACAATCAAATAAAAATGCATCCTGAAGACCAAAAACATACAGCCTTCCAGGCTTCGCTGGGCATATTCTGCTATAACGTGATGCCCTTCGGTTTAAAGAACGCTGGCGCTACCTAACAAAGGGCCATGACAACGATCTTCGATGACCTCATACATGAGATCGTTGAATGCTATATTGACAACCTTACGGTAAAGAGAAGATCTCACGAGGAACATTGGGAACATCTAAAAATTGTGTTCCGACATCTTCGGAAGTATAATCTGAAGATGAATTCTTTAAAATACGCGTTTGGAGTCTCCTCAGGAAAATTCTTAAGATTCATCATAAAAACCGGGATATCAAAATCGATCTCTCAAAGATCAAGGCGATTATGGAAATACCCACGCCAAGAACTCTCAAACAGTTGCGATTTCTTCAAGGAAAGTTCGCATATAACCGGCGATTCATAGCGAACCTCTCCGGAAAATGCCGTCCCTATAGTCATTTGATGAAGAAGGGGACCCCGTTCGTTTGGAATCAGAAGTGCCAAAATGCACTAGATGAAATCAAGCAATATCTGCAAAATCCGCCGGTATTAGCCGCTCCGGTTAAGAGAAAACCCCTTATCCTATATACAAAAGCTCTTGAAGGTTCTCTAGACGCGCTGTGGGTACAAGAGAACGATTAGGGAAAGGAGAGAGTTTTGTACTATTTGAGTCGAGTTCTCCTGCGAGCAGAAAACAACTATTCCCCTATCGAAAAGCATCGCCTGACATTGATCTTTGCAATAACGAAGCTCAGACATTACGTCTTGGCACATGCGGCCCATCTCATATCAAAGGCGGATCCTTTCAAATATCTGATGTCAAGGGTCATACTAACAGGAAGGCTTGCCAAATGGGCCATCCTCCTGATGGAGTTCTCAGTGACGTATTGACCCCTTAAAGCAGTAAAAGGTCAGGCCATAGTTGACTTTTTTGCGGAGCATCTGATACCAGCCGACTCCCCGTTAAATTGCGAGTTGCCAGACGAACATGCGTTCGATGCAATCGAAGAAGAGAAGGAAGAAAATGATTCTCAATAGGAACTCTACTTCAATGGATCATCTTCCGTGAAAAGGCAAAAGCAAAACACCCCATAATCAAAACCGGGGTGGGCCTTATCTTCGTGACTCAGCAAGGAGGGATATTGCGTTATGCCCTTTTCTTAACAGAGCCAAGGACTAACAACGAAGCTGAATATGAAGTTTTGATAGCAGGTCTCGGGATCGCTATCGACATGGGAATCAAAGACCTCCTCATATATGGAGACTCCCAGTTGATCGTTAGCCAAGTAAATGGCGACTATCAGACATGCAAGCCAGAGATGATAGAGTATGGCGAAAGAGTGCAGCAACTGCTGACACAAATCCCCTCCTACATCCTGAAGAGTATACTGCGTGCAGAAAACAGTAAGGCGGATGCATTGTCCAAATTGGCTAAGGAACTGGTCGATGAAGACCTCGATGACGTAAGGATCATTGTGCAAAGCCGCCGGGTTCTCGCGCCAATAGAAATACCTTCGAAAGACATAATAAAATCATCCGAAGGAAAAGAAACAACCGAACAAGTAGTCCTTCAAATAAAGGATGAAGAAAAGGTCAAGGATTGGAGGGAATTCTTCATAAACTACTTCAAGTCCCAACGAACACCCAAAAATACGTCGTCTAGACATTAGTTCATGAAACAAGCTTTGTCTTTCACCTTCGTCAATGATACTCTATATAAGAGATCGTTCGACTGTCTATAACTAAGATGCCTGGGACCAGAAGAAGTGAAGAGAGTCGTCCGAGAAACTCACGACGGACTCTGCGGCTCTCATCAAGTTGGGCCAAAGATGAAGCTGAAGATAAAAAGAATGGGTTACTATTGGCCCACGATAATTCAGGACTGCCTCGAATATCTCGTGCTAAATTCATGGGGAATTCATCCACCAACATCCAAATTCGCTACACCCAACAGTACCAAGCTGACCGTTCGAAATGTGGGGAGCTGATATAATTGGCCCCATTGAACCAGCATTGTGCAAAAGACATCAGTTCATACTGGCAACGAACGAATACTTCTCTAAATGGGCAGAAGCAGTACCACTAAGGGAGGTGAAGACGGAGAATATCGTCCATTTCTTCAGGACACATGTCATCTATCGATTCGGCACTCCGCGACGAATTATCTCGGATAATGGGCCAGCTTATAGAAGTCATAAAATCAGCCGCTTCGCACAGTAACATAAAATAGATTGGAGGTACTCTTCAGTCTATAACCCTCGGGCCAACGATCTCGCTGAAGTTTTCAACAAGACCTTGACAAAGATTATAAAAAATATGGTGTCCAGAAACAAAAATGACTGGCATGAAAGGCTGCACGAAACTTTCTGCGCGTACAGAACAACGTTCAAGACGACCACGAATACAACACCATATGGATTGGTATTCGGCACGAAAGCAGTGCTTCCCCTGGAATTAAAACTCCCTTCTCTATGAGTAGCGGTTCGATAGGAGCTGACAGATGAAGAAAATGCCCATCTTTAGCTTGAGGAGCTCGATGCCCTCGATGAAACTTGCCTTATAGCACAACAAAATCTAGAGGCTTATAAGGTAAGGATGACGCGAACATACGAAAGACTGGCCGGGTCAAGAACGTTCTGCCCAGGTGAACTCATGCTAGTTGTCAAAAGACCAATGATCCCCAATTGTGCAAAACGGGGGAAGTTCGAGCCGAACTATGAAGGCCCGTATATTATAGACAAAATCTACCAAGGTGGAGCCTATCTGCTAATGGATATGCATGGCGAAAGACCCTTCCGGCCAATAAACGGCCGATTCCTAAAAAAATACAACGCTTGACGAGGCACGACTTAGGTCAATGATAGATGACGACGCATGTGTCTTCTCGCTATCTTCTTGAGTCAGGACTCTGAGAGTAGTGTTCGAAAAGCTCCATCGATTCAAAAATGGCAACAATGGACCGAGAAGTTCTTAAACTGACCATCCGCCTCAAACATGGCGATATCGGACCGAGATGTCCCTAAAATAACAATGGACCGAGATGTCCCTAAATTAACAACGGACCGAGATGTGCTTAAACCAGAATTTCACCTCAAACATGGCGATAATGGACCGAAATGTCTCTAAACTAGCACATCGCCCCCCAAATACGGTGATATGCTCTCTTGAGATCTATATTGCAATTGAATTCCTAACGGCGAAGGTTGCAACTCAAGTCCTACTGGCTACACGGACACTCCAGCGATGAAGCCACCCCTAAATCCCACTGGCAAACAGGTGTGTCACCCGCGACGAAACTACTTTCGAGAGTTTCTCTAAAAAAAGGGTATGTCCACAAGCGAAATGGGTACAGATGAAAACCTGAAAGGGCGCCGTGAATAAAAATAGCAAGGCTATCGGCGAGCTTGTGAAAATCTGGAAGGGTGCAATCTCGTAAAAAAACTGCGTGGGATCCTTACGACTCACAAAGGAGCAACACACATATGAATCCTAATAATTTTTAAGGAGAAAATACACTTTCGAGATCCTCACGACTCGTAAGGAGAATTTCCCCTATGAGACCCTTACGGCTTATAGAATTCAAAAGTCTTAGGTTATAGGGATCTAAATCTGTTCTTAAGCCATCATATCCCCCAAGTTGCCCTATAGGTGGTCCTAGATTGACCCTTGTATACAATCCATTGGCATAAATAAATATATTCCCCACCAAGTTCCACCAACGACGAGAAATGTCCCCATATGGTGAACGACACTTGTAAGTCCTCTCGACTTATAAGGAGAAAACACTCTTGGAAGATTCTTATGACTTACAAGAGAAAATATCACTTAGGAATCCCCACGATTCCTAAGGAGAAAACACATCTACGAGATCCTCACGACTTGTAAGGAGAAATACCTTTATGAGACCCTTACGGTTTATAAAGTCAAAAAGTTTTAGTCGACAGGATCCTAACCCTGTTTGCTAAGCCATCTTTGTTCATACCAACAAAGGAAAATGATAATTCGCTCCTGACAACAATCCAGTTGTAGTGATACTGATGTCTAAATAGGTGTCAAACCCTCAAGTCTCCACGGCAAATGATGATTCGTTCCTGGTAATATTCCAATGGTAGCGATGCTGATGCCAAGATTGGTATCAGATTTCAAAATCGACAACTCAAATATATATATATATATATATAATAAAAATAGCCTAAATGGTAGGGCAACTTGTAATAAAAAGCGGCGAGTAAAAATAAAAAATAGTCGAAATGATTGGGCACCGCAAAAAATAGCCGAAATGATTGGGCAATCGCGACTTGCGCAATATAAAAAGCTGAAAAGATGGAGCATCGCGGAAATAAAAAATAAACAAAATAAAATTTCCTCTACCCTGCAGGTAGGTCCACAACGACTCCTGTATACAATCCATGGGCACAAATGAAAGAAAGGGAACCATATTTTCTCACCAGGCTCCGTTAAAGGGAAAGCCAGATCTCGATGGCAACATCCACTGTCTAGAGATCAGCTCGACGTTCTTCTCATTCCAACAGGGTGCAAACGCGACGTCAACAAAGCTCTAAAGAGCCAAATCAAAACGGAGTAATGACAAAATCCTAGCTCCAACTTGATGTCCTTCTTATTCCAACAAGGTGCAGATGCAGCGTCTACAAGGACCCAAGGGTCTAATAAAAGTGGAGCAATGGCATATTCCTAGCTTCAGATCTCGATGGCAACATTACATCCTGATGATCAACTCGACGTTCTCCTCATTCCAGCAGGATACAGATGCAACGTCAACAAAAGACCCAAGGGTCAAAACAAAAATAGAGCCATGGCAAAATCCTAGCTCCTAGTCTTGACAGTTCATATACAAGATAGAGACTATCTCGGTGTTCCCCCTCATTTCAGCAGGATGCGGACACAATTATCAAATGAAATTGGAGCAATAGCATATCTCTAGCTCCAGATCTTAATTGCAATACATACAGCATAGAGATCACACAGATGTTTTCCGACTTCAGCAAAGAATCGGCGCGACATCGTCAAAACAAAAGAAAAACGAAGTGACGGTATATTTCTAATTTCGGGTCTCGACGGCAACCCATATAAAGCCTAAAAGACCATTGGAGATCTTCCTACCCCAGAAGGGTGCGGTTATGACCCATCGGGGCTCCAAATTAAGCCTAACCTCAAGTAAAAAGCGTCATGGAAAATTCCTAACACTTACTCTTCCGACGGTAATATAGCCTAAGGAGATTACTTGAAGACGTCTTATCCAGCCCTCGAAGGGATCAGAGACACGACAGTCGTGGGGTTACTCGAATAACAGCTTAAAGACTGCATATCGAGAAATATATCAGCCAACGTGATGGTACCATGGACTAAAACCCTAGTACCACAAACCTAACGGACCTCTGTCGTAAAGAGAAAGGAGTTTATCTACATACAATGTTAGCACAAGTTTGCCTGTAAATCCAATAGAGGTAAACTAAAAAACACTTCGAAATGAGTATATAAACTAGAGACTCTGAAATGAGTGAATAAACTTTAAACTCCGAAATGAGTATATAAACTACAAACTCCAAAACGAGTGAATAAACTACAAATTCTGAAATGAGCACATAAACTACAAACTCCAAAATGAGTATATAAACTCCAAACTCCGAAACGAGTATATAAACTACTTCACGCCAAAGCGAGGCATCAAAGGATAGAGAGGTGCAAGCATGAAATAAAATATGTTTTTTATTCATAAATCAAAATGAATACAAGATACAAAGAAAAAAGAAAAAAAATATACAGCGACAAAAATTTTAAGATGGCAGGCGGTTCAATAGGTCAGCTAGATCGTCATTTTTTCGCCGGATCTTTGCCTCAAGCTCTAGCAACGCCGCAAGCTGAGTCCCTATCTGTGCCTGTTGTTTTTGGTATAAAGAAAACCGATGCTCAAGCTCTTTTTCGGCAGTCTTGTGGGTCTCAACTATTTTGCGTGTAAAAATGACGGCTTTATCAAGACCCACCACCTCCGTAATCGCCTCCTGAAAGACCCGCCAGATTTCATAGGCCCGAGTGGTCTTGGTTGTGAGCTGGGTTTGAACTTCCCCAAAAGCCTTTGAAATCAGCTCCCTCTCCAAAAACTTCTGGTTAGGCCTTTTCTCGCAAGAACGGAGATTGACCGCTCACCGATCAATCCATTCACGCAAGCGGACCTTTACCGATAGGATATCAGAGGGAAGGCGTATGCATTCGACTCTATGTAGAGAAGCCTCCACTTGACGGCAATATTCGACCCAAGTACGCACCAGCGCCTCGTCATGGTAGGTAGTAAGGACGGACAAAGAAGTGTTAGTTTCAACAGCAAATTGCTCAGCCATGACGGAAGTGCCAGCACGAAGATCTTCAATAAGAGTTGCCAGTGAATGAATGATTTTTTCGCCATCCTCTCAGATATACGTCTGGCGTAAGGGCCTGGTGGCGTGCAAATATCGGACTCTATCGGAGTCAGGGTTGGCAAAACTGTGAAGACACATGTGTGGTTAGTCGCCTTTCCGAATGAGGAATAAGTAAAGGAATACCAGGGCTAAAGCGTCACTTACCCATGGCAACAGAAGGCACATCTAAGAAATCCCCAGGCCCATCAAGAACTTCAACTTCGTCCTCATCCTGTAAGACTGTGGTTTAAGGTAAAGGGCACATCAGCATCATTATGAAAACATAAAATGGAAGGCAAAGGAATACCAATCTTGGCCGGAGGAAAGGACGATGCGCTTGGGGGGTATCGCGTGCGGGACCTCCATGTTAAGTAGACGAAGGAAGGTTTCCTCCGAAGAACGATCTATAACAGAGGACGCCAACTCTTGCAGTTCTGGGAGAAAGAAAGGGTTAGACATATGGAAAAGATGTTATATATATATATATATATATATATATATATATATATATATATATAAGATTACCTTCGATACTTTGTCCATTCTGGACTGGAGGGATAGCATCTTCAGCAATCTCCTCTACACCCCCCCCCCGGTGCGTCACTGGAAATATTTACAGAATGTATGGCCGGTCCGGTAACCTCCACTGAAGGAATAAAAGCCGTCGCTGGTGGCTCTAAGAAGCGATCTGGGATCGAAACTGCACCCGCCGTAGAAGGCCCTACAAAGGAAAAATGTGTAAAGACGAATGCTATGTGAAAGCGATAAAAATTATTTACTGAGAGGGATGTAAAAGATATATACCGATACGCCAGAGAGCCTGAAGTATAGCCTTTTCAAGTCGCTCCTCTTTTCTGTTTAATCGCGCTCGTCGACCTTCGATCGAAGATAAATCCCTCCCGCCTTCAGAGCAGCCTCGTCTTCAGAAGCGGTCGATATTGGTCTTTTGAGAGCCCATTCTTCTTCCAGCGTTAAACAAATTACTGGTAACATAGCAGGAGCTGGGTCAACATCCCAGAATTCAACAGGGGGAAAGCATCCCTTCTTAGGCTACACGTTTTCGGTCTCATCCTGTGAACGCTTCAAAGCCTCGACCAACTGAGCAGCCTCCTCGGCAGATGTACCAGGAAAGAGGAGACCGTCGTCTAGTTCATGCGCAGATATAGGTTCATCATGAGTGAGGGGCTCAGACTCGAGCAAAATATCAAGTAAACAGGCGGCCGATTTCTTCCTCTTTTTAGGGCACGAGCTAGCACTGCGACGCTTTCTCCCCTTCGGCACTTTTGCACGGCGCTGCCCAATCTCGCCTTCAGTATTTGATTTTAGTGACGCCACTGCTGGTGCTTTAGAAAGAGTCTCTACCCCGGTTCCAATACGAACCGGCACACCAGCGGTACGGGGGACCGATTCTGTTCGATCGGCTTTAGAAATAAGCACTGAATCGCTGTCCCTCAAGAGAGGGAGAACGACCGACCATGGCCGCAATGGAGCGTTGATAGCTTAAGATGGAGCAGATGCCTTACATTCAAAGAGCATCCTTCTTTTCTCTACAATGATAGGACTTACCCGGTGATGATACCGGCCCTTGAAGGGTCCCATGGGCCTTGGAATGTAGTCGGGGTCGGTGATCATAAAGAGGGAACCAGTATTTAACCTCATGAAATGATGAATAACGTCATGAGTAGTCTCCAGCGATAGAGTAGGCTCAACCAAAAAGGCTTCAAGGGGGACACCCTGGTTGTAACCCAGCTGTTGGGCAAAGCGATGTGGATTATATCGCATGAAGAGAGCAGTGTCATTTAGGCGGAACACTAAGTACCACGGCCTGATTGAATATAAATGCATGATCTCTTTTTGTTTTAAAGCCGGCGCCCCATTCTTCGACAAATCGAATAACTGTTGAATAGTCCTTGCTGGCGCAGAAAGGACCCGATCATTGAAAACCATCCCGCCTTCGTTTGAATATGGGTAAAGCAATACGCGCAGAGCCCATAACTGAGTCGGATCAGGAGTGGAGGCATCAACCAATCTCATGACTCGCGGGAAGGTATGACTCATAGAAATCAGGCCACTGGTGCACAGCAAACACGCCTATCACATGCATCTCGATCCAGGACGTGAAGTAGTGGAGGGAGAAATTCACGGTGTCTGCACTTAGGTTTGAAATGTTGGTGGCGGTACGTAAACCATGGTATATGTATGATAACCCTGCAATGCCAATGGCCAACCGCGCTCCTTCGGTTATGCGATGGGCAGGGTAGAAGACAGAGGCTCTCATAAAACGACGGTGCATTGGCATGGCGAACCAGCTGAGCCAGAGATTGCTGAAGCCTATGAAGAATGTTTCTTCGTCTATTTCAGGAGCAGCGATTGTGTCAAAAGTCACGGCTGACGAATTTGGAATATAAAATTACGGCAGATCTTCTTCTTTAGCTGGCAATTTCTCCAAACCGAATTCGAAGGGATCCTCGACCTTTGCAAATTTCGGCGCTTTCTTGGATAGAGCATCTTTATGAAGAAAGTAAGCGATGAAAGCGTAAAAATTAACACCTTGCCGTTCCGATGCCATGAACATGCTCTCAAAAATACCTAAGGCCTTGATTAGGCTTGGGTGCTCGTGCCAAACGGCATTCTCAGTTGTCAATCCTCAAGCATGGCTGGCACTGTAACAAAAATATACTCGTCATGGGGTAATAATTCTTCGTAGTGCTCTCCCCTAATTGCAGCCCTGAAATTTCTCGGAATTCCTCCAGCGAAATGGAGACTTCGTGATCCCCTAGTAGAAACGTATTCGTTGGAAGATTCCATTGGTTTAAAAAAGCTTTAACCCACCAGACGTGGAGAGTATGGTAGTAGAATATCGACACGCACACCGCTTGATACAGCCTAACTTTCTGCAACCGTGAGCATTGGGAGGCGAGAATGTACCGGGCCCAAGGAAAATAGCCCACTGAATGTCGCGGGGTAACGCCTATCTTATAAACCTGCCCCCAAAGTCGAGCTTCACCTTGATATATTCGGCGTCCCAAAATGTCGATAGCCATCAAGGGTTGATTGGGTATCCCTATCGTTGATGGCTCAAGCCGGCCCTCGGGATGGCCGCCTCCACTGCATAAGCAGTACGCGGACGTTCCGTAAATGAAATCTAATGGATGGATTCTGTTGGTACTCCACATGTAAAACTAAGGCGACCCCTGATAATATGACCGTACCAAATCCCCCATAGAAGAAGGCTCTTTTTGTTCCTATCATGTTCCCTAATCATAGCCATAGCTTCCTTGTCTGATGGCGACTGTGGGAAAGCAACCTCCGAGTGTGTGTAAGGGAAGTAGGAAAGTGAGGCCATTGTACCTAAAAGGGACAAACAAAAAAAGCCCATTAATAAAAGGTGTGAGTTTGTTTTATGGGACTACTAACTACAAAACCAGTGGGCCCCACGAAATCAAAATGGCGGTTCATCAATGATGAGGCAAGATGATCATTGTAAGAATCCAAAAGGATTCTCATTCAATAAACAGCGGAGTTTAAAAAACTCTCAACATCCTCGAAAAGCTAGTTCTGTTAAAAATAAACAACAGAGTCAAATCTGTAAAAAGGGTATCAAAACCCTAAGATGGAAAATGCTCGGGAACAAGAAGGGGAATAAAATTCCCAAAAGTTCTAAAATCTCTCAGAGCTAAGCTCTGTAAAAAAAATGGAATTAAATTCCTTCAATAATGAGATTAAATCCCAGAAATCCGCATGGTAGGAGACAAAGAAAATGGAATTAAATTCCAAATATCCTCAAAGATTAGTGATAGGGTAAAATCCTAAGAGGAGAACCAACGAGTCTCATTAATTTAAGACCCATGGTCTACTTAAAAAAGAATTTTTTTTAGATCTCTAAGAGATCAGTGCAAGAAAAGAGCAAAGCTCTGTTAATGGATTTAAAATCCAAAACAAAAAGGGGTTTTCCTAAGAGATGAATACCGTTCATAATCCTTACCAAAAAGAGTTTTTGCAGAGTTTAACTCTGGAGTTCTGTGGACAGAGAGATAAGCTCTGAAAGGAGAATTAAATTCTCAAGAAAAGAATCAAGGAGGAAGATGAAGAAACAGTGGTCATCTCAAGGGCCAAAGGCCCCATTTATAAGATGTGATGGGGAGCGATTTATCTTCTCATTCCCCTTGGAAATCCAACGATGGTAAGGATGGACAACGTTGCACTCACGTGCAAGCCACGTGAGAGTAACGCTGGGGGGCATTTGTTCCCTCATAAAAAGGGAGAGAAAATGGGAGAAAATTCCCATGGCTCAAGCCTCACGTGTTAAACACGTGAGCACCTATATGCAGAGTATATAGGCACTACAATCAAACAACTAAAGGCTAAATGGGCCTCACGTGTTAAACACGTGAGCGCCTGTGTATAAAGCATGAAAGCACGAAAAAGAACTCCCGCATTGGGGTCACGTGTTAAACACGTGAGGATTCCCTTTTGAAGCATTAGCTTCAGATAGAGTTAAACTCTATGTATAGAATTAAATTATATTTTTATATACAAAGTATATGAGCATTAAGAGTAAATGGCCAAAGGCCAAATTGCCCTCACGTATTAAACACGTGAGCGCCCATATGCAAGGCATATGGGCGCTGAATGAAAGAAGCTAAGTAGGCCACACATGTTAAACACGTGAGGACGCCTCCTCACATAGAATTATATTCTACTCTTGGGAAATACTTCCCTGGATTTTTCTAAAAGAGAAAGATTCTCTCTGTTAAACAGGGAACCGTTAGATCAAAGATCTAATGGTGATTAAGCATAGAGCTAAATTCTATTGGGAAGGATATTTTCTGTTGAATAGAAAGTTGGTGGATCAGAAATCCAACGAGATGGAAAATATTTCCCATATCTTTCTAAATAGAGAAAGATTGTGCTTTGTTAAACCGAGAACCATTGGATTAAAAATCCAATGGTGATAAAAATATCACCGTTCAATAGAATAAAATTCTATATATGGGAAAATATTCCCCCATCTTGTTAAAACGAGAAAACATATTCTGTAAGACAGAAACACTTGGATCAAAAATCCAATGACGGGTAAAATTCCCCAAACAGATTTTGAGACCATTAAAATCAATTGGAATCTCTTAATAAGAGATTTTAATTAACAAACTTGCCTCCACTGTATAAAGGACCCGAGACTTCAAGTCTCGCAGATAGAGACACCCACGAACAGAGGCTTCTGCAAAAAAATACAGTGAGCTCTTGAAAGAACAGAGAATTTAATTCTCAAAGAAAGAAAATCTCCCTCCTTCAAAACTCCGGGTAAAGAAAAAGGAGAGATAAAAATACCCCCCCTGATTTGTCTAAAATATTGCACATTTGAATGATTATTTTCTGTACTATTATTAAGTACTAAAAGGTGTTTATTGTAAATATAGAACATACGAGGGTTTATGTGTAAAAAGTTTATTATCATATGTTTCTATATTATATTTAACATAATGAGGAAAAATATATGCATATAATATTTATATGAAATCTTAGTAATTAAAATATACATATCATATCAAATATTTCTAATCAATATTCTTAACATAAAATATCATATAAAATGGTTAGGATAATATCTCAAAAATATCAAATACTACTAATATTTTGATTTGAGATATTATGCAGATTAGCTCAGGTCTGGAATCCAAGAGATCTGGAATAAATCAAGATGTCGGAATCAAATCTGCCAAAATATTGAAGCAAATCATAAGATCTAGTAACGACAGAGACTCAGTTCATTATTATCATAATATAGACATCTAGAGGATCTCCAAATATCAAAACAAGACAGCAGAAAAAATCCCAAGACCTGATGCTACAAGAGCGCGGCGGATCCGCGGTAAATATAAGGGATGTGCGGCGGAAGCGCGGCGGTTTAATGGCCGTAGGATTTGAGATTTCGTGGTTTGGATTCTAGTTGCATATCCTCAATTATGTAATCTAGGGTTTTTAGTTTCTGTGACTATATAAGAGATCGAGAGCTTCACATTAAAAATGATCACCGAAGAGATCAAGAGGTCCAAAGCGATCCACGCATCCGAGTGATCATCAGCTAGCCATCTACTTCCAATAAAGATAGAGATCTAGAGCAACTAGGGTTCTTGTACTCTACTTTCAAAAGTTGTATGCAATAGTTGATTAATAAAGGTAGTGTTTTTATTATTCTTTTTGCAATTACTTTCCGCACTTATTTTCTACATCTTAAACCTTCCTTCTAAATCTCAAACCATGAGTGAGTAATTCCTAACTTGCTAGAGTTCGTAGGATAGGGTAGATCAATAGATGATAAAATCTTTTAATATCTTTTATACATTTTAAAGTCTATAAAGTTTAGCTAAATAAATGTTAACATTCTTATCGGGCGCGCTACCAATTTATTGCTAGTCACGACTACAATTTGAGATTGGTTTAACACTTATTTTGTTAAGGGCTCGACATGAATAGAGATCAATGTAAGGACAAGGGTTAGTAGCGGGGAAACCCTGGTTTCTTCCAAAAGAACCCTAATCTACATTCATTTCTATCGATCTAGTTTTAAACTATTAAAAGATAAAAGGAGTCATTTTTAAGTATTCATCCGTTACTATTAAGTCCTATGAACCCTACAAGCCTCTTCTTTATAAATCTTATATCCGTAGTATATCCGTAACGACAAACAATCACCCTTCTTCAATCAACCCATCTAAAACAATAAAAGAGTTCATGTTTCCCTACAGACGACCTGTACTCATCGCGGATAGCTACTAGCGACACCGTCTTGATTGCGGTTATTTACAACACACTTTTTAATGATCAATCACCCCCTTTGCCTAGTAAAATAGAAATAAGGGTTTAACCCTTCATACAAGAACTTGGTTCTTCCTCTGATTTGAGATTTGCAAAAGCAAATCTTCTCACAAGTTGAGAATTTAATTCTCTTTAGGGAGATTTTGTTCTTCAGACTCAAAACTTAGAAGAAAAGAACTAGGTTAAAAAAGAAAAAGAAAGAAAAAAAAAAGAACATGTGTTCTGCGAATTTAATTCCTCCAAAATTAGGGTTCAAACCTACATAAAAAACTTAGTTCTTATAAAAATAAAAGAAGAATTTAGTTCTCCAATTTAAAAAAATGATGATCCAAGATCTTCAAAAGAGAAATCTTGACGATCATCAATGACTAAAATGTCATTAACAGAGATTAATATCTCCAAAAATAAGAAGAACTTGGCGTCTCACGCGAAACACACGTGAGTAAAATTAGTGTTTAGCACTATCATAGTGGCTCACGTGTTTTCCACGTGAGTGCCTAAAACAAACAAAAGAAGAGTTAAAACGTCTCACGTGCTTCACATGTGAGCCCTAGAGCTCTAGCTAAGTGCTTAGCACTTTTGTCAAAAAAGGGAGGGTTGTTCCCATCAGAGAACATTGGACCGAAATGTACTTAAACTAACATTCATCCCAAACAGGGAATGTTGGACCGTGATATCCTTAAACTAAAATAATTGAGCCAATATGCTCATTTGTTTCTAAGTTGATCTTAGTCTCAAATATGACTAACGATTTTTAGATCAAACTCAAATATCCTATGAACCGATGGACCTCACAAATGTGAGATATGCATCCTAAGTTCATTCCCATTGGCAAACCAAGCCACCAACGTGGGCCCCGTCAAGAAAAATTCTTGACCTAAACCCAAATCTCAAATATACAGATTTGGACTAATCCGCGCCCTACGGGCGACAACATAAATTAGTTTCCATATACAATCCATGGGCAATCCAAAATAAAACAAACACAATACGACACGAAGTGAACTTCCGGAGCAGGAGAAAGTGGTTATAGCAATGTGGTAATGTAATTAACTGCAAGGGCTTTCGCCTGCAGGGAAGAGCATCCTCACAATCAAAAACCCCTCATTAAATGAGGAGGAATATGATAAAGTCTGCTACAACGGTCACGTCTGTCCAAACCTCCAATATATGATACCATAAATCAACTTGGTATCTTCAGAGAGGTGGACAGATAAATCCAAATAGTATCTGTCCCCAAATTCAAGCCAGACGTCCCAACGTCTTGGTCCGGTCTTTCGGCAGTGAACAGGGGTGAACAAACAAAACCCGCAATCAATGCTCAACACTCACGTGTTTCCCACGTGAGTGCCATGTAAAGTGCTTAGAACTCTATGTTCAGTCAAAATGACTAAAATACTCAGCACTGATTGGGCAGCGCCTATATCTGAGCGCCTCACATGTTTCACACGTGAGCGCCAGAGAAAATTAGTGCTTAGCACTATAGTAGCGTCTCACGTGAAAAACACGTTAGCGCTAGAAAAGATTAGTGCTCAGCACTATT
Organism: Agapanthus africanus; assembly: GCA_030015575.1. NCBI lineage: Eukaryota > Viridiplantae > Streptophyta > Magnoliopsida > Asparagales > Amaryllidaceae > Agapanthus > Agapanthus africanus. Next base: position 950,786,699 of record CM057337.1, read on the forward strand.
CCAGCGCTCCACGTGAAATACACATGAGCACTATATATCTTAGTGCTTAGCACTGCTGGGTAGTATAGAGAACTAATCTCAGCCTAAATTGGCTAAGTTTCCTGAGATTAAACCTCTTTGATTTTAAATCAACCGAGCCCATATTTCTCATGATTTCCAAATTGATCTTAGTTTCAAACATGTCTAATGATCTCTCATTCATGATATCTAAAATGATATTCATCCCATATCTCCTAAGGTAATCTTAGTCCTAAATATGACTAACGATTCTTAGGCCTACAACCCCCTTTTCCCTCAAATACGGGATTTGGTTCAAGTGTACATCTTTCTACACCTTTGATATATGTCGTTGTAATTTCTCAACGTCTTCAGAGAGGTGCCAGGTCCCAATAACAAACAACCCCTTCCATCATATTGATGCACTCCCAAATTGACGTGCACACCTAAAATTGGATCACACCCCAAACTCGCCGCATTCTATGTCACCATCGTTTACTCCGCCTCGTAACAAATACACGTGCACGTAAGATGAATATTGAACCGAAATATCCTTAAACTAATATTCGTCCCCAAAACAGGAATGTTGGACCGAAATGTCCTTAAACTAATATTCGTCCCCAAAACGGGAATGTTGGACCAAAATGTTTTTAAACTAATCTTCGCCCCAAATATGGCGATAATGGACCATGATGTCCTTACACTAAAATAGTTAGGCCCAAATGCTCATATGTTTAAGTCGATCTTAATCTTAAACCAGATTAACGGTCTTTAAATAAACCAAATCCAAATCTAAAATATACGGATTTGGACTGATCCGCGCCCTACGGGAGACGACATAAACTAGTCTCCGTATACAATCCATGGGCAACCAAAACAAAATAAAACATAACACGATACGAAGTGAACTGTTGGAGAAGGAGAAAATTTTTATCGCGACGCAATAACGTAATTAACTGCAGGGGCTTGTGCCTGTAGGGAAGAGCATCCCCACAATAAAAAACCTCTCATAAATGAGGGGGGATCTAATGAAGTCTGCTACAACGGTCGCATCTGTCCAAACCTCCGATATATGGTGCCATAAATCAAATTGGTATTTTTGGAGAGGTGGATGGATAAAGCCAAATAGTATCTGCCCCCAAATTCAGGCTAAACGTCTCAACATCTCAGTCTCTGTCTTTCGGTGGTGAACATAGTGTCTACTAGTATATCATATATATAAGTAGCATCCATCTCACACAGTTTTATGATCGCATCACATCACAGCACAACAGAAGCATGTATATGAAATATAGGATATTCTAAGAAGTCTATGTTATAGATTAAGCCATTAAAGAAAAACATGGATTCTACAGTCGTGATGAATAGCCAAGCCCACACCCTTAGACCCATACGAGAGCGGCAAACAACCTTTCTAATTCTAGAGTTAGGCGACCGGTCTCAACTCCTTGAGATGGCCTCCCACTGAACTCTAGAACCCGGTTTCTTGTGCTCTCCGCCTTGGGTCTATCCTAATGCGGAAAAATAAATAATATACATCAAATGGAAACAACATTCTCAACTCAGAAGTATCCGAATAAAAGAATATTACATACATTTATTTATATGAATGGAAAAGAAAAACTCTCATCTCATATAAAACCCTTGGCTATTCAATCACGACGATCCTAGATAACATATTAATATAGCAACAGAATAATATCACATGTTATCAACGTAAGTAAATATGCGTATTCCTAATGTCGTTGACATATAGCAACTAGATCAGAGATACTGTCACATATTACACTTACAGTCACAGAAAAGAAATGAAAACTAAAATAATTAGAATTCGCATCTATAGACACCATAAACCTGGATTGTCACATACTCCGAATTTCATGCATAATATTTTAAATCTTATATTTAAGCCTCGAATTGAAAACTCTTTTCAAAGATAAAGCTGGGCAATTTAACAAGATCCCTAGAAAAATCGAAGGCTTGTCGGGAACTTTAGTGGATAGCCGCACCCCGAAAGCGTCAACGAAGTCGACTTGGGCGGAACACCGTTGTCGCGAGCACCCGAGTGGATGCTCTTGGCTATGGGGTTATCCTATAGTCACTTGGTCGAGGCAAAGGGGCGTGGCTATCTACAAGTGTTTCCCGGCGAGTATTCACGTACAATACGAGATTATGGCAGAGTTTCGATCCAAATCTAAATTCCGTGGCAATCCATTAATCAAGGCTAAATTGTTAGATTTATAAATTGATAACTAGTTATCGCAAAACTAATCAATGTGGATTCTAACCATTGTATCACACTTCCAAAACACATTAGACGATATTAATATTTCGATCGACTTTCTAATCTTCAACAATTCACTAAGACCACAACCACTTGAGCCTAATCTAAAATTTCCAGAAAACTCAAAATTTTAAACTGATGCAGATCAAGAAATATGGAGTCCTAACTCCACAAGTAGGCGGCGGAACCGCGGCCAAAACATGGGCTAGGCCACGGATGAAAAAATTCTAATCTAAGTGAAGAGAATCTACAACTTTTGTAGTCAAGTCCTTCACTTCTAAAGCTCTAAGTAGTAGTCCCTAGAACTCTTCTGTAATACCCAGTCCTTTCGTATACCAATATCCGTATATTTTTGTTACCCTTAAAATTTATTTATTTTATAATTATTACTTTTAGTATTATGACAAACCCTACCACACTTACATCTTCCCCTTCATTACTTTTTCCCTAAACTAGACCAAAACCCTATTACCTATTTCCTTCATATTTTCCATTTCCTCTTAACCCAACCCAATTCTTAAGATACACAAATTAATTCCCCAATTTCATTAATTCTCTATCTTCCATTTAATACCCAACCTGAGCCGGCCCACGCTCTCTGTTATTTTTCTATATTTTCCCTTTTCCTTTTCCTCGTAATTTCGTAGGAAATTGGTTGCTAAATTTTTCGTATTTAAATCTTTCTGAACTTTTAAAATCCCCAGCCCAAACCTCTGTTCCCGGCCCACTTCCTTTTCCCTTCCTTAATTCCTTATTTTCCCCGGCCCAACATCCCCTCAGCCCAAAGGAAATTTAAAATAAATTAAAACATTAAATCCTCACTTCCCCAGCCCGTTGCTACCAAGGCCCAGCTTAAAATAATTAATTATTAACCCTCGGCCCAGCCCAAGTTCCATAACCCTTTACCCAACACACCAAACCCGACCCGACCCGCGTTTAACCCCTCTTCCCCACAACGTAAAACTTCTCCCGCCCATTTTCCTTCGTCGCGAACCCACGTCCCCGAGCCTCCCCCTCGCGCCCACGTCGCCCATGCCGTTGCCCCACGTCCCCGCGACCTCGACCACGACTCCCTCGAGTTCCTCAACCTCAAACTCTTCTCTCCCTCTCATTCTCCAACTCACTCTCTCCTCTCTCTCCCGAAAACTCCTAAGCCCACTGCCGAGCCCTCGCCTCCGCCGCCGTCGACGACGACTACAACCCTCTAGTCTTTTCTCTCTCGCGTCTCTCTCCTTTTCATCCACTACTTCACCCCCTCGCTCGCTCATCCTCCTCCACCACCGAGCTCTTTCAACCCACGCCGAGCTCCCTGCACCCAAGCTCGAGCCCCTGCACCCTCTCGCCGGCGAGCCCCCACTGCACCTCGTCGACCCCTTCATCCTTAACCTAATCATCATTATCAACAACTCGAGCCCCACTGCCCCCTCTCTCTTCAAAACCATAACCTTTCTCCTCACTGCGAGCTTCGAACCCCCGCTGCGGCCCATCGCCGGAGCGACGCCGCCGACCATCGTCGACCCCAGTGCACTCACAGAGATCCACAGAGCACCACCTCCGCTTCTAGTGACCACGAGTCGTTCCCCGGACAACTCCGACGACGAAACCGAAACGTGAGCCGAGGCCGTGAATCCAAACCGTGCCGTTCGTCGCGCGTTCATGCCATTGCCGCTGCCGTGCGTTGCCAAAACGTCTCCAGATAAGTACCCTACTTACTACATGCTAGTTTATTTCCGTTACAAACTAAAATCGTATTAATTCCATGTTTACAATTCATGAAAACTTATATGACATAACTGTTCGATGCAAAATCCGAATGAAAATCTTCATTTAATTTGATGGAACTTGATTGCATATTCTGGCCCGTGTGGCAATGAGCATTGTGTAGAAATTTTACTGGGAAAATACAATTGTTAATGGCTTAAACGAACACCCCCAATTACACCCGTAAAAACTGGGAACTTCCCGCACCTGAAATTTGTTAAAATCACAATTAAGTGTGTACATATTGAAATGAGGCGTTCGAGGGCCCAAATCGAAAATGACTCGACGACTTATAACCCTATGCAAGTTCTTAATTGTCTCTATACTGATATTATGACGAGAATTGGTTCGGAGAGCGGCTCTGGACTGCAGTTCAGAGCAGCTCTGGTTGTTGTTTCCTGTCTCGTAATGCCTACCTCTTCGCTGCCTAAACTTGTATGCTGCGGAACCCTACACTTTTCTGAAGATTAATCTGTTAGCTAAATGACGCAAGTGACTTCACCCATTTATATCGTCGTTTACTATTTAAACTGCAATTTAAAAGATCGGGACGTATAGCAGTCCCAAACAGAACCAGAACTGATACTCTAGTGTTGAACAGTGCATAACTTCTGACATAGAGACGCGATTGAGAATCCGTCTAGTGTGTTAGAAACCTCATTGAAAACCCTAAATTTCATTCAACTATAGCGTTGCTAAATTACGATCCCAACTTGGATTAAAATGCGTTACAAAACGGACTTCTGATTCTGAAACCGAATTTCCAGCAGTGAACGCTTAAAATGAAATGGCCATATCTAATGATCCCGAAACCCGATTGACGTGAAACCAAATTTTATGGTTAGATAATCAAACGTACTACTTATCCCCTGTTCATTGTTTTGCTAAATTTTGCATGTGTGATTTATGAAGATTTATGCAAGTGGTAGGACATCGTTTGATGACATCTTAATCACGCCTTAAATATTGTTTTCTCATCACATTATATATATGTCATTGCATTGGTAACCTAGTGATCATGTGCATTACCCAGTGTTAGGTATTAGTGGTGATTGTGGCAAGTACGTTAGTGTTGAGCATGAATGGATATGCGAAAGTGACACGTACTTGTACACAATCAGTGGACCCTATTGATTTATTGCATTGTCGACGTCTGTGGGACGCGTATAAGTGTGACCATAATTGGTATGAGACAATTATGGAAGCACTTGTATGGGTGTCACAGGTAAGGCACCAAATACTGTCCATTTATCTTAGGTATCAGTCAGGACGTACTTGATGGAGATCCTGTCTCCAGTTCTCGCGCAGACTTGTCATGGACCGACCGGTATTTGAGTTTATGGTTGGCGTTTGATGCAGACCACGGGGTGTGGGGTAGTTTGAGTGTGAGTTCAACAGATTCTCGGGAGTCCCATGCCGGCACATATGGAGATATATGGAGATATATAGGGATATCACTGATTATTATGAGCGACTCGGGCCCGTGTTCCCTTGCCCTTCGGTCCTACCCTTGGGTGGGGGATACTCACGAGTGGTTGACTCTCACACTTGGACTGACGATAGGCTTAGTGACCTGTACAGTGAGACTTAGAGACTGATAGGGATAGTGACATTGACATGCATTGCTTACTGAATCGACACACCTGACATACTATTTTACTGCTTTACGGTTCACCTGCTCTTTTAGACACCCGCATTGGCTACTTCATGTTCTTATCGTTACTATCTTGATTTACTGTTATATATTCATTATTACTGTACGAGTTACCACTTGCACCTATATATATATTGCTATCGCGTCGCTCTGACGACCTGAGTATGCATGCTCAGAGTGAGAAGTGGGTCTAGCTTGGACCAGGACCAGACGTACATCGTGGACATCTTGATCAGCTATCCAGAGCTATACTCTTTTGATCTCCATCAGGTTAGTTCTTTGTATTTGTTTTGTTTCAGTTACTGCATTTCTCATTACTTGTGCATTGTTTACTGATTACCACGTAAAGCTAGAAGCCGAAGTGTGACTACGGAGAGATATTACCTCGACCGTAGGAGCATGGCTGGCCTTGTCAACCCCTCGTATTCCGTATTTTGGGACGCGGGGCGTGACATCTTCTTTGACTCCATTTGAAGAAAGAATCGAGCTTGCTTGTTGTCTTCGTTGCCGAAGATGATCCATCTTGAAGTCTCTCTCACTCAAGCTCACACTTCACTAATTAAGGTATTGGTGAAGTTAATAACCTATACTAAAGGGCTATAATAATGTAAGTTGATGAAGTAGGAATTTTTCTCTCAAAATTTCTTCTTTCTATTTTCTTTTCTCAACTTAAGAAAAATCTAGTGAGGAGTTGAAGAAGGAGATGAACTTGGATGAATAATGAACCATCATCCATGTATAAAAAAAACCAAGAAGGTGAGCCATGACTTCTCAAAGCTTCTACACTATGACTCATTCTTCATGTTTTATTAATTCATAAATATAAATTTTTATCCTGTCATCTTTCTTCATGTGTGATTCTCATACATCCTAATTCTATATATCATCAACCATGATACAATTTAAATACATATATTTATATATCATACATATATAAATATATATAAAGAGAAGAAAATTTTAAGTGAGCTTGGTATTAGTTAATATATATATATAATATAAATATATATAAAATATATAAATATATATCAAATTATTAAATCAACACTTAATTCAATAATTCGGTTATATCATATATAACCGGCTAATATCAAATATATATATGTATATCAAATTATTAAATCAACACTTAATTCAATAATCCGGTTATATCACATATGACCGGCTAATATTCAATATTAGTCATTAAATCAACACTTGATTCAAATATATAAACATATATATTAATCAAATCATTGAATCAACAAATATCAAATATATATATATATATATTAATCAAATCATTGAATCAACACTTGATTCAATAATCCGGTTATATCACATATAACTTGACTGATATCAAATATCGCTAGATTAGAATATGGTATTATATACTCGTATTCAATCAAGCTCCCGTACATATCTCCATACGTGCCCTACTTCATTTCGCTTAAGCTAGGAAACCTCTATGTGGAACTCTAAAGACTCGTCAATACGCCAGCAGTAGGTAATGATCACATCAGATACCCACAGGCCGTCAGCGGTACTAGCTGGACGTAACGGTTACCCAGGTATTAAACGAATAGAAGATCAACAAGAAAACTTGTCCAAACTCCCGTAGAGCCTATAAGCAACACTTACCGTACAGTCCGATCTCTTCATCTGATATGTCGCATATCGAGTCTGGAGGTGGAATCGTCAGACCCCAATAACTTGATAAGTCATGCCGATGTATAGCCTATAATCTTTCGAGAAACTACTGATAACACTTACCAGTAAATCTCATCAGCCCTGGCTAGAGACTTGCTGTTAAAGCGAATCAAGCATAGCGCAATATCAACTCCCAATACCAGGAGAGACGAAACCCTTCCTATCGCTCACTGCCTTCATATGACTCGGGACTGTATCCAAAATCCACCTGTTTGCGCGACTCCTTTGAGCCGTGGTTGGGAGGAAATCAAAGCACAGTGGGAACCACACAAAACACTATGACTATCTCCAGTCTACAGACTAACCTGTACAAGTGTCATCAGAGAACTCCTATCTGACGATAAGTATGGTACCATCTAGGAGTTCTCGACTAGTCCTGTTCGGTGTACCTATTCTTCAATGAGCACCTATACACAATCTTTGATGTCAAACACCAATGATTATGGGATCAACCATCGCCCCATACAGAGTCAAGAAACATACACACTGGTCTACTCTGGAACATCGATACCCTGTCTTAATACTCCATCGATTAGGAACTGTTAAAGGATGTGCTTGCGGACTACACAAGCCCCACTAGTATGATCTGCATCATAGTCCTGGTAGTCAATCCAATATCCTAAGAGCTTTATCAACTTGTATCAATGAGATAGTAAACTAAAACAAGTGTACATGTTAAGATAAAGAGCAACCAGATAGCATACTATTATGTCGAGTAAGAAAGTCCTCTATATATATATCCAAGTATCCACTATAATATACAATAATGGCTTGTAACGACCCCAAAATTCCTATACCTTCATATAATTCTTCTTTTTATAAAAATACTATATTTATTTGTTTTTGGGTATCCCCGTATATTTTTTCTCTATTAAATATATTAGTTTATCACTCTTTCTATTTTGCCTATTTTATAATTTTTCAAAGCCCAAACCTAAGCCAAGACAAATCCATTTGATTTCTTTCTTTTCTTTTTCTAAGCCCACTTTCTTTTCAAGGTATGACGCCGATTTCACTATGCTCAGTAGATTCGCCGCCCATTTGATTTCTACCGCCGAGATCCATGCAAAACGTTTTCAGCAAGGCCTAGACCTCCAGATTCAGGCTGCACTAGCAACATGCGATTATCCGACTCATGAACTAGCCTTAAAGACGGCCCGTTGTTATGAAGCCATTGTCAAGAAGATGGGAAGGCCACAGTTGGCTGGAGAGAAACAACCAATTAACCAGATTATTGGAGGAGCTTCCATGAGAACAGAATCTACAGCGCCACCTAGGAGGCCAGAAGGATCAAAAGTCTGCAATTATTGTAAGAATTCGGGGCACCTGGAGAAGTATTGCAGACGAGCTAATAGTCTCTGTCTGATCTGTGGATTCCCTACGCATGCTATGGAAGCTTGCCCATAGTACAGAGCCAACACAACCCCCGCACTAAAACCGACTATACAAGCTCATGCTCCTTGTTTAGTTCTTCCTGCACCAACTCGGCATAGACAACCCTTATCTCCTCAGCAACAAGTGTACCATTGAAAACAAAGGATAGTGCCGAGACGCCAGGCTTTCACTATGTCGGCCGTAGAGGCCGAAACCATGGATTAGGTTATTACCTGTAAAATTTCTTTCTATCTTTTTCAACTATTTTAGATTCTTTTAGTCTTTTGTCATTTCTTTCCTCACACAACTACAGTACGATTTTAGTAGTCCCTGTCCCCTGTCTATACGACTGCTTCAACCTAAAACACCCTTGCTGTGTTACAATAATCTCCTTGTGTAAATTTCGAGGACGAAATTTCTCTAAGGAGGGTAGGGTGTAACGACCCCAAAATTCCTATACCTTCATATAATTTTTCTTTTTATAAAAATACTGTATTTATTTATTTTTGGGTATCCCCGTATATTTTTTCTCTATTAAATATATTAGTTTACCACTCTTTCTATTTTGCCTATTTTATAATTTTTCAAAGCCCAAACCTAAGCCTAGACAAATCCATTTGATTTCTTTCTTTTATTTTTCTAAGCCCACTTTCTTTTCAAGGCACGATATATATTTAATTCTTATTAAATATATGCATGAACAACCTTGTAGCTCATTGGTTAATTTCTTGCATTGTTATTCTATAAGTCACATGTTCAAATTCTCATTCTTGCAATTATTTTTTTTTATCAATTTTTATCTTTCTCATAACCTACAAATGAGACCTTTTATTTCATTTTCTTTTTAACTCCCAAAATAATTAGAATGGTTATGAGTTATAATTTATTAGAATTATGGTGACCATAAACCTTTTTTATATATCACTCTTCTTTTTTTTCCTTCATCTCACATTTCTATCATTTCCCATCTTTCTCTTCATCTCTTCTTCATCCCACCTTAGCCATTTCCTTTTGATCAATTCTAAAAATAAAATAAAATAAAATTTCTTTTCCCTTGAGCTTGGAGAAGCACCGGTTTCATCAAGTTTCAAAAACTCGGTTGATGATTTTATTTAAACGGTGAGCCGGTTGTTATACCGACTCACACAACATGTAAGTCCCTTTTCTCCCTCTCCATCTCTTTCACTCTATTATTGTGTCTTCTGCATGATTTCATTTTCTTGATCGTAGTACCTAATCGAGTGCATAAACATATATACATACATATATAAACACACACACACACACACACACACACACACACACACACACACATACATAAATGAATATAGTTACATATATATTTTTAAAATATTGTTTGTTTATACTTAATCTTCATGTTTATTCATTATTTTTTATAGAATAAAAATGCCTCCATGTCATAAATTTACTTTTACGTTAACAAAGAATATCATGGACTGAATATAAATAAACGATTCGCGATAACACAACTTTACATAAGCTCTCTTGAAATTAGGATTTTCTTGGTATAGGACGTTGTTGAAATTCATGATCCATATATTGACATTAGGAGATCCAATTTGAAGTATATATTGCATGTGCCGTTTATTTTATAATTGTTTAATTTTTTTATATAAAAGAGAAAAACGAAGCTGCAAATAAATCCAATAGTTTTGTCACCTTTAAATACGGTTCTAGATAACTTTTGTTTTTAAATTAATTTTTAAAAATTAATTTTTACATCGGAAATCCTAGAAAAATTAGGATAAATAATAGATAGAATTTTAGGTTTACAGTAAAAATTTCATATCAAACCGAATAATGGTTTAGAAGTTGCGTAGTTTTTTTTATTCACTGTTTTTAAAACCAGAAAATTGCCAATAAGGGTCTTCTACGAGAGACCATAACTCTGTAATTGTTGATCTAAATTAAGTGTTTTCAGATGTTTTAAACATCTACATTGAAAGATCTATATTTTCTTATTTTTAAGTTTTTACTGAAAATCGATGTAAAATATAAAAAACTGCGTTACAATATTAAGCGACGAATCTAGACAGAATCTGTCCTGATTCGCACACTGTTTTTAAATAGGACATAACTCGAACTCCCGATGTCCGTTCCTGACAAACTTTAGATGTGTAGATGGATAATTGATAGAACTATAATTTCCTGTATATTATATTACTTAGAAACGCATGAAACACCTTGATATAGGTTTTGCAATATAACATATGCTGTCCAGAAATCTGAATTTCTGTTTTAAACACTGATATTAAAATGATCATAACTAGAGCTTCAGAAATTCAAATCACATGAATCATAGTGTTTTGGATAAGTACTCCGAAAGACCTACAATTTTCTAATGATTTTTTTTTAACTTGAAACCCGATAGAAATTAATTCAAACTGCGTTTTAAAAATGTGTGACGGTGCTGAACAGATTCTGATCTGTTTTGCATAATGATACGAAAATATGTATATCTCCTAAACCGGTAGTCGTATTTAGGCGAGACTGGAACTCACGTATGCAAACACTTAAGTCTATGTTTTCGTTTATATTCTGATTTTAAATGACTTGATTAATTAGTCGTACATATCACATATTTACAACATTGTTTTGGACGTTACTTGTATACTTATCTCATATCATGTTCTATAATTGCTTATTTATTTTTATTATATGACTTGTGATTAAATCATTACATGTTAGAATTGAATTGATCTTGAAATGACTCAATCATGAATACTTGAACCCAGTATGTACACTTGAACCAACTTGACTCGAACCATGAATACAATTGGCATGACTTGCACTTGACATGATTACATGAACTCAATCTTGAAAACTTGATATCATACATCACCTTTGGTATTCATGAATTCGATCAAGGCTCATAATATTAATTATAAACTAATAAACACGGGGTGTTGGGGTAGTTTGAGTATGAATCCAATGGAATCTCACGAGTCCCATTAATAAAAATCATGTTGCTGTGGTACCGGGCTAAAACAGTACAAATTATGTTGCTGTGGTATCGGGCTGAAACGGTACAAATCACGAATTCACGAATGAGGGCCCGTGTTTCCAAGCCCTTGGATGATAGCCTGTTGGGTTTGGAATACTTCAATAACAATTGAAGTCCCGCTATTTTGGGCCCGTGATTCCTTACCCCTGGACGATAATCTTGGGTTCTAAAATACTCTTGAGATTGGTTGACATTCACATTTGAAATCACGTTGGTTGCTTTTACCCTTTTAGAGACTTTTTAGGACACTTACATTCACTTCATGTTCACTATACCTACACTCCACGGTCATACTATACTTGTTTACTATGCCCATGTTATATTGTCATGCTTACATAGTTGTCATTAATATTAACATGTTATATTTGTTCATGTTTTATTTCCATTCATACTATATCACATGTCATCTTGCATATTCATTTATATACTTTCACATCCCACCTTTCTTGGGGACTTACCGAGCGCAAGTTCACAGATGGGCATTCTATCCATTTCTTTGTTTCCTTGGAATATTCGTCAGATAATCTAGAAATTGAGGAGATCGAGCCGAGTCAGGAGGATTACTCTTAGCTTACAGAACAGACTGACTTCTAGTTCTTTCTTTTCAGCTTTTACTTCCTGTATACTACCTGTTTAGGCACTTTCTTTTATGCATATTTGTTTTTAGATATCATGTATTCAGTTTGAAACTTGTGAAAGTTGGGAATGTAAATATATAAAGTTGGATTTTCATTATCATGTCTTTTCTTGTCATTTTATATTGTTTATATACGTTTAGCGTATTTGTTTTGAAAAATGACATTCTCGGAATAAATACGTCGCGGGCTTGTCATATACCGTTACCGCTCTTTTGGGAAGTGGGGCGTGGCATGGCCTCTAGGGCATACATATTCCTAACAACGGCGAGGTCTCCTACGAGGGGTTGGGGGTTTCTGGATTGGCATCGGGATGCAGGGGTCGGGAAGGAAAGGAGGGAGAGGATGGTGACGGAGAAGAAGATGAGGTCGATGTGGATGAGAAGGCTAGCATGAGGTGATCGGCGATGGCGGTTTGGCGACGACGAGGTGACGAGAAGGAGCGGTTAAGGTTTTTCCTCGCGGAGAAAAGAAGAAAAGAAATGAGGGGGGGAGAGAAAAGATGAGGGGTTTTATAATATTAGGTTATATATATATAGTGAGAGAGAGAGACAGAGGGGGGAGAGAGACAGAGGGGGGAGAGAGAGATTAGTTATATTATAAATATATTATATATTATATATATAACTGTTAGTTTATAGGTTAAGAAAAAATATTATAATATATATATTTTGGAATTATACAGCTAATATAAAACTATTCCGAATATTACCCGGATCTCTTCTAAAAATCTAGTTTTTAAATATGGAAAATATACGTAAAAGTTAAAATCATAATGCGGTGTCCAGTTAATAAAAATGCATACCCCCAAGTACGGATCTATGTAAATATACGTAGCGGTCCAAACGGATCCGTTTTAGCAATTAGGGTATGAACATGCTATATGGGTGCAAGCATATGATATGGGGTGCGATGACATGCCATGCTAGATATCAAAATATATTATTTGGTTTTTATTTGTATTATTAAAAGATATGCGGACACAAAAATATATCATATAAGTGTATAGAATCTAGATGTGCATGGATCCTCTGTACTAGAAAATATTGACGTAATCTTGAACCATGATGGATTTCAAACATGTAGATCGGGTCGGATACTAACCATAGTTACCAAATACACTATCCACACCCAAAATCAATAGTAATAAAGAAATCTGTCGCAAGATTTGAAATACCCTAAATAAAATATAATATAAATGCACTAGGGTATTACAAAATGAGTCATAGAAAAAGAGAAGAGTGTAGTATTTTGGAGAGAGCTCTTAATCTTTTCTAATATATGGCTAAATCTTTTATCCTCACTCTCATTCTCACCATGATTCTCTCTCCTTCTCTCTCTTGAGTTTTCATTTAGAGAGAAGGGAAAAGAAAAAGGAAAGAAAATTAGTGAGATATATTATCTACATCTCTCACATCACTTTTTTTAGCAAATTTGTGTTGCAAGTTACTTCACATACACAAAGTTTGTGAAGTGGGAGCTTGTGTTGATCATATCTCATGGTGGATCATTTTCGATGAGGAGATCATCCTGCAAGCTCGATCCGGACCAAGTGGAGACTAGCCGGAGTCCAAGGAGAGGTGGCCAATGCGCTACAAAGGTTATAGTTCGCTTAAACCTCTAGCATAGCATCCTAACAGAGCTACTAGACAAGTGTTGCTGACCCATGGAGGTTTTCACTGTGTGACAGTGTGGCAAAGTGCAAGCTCTTACCCCCAGGATATCCTGTATGGACAGGTTGTAGTTCTCATGGGATGACATGCGTATAAAGTAGTTCTGATGGACCTGTGGGTGCCACGGCCAGCTTCCGCCCGTCTCAGGCCAGTGGTCTACTAGTTCTACCAGAAGAAAATCACGCAACATACAAATCAAACACTTCAGCTAGATTACTTTTAACGGTACTAACATAATCATCAATATCTAAAGTATGCCCCATGGCTGTTTGGAACCTGTTTAAAAGAGCTTCCAAACCTTCTAATTTAATTATATGGTCCATTACCGAACATAAACAAAAAACAATTGGAATTTTAGCAAAATATTTAGAAATCTTACCTAGCATAGCAAGTATAACTTCGTGAAGTAAATGATTTTCGATGCAACTAGTAAAACATTGAGCTGTATTATACAATTCAGACACAAGAATATGAGAAGTGGGGGTATAAGTAGCAGAAAATCGTTCGGTTGCTATTTTAAAAGTCGTAAGAAAATCTTGAATAAAACCTGCAGCCGTCCAATGATCCTCTTATAAGTGGTTTTCTGTAGGCATAGCTTCATTCCACATATTATTAATAATTCTGGTGGTCTTTGATGCAGTACGAAGCATATCATATGTATTATTTCACGTGGTGACCACATCTTTTCTAAAGGACGGACTTACTCCTGCAACCAGGCATTTAGTTTTATATTCAGCTTTTCTTTTTGCAGAACTTTTAATAAACTTGCATGCATCTTTAATCATTTAAATATTTACACTACATACGATATATGCATCCTGTACAGCTAGATTAAATATATGACATGCATAACGAATATGAAAAAATCGATCATTACAAATTGGTTTATATAGCCTAATAAGTTCAGGAATAGCAGAATTATTGTTACTAGTATTATCGAAGATATAGAAATTATTTACAAAATGATATTCTTCTAAAATAAATCTGATTTCAGTAATTATATGAAAAGCACTATGCCGTATGGAAATTGCCTAAAAACAATAATTCTTTTTTGCAAATACCAGTCAAAATCTATCCAATTTGCAGTAACACAAATCCAGGAAAGTTCCCTTCTATCAGTCTAAATATCAGAAGTTAATGCAATACTGGTATCTAAAGAAGAATGAATAGCAATTAATACATATTTACCGTCGTTATAGAGGCTAAAAAATGGCTTTTAAGCATAGTCTTCGGAACCTTTTTGTATGCCGGTTTCAACGCGGTTTGAACGTATCGCTCAAAAACCGCACTTTCTCTGAATCCGAGAACCTGTTCATCTGCCATAACATATCTTGCCATTTCTAAAACATTTAAATCATGATTATATTGAAAAAGATCTTGACCGGCGAAACCAATTTGTGTTTGTGTGGTGTAGGAACCGGCCGGGGCTTCTAAATGTTTTTTGCATATTAATACAAACTACCGGTGCCGGCACCCTCCTTGTATTTATATGCATTGCCATAATATTTGCAAACAGCGTATTTAACACCGTCCCTAAATTCAACTTTATAGTGATCCAAAACATTTCTAGTAGTCGCACGTTTTTTGGTTTCTCGAGATGTATGGGAGGATCCTTCTGCTTGTGATTCTATTTCGAGTTCTTCGAAATGAGGAATATAGGTTTGATACATATCAGATGAACCCTCCATTGCAACTAATTAAAAAAGAGAGAGTATTACATTACAAATTATAAATTAAAAACAAGAAATAAGAAAAAGAGAAGAATTTCAGAATAGCAGTAGAGTAGAATGAGTCGGTCGGAGGTTCGGAGCTTCGAAAACTCCGGGTCGGACTGTTGGAGAATTGGATCGGAGTTTCTATTCTTGGA
This sequence comes from Agapanthus africanus, assembly GCA_030015575.1. Classification (NCBI taxonomy): domain Eukaryota; kingdom Viridiplantae; phylum Streptophyta; class Magnoliopsida; order Asparagales; family Amaryllidaceae; genus Agapanthus; species Agapanthus africanus. Next base: position 950,802,658 of record CM057337.1, read on the forward strand.
AATTTGGAACTTAGAGTGTATTTTTTTAGAGAGATGGGTATTTTTTTAATTTGGAAGAGAAATGGGTTTGAAATGAGAAGAAATGGGGTTTGGGGGGATGTTTATAGGTTTTTTAGAATTATTTGATCGTTTATAGCCGTTACGAGGCGAGGCGAGGCGAATTGCCTTGTGATTCACCTTGCCTCTGTTTGCCCGTTTCTAACCGTTAGATGTGGAAATCAAGGCGAGGCAAGGCGAGGCGAGGCGAATCGGCGAAACGATTCGCCTCGCCTCGCCTATGTTTGCCCGTTTCTAGCTGTTGGATATGGAAATCAAAGCGAGGCGAGATGAATCGGTTCGCTTCGCCTCGCCTATGTTTGCCTGTTTCTAGCCGTTGGCTGGGGAAATCAATGCGAGGTGAAGCGGATCTCGTTGCCGATTTGTCTCGTCTTGCTTTGATTTGTCCGTTTCTAACCGTTGGATAGGGTTTCCAAGACGAGATGAGGCGACATGTAGTGAAGTGAAGCGGCTCGGTGTGCACCTAGCCATTGCTGACCGTTGGACGTCGACTTCGAAGGAATCAGTCAACGAGGTGAGGTGAAGCATCGATTCACGGTGAATCGAGATGATTCCCGAAGCGAGGTGATGTGAGTCAGCGAGTTAGGCGAGATGAATGCAAAATTGCAGATTCGAGGAACCCACTCGCTTCGCTTGACTCACCGCAATGAAGCGGGGTAATTCGCCTAACTCGGCTACGTCAACACGAGGCGAATTTTTTTCGCCTCGTGGTGAAGCGAGGCAGGGCAACTTGCGAAGCATTCACTTTGTAATACCCAGTCTCCATTGAAATTTTTCCGTATTTTAATAAAACTTTTCCCATATTTTTCTTATATTTTTCTTCCTCTATTTCCTATTAACCTAATATTTTCCCTAACTATTTTTCCTAAACCAAACCCAGACCCGACCTGACCCGGTTCCCACTCCCCCTCTTTGTCCCTCATCCTCTTCTATATTTTCCCCCATTTTAAAAGCCCAGCCCATGCAAACCCCAAGCCCTTTATCTTTTCCCTCCTCTTCCTTCTTCACTCTGCCGAACCCACGACCGCGTCTGCCAACGACCTTTGGATATTCACGCCCACCTCCGGATTTTAGCCCCAATCTCCCCTATATCTCCAACCTCCTTCTCCCTCTCTTCATCTCACTCTCTCTCATTCTCTATCTCTCTCTAACTTCTCGCTTTCCACATACCAAATCGAGCTCCACCTGCAAATCACCATCACCAACGAGCTCGCCAACCTCCTCGGAGACCCTTAGCTCCTCCTCCACGAGCGCCGACCACATCGTCGTCATCTTACCGAGCAAGCCTAAGCCCCTCCTCATCCACCCCTAAACCGACCGAGCCCCACTATCCCTGACCGCCGCTGACCACCCCGCTACTACAACTGAACCACCATCTAGCAACCATCACCGCCGGCGACCCCAGAGCAACCCCGACCTCCTCCATGACTCCCTGGCACCTCCGAAGACCCACCACGCTATCTCCTCCTCCTCTTCACAAACCCATTTTCACCACCGAGCACCATAACCTCCCTTCACAGCCGACGAGGCCACTACCACCGACCACCTCCTCTCTCGTCGCCATAACGCCCCGAGCTCCTTCCTTAACTCCACCGAGATTCCCTCTAACCGAGACCATCTCTCCAAGCCTGGCCGCAACTCCATCTTTTCACCGACCCGCTTCGTCATTGTCGGCAGTCTCCAACGCTGCTTGCGCTTCCGGCCATCGGCTCCACGATCCGACCCCAACAGCCGCCGCTACCTCCTCCATCGCCATCAACAACTCTTCAAGCTGAGCCCAACTTATGGTCACTGTGCCTTGATCGTGCCGTGCTCGTGCCCGTTCCGCACTCATCGTCGTTGCCATATCACTATCGTCTTCAGGCAAGTGGAACCCTTCACTTGCTAAGTTATACTATTTGATATATTCTAGAACCTACCGTTAATTAACTGCGAACTCAATTATAGATACATATACATATATACAAGAAAGATTGAAATTGTATGAATTATGTTAGTGCCCGTTATCGTTAAAACTGATACGAAACTTCTTGGATTGAGTTTAAAATGAGCGGATATTAGTATAGATATATATGTAGATCAAAATCTTTGAAAATTGTTATATAGGATGAGATACCGATATAACGTGCTAAACATTCGATATGAAACTCTAGACTGAAACATAATTTAAGATGGCGGAATGTTCACACCATAATATTGCATTATTATATTCCCCATTCTTATTCTTTTTACAAATAAAACAGGTGCTTTTGATGCATGTCTGCTACATGTTACAGGTTACAGGTTCTTAGACAGAAAACAGTGAAAACGATGTAAAGACGATGAAAAGGTGGACTTTGACCAACAAATAGAAGACTCTTGATCAAGCCTACATCAAAGATAAAATTCACAAAGTACAAGGCAATGCAAGGTCCAAGATTACAAAGCGAACGGTTAAAAGTCCACCGCAATTATTCACTGGAGATCTGGAAGAAACATAGAAGCTATTTTAATAAAGAACCAAATAATAAGGAAGCCCAAAGATCCAAGGCCCAAGACTTTCTTTTAAAGAGACAAAGACATAAAATTTTACCAAAGCTTGAAGTCTACTTTGACTAGGTCTTCCTAAGGATGTTTTGGTAAATGTAGACATGCAAATCAATTGTAACCTAGGGTTTCCTATTCTCTATAAATAGGAACTCTACTCATTGTATTTTCTTATGCCTCCCTATGCCTCCTTTTAATAATAAATTTTAGAATTCTTTTGGAGAGCATCGGTGTTTCTTTTCAATTCATGAATTCAGATCTGACAACCCTGTGTTGATGATTGGAGAGATGCATCTGTAAGTAGATTTAATTCCTTGCTCTAGTTTAGATTTCAATTCTTGCCATAGGTAATTTTTATTCTCTACCCTAGATAGATGTTTTTAAATTCCTTAATGAGTGAGTAGTTTTCTCGCTTGTTAGGGTTAGGAATGGGGAAGGATTTGAGAGACGAAGATCTCTCAGCTCTTTTCTTTGCCAATCTTTTATGAAAATTAGAACTCCATGCATACCTTCTTATTCCGCTCCCTACGGCACTCTACCCTCGAGGTAACGGTGATTCCGTAGTCTAAAGGCCCGGATTTTAAGGTTTTCCATGGAGGTTAGGGTAAAGATTAAGAAAGGAAGGACAAGGATTTAGAGGAAGAATCAATCTTCCCAATCATCCTAATCCCCTTTGTTGAGATTTACCATAACACTAATATGATATCTTTAATTAAAGGCAATGGAAAGAGATGTAAATCTTTGTTTACCAAATTTTCCATAAACCTAATCCTAGCAAGTTTTTAATCCTAGTATCATACAACTTCAATTTTTAGATTTAATAATCAATCCGAACACCCTTCGGAATTAACTCGTTAGCGCGATTAGGAAATTCACAACATCCCTGTGGACCGACCCGTACTCACCAGCTAGCTTCATGCGACGCCGTTCTTGATTGCGGTTACAAATATTTTTGATCTATCTTTTAGAAAGCGCAAGCATGCTAAATCAATCAATCAAATGGCGCCGTTGCCGGGGATCGAACCCGGGTCACCCGCGTGACAGGCGGGAATACTCACCACTATACTACAACGACCTTTGGTACCCCACACAATAAATCATTAGCCGAACTTTGGTATCCCGAACCTAATTTTGCGTCATATGTCAATGTGTTCGGTCAATTTAAAGACGATCCTTCCATGCCTAAAAAATCGTTGAAAGATCACATAGAGGAGTCTAGGAGAAACAGTTTGACTTTTCAACCCACTTTGTGTCAACCAAGTCAACTTTCACCACTTCCATATGTTGATACCACTCTTTCGAGTTCTTCTGACACTCCTAGGCCGATATCCATTGCTGAGCACATTGCTCAATCTCGCAGCCGATCTTTCACCCCTCTCCAGACATCTAGTTCTAGGGATCCACAAGATTATTCATATTTTTATCCACATGTAGACCCTACCCCTGTCCTACCACCCACTTCCTACCAGTCCTACCCGACTTTCCCACCGTCACTAGACACTATTTCGACACAGCCATTAGGGAGTTTGACATATCCAACCAATTTTGAATCTTTTACCGAAACCCCTTTACCACCCAAGTCTAGTTTGGAAGAGTCGTTGGAGGCATATATTGCTGCAACAAATAAAATGATGAGGAATGTGGAAGCGTCCATGGCCGCCCTTATGCAACCTAGTGAACCGGTAGCTAGTGCCCCGCTAGCACCAAATTTTTCAATGTATGAGGCGGTAGTTGGACAGAGTGAGAATGAGAGAGGATTTTCAAATCAAACCTACGCTTACCCAATTGAAGCCCACAACTCCTGTTTTCCATCGATTGCCCTAAATAGTTCACAAGTTCAAAATAAAAACGAGTTGTGCGACTTTGTAGTGTTTGATTTGCCAAATTGTGAAGAACCCCTTTCGAGTGAAACCGCACCTAATCCTTTCAATCTTTACACCTCCACTCTAGAACCTAAATCGATAGATATCCATGCTTTTGATGAGGTGTCTAAAGAAATTGATTTTCACTTGATTGAGAATATAGACGCCGGGAATATTTCGGATGATGAACCTGTCGATTTGCTTGAAATTTTATGTTCAAATCATCATCCTGGGTTATTAAATGTTTCTCCCGAATCTCATATGCGTCTAGACTTTGATGATAATGGCATGGATGAGTTGAATATTGAGGATAGTATCGAGAAGAGTCTTGAGGATAATATTGAGGTTGAATCATTTTTGTTTGATGTGTCTGATTTTCCAATTCATCCTCCTGAACCTTTGACTGTTATATCACCCTCCCTCCTTCTCATCGTTCCGACCCCGCTTGAAGACTGTGAGCTTGAAAGATTTTCTTTTGAATCCGATACTGTTCTCACAGATGATAACACTTACGAGTGTTTCACTTTTTCGGACGATGTTGATGACTCACCGTCCGAGTTTGAGTCCTTTACATTTTCAGATGAGCCATCAGACTCGGTTGATTACAGTAGTTTCGAACCATTAATGGAATCTTTCAAGTTCGAAACAGTTTACTACGGTGAGAAAGATACTATCCCTAATTCACTCCCTTTCGTCCGTCCTATCATTCCGACCGGGCAAATGACCGTTACGCTTTCATCTCCTATACCAAGTTCGGCGTACCCATGTTTTCTTGCGAATCTTGAGCGATTTGACCCCATTTCCCGACGGGTTGATAGGTTAGCGCAATCGCTTTTAACACATCGGTCATCACAAATTGCGCTAATTTATTCACTCAATTTACACCCTCAAGATCGTACTCCACTTCCTTCTTCTTTTCGCCATTCTTCTCCCCCACCGAGACCATATTCTATCATTCTTCTTTCCACACGGTCTCGCGTGCTTCTCATTTTCTTGCACCAACTATACCATTTCCACGATAAGATTTTTGAATGGTTGGTGCTAACTTTTGGCTTGTGCAAGGCCAAGCTTAAGTTTGGGGGAATCTTTGTATATATGTATATATGTTTTATTTTCTTTTCTATAAAAAAATCAAAAAAAAAAATTCAAAACATTAAAAATATAAATAAAAATTGTAAATAAATAAACAGGGGAGTGCCGGTATTTTTGACCCTCTTGGTTTAGCATGACAGTGAGGACACTGTCAAGTTCAAGTTTGGGGGTATGCTCGGTACGTCTTCTTCCTTCGCATTCATTTGTACATATTTTTGCATGTGCATACTTATTTGAAAACCCATAAAAATTGAAAAATTTCAAAAATTATAAAAATTAATGTATTCAATTTTGGCTAATTGACTTGAGTTTGACAAATAGGTTAACTAGCTAAGAACAACTAGATCTTAGACTTAGTGAATTAAAAACCCTAAAAATAACCTTCCTTAAAGTTTAACGGTAAAAAGTATATGCCTTGTAGTTTATTTAGAAATAGGCAAATTTTGGGTTCACTTCTTAGGCTAAGTCGAAACGAAGGAAAAGTATTAAAACTTTTATTAGAGTATAAGTTTGAAAAATAGTTCCTAGCTTAAGTCTATATTCTGAAAACATGTACCCTACAAAATACACAATCACGCACCTTGAAACTTGGAATAATAGAGGAGACCTTGAAATACTCTTGTCTAAAGTCCTTAGTACAATGAAAATAAAAAGAAAAAAGAAAAGTGAATAAAGAAAAAAATGGACACTGGTTTTTGTGATTACTTAAGGCTGTAAAAATAGAAAAATATTTAGCGAGGGTGCTTCATCACCTAGTGTCTTAGACCAACTGGTTTGGGAGCCACTGCTAAAAGCCTTGGGTGTTGCAAAACTAGGAAGTACGCTTTAAAACGCTAACGCATCTTGTAATCGGTTGTTGGTACCTCAAGAAGTATTAACAGTCGCATGAAGGATGTGAAAGCGAAAATTCACCAATTAATAAGTGCTTTGGACAATGGACGAGAGTACGATTGCTTGATTTGAATTTCCAAGTGTAGGGGTGATATTTACACACACGTGGGGATATGTGATTAGAGTTTAGATGAGAGAAAGGAATGAAGAATAAAACTTGTATCTTTAGTAGGGTTGATAAAAATTCCTAAGTGGAGATGGAACCCTAGAAGGAAAACTTAAGAAATGCCGAAAGCTAAGTAGATCTACATAACATATATAATCTTAAGTTAAATAATGAGGAAGTGTGAAGAATGTGGGTGGATAATTTGCGAGTCAAAAGATAATAGAATTCCTTGTTAGAAAACCTAATTGGAGAACAAAAGTCAATGGGCCAAGTTGATAGGATTTTGTGGGTGTAATCCGCTGAAAACCCTCAGGAGACAACACTCCTCCTACTAGGGACACCTAGAGGTTTAACGGCTTGTTGCACGAGCTCAGTGCAATCGCGTTTCCCTGCGAAAGTGCGGTTAGGATTTTAGCGAATAAAAATAAGTTTGCTCGAGGACGAGCAAAAGATAAGTTTGGGGGTATTTGTTCACACCATAATATTGCATTATTATATTCCCCATTCTTATTCTTTTTACAAATAAAACAGGTGCTTTTGATGCATGTCTGCTACATGTTACAGGTTACAGGTTCTTAGACAGAAAACAGTGAAAACGATGTAAAGACGATGAAAAGGTGGACTTTGACCAACAAATAGAAGACTCTTGATCAAGCCTACATCAAAGATAAAATTCACAAAGTACAAGGCAATGCAAGGTCCAAGATTACAAAGCGAACGGTTAAAAGTCCACCGCAATTATTCACTGGAGATCTGGAAGAAACATAGAAGCTATTTTAATAAAGAACCAAATAATAAGGAAGCCCAAAGATCCAAGGCCCAAGACTTTCTTTTAAAGAGACAAAGACATAAAATTTTACCAAAGCTTGAAGTCTACTTTGAATAGGTCTTCCTAAGGATGTTTTGGTAAATGTAGACATGCAAATAAATTGTAACCTAGGGTTTCCTATTCTCTATAAATAGGAACTCTACTCATTGTATTTTCTTATGCCTCCCTATGCCTCCTTTTAATAATAAATTTTAGAATTCTTTTGGAGAGCATCGGTGTTTCTTTTCAATTCATGAATTCAGATCTGACAACCCTGTGTTGATGATTGGAGAGATGCATCTGTAAGTAGATTTAATTCCTTGCTCTAGTTTAGATTTCAATTCTTGCCCTAGGTAATTTTTATTCTCTACCCTAGATAGATGTTTTTAAATTCCTTAATGAGTGAGTAGTTTTCTCGCTTGTTAGGGTTAGGAATGGGGAAGGATTTGAGAGACGAAGATCTCTCAGCTCTTTTCTTTGCCAATCTTTTATGAAAATTAGAACTCCATGCATACCTTCTTATTCCGCTCCCTACGGCACTCTACCCTCGAGGTAACGGTGATTCCGTAGTCTAAAGGCCCGGATTTTAAGGTTTTCCATGAAGGTTAGGGTAAAAATCAAGAAAGGAAGGATAAGGATCTAGAGGAAGAATCAATCTTCCCAATCATCCTAATCCCCTTAGTTGAGATTTACCATAACACTAATATGATATCTTTAATTAAAGGCAATGGAAAGAGATGTAAATCTTTGTTTACCAAATTTTCCATAAACCTAATCCTAGCAAGTTTTTAATCCTAGTATCATACAACTTCAATTTTTAGATTTAATAATCAATCCGAACACCCTTCGGAATTAACTCGTTAGCGTGATTAGGAAATTCACAACATCCCTGTGGACCGACCCGTACTCACCGGCTAGCTTCATGCGACGCCGTTCTTGATTGCGGTTACAAATATTTTTGATCTATCTTTTAGAAAGCGCAAGCACGCTAAATCAATCAATCACGGAACTTATGATCATTAAACTTTATTACTGATAACGAATACCTTGGTGAAATTTAATTGCAAATTAATATCGTTTCACCCATAAAATGATTCCTCGATAATCATTGCGAAATCTGAATTTTTTCCAAACCTACTAGACCGTTAAATTCATAATAAATTGTTTATATATCGGATCTTAGCGTTCCATGGTTCGTATCGAAGGCAACAGATAAACATACAGTACCGTGTAGTTGATGTCCGAATTTCAATAAGTTATGACAACGAAAACTGAGGCGATTCATGGCTCTGGACTGCAGCCCAGAGCAGGAATTTTCGTCGTTACCTATTTTAGAACATCTATACCTCCCTGTTTAAAGGCGCAAGTGCACGGAACCATATATCTAAGCGTAGAGAATTGAATTATATTTTTAACGGTACTCGTCTCATTGCATTCCAATAACTTTGATATTTATAACACATTTTAAACTGTTGGTGTATACGGCAGAAATCTGCAGTTTCACTTTAAACGTAGTAATGATAAACTGAACATAACTCCTAGTGTATAACGATTATTTCTGATCCTTCTTTTATGTGGGAACCTTAACGGATAACCCTACATAATATTCAATTGTAGCGATGCCTAAAACTGAATGTAACCTAGGTAAAAATATGTTTGGAGTTGGACTTCCAATTCAGAAATTAGGATTTCAGCAGCGAACAACCTCTTTGACATAATTGTATCTCCCTAACCAGAACCCCAATTGATACGGAACCAAATTTGTTGCTTAGATAACTGAGTTTACTGTTTACACCTTTTATATTATTTTGTCTGATTCTACACTTATGATTAATCATGATTTTCACAAGATGAACAACACCAAATACCCGTGTTATATTCTTAGAGTAATTTACTGCATTCGCATTATATTGCTTGACCGTTTTACCTGTAGATTAGTGTAAGGTTCCTAGGCACGCTAATGAGGTCTCACAAGGCATCAACCATGCCAAATTCAAAAAATTCCGGTGCCGAGAAACCCTAATACGGATCGTTAACTAGAAATTAGGCGAAACAAGCAACTAGTAAACAACTTTACTCTAAAGTGAACGGAAATACAACCTTTGTAGATCCGGTCCTCCACCTCCATAGCTCCGTGATGATGTCCCCTCGTTGCGATCATCGGATCCCGGCTCTAGCGTCAGCTTCATTGGAGAAATGGGCGGGCTAAGTCGTTGACTTCGATGCCGAAGATGATCTACGTCGAGACAACACAAGATCAAGCTCCAACTTTACCAAGTCATGAAACTTGTGAAGAAAACACCCTATACTACTTGGAAAGTGGTAGAGGATGAAGAAATAGGAAGTGGGTCCACTTTAGAATTGGATTTCTCACTCTTTTTCTCAAGTTGCCATTAAAGGATGCAAGGTTTTCTTCATCCTGAAGAAGAAGGAAAAGAAGAAAAGAATATGATAAGAATTATTGAAAATAGAAAATAAGTTGATTCTTATCATATAGCAACTATGGTTAAGTGTAGAGAATAAACTAGGGTTAGGTTGAATGGTTAGGGTTAAGCATGAAACAAAAAAGGTAGACTTATTCAAAGCTTCATGAAGCTTCAACTAGCAAACAAAGAAAGCCACCATGATTTATTTATCTTTCAAAAATGAATAAATAAATAAATAAATGAAAAGATAAGTAAATCAAAACCCTAACCATTAACATAACCATGGTTTAATTCTTTACACAAACCCAAGTTTGCATGTATCATCAAACATGATACAAACAAGTGCACAAAAGTATATCACATATACAACTTGTGTATTTCAAGTGAGAAAATCCATTTAAAGTGAAAAAATACTAGTTTATGCAAAGTAATATATCAAATATATAATTATGCATTAAATCATTAAATCAATACTTGATTTAACTATCCGGTCATATCGCATATAACCGACTAATATCCAATGTATCGGCTTATCGAATCAATCCTTGATTCGATAACTAGGTTATATCGCATACAACCAATCGATACATCCATCGCGAGAATAGAATACGGTATCACATACACGCATTATTCTCGGTCCCGCACATATCTCATATGCGCTCCTATTTCGTTTCGCTTGAGCTAGGAAACCTCTGTGTAGGACTCTAAAGACTCGTCAATACGCCGGCAGCAGATGATGATCATATCAAGCACCCACAAGCCGCAAGCGGTCTGCTAAACGTAACGGCCACCCGGGTATTGAGCGATCAGAAGATTGACGAGCAAGCCCGCTCACACTCCTGTGAATTCAACCAGTAACACTTACCGTACAGTCCGGTCTGATCGTCTGATATGTCGCATATCTCGCCTAGGGGTGGTAAACGTCAGACCCCAGTAGCTCGATAAGTCGTGTCGATATGAGGTCTATAACAGTTCGAGAAACTACTGGTAACACTTACCAGTAAATCTCAGCAACCCTGGCCAGGGATTTCCGGTTATAGCCAATCGAACACAGTGCAACATCAACTCCCTATACCGGGAGAGACGAATCCCCTCCTGTCGCTCATTGCCTCCATGTGATTCGGGACTGTACCCAACAACCACCGTTTTGCATGCCCTCTTGGACGTGGTAAGGTGGAAATCAAAGCACAGTGGGAATCACACAAGACTCTATGACGATCTCGGGTCTACAGACTAACCTGTACCGGTGTCACCAGAGAACTGCCATCTGACGTAAGGTATAATACCATCTGGGAGTTCTCGGCGAGTCCTTCCAGTGTACCCAGTCTCCACTGAGCACCCGTATATCATCCCTGATGTCAAACACCAATGGATATGGGATCATCTATCGCCCATCTGTATGGATCGAGAAGGTATACGCTAGTCTACTCTGGTATATCGATGCCCCGTCTCGATACACCCACGACTAGGGACCTTGAAGGATGTACTTATGGACTGCCATGTCCCCACTAGTATGATCCACATCATAGTCCAGGTAGTCAAGTACACATCCTAAGGGCTTTACCAACATGTAACAGAGAGACAATCAGTGTACACGTTAAGGTAAAGAGCAACCAGATAGCATACTATCATGTCGAGCAAGAAAGTCCTCCCTATATATGTCCAAGCATCCACTACAATATACATCATATGTATAGTAATGGCCTCTAGGGCATACATATAACTAACAATCTCCCACTTCCACTAGGGCCATCTGATAGCAGTGGTTGTAGTATCTCATACTCAACCATCCCATAAAAGTCTCTCTCTGGGAAAAGGCCTTTGTGAGTGGATCCGCCGTGTTGTCCTCTGAGTCAACTCTCCTTACCTCGATCACCCTGGAGATCAACCATCTCCATGATCAGGTGACACTGCCTTAGAATATGTCTGGATCACTGATGGGACGGACGTTCCTTGGCATAAGCCATAACTCCATTGTCTCACAATGGTAGGAACGATATTCATCTCATGAACTAATATACACCCAGACTGCCTCTTTGGTAGCATCTTAAGTAGCGATGTATCTTGCCTTTAATCGTCTAGTATGCCACGGTATCTAGCTTGGAACTCTTCCAACATACCGTCCCTTTACTGAGGGTAAATACAATGCCTGTGACTGATTTTCAGTCGTCCTTATCACCCTGAAACACTTCCAGTGATTCTCCCCAGGACCAATTGATACCATCTCACTACAACTAGTGAGAATCCTAACATTCAATTATATCTATCTCATAGATGAAAACTCAGGATTTAGGAGGTATCACTTTGATCCTATATGGAGAATCCTTGTGATAAGCGGAGATTGACCGAGCGTAGCATAGGAAACTCTTTCCCTATCAAGAGTATGTCATCCACGTACTCTACGAGGATTACCACCATACTCCCTACTACCTTTTTGTATATACAAGGTTCATCTACCATTTTGATGAAGTCAAACTCTTTGACTACCATATCAAAACAGACGTTCCAACTCCGCGATGCCTGCTTTATCCTATAAAGCAACTTGTGCACGTTTCCGCTGCTCCCACTGTTTACGAAGCCCTATGGCTGTGTACTTATAGACGCTCTCTTCTAAAACACCATCTAGAAAAGCAGTCATGGCACCCAACCGCCAGATATCGTAGTCATGGTATGTAGCCGTGGCAAGTAGGATCTGGATGGACTTAAGCATAGCCACTGGAAAAAAAAGTTTCATCATTATCCACGCCTGGTCGATGACGAAAACCTTTAACAAGTCTAGCTTTGAAAATCTCAACTTTTCCATGTACACCAAGTAATCTTCTCAAGATATACTTGCTCCTGATGAGGATTTAACCCTTCAGATATAGCAACCAAAGTCTATACTTTGTTGGTGTACATGGATTCCATCTCAGATCACTAAGCATCCAGCCATTCTTACAGAGTCTCACTCCTGATGGCCAGCTCGAAACTAGTTGGGTTATCATCTCATGATTCAATCCTCGCTCCCACTGTCATAGAGAAACCGAAGTAACTCTCAGGTGGGTGAGAAACCCTACTAGATCGGCGGAGAGGCTGAGGTTCGTTGGTAACTATTGAATCCTTTGGTTTTATCAAATCATCTGCTGTAGTTTGTATAGCTGGAACATTTCCAGTTCTACATAACAGACCTTACCTTGAGCTTGTCCGGATTTTGTTTTTAGACATAGGCCGGACAACCCCAAATCTTAACTAACTTAAGAGATGGGCTCTTCCCTTATCATATCAAATATGAAGTTGTAGGCAACTGATTTGATTTGAACCCTATTCAATAGGTATGCAGCTTCTCAAGTGCATAACTCCCAAAAAGGAAATAGGTATCTCAGTAGTTCTCATCATAGAGCACACCTTATGATATAGGGTGTGATTGCTCCACCTCGATATACCATCGTGCTATGGTGTATACGGAGGAGTAAAGCTGAGAGAGAATCTCATTCTCCTTTAGAAAAGTCCAAGAATTCCGTGCTCAAGTATTCTCCTCCTTGATCTCATCAAAGGACATAATACTTATACCTGTATTGGTTCTCTACTTCTAACTTATATTCTGTGAATACCTCAAAAGGTTCTGACTTGTATTTCAATAGGAACATATGTCTGAATCTTGAGAGATCATCAGAGAATGTAATAAAGTACAAAGACCCGGTCTTGGCATGTGTAGACAGTGGACCTTTATACATCAACGTGTATCATCCCAAGAGTTCAATAACTCTTTCTCTGTTTCCAGTAAACAGAGCTATGGTCATCTTATCTCTGTGACATGACTGGCAAGTTTCACAAGATGTAAATTCAAACAGATTTAAATATGCATCTTTGTGCAACTTAGCTAGTCGGGTCGCATTGATATGACCTAGTCTACAATACCTCAAGAAGGATTCGTTCATTTCTGAACTCTTCCTCTTGTGTGTGTTCCGTATACTAAGAACTGTAGTTTGATTTAGAACATTAATGCTTTTAGATAATGTGCCTGAACCGATCAACTTTTGATATAGGAAATGTTCAAAACATTATCCAACAATACAAAATTATATCCTTTCTTTACTAATAAAGAAACTGATATGATTTTGTATATCAGGTTCGGTATCTAATAACATTCGTTCAGAATCAATGTATTTGGAATACAGGGTGACAGTGACCAACAGACTTGGCTGCAACACTTGCCCCGTTTTCTGTCTCATGAAACTTATTACCCGTTCTCAGTTCTTTACCTTTCTGTAGCCCTATGTAACAGATTACATATCTGGGATCCTGATTTGGTATCAAATACCCAGGACGTAGAGGATACAGAGAAACAGTTCTTTATAACGAACACACCCGAAGATGATGCATCGGTATGCACTTTCTTCGTTTGGGCGGCACGGGAATTCTAGTAATCCCCAATTTCCTGCTTTGTCTTATAACAAGTATAAGTTGGAGCGGGACCAACGTTCCCCAGCTCAGTATAACAAGCGGGTTCGGTCAATATTCCGTATTATTATCTTGATTAAGGCGTGAAATGGTCGCTACCTGGAGAGAGAGAGAAGAAAACACTCAGCGTGCGCTCTTGCAAGATCAGATTGGTTATTATTTTATCTAATCAGGATGGCTCCCACTGTTTTTTATCAAATCTTCCTTCAAACCCTAAAAGGAAAGACTAGCCGGGATTAATTACACACTACAAGTTCGCCAATCGTTCAGCCAGGCCAGTGTCGGTACTTTGAGGGAGGTCCCCCATGCTTTCGCACGAACCTAATTAATGTAAACCTCGTTTTCCCAGAGGCGTAACCCCGTTGACACCTTTCTAGACACCTACTTGATCGGCTAATTGTAATGTGTAAAACTCTCCCAGGAGTAACTCTTACTCGCAGCGGGTATCGGGATCCAACTATCTCATAGAAGGTATGCAATCTCATTGCAAATTTCAACACTTGAAATTCCCGATATTATTTTGCCCCTAGCAGCTATATGACCTTAACATAGTCAACAAATCATAAGTGCTAGTCAAGTTTAACCCGTCATTTCCCGATTGAATTAAACCCACCCACACGACCCTTAACATAGTCAACAAAGTCGCACGACTACCCTAATCCAATCGCATCATATGCTTATGCAGATAAGCACTAATTAGCTACCGCACACTACGCCTTAACATAGTCAACAAACGTAGCACGAATACTAACTAGTACTTATCTGAAATGACGGAGGGCTACGACAGGTTTTTCTGAAAACCTATTGCGTAATGAACTTGATATCGTTGTAGAATCAAATGATTTTAAAATGGAGTGTTTTTTAGGCTTTTCTAGTTTTGCTAAAGGGGTCACTCCCGGTGAAGGGATCGTCGGCCCTTTCCTCATCGAATAAGGTGCGGGATATATCATATATATCACTGTGCAAAGCAAAAACTCTTAAAAGCAATCAAAAGTCAAACCGAGTGTGTAGCATCTGCCAGTTATTGCTAAAGGAGTCACTCCCGGTGAAGGGATCTCGGTCCTTTCCTTATTGAATAAGGTGCAGGATATATCATATATACCACTGTGCAAAGCAAAAACTGTAGCTACCTGTTTTATTTTGAAATTCGATTCTACAACATCTTTAGGTTTCTTTTCTTTCATTAATCATATTAATGAAGTCCCATCATTTAAGTACCTAAACATTACAGATAAATACGACGTACACTTATGCCATCCACATTCACCTCGATGTCCCCTCGTGCACCGTTAGTTTAGGTAACTAACGGCAGAGCGGGGCAGGGCTAGCGCGGGTGTAAAACATAAGTAACGTCTGTATAATATATCATATATACTGTATACTGTATCTATCACAGAACATCACATGATCACATCACAGATATCGCAGCAGAAGAAACATATGAAATATTGGATATACTAGGACGTCCGTGTTTTCAATACGAGCCAGTATAAAACACGGATTCCACGGTCGCGATGAATAGCCAAACCCACACCCCTAGACCCCTACGAGAGCGGCAAGCAACCCTACCAATTCTGGAGTTAGGAGACCCGGATCCGACTCCTCGAGTTGGTCTCCCACTGGACTCCAGAACCCGGTTACTTGTGCTCCCCTCCTTGGGTCTATCCTAGTGCGGAAAAGTAAATAATATACAAAAGGTGACTACTTCCGCAACCTGGAAGCGCCCCAATAAAAGAATATTACATACAAGTTTTTACATGAATGAAAATGAAAAACACTCATCTCACATTAAAAAAACCCGGCTATTCAAACACGACGATCCAATATAACATATCCAGCAACACATAACATCACATGTCATCAACGTAAGTAAATATGCGCATCCCAATTGTCGTTGACATATAGCAACGAAACCGGCGATATCACATATTACACTTACGGTCATAGAAAAGAAAGTGTAAAACTACAACAGTTGGAATCCCCAACCTCCTCAGACATCGCATGCCTGACCATATGAATTCCTTAGACATCACATGCCTAACAATTATAAACTCCGCATTTTAGTCTCATTATCGAAAACACTTTTCAATACCAAGTCGGGCAATTCAACAAGATTCCCGACATTTTGATCGAATGCTCGTCGCAAACTTCAGTAGGCGGCCGTACCCCCGACGCCGTCGACGAAGTGCACCAAGGCGGAACACCACTACCGTGAGCACCCGAACGGATGCTTTCGGCGATGGGGTTCTCCTACAGTCACTTGGTCGGGGCTAAGGGATGTAGCAGTCTAATAAGTTTATCCGGCGAGTATCCGCGTACGCTACGTGATTGCGACGGACTTTTGATCGCATCAAAATTCCGTGGCAACCGATCAAGTGAGACTAAAGTGCTATGTTTATAACATTCATTCAGTTATCTCATAACTACTTGTGAATTCCAATTATTGTATCACATTCCGGATAAATAGAAAATGTTAAACTTTCCGATCGAACAATCGAACACCCAAGTTTTCCCTAAACAGCTCAACACATGAAATAAGTTTAAAAACATTCACTTCGTGCCTCAGTACCAACGGTCCAGCCGTAGAAGGGTCAAGCCAACGCCTCACATGTGGCACGCCGTAATGCCCCAAACCCTAAGGTTCAAAGGGCAGTTCAAGACGGTCACATAATCGAGTTAATGTTTGTTGTCTTCTAGAGGGTCCATCGCGTTACTTGCACTACTTAGAACGTCTTTAAACTACGGAAAAATCCAACAATTGGAAATTTCCCGGCAGGGGAAAAAGTGGGTATTTATATCCGGTCGAACTTTTTAACATATTCTAAAATTACCCGGAAAAACACATAGATAAAGTTTGATAATCCGATCGAATCGACGAACTCCCAATACAACCCAGAAAACTCAACTCTTGAGTAAATATTAAAAATTCCCAGAAAACTCAGCAATGAGATATAGAAGTTACTGTGCAAAAAGAACTGACTGAAGAGACTAAGTGGCCACGGAACCGCCGCATTAGCCATGCTAATGCCGCGGTTCCGCCGCACTTTGATGGAATCAGCTGCTCGTGATTCACAGTAATTCATAGAAACTCCTGCTGATTTTTCTGCACATTTTTAATTCTCAAAATTCCCCGATTTCAAAAAATGTACAGAGAGCGGATTTGGCATTAGGGTTTCGGTTCGATCGGACTTCTAACTCCGTCTACGCATCGCCTAAGGCTCTAGCTAGGCTCTGATACCACTGTAGGGTTCCTAGGCATGCTAATGAGGTCTCACAAGACATCAACCATGCCAAATTCAAAAAATTCCGGTGCCGAGAAACCCTAATACGGATCGTTAACTAGAAATTAGGCGAAACAAGCAACTAGTAAACAACTTTACTCTAAAGTGAACGGAAATACAACCTTTGTAAATCCGGTTCTCCACCTCCATAGCTCCGTGATGATGTCCCCTCGCTGCGATCATCGGATCCCGGGCTCTAGCGTCGGCTTCATTGGAGAAATGGGCGGGCTAGGTCGTCGACTTCGATGCCAAAGATGATCTACGTCGAGGCAACACAAGATCAAGCTCCAACTTCACCAAGCCATGAAACTTGTGAAGAAAACACCCTATACTACTTGGCAAGTGATAGAGGATGAAGAAATAGGAAGTGGGTTCACTTTAGAATTGGATTTCTCACTCTTTTTCTCAAGTTGTCATTAAAGGATGCAAGGTTTTCTTCATCCTGAAGAAGAAGGAAAAGAAGAAAAGAATATGATAAGAATTATTGAAAATAGAAAATAAGTTGATTCTTATCATATAGCAACCATGGTTAAGTGTAGAGAATAAACTAGGGTTAGGTTGAATGGTTAGGGTTAAACATGAAACAAAAAAGGTAGACTTATTCAAAGCTTCATGAAGCTTCAACTAGCAAACAAAGAAAGCCACCATGATTTATTTATCTTTCAAAAATGAATAAATAAATAAATAAATGAAAAGATAAGTAAATCAAAACCCTAACCATTAACATAACCATGGTTTAATTCTTTACACAAACCCAAGTTTGCATGTATCATCAAACATGATACAAACAAGTGCACAAAAGTATATCACATATACAACTTGTGTATTTCAAGTGAGAAAATCCATTTAAAGTGAACAAATACTAGTTAATGCAAAGTAATATATCAAATATATAATTATGCATTAAATCATTAAATCAATACTTGATTTAACGATCCGGTCATATCGCATATAACCGATTAATATCCAATGTATCGGCTTATCGAATCAATCCTTGATTCGATAACTAGGTTATATCGCATACAACCAATCGATACATCCATCGCGAGAATAGAATACGGTATCACATACACGCATTATTCTCGGTCCCGCACATATCTCATATGCGCTCCTATTTTGTTTCGCTTGAGCCAGGAAACCTCTGTGTAGGACTCTAAAGACTCGTCAATACGCCGGCAGCAGATGATGATCATATCAAGCACCCACAAGCCGCAAGCGGTCTGCTAAACGTAACGGCCACCCGGGTATTGAGCGATCAGAAGATCGACGAGCAAGCCCGCTCACACTCCTGTGAATCCAACCAGTAACACTTACCGTACAGTCCGGTCTGATCGTCTTATATGTCGCATATCTCGTCTAGGGGTAGTAAACGTCAGACCCCAGTAGCTCGATAAGTCGTGTCGATATGAGATCTATAACAGTTCGAGAAACTACTGGTAACACTTACCAGTAAATCTCAGCAACCCTGGCCAGGGATTTCCGGTTATAGCCAATCGAACACAGTGCAACATCAACTCCCTATACCGGGAGAGACGAATCCCCTCCTATCGCTCATTGCCTCCATGTGATTCGGGACTGTACCCAACAACCACCGTTTTGCACGCCCTCTTGGACGTGGTAAGGTGGAAATCAAAGCACAGTGGGAATCACACAAGACTCTATGACGATCTCAGGTCTACAGACTAACCTGTACCAGTGTCACCAGAGAACTGCCATATGACGTAAGGTATAATACCATCTGGGAGTTCTCGGCGAGTCCGTCCAGTGTACCCAGTCTCTACTGAGCACCCGTATATCATCCCTGATGTCAAACACCAATGGATATGGGATCATCCATCGCCCATCTGTATAGGTCGAGAAGGTATACGCTAGTCTACTCTGGTATATCGATGCCCCGTCTCGATACACCCATGATTAGGGACCTTGAAGGATGTACTTATGGACTGCCATGTCCCCACTAGTATGATCCGCATCATAGTCCAGATAGTCAAGTACACATCCTAAGGGCTTTACCAACATGTAACAGAGAGACAATCAGTGTACACGTTAAGGTAAAGAGCAACCAGATAGCATACTATCATGTCGAGCAAGAAAGTCCTCCCTATATATTTCCAAGCATCCACTACAATATACATCCTATGTATAGTAATGGCCTCTAGGGCATATATATAACTAACAATTAGTGACCATTTACATTGATACCCTTGTATTTATAGTACATTGTCGAGTGATAGTGGTATTGATTGGTTGTATCAAGTATACCAGTGAAGTGATAGAATAGTAAAATTGATCGAACAGTGATGTTGATTGAAAAGCGAAAGAGATGAATACTTGTATACAACCAATTAGATACATGAACATATATTGAAACCTGGGGAAATAGGGAAATCAAGGTGAAATCGAACTCGTATTTATCGATGCATTTAATACTTTAGAGGATGATCATTCGATATAGTGACAGTGATACATATAGGTATTTGTTCCTAGCGGCACGGCTGACAGGGTTATGTCCCGGGAACATTTTTAACCGTTGTTTCTGGCATGCACGAGACCCTTGCTGAACATGAAGATACATTCCACCGATCGATTTCAAATGACATAAATACTGTTAGTTTAGTGACTTGCATATTAACCTAGATTACTTCCATAATCCATACCCACTACTGCTACATGTTTATGTTATTTTATACATTCATGTTAGTGCTTTATATAGCTATTTCATACTTCACTATTTACTATCGCCTGTTTAATATTATTATATTATAATATTATGTCGCTCCGACGACATGAGTATGCATGCTCAGAGGAAGAAGTGGACATGCCTTATTTCGAGAAGATCGCTGAGATTCAGACCAGTGAACCAGCTGTATCATTCCTTTGAGATCACTGGTTAGTTGTCTCTTTTGTTTGTATTCATTGCGCTCGGTTTTCTTTATATCTGATAGTTTTTTGTGGCTGTATTATCTCATCGTCTGAGTTAGATTACTGCTGCCATATACTGCCAGAAGCCAAAGTGTGACCGCGGCGGGATTATTTCTTGACCGTAGAAGTATGGCTGACCTAATCACCCTCGTATTCTCCGTATTTTGAGAAGCGGGACGTGACACACTTCATTAGCCAGGCCTACAACACATCCACACAACACATCATCACACATAAGCACACAACACATACATACCCAAGGAAGAGGGGACCCACGAATTTGCCATGAAATCGGTAACTTATGGCCACTTCCCCTCTTCCCGTGGGGTTCAAACCCCATACTGTTTCGGAGAGAGAAAGTGCATATGCTAACTGAATTAGCTCATTGATAGGGCATGCATGGAATTTTAATCTAAAGAATAGAATATAGCTTCGTATATCTTGTAATTACCAGGTGTTTTAATCTCATTAACGGGACTAGATTAGTCTGATATTAAATTGAAACTTTTAACCAACATAAAATCTACAGTTCTCCTGATTAAACAAGTTCTCCTTTTCTTCTTCCATCCCATGTATTCGAAACAATTTCAAATTAAGGTCCTAAGTCATTTGAAATCAAATACCTAGAATTTGACAGAATTCAAGGAGTGTTAGTCCCAACTCACTGTGTGGCTAGCATTTTAAAATAGAGTGCTACTCGCAGTTGTGTCTAATTGAAATGCTATAAATGGATTTTTAAAATGAGGAAATGGCTCCAAACTACATGGACTCATGTATGGCTGATGAGACCGGATGATCAACTCCAAAATAGCCAGTGAGTCCAACTAACTCATATGAACCCTGGCGTCACTGCGGTTTGGCGCCTGTAGTGCCACTGCCGCCCGTTTTATCTTTTTTGACTTTTTCATACAAAATTACAATAGAACATGAGTAAAATTTAGAATTTTAAATTCCTCGTGCAATGGGTCATGACCACCACCATCAGTTGCCTTCAACAAAAGTCTACGTCCGCATCCCTCTCCTCCGGCAACCGATAACAGTCCGCTGACAACCGCCGCTTGCCGTCGATAACCGGCCGCTATCATTCGTCTCCGGCAACCACTCGTTAGCAATCGAAGTCGGCGACTGTCCACCGCCTACCGTCGATAATTAGTCGTCACCATTCGTCCTCGGCAACCCCTCATTGAAGATCAAAGACGGCGACTGTCCAACGGCGGCTGCCCACTACCCCTGGCTGACAACCATCCACTAACGACCGCTGCAGTCCGGCACCGATGGCCGCCACCGGCAATAAACAACTGTCCATCAATGGCCGGCCACTAAAGACTGTCTCCGGCAACCACTGTCGTCAAATGACCACTGCATTCCAGTCCCACGACCACCACAGTCTGATGACAGACGACGACCGTCGCAGTCCGCCGTCTTCAGCCAACCGCGGATTGTCTTCTTCTTCCGACTACAGCCGTTGTCCGCCCCCATCGACTACAGTCAACAGCCGTCTATCAACAACGATTGTCCGTTCCTCCACCCGAATATGACCATTGCATCTGCATCATATTATTCATCTCCTTTTTGCATAAAAATAAGTATTTGGAATATACAGGAAAAGGAGTGAGGTAAGTGTATGGTTAAAAATTGTTTAAACTGACCAATATACCTATTTCTATTTGGAGAACGCTTTATCTTTCATATCTTATGAAATCTTCTATGACTTGTCATGAGATTTTTTATATAGGTCTTTTTATGATTTATCATGAATTATCAAAACATAAAATTTAAACTGACATTTCAAATTCTTTAAAATTTGAATTAAGCCTCCATCGAACATTTTAATTGGCCAAAAATCACTTTCCCACGGTTGGTGAACATTTTTCAAGATATAATCATCATATTTGATTATGCTGCATCAATTGGAGTCTTTTTGAATTGGTAATTTCAGCCGCAACCAGTCAATGTACTTATTTTTGCCTTAATCATCACAGTCCGCCAACCGCCAATGATTGCCGCTGTCCGCCATCTTCGACCAACCGTGACTGTCGTCTTATACTTGCTTCGTTGTCCGCCGATCATCGATTGCCATCAACAACCGTCCATGGACAACGATCATCCACGCCTCCGTCCGCATATAACCATCTTCTTCCTCTTTCAGTTTTAAAAAGTGCCGAACAAGTGGGAAATTTTTGAAAATACTTCATAACCCCACAACACCACAAATATACAATTCTCTTTTAGAAGCTTTATAAATCATACCTTTATATGCTTATATGCGCACCACAAATTTTTCCATGCTCCGATTCTTTAGAATTAGATGTCCGGTCATCTTATTTTCGAAAATACGAGAATTCCCGGTAATTTTCCATTCCACGTAGTAAGCGCAGCATTTGTGTAACATTTTGAAAAATTATAAATATTAATTTATAATTTAAATATGAATATTATGTGTTTACGAAAGTAATATCGTGTATGTATTTTTGGTTTCGGATTGGTATCCGTAAAAATGTAATTATTTTGGGAAAAATGAAAATATACGATATTATAAAAATGATAAGTATTTCGTTTTAACATTTTGGGAAAAATGAAAATATGCGATATTATAAAATTGATAAGTATTTTGTTTTAACATGATATGGGATTTTGTTATAAGATTGTGGTATTTAAGTATAATAGTAATTATTTGTAATAGGGGTTTTAATTTGTTATGTGTGTTGTGCTATATGATAGGCTAGAATTACACTTCACAAATACCACACCCTCGCATACACCCTCCTCCCTGCACCAATTTTTCAATTTTCAAACTGAACAAAACACCTTCCTTCAAGCTCCATCACCTTAGTTACTAGTTCTTCACCAAACCAAGAAAAATTGATGGTTCCTTTATGATAGTTGTTCAAATATCAAGCTAAAACCACCACAATCTTAAAAAGACTCAAGCAAACACTTCATGAGTTTGGGATTCCTTTGTGCTCATTTCATATATGTAAATATCATACTTCTTGCAAGTTTCCTAGTGTCAAATATCTGATTTCTTTGTTGGATAACAGAAAAATAGGATTTTTGGGAAGTCTATGGTGTTCAAATTGAATCTGGAGTAGGTAAGATTCTCTAAAAATATATTTAGCAAGTACTGTGAGATGGTAGGATAAGTAGAAGACTACCCACAAAGTCCGAGCCCCTAACTTCTTATAATGGCCACAGATTTAATAATTATGGCCGCAAATTGCGGCCCAATTTCTGAGTTAGGTCTTGATTTTTGTTTTGTGGTTTTATCTTACGGTAATTTAGTCACTGTATTGGGGTTTTTGTTTCAGGTTTCTTGTAGAGAAATCTGGGAGTGTTTTAGTGTGGTTTTGGCGATATTTTCCGTTATTTAAAACTTGGTTTTATATATTTCTATATCTCGACTTGATCGTTCGACATTTGTACGTCGATGTCGGGGGTATTTGATCGTATTTTGAGTAAGTGAGCTATACGTTCTAACATATGTGCGCTTCGCACGTTGTATCGTTTTTTATTTGGATATTTATGCCGTTGTGTCCTAATTACGATTGTAGGTACGATTGCGGGGATTTCCAAGACGGCAAGACGGTTGTAGATTTCGACTAGCTCGATATGTCAGTGAATAGATTTATTTGTATGGGGGAAGTTGGATGGATAACGTATAGCACCCCCGCAACTAATTAATAAGGATAATTATACTATACACCTAGGTTACAGTGATATGTTAAATGACTTAGTTTATAACTAAATTAGTGTATAGTTGGTATCTAGTAGATTACATATGGGTATGGATATTTCTTGGTATATGATTATTATGACATATGTACGCGACTATAGATCCGTACGATATGGATGTGACATTAGATGTATATTGTACGAGAGATC
Source organism: Agapanthus africanus (assembly GCA_030015575.1). Lineage (NCBI taxonomy): Eukaryota > Viridiplantae > Streptophyta > Magnoliopsida > Asparagales > Amaryllidaceae > Agapanthus > Agapanthus africanus. The sequence goes on from CM057337.1 coordinate 950,826,951, forward strand.
ATTCCGTACTTGTGGTGATGAGCATAGTGTGCTGAATACAGCCGAGATTCATTTGGAGTCGTGGAGTCATATGTTTATCCCGATTGGGACATTTCGATTGCTTGAGCTATACTTTTTTAAAAACCACCAACTCGTTTTCATTTTTAAATGATAAATGATAAGGTTGTGCTGCTACTTTAAAACGGTTATATATTTCAAATATACTGCAGCCTTCTTATTTGTAAAATAACGTTTCATTTTATTTTCAATTGTAACGGTAGAGCTCATAATAGTTACTCACGTTTAATGATTATTCATGTACGATTTGGTTACTTTTATACGCTCGCGATTCGATTACCTATTATATATGTTAGTTGCGTTATTATTCTTATGCGAACATACTGATAGAACACTGCACAACTATCAATGATTGCTATGCTACATAAATCACAGACGCGCATATTACACCGCACATCATTGGTACTGACATGATACTGTAGGACTGCTATACTACGCTGTGTCCATATAGATGTTAATATGGGTTATTATGACTTCGCTATATAAAAAGGGTTGATTGGTATTTATATATATATTGCGGAGAGGGATTTAAAGCTATTCTTCTATGAACACATTGATAGAGCACTTGCACAACTATTGGTGATTGTCCTGCTGTATGAGCATAAACGCGTATGTTACACTACACATTATTAGTATTGCCATGACACAGTAGGAATTGCCGCCTCTGTTCATGCGTTGACTATATATATGCATGATGCATTAGTATACTTGTTGATTGAGACGTGAATACCATTACCATGGGTATTCGTATATGATCGATATGGGTTTTATGATATTTTTATCTACGATGATATATCTCAGTGGTATAAGACACTGTTATATATATATGTAATATCATCAAAATGAATTATGCAAATATTATTCTTCGAAACTTGATGTTTTCCATGAATTTGAAAACCGAGATGCGATTTATAAAAATTTGAGTATGTTTTAAAAATGCGCTTTTATCTTGATACGATAAGTTGGAAACCACTATGAGTTTGATATTTTTCTGACTTGATTTTATTCCGAACTGAGTGAACGAGTTATACGGTTGCGGACATACTATGTTATCCAGACTGAGTGGGGGAGTATACAGTCGGATGCATGGTGGACCCGGTCGAGACCGAAGGGCATGAAAACCGCATTTGAGGCGGAGAGCCTAGCGTTGACACTTGATACCGGAGATAGATCATAGCAGGGCGGATATCCGGGAGATATCGACCGATGCTATTAATATTGAGAGAGGACCGGTCTGATGAGACGGTGCCTACAATATTTGGTTTACGTGTCGATATTAGATACGAGATTTATGATGATTTTGAGCGTCGGTGATGGACACTCGGTAGAGGATGAGTTTGAGTGCCGATGATGGATACTTGTGAGATTTAGAGTATCGATACTGGACACTGATATGTGGATGTTTGCGTGATCCGTCGAGATGCATTGTTTTAGATTATGCTATATAGTAGGCGAACAGGTCTGATTCATGGTACAGTACCTGAATACCATTTTCACATATTGATGCACATTAAGAGGTCCCAAATGAGCCATAGTCTCACTATTTTAACACGTCTGGGACGACACAAGAAACTTTTAAACGGAAATTCTCTTAAAACTCATTTCTAAAAAGCGAGACATATACTTTAAATAAAACACATATAATACTTCATAAAACTACGTCTGCTATTTGTGTCGTGATATACGTATCATGCGGCTATTTTGAAAAGGTTTTACTTACATGTTTCGGCTATTTTATACGCTTATACATAAATGCATGCTATATAATTATAGGAGATGATGATATACTTCTATGGTTGCGCGATCGATATTGATGTGTTTATAGTACTTATGCTTTATACACATATTAGTACAGGATATAATAGAACTATATTGTATGATCTAGATAGATCGTTATGCATTTCGATTTCTATCTTGCGATATAATTTTATTCACTGAGTTAGCAACTCATCCCGTTGTGCTCCAGTTTCTTGCAGGATTGACCGCTCGTATCAGTAGCAGTTTGCCGGCACATTTCTTTTTCGGTGATTGCTTTGGTAGGTGGGTTACATGTTGGATCGTAACTACACATTGTATATGTATATTCTATTGGATCTAGTTAAAAACTCTATCGACCAAAACTTGTATATTTATGGATTTAGAAGCGAGACTTAGATGTTTACGTGTTTTTGGGTGTCGCACTCGTTTGGAGTCGATTTTATTTTGTTTTTGGTTATGTTTCGCTTTCTATTTTTTTGTCTTGGACGTCGTATATTATCTGCGTGGTTGCTCCGCCGTTTCGGCGTGGAAGTTAGCTTCTGTTGGGGATGCTTTATATATAATATATGTTTTGTACTTGGTTTTATTCAAAATTTATAAAGGAGATACTGCCCGATTTTTAAATGACATAGGTGTTTTTCAAACAAACTTATTTACACTTTAAAAGAAACTTGATTTCTTTTAGTAGCTCTTTTTAAAAAACTTCACCTATGCTATTTCTTTAAAAAGTTCTAGATTTCGGATTTTTGATTTACTTGGATTGCATCGATATTTTTAGACGTCATGTGATCTAAGTGTTGATCGCGTACCGCTCTCGGATAATGACAATTTGTTCCATTTTCATAATCCCCAGAAGAGCTCTTGTTTCCATTTGCATAAGCTTGAGACAACATTTATAAATTAAGTCCTTTAGTTTTCTCCAATATCTTATATTATTATAATTAATATCATTACCGTCTTTTCGCATCGCATAATTACCTTGTTCTTTCATTATTATAAATCCTCAAGGTTTTAATATAAATAGCAATGTTCATGTCTAAATCATGTAAAGTTTACCAAAACGCATGGGAGTATATATATAAACTAACATATTTAGGGAAAATTATGTATAAGTCCCTAGTTTGAAAAAGAATAGGTTTAGCTCGCTTGTCCGAAAAAAAGTTGTGATAAGCTTCCTAGACTTAAAAATTCTTGTGTTTTAGTTCTTATAGTACTTTTACTATTGTTTTATAACAACACTGTCCTTTCAGGCAAACTACTATATTTACTTCTTAAAGTATTATAGCCATCTTTCAAAGTACTGTATTTATATTATAAAATACTATATTTATGTTAAAATATTACATTTGATATGAAACTGTTACATTTTTTAGTAAAATTGCTATATCTATTACATTTGGCATATTTCAATATAAATGTAGTACTTTATAATATAAATATAGCATTTTGAAAGATAATTATAGTAGTTAAAAAATAAATGTAGTGGTTTACCTGAAAGGGCGACATTGGCATAAAACAATACTAAATGTACTATAGAGATTAAAACACAAAAATCTATAAGTTCAGAAAGATTTTTACAGTTTTTATTGGGCCAGAAATTTAAACCTATTGCTTTTCAAAGGCAGGGCTTAGATCATTTTACCTAAATATTTATTATAAATCATGTCATGTTTTCAGTGAAATTGAAGAACATTGTTTCTGTTGCTTGAGCTTACAAATCTATATTCCTATGATGCAAACTCATGAGATATACACCATCAATTGATGGACCTTCTTTCTCAACAGATGAACCGAAGTATTAGGGAGACAATCATCCAACCCATCTCTTCTGAAGTTGTCCACAGCATCTTACTATTTAAAAGTCACTCTTTAATTCAAAATTCAAACTGAACTAATATTAATTTGAAATCCGTGGAAAGATATAATGGTAATTTATCAAACGAAAGCATGAATAAAATTCAAAATCATTCTTCCACAGACAACACAAAATGTATGCTGCATATTGCATGCTCCATGCCCATGTATACTAGAACAAAAGGTTTGATACGGAAATTTTTGCTTATAATGATAAAATATGCATACGTGCAATGCATGTGCAAATATCGATGACGTGGACCCTTTTTCTTTTTCCCATTATTTGGTTTCAATTAATTTACATAGCACAACACAGTAGAGTAGAGAGGTAAATATGATCGGTAATATTCGACTATGATATGCCATGATTTTTAAATTTCTTACAATCCAATCAAACAATTGAAATGATGAAAAAGAACACTTCAATACATAAATAGTTGCATGGAAGTTTTACCTTATTATCCAACCGTATAAATAACGTTAAAAATGATGAGAACACTGAAAGTCAGGATGGCCAAGTGGTCTAAAGCCCCCAGTTCCATGTATATATTTCCCTCCTAACTTTTCCCAAAATTTTCCTATTATTTTTGCATATTTTTATATTTATTTATTATTTTATTTATTAATTTTCCTAATCTAAACCCTAACCAACCCGACCCTTTACCCTCTTTTTCTCCTTCTTCTTATTTTCCTTTTCCTTTTCTTTTTTTTTCCCTCTAAATTTTTCCCAACGACTCTCCCCTTCTCGTGCTCGACCCCGACCCGGTCCTCGTCGACGCCGCCCCCACTCGCCAACGATCTCCCCGAGATCCTCTCTTCTGAATCCCCACTCCCTCTCCCTCTCGTTCTCTCTTTCCTCACCGACGCCTCCGCAAGTCCTGCTCCCCCACGACCTGCTCTTCGCTAACTACCTCCGCGACTTTCGCGCCCACCTCCGGCGACGTTGCCCATGAAAAGCGAACCAATCTACCCCACTCCCCGTGATTTCCTCAACCTTCTCCCACCCTCTCTCAACACACCCAAACTCACCTTTTCTCTAATCCCCCCATCTCCTCCTCTGACCCATCTCCTTCCTCACAACTGAGCTCACACCTATTTCCTTCATCAACTCCTCCGAGCTCCTTTTCACAACCCATACTCGAGACTTCCATCACCGTCAGCCACCGCCATCGCTTGCACCACCCTGCAACCACCATCGTCGACCAACCGTCACGACGAGCTCAGCTACCACCCACCGCCGGCGTCGACCACAACCACCACCGGGCCCTCGACCTTGTCGCCTGTAAGCACCCTCCACCGGACCTCATCACCGTCTATCTCCTTCTTCCTCTAACCTTACAACATCACTTCGCCGGCCCCCACACACTTCACTGCCGTTGCAGTCACTGTCGACATCTCGTTAGCCGTTGCCATAACCGAGCTACCCTTCAAACGCAGCCGATCGAGCCTCACTGCACCGAGCTCCCCCGACGACCCTCTCCTTGCTGCTCACCGCACTCTAGACGCCGTTGAGCCGCCGCCGACTTCGTCCCCTGAAATCCTGATTGAATGAATTCTCGGTTCGTGTCGGTAGAAAATGTGTAGAAATCACAGCTAAAGAAATTTTTTTTGACCGCAATCAATAAAGGTGTCGTATGTAGTGCGTTAGCGAGTGCGGATCGTCCATAGGGAAAAGTGAGATCCGTTCGAATTTGAATTAGATGAATTGAAAATTAAAGAAAAGAGAAAAGCCAATTCAATTCATGATTTATAAAATTAAAGTTCAAGAATTATCTAGATCTAAATCTAAAATCAAGAAAACATTTAAAATCAAGAATTAAGAATTGATGATATCCAATCCAAATAGTAATCAAGAATCGAAATGAGGCTCGTAGGAATCGATCGAATCTATAGACGTGATGAAATCTATTGATTACGTTTTCTTATCCATCGATGATTTGATACTAGATCGATGATGATCAACGAGAATTAGGAATTTCTTGCGGAAACTAGGGTTTCATCATCTATCCCTTGTCCTTTCGTTGATTTCATTCACATTCTAGCCTCTAGTAACTTCAAGAATCGATCGTGGATCCCTAATTAAGAGCGAACACAATCAAGAAAGCATTGCTCGAAACTAGGTCGTCGATTCTTCAATTTACTAAGGTTTACAAAACTCATAGGACTTAAGAATCGTTTCAAGATTTGTAACACCATCATCTATTGATTCTCTCGACTCCTTCACGAGCGGAGTTTTACTCAAACATCATAACAAGAAACACAATCAAGAATTGAGATCGAATTATGATGCAAGAATGTAAAGAAAGCAAGATTAAAGAATTTTCACCTTTATTATTCAACAAATCGTTACACTTCGCTCAAACACTACAAGAAATTGAGGAGAGAATGAGATCGTCGAATTTAGCGTCGCATCGTCTCCGTGAGTCGCGGATCATCTTGGATCACTTGCTCGGATGAAGATCGGCTTCGCTCCAAAATGATAGTTAATTTCTCGCTTGATTTGGTACTCGGTGTTCTTGATTTTGGCTTGGATTTAATTAGATTAGGGTTACAAGTTGTGTCACTCAACTTGTGTTGGGAATTGGGAGATTGGAGATTAACTTTAGAAGTGAAGCCTTAGGGTCTCATTTATAGCCTTGATTAGGATTAGCTTCCTTTAGAAGCTAGGTTTAGTTTAGCTTCCCTTGTAAGCTTGGTAGTTAGGTAGAAGCTTCTAAAGGTAGTTAGTTAGGCTTAGCTTCCTTCATAAGCTTGGAGGTTAGGGAGAAACTTCTAGGCTTTTAGGTAGTTAAGTAGCTTGCTTAAGAAGCTTGAGAGTGATTAGCTTGAACCCAAAGCCATGCTGTTCTGGCAGAAACTTCTAGAGATCTCTGAACTTTGAAGTATATTGGATGAGTTCTGAAGCTGAACTGGGAATCTTGGAAAAGTCAACTGCTGATGTCACACCCACGTGGCCGCGGATCCGCCGCGCCAAGGGGGTTCTGGCCGCGGATCCGCGGCCATATGAAGGCTTCATTGCATGATTTTCTATGTTCTTCTTGATTCTGACTTCATGATATATTTCTGATATGTTGAATCTTATAATTCCCTCTAGTTCATTACCAGATCTCAAGTTTCGGACTTGGCGTATTTTTTCTCAGCACTTTTGACAGTTTGGGCTTTTCTCCAGGAACTTCCTGCACAGATTCTCGAGACAAGTGTTGCGCTATACAAAGATTATGCGATGCAATGATAAACACTCAATTTCCCTCAGAAATGTCGGTTTTAAAGTATAACACAAGTTATTTGGTATTTTACAGTCAATTTGCTAATTGTGCTATATTTATTCCGAACACCTTTAGATGAGTGCAAATGGTAGGGAAATTGATGTGTTAAAAATGCAATATTTTCGACCGATCAAATTCCCCCAAACTTACTTTTGGTCGTCTCGAGTGAACTGTTTTATTAAAAAGAGAAGGAGAAAATAAAGAAAGAAAAAACTAACTAGCACACTTTCGTAGGCAATACGATTGCACTGAGCACATGCAACAAGCCTTTAAACCTCTAGGTGTCTCTAGTAGGAGGAGTGTTGTTTCCTGAGGGTTTTCAGCGGATTGCACCCACAAAATCCAATAATAAAAGGAAGACCGTGAATATTACATTTAAAGATAAGAATTGTAAAAGAAAAGCTTTGAAAATTAGAGTTTCCAACTATGCTAGCTTTTCGGTTGTTATGAGCCCTATCTTAATAGTCATGAAAAGATATTAGAAATCACATCATCCCTCAATAAAACATCGTCTTTATTTTTCATTCCTATCTTTCTTCCAAACATCGATCATATAACCCTACGTGTGTGTAAAAGATATCCCTACACCCGGAGAATTCAATTCAAGCTATCATACTCTTGTCCATCTGCCTCAGTACTTTTTAATTTGATGAATATTTAGATGGATTTGCTCACACACTTTCATGCGACCATTAATACTTCTTGAGGTACTAACCGACCGATTACTCATGTGCTTGCTTATACGGTGTATTTTCCTTGTCTTGCACCACCTAAGGCTTAGCAGTGACTCTCAGACCAGTTGGTCTAAGGCACTAGGTGAAGAGGCACCCTCGCTATAATTTTTTATTGCTGCCTTGACGATAAAAAAACCAGTGTTCATTTTTCTTCACCATTTTATATTTTATTCATATTTTTTTTAATTTCCTTCATACATTGGCTTTTAGACAAGAGCATTTCAAGGTATCCTCTACTATCCCGAGTTTCAAGACGTGTGTAAGTGTGAATAGTAAGGTATCAACGTTCAAAATGTTTGGCTTCCAGAATAAAAACTATTTTTCAGACTTATTTTTATCCTCACATTAGTGACTTCTTTCATCTTACTAACCCTTGGGACAATGGCTCATAACTACTTATTACTAGTTCGTTTAAGAAAACTTCTAATTTTCTTGGTTTTCTTAAATTTTTCCAATCTTTTGGATGTAATTTTTCACTATCTAATCTTTTATTATCTTATTTATGTACAAAAATATTTATATTTTTGAAATTTTTATAGGTTTTCAAAAATGTTTTGTGTTTATGCAAAGTATGATGCAAATGATGCGAAAATAAGCACAAACCTCCCCCAAACTTGTTTTCAACAGTGTCCTCACTGTTGCCATTCGCTAAATCTCGAAAAACCTGTAAGCTTGGGAGGAAATTTATTAATGGGGGCAAAATATTTAAGTGAAAATCCTCCCCCAAACTTATTTTTGGCTCATCTTTTTGTGTAAAAATTTTTCTTTTCAGGAGCCAGAAAATCCCCCCCAACTTGAATTAAAACATGTTAAGATTTGAAAATCACATGAGGGGGTCAAAAATTATTGGTCGATGCCAAGCTTTGCAAAGACCGAACGTCAACACCAACCATTCGAAAATTTTATCAATGTAGTGCTCTGGTTGGTGGAAGAAGAAGTGGGGAAACGGTAAGTGGTGGAATAGAATGTGTTTGCGTCTCATATTAGAGAGACGATGCAGTGATTGTGATGGATTACTCGCATTCTTTTTACAGTTCAGAAGAAGGGGTGGAGGTTCAATTTCTTTGTATTGAGGTGGATTCATCTCAACACCCGTGCCATTCAAAAATGCGAGTTCATCAGCGAAGATCTCCTTAAAAGTCCCATCAATACCTCGAAGAATAATGTCATCACAAAGCACGGGGTGATCCTCAGACTTCAAAAACAGTTCATAATTAGTGTTAGTTGTTGACCCGGACAACTTGGTGGAAGAGTCCGTATGTGTATGATACATAATTAGGTCAAACAACAACATATGAAAAGAGTCAAGATCGGTATCAAGAGGATCATCAAATTCGCTGCTGTCGACATCCATTAATTCAACAGAACATGCTTGAGCAGTAGGTTCGGAGGGTACACTTCCCAACTTGTAAATGTTCAGCTCAATTGACCTATTCCCGAAGGATAGGGTCATAGAACCGTTACGACAGTTGATGATAGCATTGGAAGTGTCCAAAAAGGGGCGACCAAGGATCACCGGAATTTGATTCCGTGGGTTCACTACAGACTGTGTATCAAGTACAATAAAGTCCACAGGGAATACAAATTCCCCGATTTTTATTAACACATCCTCCAGTTCACCCCTAGGTTTGGTGATTGATCGGTCAGCCATCTGGAGAGTTATGCTCGAGGGCTTTAACACTCCGATACCTAGTTGCTCGTAAACCGAGTATGGAAGCAAGTTAACACTAGCGCCAAGGTCTAGTAGAGCACGATTGATGTGTTTTTCCCCAATAGAAATAGAAATAGTAGGACAGCCAGGGTCCTTACGTTTCCTTGGTAATTGTTGGGGAAACGCCGTGTCTACAGTCTTTGCCATGAATATCTTCTTGGGCACTTGAGTCTTCCTCTTCCTAGTACACAAGTTCTTAAGAGTTTTCGCATAGGACGGAACTTGTTGGATAGCATCTAGGAGAGGGATGTTGATGTTAACTTGCTTAAACATGTCCACAAGCTTCTCCATTTGGGCATTGGGTTTGTTGGACCTCAACCTATTTGGAAATGGAGCTCTATCAATAAGTGTTGGGTCCAACATTTGTGGAGAAGTTTGTGGGGGTGGGAAGGATGAAGTGGGTGGAGGGTTCGAGCCTTTGGGAAAACGGAGAATAGGCTCGGAAGAAGACGGTAAATTAGACGAAATAGGATAAGAAGTAGAAGTGGGAGTGGAAGCGGAAGTGGAAGCCTGGGTTCACTTGATTCCTCAACATCAATCTGTTTACCCACATGATTGTCTAGCACTCTTCCAGATCTCAACGTGGTAAGTGCATCCACATTTGTGTAATATGAAGGTCCAGGATCAGGTAGGGGTTGAGCTGGAAGATTCCCTTTTTCTCTTGCACTCATTTCGGCTTTTAATTGTGCAATTTGTTCTTCCATCGATTTAATACTCTCACTTTGGGAGTCAGAGTTTTTCTGGATTTTATCGACGGAAGACTGAAAATTTGCCGTAAATTGCATGAAATTTGTCAGAAACAAATTCATGGTTTGTTCGAGTGCAGAGGTGTTATTGGTTCCGGCAGAAAAAGGATCAAAGTTGTTGGCCGGGTTTTGAAAATTTTGTGGTTGGAAAGGGTGCTGACTCGGTTTTGGTGGTTGCTGTTGCTGTGGAGGGACCATTTGGAAAGTGTTCTGGTTTAGATCCGAGTATTAAGGTTGGTGTTGGATCCAAGAAAAATCAGGGTGATTCCTCCAATCTTGATTATATGAGGAAGAAGAAGGATCGTTTCCAGGTCTTTGCTGAAATGCAACATTAGTGTGATCTTGAAATGGTACATTCAAAGGACATTCTTCCGTCAAATGTGAAGGGTTTAAACAGCAGCCACATACGGTTTTGGAAAGTGTGTATTGGTTTAGGGAGACTGAAGAGATTTTGTTTTCTATAGCGTCGAGTTTCCTTTGTATTGTGGCCATTTCGGCTCTCATTATGACGGAAATATCGAGCTGATTGATATCTTCCCTAGGCGGTGGTGGTCTAACACTTTCCCATTGTAAAGTGTTTTGAGCTAAATCTTCTAGATATTTCCAAGCTTCACCATCATCTTTGGTCATGAAAGTGCCTTGACATATGGTTTCAAGCATCTGTCTTGTAGTGAGATCAATACCCTCATAGATAATTCGACACAAATCCCATCTAGAGATTCCGTGATGAGGGCATTGGATAAGAAGATCCTTGAACCGTTCAAAGCATTTCCAAAATGGTTCATTGGGAAGTTGGGTAAATTTGAAGATTTCGCTCCGCACACGGCTGGTCTTGTGATTGGGATAAAATTTCTTAAGGAATGCTTTTACAAATTCATCTCATTTTGAAATAGAATGTGCGGTTGTGTTGTAAAGCCACTTCTCGGCTAAATCGCACAAAGTGAATGGGAGAAAACGTAAACGCAGAGCATCCACAGACAATTATGACGTTCTAATCATTGCGTATACGTTTTCGAATTTGGAAATAAAAACGTATGCGTCTTCAGAATCAAGACCGTGAAATTTGGGTAACAGTTCGATGAATTGGGGGTTGATTTCAAAATTTTCCCCGTTGGGAGGTGGTATAAAAAGACAGGTGGGAAGGGAAACACGTGAAGGATAGCATCTCTCTTGAAGAGAAATGCGTGGAGGATTCTGCGCACCTGCGGGCGGTGGCAGAGTGGTGTAAAAGTTTGATGGAAATCCGTCCATCGCGGTGGTGGTAGGAAAAAGAAAAGGTAGAAATACCGACTTTGGGGTCGATAGGGGAAATCGCGGACAAGACGGGCACTAGAATCCCGTGTCCAGCCGAGCTTGCACTAAAGGGTTTAGCATAAGTGGCAGCGTTAATATAATTAGGGGAAAGATGAAGTGGTGTTTGTTTTGGAAAAGAATACGGATTTTAAAAAAAAATGATGCAAATCACAACAAATGCAACAGGCAACCCTAAAATCTAGTGGTCACCTAGGTTAAGGCTCTAGACCGCTCCTAACTGCCAAAAGACAAGTCGCAGGATCAATCCTCCACTGTCTCTTTGACCCTCCTGTGGCCAGGTAAGTGCCAGATAAGTGGGAGGTTCTCCACTACGTAAGTAGTGGGCCTAATTAAGTAAGCACTTGTCTTAGACACACTTGCTTTAGAAACTACAAAAGAAACGCGGATAAGCAATATATTACCCACGGCCTTCTCCTGTCCTAAGTGAGCGCGACGGTCCTTAGAGTCATGTCTAGATTTCTTTTAGTTAATGAGGGTAATGCGGATGCAATTTTGTGATTTTCGGGGCTTAGGAAGGGTAATGAACTCCCCACCTAATCTGAATTTGGTCTTTACCCCTTAATTTCCGTATTAAAAATGCAAACAACCAAGATCAAACACGCACAATTTTTTTTTATTTTTCGGCGCTGCGAATTTTTGCAAAGAAAACCTGCAGAAAATTGTTATTGGAGCAGATAGAGGAGGAGATAAGAAAGTAAGAGAAGACTTGAGAGAATTTGGTACAGCGAAGCCCTCAACCTACCGCGGATCCGCCGCGGGAGCTGCCAATAGGCACGGAAACGCGGTTCTTTGTCGGGATCACTGCACAGAATTTTGTGCACAAGCTTCTGTTCACTTTCTGAGCTCTCTGGAATGCTCAGAATAATTTTCCTCTAGCTCCAATGATTCCAGATTTTCTCGCAACAAATCACAACGAATTGATTAGTGTTTTGCACGAATTTTGATCTAAAATTTTTGATGGAATAAATTTTTCAACTCAAATTTCAAAAACAAACAAATTAGCACACGATCCCCGGCAACGGCGCCATTAGATTGAATGAATTCTCAGTTCGTGTCGGTAGAAAATGTGTAGAAATCACAACCAAAGAAATTTTTTTTGACCGCAATCAATAACGGTGTCGTATGTAGCGCGTTAGCGAGTGCGGATCGTCCACAGGAAAAGTGAGATCCGTTCGAATTTGAATTAGATGAATTGAAAATTAAAGAAAAGAGAAGACAATTTAATTCAAGATTTATAAAATTGAAGTTCAAGAATTATCTAGATCTAAATCTAAAATCAAGAAAACATTTAAAATCAAGAATTAAAAATTGATGATATCCAATCCAAATGGTAATCAAGAATCGAAATGAGGCTCATAGGAATCGATCGAATCTATAGACGTGATGAAATCTATTGATTACGTTTTCTTATCCATCGATGATTTGATACTAGTTCGATGATGATCAACGAGAATTAGGGATTTCTTGCGGAAACTAGGGTTTCATCATCTATCCCTTGTCCTTTCGTTGATTTCATTCACATTCTAGCCTCTAGTAACTTCAAGAATCGATCGTGGATCCCTAATTAAGAGCGAACACAATCAAGAAAGCATTGCTCGAAACTAGGTCGTCGATTCTTCAATTTACTAAGGTTTACAAAACTCATAGGACTTAAGAATCGTTTCAAGATTTGTAACATCATCATCTATTGATTCTTTCGACTCCTTCACGAGCGGAGTTTTACTCAAACATCATAACAAGAAACACAATCAAGAATTGAGATCGAATCATGATGCAAGAATGTAAAGAAAGCAAGATTAAAGAATTTTCACCTTTATTATTCAACAAATCGTTACACTTCGCTCAAACACTACAAGAAATTGAGGAGAGAACGAAATCGTCGAATTTAGCGTCGCATCGTCTCCGTGAGTCACGGATCGTCTTGGATCACTTGCTCGGATGAAGATCGGCTTCGCTCCAAAAGGATAGTTGATTTCTCTCTTGATTTGGTACTCGGTGTTCTTGATTTTGGCTTGGATTTGATTGGATTAAGGTTACAAGTTGTGTCACTCAACTTGTGTTGGGAATTGGGAGATTGGAGATTAACTTTAGAAGTGAAGCCTTAGGGTCCCATTTATAGCCTTGATTAGGATTAGCTTCCTTTAGAAGCTAGGTTTAGTTTAGCTTCCCTTGTAAGCTTGATAGTTAGGTAGAAACTTCTAGAGGTAGTTAGTTAGGCTTAGCTTCTTTCATAAGCTTGGAGGTTAGGGAGAAGCTTCTAGGCTTTTAGGTAGTTAAGTAGCTTGCTTAAGAAGCTTGAGAGTGATTAGCTTGAACCCAAAACCTTGCTGTTCTGGCAGAAACTTCTAGAGATCTCTGAACTTTGAAGTATATTGAATGAGTTCTGAAGCTGAACTGGGAATCTTGGAAAAGTCAACTGCTGATGCCACACCCACGTGGCCGCGGATCCGCCGCGCCAAGGGGGTTCTGGCCGCGGATCCGCGGCCATATGAAGGCTTCATTGCATGATTTTCTGTGTTCTTCTTGATTCTGACTTCATGATATATTTCTGATATGTTGAATCTTATAATTCCCTCTAGTTCATTGCCAGATCTCAAGTCTCGGACTTGGCGTATTTTTTCTCAGCACTTTTGACAGTTTGGGCTTTTCTCCTGGAATTTCCTGCACAGATTCTCGAGACAAGTGTTGCGCTACACAAAGATTATGCGATGCAATGATAAACACTCAATTTCCCTCAGAAATATCGGTTTTAAAGTATAACACAAGTTATTTGGTATTTTACAGTCAATTTGCTAATATGTGCTATATTTATTCCGAACACCTTTAGATGAGTGCAAATGGTAGGAAAATTGATGTGTTAAAAATGCAATATTTTCGACTGATCAAATCCCCTCCACGTCATCGACATCGTCGTCGCACCGTCTTGTCTCCGTCGCACCGCAATACCCGAGCACTTCTTCCAAGCTCGAGCCAAGTAGCATTGCGCCCAACCGAGTACCCACCGTGCCAGCTTCCGTGCCACGCCGTGCCAGCCTTCGTACTACACCATGCTCGCCTCCGTGCAGCCCGTGCCCCGGTCTAGTGCACCCGCTGTGCCACTCCCGCACCACGTACCGAGCCAAGACCGTGCCCACTACCGTGTCACGCCCGCATCGTTATCGTGTCTAGTACCGGGTTACCGCGCATCGCGCTCGCGTCACGCACCGTGTCCAGCATCGTATCGTCTCGTGTGTCGAGACGGATCCCACACATTGTGTCGTTTCTATATCAGCGACTGAAGGTAAGTGAAAACCCTCACTTGTTTTTCATGCTATTATAAACATTAGCCAAAGAAATTTACAATAACTAGATATATATAAATATAATTAGATCGTAAACTATTATTGAATTTGTGTAGCGAACCATAATGACATCTTATGGAATAGAGCCCGACTAGGGCTTATTACTGTGTTGGTATCACGTAGAAGTTATATGGTTAATATCTAAATTCGTTTGGCTAAAACAAACATGTGTTTCGATCGATAACCGAATGTTTACCCAAGGTGTTCGATAAGAACCTTAAGGCAGAATCTAATTAAAATCGGCGAACTTGTGTTTGTTGAACCCGCTTACTATTTTACTATTCACAGATACACTGGAGAAATTTGGTTGCAAATTAATATTGATTCCCCGATAATATGTTGCCCCCGATAACCATTATGAAATCAGAATTCTCCCGAACATGCTAGACCATTTAATTCATAATAAATCGTACAAAAATTTGATCATAGCATTATTAGGCTCTCTGCGAAGAGGATTGTATAACCTAAAAATATACGGTGATTTTCACTGAATATCGTGTCTTTTAGACAGCGGAAACTGAAAGGATTTGTGTCTCTGGACTTCAGTCCTGAACCAAAATCCCTACGAATACCTGAAATAAAACACCTGCAACTCATAGTTCAAATTCGCAAATGTGCGTAACTCTATATAGATACGTAGGAAATTTAGTTAGTTTTCTTGTTCGATTGGTTCCAATGAATTACGCCGCTATTTGATATTTTTAACATAATTTATTTCATCGATGTATATGACTGATTTCTGCAGTTTTTCATGTTGATACCTGAACTTAAGCGACTGTACATCCCTACATAAAACTGAAAATACATGGAGTCCTATATTTCCGTGTAGATAATTTAGTTAGCTAACATATGGTTCTAGTCTTGTTCAGTTTCACTGTCGTTTGGTATTTTGTTTATATTTTAGACTGTCGACGTGTTCTGCAGTTTCTGCAGTGACATTTTTTTCACCTTCACACTAAACAAAATATATCTCCTAGTACAGAAAAGATATCATTGACCAGCTTGATGCGTCAAAAACCTAACAGACAGAACTAGGTTTTATTCAACTGGGGCAACGTCTGAATCTAAACACAATCTCTAATAAACTGCACGTGAAGTTGAACTTCCAGTTCTGAATCTGAAATTCCAGCAACTGATCGTTGATTTAAAATGATGATAAATCGTTAACCTGAATTCCTATTGACATGGAACTAATTTTACCTCTTAAATAATCATGTATACTTCATAAACCTTTTATATTGTTTTGGTCGATTCTATACGTGCGATTTATGGTGAATTTTGCAAGTCATATGGCATTGGCTGTCATAATTTAGTGAGCATTTGTTTAATGCATTTCTACATTATTCTGTGTTGCTTTATACCCAGTGCGAAGTGATCGTTTACATTGAGACCTAACGACTGACTTGCATTATCGAACGTGAGTGGTATTGGATTAGTTGTATCAAGCACGCTAGTGATAAGTGATTGACTAGTGAAAGTGAACAATGCAGAGAAAATGAGTAAGACCGTGATTTGGCACGTGATAGTATACAATTAATCCTATACTTATAGTTAGTGAGACCTGGGGAATGGGGAAATCAAGGTGGAATTCAACTCGTATTTAGCGAGGTACAGTGACTAAGAGGATGATCATTCGATATTAATGATACACACACACACATTAGGTCGTGGGTCTAGCGGTACGGCTGCAAGGTTATGTCCCGGGCAAAAGTGGACTGTAGTCTCGGACATGCACGGGACCTTCGTTAAACACGAGTATCCTTTACACCAATTGATTTCATTGACTTAGTGACTGATAAGTAGTGACATACACATTGCTTGGTTTGCTGACATGATACATATGTCGCGTTGTTCATATTCAAATGATATTCATTATTCTCATGTTTCTGTATTCTGCCGCACCTTTCATGTTTAATAATATTGTGCACACACTATATATTTATTGCTATATGTGTCGCCCTGACGACCTGAGTGTGCATGCTTAGAGGATGAAGTAGACCCAGCTAAGGAGCATGACCTGCCATTTAAGATCATGGAGGTTTAGACCACGACATCAGCGCTGCCCCATTTTTTTGCTATAAGCACTTTGTTATTTCGTTGGTTAGTTATTTCTTCCATGCAAATAAATGTATCTTGAACTCTTTTATTTTAATCTAATAAAGTTGTGGACTGTGATTTTCTTTACCCTAGTACTGTTTACTGACTACCATGTAATGCTAGAAGCCGAAGTGTGACTAGGGCGGGATTATTCCCTGACCGTAGGAGCATGGCTAGTCTAGTCACCCCTCACATTTCGTATTTTGGGAAGCGAGGCGTGACATCGTTTTTTTGGTATCAGAGCCAGGTTTGGATGAAATTACAGTTCCGTCGAGAGATCCCTAAATTGAGTTACCCTCTTGATTTATGCTTCATTGCATTTCATTTTCACTTTCTAATCCTCATTGAATCATCGTGTAGTCTTTGTTTGAATCTGATTTCTTTTCTTGATCATCTTTCAGAAATATGGACTCTTCGGGCAACTCCTCATGTGCCGGTTCCCACGATCATACCGAGAAGATCCTCAGCACACTGACGACCCTAGCCCAGGCTCAAGAGAGGAAGACCGATCTCTTGGCCGAAGGATTGAAGGAGGTATAAGAGACCGCAATTACTACTCTGGAGAGATCTACGGCTGTCTCGTACCGACTACACAGGCTAGGGTTGGTACCGTTTCTAAATTTAGGAGGTTTCATCCAGCAGTATTCACGGGATCAGCAAGTCCACTTTAAGCAGAGCAATGGCTCATCAACGTAGAGAACCTTTTGACGGCCGCTCGGGTTCCTGATGATGACAGAGTGAGCGCGGTGAAGATCCAGTTAGAAGACGAGGCTTGCACGTGGTGGTCCATAGAGGAAAGGCGACTAGAGAAACCTACCGGATGGGGCACTTTCTCCGCATGCTTTGTAGATCACTATTTTTCGGCCACTGCCAAGGCCGAGATGGAGGAGAAATTCATCATGTTGGGGCAAAATAGACGCTCAGTAGATGTCTACGCTGCAGAGTTTAACTGGCTGAGTCAATTCGCACCATACATGGTGGCCACCGAAGCCACCAGGGCCAGACAGTTTCAGCAGGGGCTCGATATTGAACTGCAGCAGCTTATCGCATCTCTCGACCTACATACCTTCGCTCAGATGTTGAACGCTTCCCGAGTACAGGAAAGATTGGCAGAGAATGCCAAGGGCCAACCATCGGTAGACAGAAGATCCCACCTAGTTCCATCATGAACTACTATTTCTCCTCGTGGAGCGATCCCATTTCACAGGCCGGGTGTTACACAGATGAAGCGACTTTCTCACCTCAGCAATCGCAGCGGAGGGCACTGATTTGCGACTATTTCCAGAGGCCAGGCCACATGCAGAGAGATTGTCGCAGAGCCAAGGGGCAGTGTTTGATTTGCAGATCCAGCGAGCACAGGTCAGCGGGTGTCTCCAGAGATCCGAGCTACAGGGAGGGTTCGAGCAACAACAGCTGTTGTACGACACTTCAGCTCAGAGGGCTCTACCTCTGGTATCCTAGTGACGATTCTTCGATCAGAGGCAGACTGGTATGGTTCAGAATCAGGGGCTGGATTTCGCCCTGACCGCTGAGCAGGCAGAGGCTTCTGGAGAAGTGGTTGCAGGTACTCTATTTGTTTATTCTGTACCAACTAGAGTTCTTTTTGATTCTGGTGCTACACATTGCTTTATTTCTATGCAGTTTGTTGACACAGACTCTATACCTCATGAGCCGTTAACCAAGGTTTGGGAGATACATATGGGTAACGGAATTATTGTGTCCAACCAAGAGTGTAGGTTATGCCCTGTGGTGGTTTGTGGCAGAGAATTTTATGCAAACTTCCTTTAGATTGGGACTGGTAGCTACGACGCCATTCTGGGGATGGATTGGTTAAGCACGTTCCATGCTATTATCAACTGCCCGGCTAGGAGTGTGACGTTTCACATTCCTAATCACCCGGAGTTCGTGTTCGTGGGTGGTAGCGAGTCTTTGGAAACATCTAAGTTCCGAGTGAAGCCGAAGACCTTGATAGCTATGGAGATAGACGAGGAGCCAACGCCAGAGGTAGTTCGAGAGTTTCTTAATATGTTCCCTGAAGATCTACCTGGTTTACCCCCGTCTCGCATATTGGGTTTCTCGATCGACCTGATTCCAGGGATGGCGCAAGTTTCCAAGGCTCCCTACAGGATGGGGCCAGTTGAGTTGGCAGAATTAAAGAAGCAGATAGAAGATCTTCTGGACAAGGGATTTATCCGTCCAAGTGCTTCCCCGTGGGGTGCTCCTTTGTTGCTAGTTAAGAAGAAAGATGATTCCTTGCGCATGTGCATCGACTACCGAGAGTTGAACCGGGTGACCGTGAAAAACAAGTATCCCATTTCCCGCATTGATGACTTGTTTGACTAGCTGGGTGGTGCTCGGGTATTTTCTAAACTAGACCTTCCGTCAGGGTATCACCAAATTAGGGTTAAGGCAGATGATATTTGCAAGACGACTTTCCAAACCCGATATAGCCACTTTGAGTTTCTTGTGATGCCGTTCGGTATTACCAATGCACCCGCTATATTTATGGACTTGATGAACATGGTTTTCTCCAAGTACTTGGATTAGTTTGTCGTCGTATTCATCGACGACATTCTAGTCTATTCCAGAAGTCGAAAGGAGCACGCCGAGTATCTACGAATTGTGTTGCAGATTCTATGGGAGGAGAAGCTCTATGCTAAACTAAACAAGTACGAGTTTTGGCTCGACAAGGTGCAATTTCTGGGGTATGTCATTTCAAGTGACGGCATTTCAGTGGATCCGGCGAAAATTGAATCTATCAAGGACTGGCCGACCCCAAAATTCGTAGCTGAAATAAGGAGTTTCTTGGGATTGGCTGGGTATTATCGGCGGTTTGTCCAAGATTTCTCCAGAGTAGCGGAACTCTTGATGAAGCTCACACGGAAGGAGGTGCCTTATGTTTGGTCGGAGGAGTGCACCCAGGCAATCGAGTCGTTGAAACTGAAGTTGACCATGGCCCCAATCCTGACTGTGCCAGACAGCTCCGATGGCTTGGTTGTTAATAGTGATGTGTCGGGAAAAGGTTTAGGTTGTGTATTAATGCAGCACGGTCGAGTGGTGGCTTACACCTCTCGTCAGCTGAAAACTCACGAGAAGAACTACCCCACACATGACGTGGAGTTAGCGATCGTTGTGTTTGCTTTAAAGATTTGGAGGCATTACTTGCTAGGTGAAAGAGTAGAGGTGTACACGGATCACAAAAGTTTGAAATACATGTTCACTCAGAAGGAACTGAATATGAGGCAACGCAGATGATTGGAGTTGATGGTAGACTATGATATTGATCTACAGTATCACCCGGGGAAGGCGAATGTCGTTTCTGATGCTCTGAGTCGCAGGCCGCCAGCCATGTTGCTGACTTGTCAGAAGGGGATTCTCGATGACCTTCAGAGACTCGAGTTGGAGGTAGTTACACTGGGTGTGTCCGAACAGCTCTGGCAGTTGCAGGTTCACTCGTCGCTTATAGATCGCATTAAAGCTGCACAGGCTAGAGACTCTCAGTTGCAGAAGTTCAGAGGGTTGGTCGACGCTGGTTTGAGGACGGATTTGCAGATTCATGAAGATAGTTCTCTGATATTTGGCAGACGGCTGTGTGTTCCAAAGGGGGGTATTCGAGATGAAGTCCTAGCTGAGGCACACAATTCCGCTTACTCGGTGCACCCAGGAGGCACCAAGATGTACAAAGATCTGAGGCAGCACTTCTGGTGGAACAGAATGAAGAGGGAGATTGCTCGCTTTGTCTCCAAGTGTCTGGTATGCCAACAGGTGAAAGCCAAGTATCAGAGAATAGCCGGGTTGCTACAACCGCTTCCAGTGCCAGAGTGGAAATGGGAGCACATCACCATGGATTTTGTGAATGTATTACCTCGAAGTCCAAGGGGCAACAATGCTGTCTGGATTATTGTTGATCATCTCACAAAGGCAGCACATTTCATACCTTTCCAAGTCGGACAATCGATGGAGTCGCTTGCGGAGAAGTATATGCAGAAGATTGTGAGATTGCATGGAGTACCCGTTAGTATCGTGTCTGATCTAGACACCGGGTTCGTTTCCCATTTCTGGAAGAGCCTTCAGGAGAGTTTGGGTACTCGTCTCAAGTTCAGCATGGTCTATCATTCATAGACGGACGGACAATCCGAGTGTACTGTCCAGACGCTCGAAGATATGTTGAGGGAATGCATGCTTGATTTCCAGGGCTCTTGGGAAGATCACCTCCATCTAGTAGAGTTTTCGTATAACAATAGCTACTAACCTAGCATCCAGATGGCCCCATTCGAGACTCTGTATGGACGGAATCGTCGATCCCCTCTTTGTTGGGATGACGTGGGTGAACGATGGTTGTTGGGCCCTGAGCTTATAGTACAAATAGTAAGCAAGGTTCAGACGACCAGGCAACGAATCAAGACGGCTCAGGATTGACAGAAGAGTTGGGCAGATGCTGGTAGAAGGTTTGTTCCCCACCGAAATACGCGGGAAGATGCGGTGGACGTCTTGCCTGAATTTCGGGGTAGATGCTAATTAGTGCTATCCGTCCACCTCTTCGAAGATGCCAAGTTGATTTATGGTACCATGTATCGAAGGTTCAAACGGATGCGGCCGATGTAGCAGACTTCGTCAGATTCCCCCTCGTTTGAGGGGTTTTTTGATTGTGGGGACGCTCTTCTCTGAAGGCGCAAGCCCCTGCAGTTAATTACGCTACCGCATCGCGGTAACAACTTTCTTCTTCTCCAGATGGTCACTTCGTGTCGTGGGTGTTTATTTTGTTTGTGGTTTCCCGTGGATTGTATACGGAGACTAATTTATGTTGTCGCCCGTAGGGCGTGGATTAGTCCAAATCCGTATCTTCTTAGATTTGGGTTTGGGGGTTGGGTTTAAGGATACGTTAAGCTCATTTGAGACTAAGATCAACTTAAACGTATGTTAAGGACACGTTAGTCTAATTTTTAGACTAAGATCAACTTAACGGGATCGTTTAGATCCAACAAAAGAGCAATTGGACTCTATTGTTTAGTTTAGGGATATTGCGGTCGATTGTTAGTTTAAGGACATTACAGTCCATTGTTAGTTTAAGGACATCTCGGTCCAATGTTAGTTTAAAGACATCGCGGTCGAGGTTAAGGACATCATAGTCCGTGAGTTTAAGGACCTCACAGTCCAGGTTAAGGACATCCATGAGTTTAAGGACCTCACATTCCAGGTTAAGGACATCATAGTCCATGAGTTTAAGGACCCCACAGTCTGTAGTTTAAAGACGTCATAGTCTATAAAGTTTAAGGACATCATAGTCCATGAGTTTAAGGACCCTACAGTCCGTGAAATGTATGGTTGTCGGGACCCGTCACCTCTCTGAAGACGTTGAAGGATTACAACGACAGATATCAGAGGAGTAAAGAGATGTACCCTCGAACCGGTATGGGTTGGTTGGAAGATCTGTAGTCCAATTTGGGACTAAGATCTGTTGAAATATTTATGAGCAGGTGGGCTTAATTAATATAAGTTGAGGACTTATGGCCAATATTGGGCTAACTCCAATAAATGTTTAACATTTTTATTCTGGCTATTGAGCCTTTGTTTGGGCTTGGCCCTTTTAACAATGCTGAGCATTGGTCAGAGCTCTGGGCTTATTAAAGAGCAATTTATGTTTTGTCAGCGCAACACGTGGCGCGCTTGGCGTTTTGCGCCAGATGATGAGCGCATTGCGCTTCTGCTGAGTAGCGCACACGTGAGTGACACGTGGCGCGCATGGCGCTGAGCACCAGATGATGAGCGCATTGCGCTAATATATGAGCGCATTGCGCTATTAATTCAATGGCGCACATATGAATGACACGTGGTGCGCTTGGCGCTTTGCGCCAGTCCATGAGCGCAGTGCGCTAATTCAAGAGCGCAAAGCGCTAACTGTTGAGTGATGCACTCGTGAGTAACACGTGGTGCTCTCGGCGCTGAGCGCCAGCCCATGAGCGCAGTGGGCTATATCAGAAGCGCAAAGCGCAAGTTGTTAATTGGCGCATACGTGGTTGACACGTGGCGCATTTGGCGCTGAGCGCCGATCCAGGGAGTGCAGAACCGCAGTTCAAGAGCGCAAGGCGCATTCCAAGAGCGCAAAGCGCATTTGATCAATTTTATGATCTGAGAACAAATTTATGTTCTTTTAAAAAAGACTTTGTCTCAAGATTCAAGAACAACAGTTCTTATTTTGCAGGAAAGCTTTTCAATCTCCTATTTTGATGAAAGGCCTTGCCTTTATAGATCCATGATTTGTGAGAAGAATATGTTCTTCTTT
Organism: Agapanthus africanus; assembly: GCA_030015575.1. Lineage (NCBI taxonomy): Eukaryota > Viridiplantae > Streptophyta > Magnoliopsida > Asparagales > Amaryllidaceae > Agapanthus > Agapanthus africanus. The sequence continues at coordinate 950,850,112 of CM057337.1, forward strand.
TATTTTATGATGAGATCTTTTGATCTCTTTTGTGAAAGACTTTTTGTCTTGAAGATCTATGATCTTTTTTTTAAAGAAAAGAATTCTTCTTTTTATGAGATGATTTCATCTCTGTGTTCATCACCATTCTTTTTACCTTGAAGAAAAAATCTTCTTATAAGAGCTTGCTCTTTTTCTTTGAGTTTCTCAAAGTTTGTAGGGGGGTTTCTCTATATCAGACTTGAAGTCTTAAGGCCTTTATATAGGGCAAGCTGATTTGTTGAATCAGCTAAAAAGATCTTTCTCTGACTGATTTGGGGATATTTCCCCACCATTGGATCTTTGATCCTAGGGCTTCTGTTTTGCAGAAGGCAATCTTCTTGTTTTTAACAAGATTGAGAAAATCTTTCCATAACAGAATTTTAATTATGATTAATTAATGATATATCATTATTATTAGATCTTTTGATCTAACGGTGGGGAGTTTTTTAATTCCAGCGCTGGCGCACCCGTGCTTTGCACGTGGTGCGCTGCTCAGAGCGCAGCGCACCTTGTGCTAGCGCACCTGTGTTTGACACGTGATGCGTTGCTCAGAGCGCAGTGCGCCCTGTGCTAGCGCACCCGTGTTTGATACGTGGCGCGCAGCGCGCCTAGCGCTAGCGCCCACATGGTGCGATGCCTAGGGCGCAGCGCACCTGGCGCTGGATCTGAAGCGTTACTTCAATTTTTGAAATTCGAATTTTAAACAGAGTTTTGCTCTGATTGGGGAAAACAAATGCCCCCCAACCGTTGTGCTCACGTGGCCCACACGTGAGTGCAGTGGTGGCAGCATCTGCGCCCTTGGATCAACTCAGAAGTTGAAGAGGCGTTTCAATGCCTATAAATAGGAACCTTGGTCCTTTAGATGATTCATCTTCTTTCTTTGAGAATTTTTGTTCAGAGCATAGCTCTTTTGTTTAAGAACTTTTCAAGAGTAAAAACTCTGTTAAAATTTTAGGTAAAATTTAAATCTTTTAATAAACTTGGGTCTTACCCATTAACAGAGCCTTGCTCTTCATAGATTTTTGATCTAAAGAAAACCCTTTTAGAGTTTCATTAACAAAGCTTTGCTTTCTTGAATCCATAGATCTAAGGAGATCTTTTCTTGGGGTTTCTTAGCCCATGAACAGAGCTCTGCTCTTTTGATAATATGTAGATTTTTTTTAATCTCTTGTGAAGAACTCTTAAGAGTTTGTTCATGGATCTTGAAGATCCTAGAATTTTTTAATTCATAAAAAATGATTTTAATTAATTCTTTTCTGATGGATTTTTCCCATCATCTTTACAGAGCCAGGCTCTTGAGGAATTTTTATTCCTTCATGATCAGAGTTTGACAAGTGTCACTCTGTCATAGAGCATTGCTCTCAAAGGGAGATTTTCTCCTTTTCCCGAGGGATCTCTCATTTAATGAGAATTTTCTTGAGGATCTCCTCATTTAATTAACAGTCTCATCAAATGATGAGGCTGTTTTATTAATTATTAATTGATGAGTTGTCATCTAGATTTTGTGGGCCACCCTTTGGTCCCTCTCCATTGCATTGCAGTGTGGTACAAATTTTAAAGTACCAAGTGTCAGAATTTAAATTAAATTATAGCACTGACAGTTGACTTTTGTCCCGTTTTGCGCAGGCGACATGTCTTTCGACACTTCCTTTCTGTTCATCCGATCAGAAGGCGGATTTCCTGAGGCGCCTGTAGACCGAGAGGTTCTCGCGCTGATCAAAGACCATGAGCCGGAACACAAAAATCTTCACCTGTGGGGTAGATGGTACGATCAGATTATCAGAGGCCGCTGGAGCTTTTCTTGTGCGACGCCTTCGGAGCCTATCTCGGCGATCCCGTATGCAGATGCTCCCCTGGTGAACTATGCCGTGGAGGTCGTTAATTGAACTTCGGAGGGTCTTCTTTAGCTTTCGATCGCCGCAGTACCCGTGCAGCCGCCGCCGGCTTTGGATACCCTAGGGCGGCGCATATGTCAGGGCGAGTCGCGCCCTTGGGGACAACCCTACAATATCGGGCTAACTCCCCGTCATCCGGTCGGGTACTTGCAGTGGGCCGAGTATATCTTGTCGGTGTAGAAATCGCAGCTGCTAAAGCTCGGCTTATACCCTGCATTCTATGCTTCCTTGTTCCAGTATTCTGCACCTCCCACATGGTGGACCAAGGCGTTTTTGGAGCAGTGGAACATCCCGACCCATACCTTCCTCCTATTGGATAGAGAGGTCTCCATTTCCTTGGAAGAATTCGCCGAGGTTTCTGGTTAACCAGTTAGGGGGGCACTACGAGGAGCTGCTTCCTCCGGATGAATATGTTTTTGCCACCAAGAAAATGGTGATGGGCCTCACCCCAGAGAACGCCATTCAGCACCAGTTCCCAAGTCTGATAAAGGTGTTGAACATGTATGAGAGCCTCTTCCTTGAATTCGGAGGCAGAGGGGTCAGCTTTGCGGACTTCATTGCCCGTTTTCTTCGCTCAGAAATTTTGTCGCGACAAGGCGAAAAGTTTTCTAAACTTGATGATCCCTTCGGCTTTGGCTTGGACCGTCGGCCGATACTGGAAGCTGATCAAAAGGGTTTCTTTCTTCCTGACATCGCGATCGTCCCTCTGTCAGAAATCGCCGCTCCGGGCATTGATGAGGAAGCGTTTTTTCTTGGGTTTCTTGGGCTATGGTTGAGCTGGTTTTTGCTTCCTATGCATCCTCGTTACATGAGGCCTTCCGTCTTCTACCCAGCGCATCGCGTGGTTGCCGGAATACAAGTGGCCATCGGGATTGCCGGCTTAGCCCACCTATATCACGGTCTTAGCTTAGCAGCGGATACCACTGAACCAGGGGTGAATCCTTCCAACTTCCCAATGCATTACTTCACTTCATGGATGGAGCTGCACGTGCTTGGGGTCTTTGGCATCCACAAAAGACCTTCTTTTTACGACAGATGCAAGCTCCCACGGATAATGCGGCTGGTTGATGCCTCCATCGTGAGTACGTCACCGTGGGAAGCTAGGGGCTTGCTTCTTCATCCGCGCACGGTTGGAGATGGTATGTCTTTCATAGAAAAAGTCTTGACCATCGGCTAGGAAACTTCAAAAGCGATGCTGCCATTGCAAGATATCTTTAAAGACGGGGCCTTTGTGTTGAAAGTCCGGGAGATTCTTCATTTGTACTCCATCAGGCCGGGCTTTCTTGTATTTAGGCAAAATGATGCGGCACTATTCATGAGATACAACCCACATCGTTTTTCCCAGCAGCCGAGTTATAATCAGGGCGTCCCACTTGAAGCTTTCTTGGCAGCGCCTACTGCTACCGAAGAGGGAATGCGGAGTGCGCTGCATCATTTCATGCGCTTGAACACAGGGTCCAGCTTCTTCATTAGCGAACCGAGCTGTGTCCCAAAGGTCCTTAATGTGTACGTGGCATGGTACCAGCATTCAATGGGCGCCGTTATCAGGGAGGAGAAGCGACTGCTGCTCGATCGCAAAGGTGCACCCCCTGCCGGTGATCGAAACGTCCCTTTGAAGCGATGGACCATTGTCCCCCCTCCGCTAAGAGAAGCTGCCGTGATCGAAGTCCCGCACGACAAGCCTGAGCTACCGGTGCCCCGTGCTCCCGTGGAGACGGTGAATGTACTACCGGTGCCCCATGCTCCCGTGGAGACGGTGAATGTAGCTTCCCCAGAGTCTGGCGTAGGTTCAGATATCGGGACTCGTCGTCCCAAAGTGCCCACCAAGCGTAAGCTAGTGCTGGCTGCAACCGTAGCTCGCTCACAGAAGAGGAAGAAAAATTCGATCTTTTCCGTCGACGTTGTACTTGGCCAGGAGCCTCACGCTCCTTACGGCGAGGGTCTGAGCGAGTATGGAACAAACGAGGGCTTATTCATGCCGCCAGATGATACTGATCTGGCGGCTTCCATTGCAGCTTCTGAGCAATTGGCAAGCCACGAAGCGCGACTGGCTATCCTTGCGCGATCAGGTAACCACCAGCTGTATCTTTTGTCATTGCCTCATATTTCTATCATCATGTTTTGACTAACGCTTTTTCCTTCTTTAACAGGCATTTCCACCGAAGAAGCTCTCGCAGCTTCCCTCAAGACTTTTGAGGAAGAGGAAAGGCTTCGAGCATCCTTAGGCATTGGTACATTTCGGTTCACCGTGTCCCCACTCCTGTTTCTTATGGGTAATCTGATCCCTCTTTATTTTATCGCAGGGACTACAATGCCAATCCCGCAAGGTGATGCGGAGATGCTTCCCGGGCCAGCCATCGAAGTCCCGGCCTCCTCAGGACCGCCGAAAGAGGCCTTACTCAAATGACCGATGACGGATACCATAGCGGCTCTAGAGGTAACCCTTGGCATGGACGATGATGTCCTGTTGATGGAGGCTTCTAGAAGATCCACTCTCACGGCCTGGGCGGAGAGGAAGCGTAGAATGCGCGCGGCAAGGGAGCGTAGTGCTGCCTTGGCCGTGGGTGCAGGATCGAGCACCGCTACCCCTGCCCCTACTCCTTCAGAGGATGCTCCGGCTGCCTTGTCCACCGCCCACAGACAGGAAGCACGTGCGGCTCGGGAAGCAATTGAGAGACCTACTCAAGGTAACGTGACATTGGGTTTTTTTGTCAAAGTTTTAACTTTCAGGTTCTCATATATCCTATCTTGCAGGGCCGAGTCTTATCGAAGTAGTGGCGGCAACTACTGAGCCTGGGGTAGCGATAGAGGAGATAGCCATGATCACCGAACCCGAGGTAGCGGTAGGTGAGATGGATACCATTGCCGAGCTCGAGGTAGCGGTGGGTAAGATGGCTACAGCCGTCGAGCCCGAGGTAGCCACTCTTTCTCAGGAGTCGGGTACCGCCCTAATCGTCACTCTTTCCCCTTGCGGCTCCTTGCCGTTGCCGGGCATTACGAGTATCACGACGATTCTCATGGAGTCGGGGGATGAAGCCATGGGCGGCGAAACCATTCCGATGGAGGAGGGTGAAGCAGTCACTGCATCAAGTGATGCCGTTGTCGCGGTTCCGACCGGCGACTCACCAGGTAGACTTTGGGTCATTGCTTTTCTTTTTATTCTGCAATCCCTTTCAATCTTTCCTGATAGTATTTATCTCGTTTCTAATGCAGGCGTGGCGAGCATTGAGGTTGCGCTACCCGAGGCAGCGCCATTAGTTACCGCTTTGACGGTGACCACTCCTCTACCTTCTCTCGTACCATCTCAGATGTTGGAAGGTGCGGATTTGTGACCCATCAGTTTTATTTCTAGGCCGTATAATTTATGTACTGACATTGCATTACTGCGTCCTTGCAGGAGTCCTTTTTGATCACCTGTATCAGGTGCTACACCCACACTTCTCTTTCCAGTCAGAGATTAGTCCACCCGCTGGTGTCGGTGAGTATCTTTTCTAACCGACGTCCTTTCTTTAACGGGCAGTCACATTATTGCTAATTATTCTTTGCATTGCTTGCAGCCTTACAAATTGAAGGAGGGGACGAGGGTATCGTTGCGCCACCAGTACTCCCAGCTCTGCCCCCTGTTGCAGCTGGTATAGTAGACTCTATTGTTCATGTATTTTCTTTATTTCTTGAACCGACATTTGACTATGATTTATTTTGCAGCAATCACGTCGACTCTAGCTCCGTTCGAGTCTCGCATCATAATGCCGGTAGGGCCCTTTTCTAGACGTCCATCTTCCAAAGGCGCTGTGACCAGCCTACGTAGGTTGAGCGAATACGTCGAGGAGCTTAACACGGAGGCCCCTACATTCGCTGCAGATTTTGCTGCCGAGGTTAATCCAATGCTGGCGACGCTTGTGAACTTCCATAATGAAAGCGTTGTCGAGTCTTGGGTTAATCACTGCAGGAAGATTGAGGCCTGCCTGCATGAGCTTGAGCTTAGGCGTCCTGCTCCTGAGATTCTGGCCGTGAACTCCCAGCGGGCTGCATGGGTTGAGCAAAGTGCCCTTTTCCTTCGTCATTTCGAACAAAAGGCGATCCTCAAGCGAAAGGAACGTGAGGAGACTTCCGCTGAGTCTGTCCAATTACGTGCCCAGGTCGAAGCGAACGCCGCGCAACTGAGAGCCGTCTTTGACAATTTGCAGCGATGTATTTCGGACGGGCTGGCATTGAGGCGGAAACTCGACTTCATTGAGCGGGTTACGCAGAGTCGCGAAGCTGCCTAACGGGAAATCGATGAGAAGGTTTCATCGTGCTTGCAGCAAAGGGCTCGAATCGAAGCGGAGCTGGCTGCGGCTGCTGACCTTGAAAAGGAGTTGAGAGGAGTGCGCGAGCAACTGGCTGACTTATTGAAATGCCTCCTTCTCAGTAGCTGCCTTTGTATCAATTAAACACTTGTAATCTTTGAATAACATGTATCCATTTTTTATTCTTTTTTATGATGTATCTTGTATTCAATTGAATTCATGAATAAAGACACATTTTTCTTATCTCCCACTGTCATTTTCTTCTCTTTGCTGTGTTGTTGGTATGTTACTCTGGCAAGTGTAGCCTGTAGATAATAAAGAACATTTCATCTTAAACTCTCCGAGAGGTAGTGATGGCTTAGGAAGCAGGTTCAGATCTGCTACCTAAGACTTTTCAACTTCATGAGCCGTGAGGGTCTCATAAAGTCTTTCTCCCTACGAGTTGAGAGGATCTCGTAGGTGTATTTTCTCCTTAGGAATCATGAGGATTCCTAAGTGCGTTTTCCCTTATAAGTCGTAAGGATCTTATAAGAGAGTTTTCTTCTTTACGAATTGAGAGGACCCGTAAGTTTTTAGTGAGATTGATATTATCCGCCTTTCACGGCGTCAGAAGTTGCTCCGGGCGTTTCCCACGGGGTCAAGGTTAACTTTGGTCGTGTTCCACGGAGTCGTTGGGTGACGTATTTCCGAGGCAGGGTTATGTAGATGACGTATTTCCGTGACAGGGTCATATGGATGACGTATTTCCGAGACGGGGTCATGTAGATGACGTATTTCCGCGACGGGGTCATGTGGATGATGTATTTCTGAGACGGGGTCATTTAGATGACGTATTTCCACGATGGGGTCATGTAGATGACGTATTTCCGTGACGGGGTCATTTGGATGACGTGTTTCCACGATGGGGTCATTTGGATGACGTGTTTCCACGATGGGGTCATTTGGATGACGTGTTTCCGCGACGGGGTCATATGGATGACGTATTTCCGAGACAGGGTCATGTGGATGACGGATTTCTGCGACGGGGTCATGTGGATGACGCGTTTCCGCGACGGGGTCATTTGGATGACGTGTTTCCGCGACGGGGTCATGTGGATGAAGCGTTTCCGCGACGGGGTCATTTGGATGACGTGTTTCTGCGACGGGGTCATGTGGATGACGTATTTCCGAGACGGGGTCATTTTGATGACGTATTTCCGCAACGGGGTCATGTGGATGACGTATTTCCGAGATAGGGTCATTTGGATGACGTATTTCCGAGACGGGGTCATGTGGATGACGTATTTCCGAGACGGGGTCATTTAGATGACGTATTTCCACGACGGGGTCTGTTCATATCATAATATTGCATTATTATATTCCCCATTCTTATGCATTTTACAAATAAACAGGTGCTTTTGACCCATGTTTGCTACATAGTTGCAGGTTACAGATTCTCGGGACAAAAACAGTGAAAAAGACATAAGATGATACAAAAGTGAGACTACGACCAATAAATGGTGGAATCTTGATAAAGCCTACACGAAGATCAGTTCACAAAATACAAGGCAGCGCAAGGTTCAAGACTTCGTCACGAAGCAACGGTAAAAGTCCACTACAATTATTCACTGTGGAGATCTGGAAGAAACCTAGAAGCCAATATGAAGAAACAACTGTAGAAACAAGAAGACAAAGTCATCTAGAACCAACACAGAAAAACACAGACTACAATCTCCCTACTTGGCCGCGGAACCGCGGCCAAACAGGCCCTATGGCCGCGGTTCCGCGGCCGTCTATTACCCGTGTCGGTGCAGAAAATTGGTGCACTGGCGGTGCGCTGGCGGTGCGTTGACTAGGTCTTTTTCTTAGGGGGTATTTTTGTAATAGCAGATATGACGCGATTGTAACCTAGGGTTTTTATGAATCTATAAATAGAACCGTAAAAACCTGATTTAGGTCATGCCTCTTTTCATTTCATAAATTCAGATCTGTAATTCCTGTGTTGATATTTGGAGAGAGCCATCAATAAAGTAAGATTTCTATTTCATTGCCTTAGTTTACTTTTAATTATTTGCCCTAGTTAGATAGTTAGAATGTTATTCAATTTCCTAATGAGCGAGTAGTCTCCTCGCTTGTTAGGGTTAGCTTTGGGGAAGGCTTGAGAGATGGAGATCTCTCACCCCTTTCTTGCCCATCATAAGTTTTTATAGGAGTCCATGCATACATAACACACCGTTCCCTACGGCACCCTATCCCCCGAGGTAGCGGTGATACCGTAGTATAAAGGACCGGTTGTATATGTTTTCCATGGACGTTAGGGTAAGAATTAAGAAAGGAAGGACAAGAACCTAGAGGAAGAAACATCGTTTCTTCCCGATGGTACTAACCCCTTTGTTAATTATTACTATAACACCTAATAGATCTAAAATAGGGCATTGAAAGCGGTTAGGAAACATTCAATTTCCAAACTTAACCTAAACCTAACCCTAACAAGATTCTAGTCTTAGTATAAATCAATTTAGGTTTTAGAGATAATCCATTCACAACGTTTAGAATTAACTCGTTTGAGCAAATTAGAAAAGACACAACATCCCTGTGGACCGACCCATACTCACCGGCTAGCTACCAAGTGACGCCGTTCTTGATTGCGGTAACAAATATTTTTGATCATAAATTCCATTCAAATCAGGGTCATGTGGATGACGTATTTCCATGACGGGGTCATTTGGATGACGTGTTTCCGTGATGGGGTCATTTGGATGATGTGTTTCCGCAATGGGGTCATTTGGATGATGTGTTTCCGCGACGGGGTCATGTGGATGACGTATTTCCGCGACGGGGTCATGTAGATGACGTATTTCCGAGATGGGGTCATGTGGATGACGTATTTCCGCGACGGGGTCATATGGATGACATGTTTCCGCGACGGGGTCATTTGGATGACGTGTTTCCGCGATGGGGTCATATGGATGACGTGTTTCCGCGATGGGGTCATGTGGATGACGTATTTCCGAGACGGGGTCATTTGGATGACGTATTTCCGTGACGGGGTCATGTGGATGACGTATTTCCGAGACGGGGTCATGTGGATGACGTATTCCCGAGACGGGGTCATGTGGATGACGTATTTTCGAGACGGGGTCATTTGGATGACGTCACGTCTGCATCCTACTGGAGTAAGGAGAAACGCCTGTTGTTGATCTCTAAGTTGTCGATGTTGACGTCGAGACCCTGAAGCTAGGGATCTTCCTTCGCTTCATTTGTTGACATTGTGTCTGCAATATTGCGACGAATGTCGAGATTGTCTCTAGGTTGTCTATGAACCATCGAGATTTGGCTTCGCTTCGACGAAGCCTGGGGAGGGAAGGTGTGATTCCTTCTTTGTTTGCACCCCTGGATTGTATACAGGGATTGATGTGATATCACTTGTAGGGCATAAATTTTATTTTTCTTTATTTCTTTCCGCGATGCTCTATCATTTCAGCTTTTATATCGCGAAGGTCGCGATTGCCCAACCATTTCGGCTATTTTTCGCGGCGCCCAATCATTTCGGCTATTTATTTTATTTTTATCCGCTGCTTTTTATTGCGAGTTGCCCAATCATTTCGGCTATTTTGCATGCATTCATTTTTACTTGCTGATTTTGTTACAAGTTGCCCCATCATTTCGACTATTTCGTATGCATGTGTGGCTTGCTAGCTTCTTTGCTGCAAGCTTGGAATTAGACACCGATTTCGACATCAGCACTGCTACAACTGGAATATTGTCAAGAGCGAATCATCATTTGCCTCTGTCGATGCCGAACAAAGGTGGCTTAGCAAACAGGGTTAGGATCCTGTCGACTAAGGCTTTTGACTTCATGAGCCGTAAGGGTCTCATAAAGGTATTTCTCCCTGCGAGTCGTGAGGATCTCATAGGTGCGTTTTCTCCTTAGGAGTCGTGAGGACTCCTAAGTATATGGCTTTTCGTAAGTTGTAAGGATCTTACAAGAGTATTTTCTCCTTATAAGTTGAGAGGACTTACAAGGGCTGTTCACTGTGCAAACATATCCCTAGTCACGGATGGGACTTTGTTAGGGAAATGTTTTTTCGCGCCCATGGATTGTATACAAGGGTCAGCATTGAGCCACTTGTAGGGCAAAATTGGAGGTTGTGGTGGCCGCTTAAGAACAGGTTCAGATCCCTGTAACTTAAGACTTTTGAATCTTATGAGCAGTGAGGGTCCTATAAGAGGGTTCTCCTTACGAGTCGTGAGGGTCTCGTAAGTGTAATTTCTCCTTAGGAATCGTGGGGATCCCTAAGTGTGTTGTTCCTTTGTGAGTCGAAAGGATCTCACGCAGGTGGTTTCTCCTCACAAAGTCGAGAGGACCTTGTAAGTGTCTTTTAACGAGATTGCGCCCTTTCGGGTTTTCACAAAACTCGCCGGTAGCCCCGCTGTTTTTACTCACGGAGCCCTCTCGGGTTTTCATCCGTGACCTTTTCGTTTATGGACATACCGTTTTTTCTTTTTCTTTCTTCTTCTTTTTTTTATTCTTTTCTCTTTCTTTTTTTTATCAGCCTTGGGATGCTGCAGTCTACAGTAGTTTATCGACGTCTCGGTCAACAGCTGGTTTTAGGACATAGTGGTCCATCGTTAGTTTAAGGACGTTTCGGTCCGTTGTTAGTTTAAGGACGTTTCGGTCCGTTAGCCGGCTACTACTTATAGAGTTTGGGCTTAGGAAGATAGCGAGCGGACATAGTCGTCGTCATCTATCGTTGACCTAGGCCGTGACTCGTCAGGCGTAGTATTTCTTTAGGAAGCGACCGTTTATTGGCCTGAAAGGTCTTTCACCATGCATGTCCATGAGTAGATAGGCCCCACCCTGGTAGATCTTGTCTATGATATATGGGCCTTCATAGTTCGGCTCGAATTTCCCCTGTTTGGCACGATTAGGGATCATAGGTCTTTTGACCACTAGCACGAGTTCGCCTTGGCGGAATGTTCTCGGCCTGGTCAATTTTTCATATGAGCGCGTCATTTTTTCTTTATAAGCCTCCAGATTTTGTTGCGCTATGAGCCGGCTTTCATCAAAGGCGTCGAGCTCTTCAAGGTGAAGGTGAGCATTCTCTTCGTCCGTTAGCTCGTAGTGAACTGCCACTCATAGATAGGGTAACTCTATCTCGAGGGGGAGTACCACCTCTGTACCGAATACCAATGCGTACAGCGTTGTGTTTGTGGCCGTTTTGAACGTAGTTTAATACGTCCAGAGAGCTTCATGCAACCTGTCGTGCCAGTCCTTCTTATTCTGCGACACCATCTTTTTTACGATCTTCGTCAAGGTCTTGTTAAAAGCCTCAGCTAGACCGTTAGCTCGGGGATTATAGACTGAAGATTATCTCCAGTCTATATTATGCTGTTGTGTGAAGCGGCTAATCTTGTGGCTTCTATAGGCTGGCCCGTCATCGGAGATAATCCGTCGCGGAGTGTCAAACCGATAAATGACGTGCGTTTTGAAGAAATGGAGGATATTCTCCGTTTTCACTTCCCTCAGCGGTACTGCTTCTTCCTATTTGGAGAAGTAATTAGTTGTCGCCAAAATGAATCGATGTCCTCTGGACGATGCTGGTTCGATGAGGCCGATTATGTCAGTTCCCCACATTTCGAACGGCCAGCTAGCTACTGTTGGATGTAGTGGATTTGGATGCTGATGGATGAAGTCCCCATGAATCTGGTACGAATGGCACTGCTTCGCGTATTCAAGGCAGTCTTGGATCATCGTGGGCCAATAATAACCCATCCGTTTGATCTTCAGCTTCATTTTCGGCCCGGCTTGGTGAGAACCTCAGAGTCCGTCGTGAGTTTCTTGGACGACTCTCTTTGCCTCTTCAGGTCCCCGGAATCTTAGCCACAGAGAATCAAATGATCTCTTATATAAAGTGTCATTGACGAAGGCAAAAGACAGAGCTCGTTTCATAAGATGATGCCTTGAGGATGCATTTTCAGGTGTTCGACGAGATTTGAAGTAGTCTATAAAGACTTCCCTCCAATCCTTAGCCTTTTCTTAGTCTTTTATTAGCAGAGCCATTTGCTCGGTCGCTCCCTTTTCTTTGGACGACTCCGGAGATATTTCTGCCGGTGCAAGAACCCGATGGCTTTGTACCACGATTCTTACGTCATCGAGGTTCTCGTCGGCCAATTCTTTAGCGAGCTTGGCTAATGCATCCGCTTTGATATTTTCCGCATGCGGTATGCTTTCCAAGATGTAGGAAGGAATTTGAGTCAGCAGCCGCTGTACTCTCTCGCCGTATTTCACCAACTCAGGCTTGCATGTCTGATAGTCTCCATTTACTTGACTAACGACCAGTTGGGAGTCTCCGTATATAAGGAGGTTTTCAATTCGCATGTCGATAGCGATCTCGAGACCTACTATCAAAGCTTCATACTCGTCTTCATTGTTCGTCCTCGGCTCTGTTAAGGAGAATGCAAAGCGCGTTATCCCTCCTTGTGGAGTCACGAAGATGAGGCCTACCCCGGATTTGATTATAGGGGTGCTTTGTTCGCGCTTCTTCATGGAAGACGCCCCATCAAAATAGAGTTCCCATTGGGTATCATTCTCTCTTCTCTCCCTGTCGATCGTGTCAAATGCATGTTCGTCTGGCAATTCGCAGTTCAAGGGAGAGTCAGCAGGTATCGGATGCTCAGCGAGGAAATCGGCGATGGCCTGGCCTTTCACTGCCTTAAGAGGACGATAAGTTATTGAGAACTCCATCAATAGCAAGGCCCATTTAGCGATTCGTCCTGTTAATATGGCCTTTGACATCAAATATTTGAGGGGATCCACCTTTGATATGAGATGGACCTCATGTGCCAATGCATAGTGTTTGAGCTTCGTTATTGCGAAGATCAACGCCAGGCAGTGTTTTTCAATGGGAGAGTAATTGCTTTCTGTCCCCAGGAGAACTCGACTTAGATAATAAAGGGCTCTCTCTTTCCCTTGGTCGTTTTCTTGTGCCCATAGCGCGCCTAAAGAACCTTCAAGGGCTGTTGTGTACAGGACGAGAGGTTTTCCTTTAACGGGAGCGGCCAGTACTGGCGGATTTTGCAGGTATTGCTTGATTTCGTCCAGTGCGCTTTGGCATTTGCGATCCCAGACGAAAGGGGTTCCCTTCTTCATCAGGTGACTGTAAGGACGGCACTTGCCTAAGAGATTGGCTATAAATCTCCGGATATACGCGAGCTTCCCTTGGAGAGACCGCAATTGCTTGAGAGTCCTTGGCGGAGGCATTTCCATAATCGTCTTGATCTTTGACGGATCTATCTCGATGCCTCGGTGTCGGACGATGAATCCTAGGAATTTGCCCGAGGAAACTCCGATTGCGCATTTAAGAGGGTTCATCTTCAAGTTGTATTTCTGAAGGCGTCGAAATACGATCTTCAGATGCTCTAAATGTTCCTCGTATGATCTGCTTTTAACTACGAGGTCGTCAATATAGCATTTGACGACTTCATGTATGAGGTCATCGAAAATCTTTGTCATGGCCCTCTGATAGGTGGCACCGGCGTTCTTTAGTCCGAAGGGCATCACCTTGTAGCAGAATATACCCAAAGGGGTCTGGAAGGTGGTATGCTTCTGGTCTTCGGGATGGATCTTTATCTGATTGTATCCTGACGATCCGTCCATGAAGGAGAAAACTTCGTGAATGGACGTGTTATCTATCATCAGCTCGGTGACCGGTACTAGAAAGTCGTCCTTTGGGCAAGCTTTATTGAGATCCCGAAAGTCCACGCAGATGCACACCGTCCCATTTTTCTTCATTATTGGGACGATGTTGGCGATCCAGTCAGGATACTGAACCTCTTGGATGAAGCCAGAGTCGATTAGCTTCTTGACTTCGGCGTTGATGCTTATCTCAAGCTCGAGCCACATTATTCTCGGCGCTTGTTTGATCGGCTTGATGTCCAGAGATATCGCCAGTTTGTGCACAACAATCTCTGGATCTAGTCCTGGCATCTCGGAATAGTTCCATGCGAAGCAATCTTTATGCTGCATGAGCACGTCCTTTAGCGTAGCCACCCTTTCTTCAGATAATAGCTCACTGACGAATGTTGGTCGTGGGTCACTTGCCGTTCCCAAATCAATTTTCTTGAGGTTATCTGCAGTAGTATGCATTCCATCTTCCAGCTCTTTTGGCGCCGGTGGAAACTCTGAGATCACCTCGTTATCATTTTTTTCGAAGCATCAGAGGAGGTCATCCATATTCTCAAGCTCTTCTTTCGATAGCGTTATCACGTGGTAGGTACGAGATCGCTTGCAAGACCGATATTGATCTGGTTGTACTCTCACAGATTTAGGTTCATGCTTCTGCGGCGGGGTTACCCTCCAGCTGCTGGATAGAGCGAACCTGCCTTGCTGATACTGGTCTTCTACCCAGTTCTTAAATGTGAAACAGTCTTTAAGAGGATGTCCTATCGCCTTGTGATAGGAGCAATAGTCCGAGTGAGAGACTTCACCTGCTTGCTCGGGGTGCTTGGACTCCGGGAGGGTAATCATTTGATGTTTTATGGCAAGATCAAGTATCTTCTGTGTTTTGTCCTAGGGAAAAGAATATGCTCGACCCATCTTTTTCATAAGAGACGAATCCGGGCTACTCGATTCCTGACCGCGTGGCTTTTTTGACCCACTTTGTCGCTGTCCAACGCCTTTCCCGCTCTTTGATTTATTTTTGCCTCTGCGTCGGGCTTTTTGTACAACGGGTTGGCAAGGAGGAGCATTTTCATTTTTCACAGTTTGTTGAAGGAGGCGTTGTGTCCTGGTTTTCTCGTAGATGGCCATTTCGGGATTATGGTCGTCTCGAACCTTTTGACCTGGTTCCCTTATAAGCCTGTCCATCTGGTCTTTGAACGACGGACTTGGCATTTTCACGGCGGGAGCTCGTTCTGGTTCAGGATTAGCGTCATCCTACAGAGCATCTCCTTCTTCATCAAAGTCATGCATGACGTAGCAGTCGCGGAGTAGCTCCCGTTTCTTGGACTGAACATATCCAAGCCCAATCGTTTCCATTCTCCCGTTGGGCATCTTTCGCTGAGTCCCGGGAACGTTCCAAATCCTGTTATAAAACCGTGCTTATCGAGCAGTTTGCTTAAGGGGTACACCTTAGCGTCCTAAGATTCTCTTTAGTCCGTCCGTGTAATACCTGGGCAAACGGATGGGCTGGAGCCTGTCAAGTGTAGAATCCACGCTATGCCACATTTCTTTCCCCACTTTGGTTTCCCCGGATCGGTAGAATAGGATCTCCTTTTTACCTTTTCTCCTGGGAGGGACGTAGAATGTCTGCAGTTCTTCCACACTGTAGGTATCAAGCGCGTCTAGCTCTTTATGATGCTTTGGCGGAACCATGGCAACTTGCAAACTTTGATCTTCATCAGCGAAGGCTTGTATTGATGGCCGAGTAGAGAATACGGCATTGACCTATTCTTCCGAGTCGCTGCCGAAGATCAACATAGGAGCGGACGGTCCCGACTTGTTGCACTGGGGCGGACCTGAATAAGTTATTTCTTCTTCCTCCTCAGTATCACTCCCGAAAACCGGAATGGTAGTGATGGCTTTGTTCTTCGGTCTGTGACATCTTTCCGTGTCCTCAAAATCTGGTAAGAAGTATTTTGCGTCTTCGTATTTTTGGACTTCATTCACGGAGAATGGGTTCAGCTCCCCTGTTACGGTATACTCGAGACCATCCTTGAAATACTTCATGCACTGGTGTTGTGTAGAAGGGATGATGTTGTACTCGTGTAACCAAGGCCTACCGATCAAAGCATTGTAGCATGTCTTGGCGTCTATGACATGAAACTTGATGTCCGTGATGAGCAGCACAAAGCGTAATGTCAATATCACAGATCCGAGCGTCCGTGACGACTGGGAGTCAAAACCGGAGATGGTGATCTTATCACGAGCGAGGTGCTGAACGCTCATGCAGATTTCTTTCAACACTCTCACATTGAGGAGATTGACGGAAGACCCATTGTCAACCATGATTTTGCCTGTCTTGATATCATAACAGTATCCGGAGACATAAAGGGGACGATTGTGCTCGCACGTCCCAAAGAGGAGATCTTCATCGCCGAAGGTGATATCCGCTGTGTGCACTTCTTCCAGCTCGTCCTTCATCTTTTCTTCGGTGAGGAAATCTTGGAATTGTTCCGGCTCTTGCAATGCCTTGATCAGCGAGTCTCTCGCTTTTGATAACAGAAGGGCGTCAAGAATGCTTAACTGCGAAGGTAGCCTTCTCAAGTGTGCCGGAACGTTGTAGTCCACCTTACTTTTCTTTGGCGGGTCCTTGACTGTCAGCTTTTCGACGGATTGATCATCAAGGATGATATCCTCAGGGACTTTTTCTTTTCTCTTATCTTTTCTATTTGACCCACTGTTCGAGGGCCCGAGATTCTTTTCGGGCAGCGTACGATTGTGCAGTTGAATATTTTCACAGGTCTTCGGTTCTTCCTCTTTTCCCAAGATAGACTCTTTAAAGAGAGGGCCAAGAGTCATTTCTTCGTCAGAGCCGCTCTCGAAGGTGAGAACTTGCGATCCCCCGGCGTTGACCATGCGATAGTTACCGGTAGTTCTTTTACGCTCTTCGGTCGTACTTCTTTGCTCCCGACGAGTTTTGCGTTTCATCCGCTTGAAATGTTGCCGGTGAGCAACATATCCCTGCCACCATCTTTTAAAAGCGTTGCACTCTTCAGTGGGGTGCGCAACCCTTCGATGATATAAGCAGTAGCTAGGATGTGTTTCCGCTTCACCAAGAATATTTCCTTCGAAAGGTGGCAGCTTCATTCCCATCGATATGGCTTTAGCGAACCTTTTCCTCGTCTTGAACCTGTTTTTATTTGTGACGGATGTACTTTGATCTGGCGGGAGTGTTTCAACCCTTTCATCCAGTCGCCGGCGTTTGGCTTTTGCAAATATGGCCATCTCACGCTCCCGATCAGCTTTGCTTTTCAAAAGAGCTTCATTCAGGAATTTATCAATCATTTCGTCTGATGGCCCTAGGAGTTCCGGCTCAGGATCTGCCCTTAGTTTCTCTGGGTAAGAAGCTTCTTCATCGTTTATTAACGAGTAAGAGATCACATAGCAGCTTGCCACATAATCTTCAGGCTCATCCGACGAGTCTCCTTCGTTGTTGTCATCTCTGCCCTCAAGGACGTGGCTGAGAAATTCTTGGAGTGTGACTGGGGTCCGTGCCTTCTGGTTATATTCTTCCAGTGCGTCAATATGTTTTTGCAGGTCCGTGTGCTTGTCACCAGGCTTCACGGGATTTTTGGCCTTCTTCTTCTTCTTTGAAGACTTTGACGACTGGGTGTGAATGCTTTAGCTATCACCACCGATTTTTGGAGTTAGGCGCGGCTTCAGCATCCCTTCGATGATCTCGGGTTCCAGTGGATTTTTCCACCTGATCGCTGGGCATGTTTGGAGATCGTTCAGCATTTTTTTAGTTTTGGCTGAAAGAGCGACCTCCCATGGAGCTTCTTCTACGAAAGAACATGATGCCCCCGGTGTATCTGTCTTCTTGAAAGCATGCGGCTGAGGCGGGTTCACCTTCCAATTCTCGGATAATACAAATTTGGCCTATTGGTACTGATCTTCTATCCAGCTTTTGAAGATATAACAATCTTCGATCGGATGGCCCAACATTCGGTGATAAGGGCAATAGTTAGGATTGCTAATGTCGCCTGGTTGCGCTGGGCGTATTGGCTCCGGCAGAGTGGTAAGCCTGTTGCGCAGTGCTAGCTCGAATAACATCTTCGTCTTGTCTCGAGGGAACGAGTAAGGGCGTCTCATTTTATCTCCAAGAGATCGAGTTCTATCATTTTGGCGATCAACTGGTCTTAGACCACTGGGCTGCTGTTGAGCGTTAGCGACGACGGTCGCTTTCCCCTTTCCCTTCTCGTTCCACGGCTCCGTCTTTGGAGGAGATGGTCTATGACCCATCTGGTCCATTTGGGTCAGTTTGTCGATCAAGGCCTGGAACGTGGTCGGCTTGAAGAACATCATGAATTAGGAAATAGTTGCATGAGGGTCCAGAGTGCCCACGAACATGCCCACCGCTGGCGCTTCTTCGATGCGCTGTTCACATTTTGACCATAAATTTCGCCATCGTATTGCGTATTGGACCCGCGTTTCACCTGGCTTCATCCTGGCGTTGATCAATGCCGTTATTGGGGTGCATTCACTAGCACTCACGAATCGCTGGGTGAATAATAGCTCCATTTCTGCGAAAGTCTTGACGGAGTCATTTGGGAGTTCAGAGTACCATTCGAATGCCGTCTCCGACAAGTTGCCAACGAATTGGCGAAGTAGCAATTTATCATCACCTCCGGTGTTGCCACATAGAGCCCTGAACTGGGCGACATGCTGGTGGGGATTGCCCGTCCCCTTGTATACATGAAATTTAGGGATCGTATATCCCGGCGGGTACTTTATTTGGTCATACCAGCCTGGATATGGTCACCCAGTTTTAACAACTTGGCCGGCCGCTTCATTCGCCTGGTGAGCTCGTATTTGCTGAGCAATGTAGTCATTCAGAGCGGCCTTGGAGATGGTCTCCTCTTTGGCTGCTGAAAGAGCCGGAAGAGGGTTTGATGTCTCCCCTCTGTCGTCTTCAATGATGATCGGAGGGTCTTCAGCTGGAGGTTCTGGCTGTAATATCATCCCAGCCATGTCTTGGAACAAGAGAGCCATTCGTTTTATATTGGCTGCCTGTTCCGCAGCCTATTTTTCTTTCCTCTCGAGCATTCTTCAGAGGAACTCGGTGTCAGTTTCTTGTTCCTGACGCTGCTCCGAGATCTCTGGATTTTCTTTCGGCCCAGTGAGTGCGGCCATTGCAGTCAGGATCTCCTGAAGCTTCTGCTGCTGTTGTTCCTGAGCCTTCGTTATTGACCGGGTAAGCGGTCGATGTCCCGTAGAAGCACGATTTTCCTCTTTTCCGGAAGCCATATAAACGGTATGCACTATCATGCCCCCAGACTTGGGGCATTTAGATTCGGCGCTTTTACGGTTTGCTGCGTTCACAGGGGCTTTCTCTGGCCTCTTTCTCTTTTGAGCAGTTGAAGTCGAAGGGGCCGTTGTAGCGGGCACCCAGGTAGCTGCCGTCTTTTGTGGCTTGACAGGACGGTTCTTTTCTTGTTGAAATTTCACTTTTTTCTGTCGGCGAGAGTAATCTTGATCAATTACTGAGTCCTGAACCTGTCGCCAGACTTTATAAATTTTGGAGGACAGCCGCTGAGGGGGTTGCTCCGTCTTCTTTTCTGTAATAATCTCCATAGATGGAGGAGATCTTTTCAGTACGGCGGTGGGTGAATTCCTGCGCACCCTGTTAAGAAGCTCGAAGCTGTTTCCAGTTGGAACAACATCATTGACTTCCACCGTTGGGGCTGGTGGAGTTAGCCCGGAGGGGGAGTTACCCCCAGCCTTCCTTACTCGGCGCCAGTGGCGATGTCGAGCGTGTCGAGCCGTTGGGATTGTTTTAGCTTTAGGGGTGACTTCGTCATGCCCCTTGTTCTGGTGAGGCGCTGCTGGTACCAGGCTCTTGAAGACCGACGTCCGTTGAGCAGCAGTATCCAATCTATCAAAGACAGACCTTTAAGCAGGAACTGGAGCCGGAGTGGCCAGCCTCGTAAAGACTGATCCTTTGACGGGAGAAGCTTCTTTAGTGACCTCGAGAGCAGGAATGGATATCCGTTTCGGGATGGCCGCTTCATGTATCGTGGGCTTCTTGACGGGCCAATTGAGCTCAGGCTCAGCCTATCAAAGACTGATGTTGTTGGCTTAACATTGGATGACCCGTTGAGAGGGGCCCTGGTGGTAGTGAGCCGATCAAAGACCGACTTCTTTTGCGCTTCTTGCGGCAGCGGGATGTTAACGCTTACTGGTGGGATCATGGTCCCGAAAAAAACCGGTGGTAGCCTGCATCACCTGCTCTACCGGCATTGTGAACAGAGAGGCCGCCTGGGGCAATTGCAGTTGCAGTTGCAGCTGGAACACTTCGTGCAAGTAGACGCCATTGATCTTTCGTTTTCTGCACGGAGCAAGACACCAAATCTTAGTACCTCGAACCCAAGGGCAACCATATCAAACCGCGATTCGTTCGCGAACACGACATATGAAGTGTGGAGTGGAAAGAGGAAAAGGTCCCACCGGGCGTGCCAGAATCTTTTCCTCGCCGAAAGACGCAGGAAGACGCGGTGGACGTCTTGCCTGAATTTCGGGGCAGATGCTAATTGGTGCTATCCGTCCACCTCTTCGAAGGTGCCAAGTTGATTTATAGCACCATGTATCGAAGGTTCAAACGGATGCGACTGATGTAGCAGAGTTCATCAGATTCCCCCTTGTTTGAGGGTTTTTTTTTATTGTGGGGACGCTCTTCCCTGCAGGCGCAAGTCCCTGTAGTTAATTACGCTACCGCATCGCGGTAACAACTTTCTCCTTCTCCAGATGGTCACTTCGTGTCGTGAGTGTTTGTTTTGTTTGTGGTTGCCGGTGGATTGTATACGGAGACTAATTTATGTTGTCGCCCGTAGGGCGTGGATTAGTCCAAATCCGTATCTTCTTAGATTTGGGTTTGGGGTTGGGTTTAAGGATATGTTAGCCTCATTTGAGACTAAGATCAACTTAAACGTATGTTAAGGACACGTTAGTCTAATTTTTAGATTAAGATCAACTTAACGGGATCGTTTAGATCCTACAAAAGAGCAATTGGACTCTGTTATTTAGTTTAAGGACATTGCGGTCGATTGTTAGTTTAAGAACATTACGGTCCATTGTTAGTTTAAGGACATCTCGGTCCAATGTTAGTTTAAAGACATCGCGGTCGAGGTTAAGGATATCATAGTCTGTGAGTTTAAGGACCTCACAGTCCAGGTTAAGGACATCATAGTCCATGAGTTTAAGGACCTCACAGTCCAGGTTAAGGACATCATAGTCCATGAGTTTAAGGACCCTACAGTCCGTGAAATGTGTGGTTGTCGGGACCCGTCACCTCTCTGAAGACGTTGAAGGATTACAACGACAGATATCAGAGGAGTAAAGAGATGTACCCTCGAACCGGTGCGAGTTGGTTGGAAGATCTGTAGTCCAATTTGGGACTAAGATCTGTTGAAATATTTATGAGCAGGTAAGCTCAATTAATATAAGTTGAGGACTTATGGCCAATATTGGGCTAAGTCCAATAAATGTTTAACATTTTTATTCTGGCTATTGAGCCTTTATTTGGGCTTGGCCCTTTTAACAATGCTGAGCATTGATCAGAGCTCTGGGCTTATTAAAGAGCAATTTATGTTCTGTCAGCGCAACACATGGTGCGCTTGGCGCTTTGTGCCAGATGATGAGCGCATTGCGCTTCTACTAAGTAGCGCACACGTGAGTGACACGTGGCGCGCTTGGCGCTGAGCGCCAGATGATGAGCGCATTGTGCTAATATATGAGCGCATTGCGTTATTAATTCAATGGCGCACATATGAATGACACGTGGTGCGCTTGGCGCTTTGCACCAGTCCATGAGCGCAGTGCGCTAATTCAAGAGCGCAAAGCTCTAACTGTTGAGTGACACACTCGTGTGTGATACGTGGTGCGCTCGGCGCTGAGCGTCAGCCCATGAGCGCAGTGTGCTATATCAGAAGCGCAAAGCGCAAGTTGTTAATTGGCATATACATGGTTGACACGTGGCGCATTTGGCGCTAAGCGCCGATCCAGGGAGCGCAGAACCGCAGTTCAAGAGCGCAAGGCGCATTCCAAGAGCGCAAAACGCATTTGATCAATTTTATGATCTGGGAACAAATTTATGTTCTTTTAAAAGAGACTTTGTCTTAAGATTCAAGAACAACAGTTCTTATTTTGCAGGAGAGCTTTTCAATCTCCTATTTTGATGAAAGGCTTTGTCTTTATAGATCCATGATCTGTGAGAAGAATATGTTCTTCTTTTATTTTATGATGAGATCTTTTGATCTCTTTTGTGAAAGACTTTTTGTCTTGAAGATCTATGCTCTTTTTTTTTGAAGAAAAGAATTCTTCTTTTTATGAGATGATTTCATCTCTGTGTTCATCACCATTCTTTTTACCTTGAAGAAAAAATCTTCTTGTAAGAGCTTGCTCTTTTTCTTTGAGTTTCTCAAAGTTTGTAGGGGGGTTTCTCTATATCAGATTTGAAGTCTTAGGTCCTTTATATATGGCAAGCTGATTTATTGAATCAGTTAAAGAGATCTTTCTTTGATTGATTTGGGGATATTTCCCCACCATTGGATCTTTGATCCTAGAGCTTCTATTTTACAGAAGGCAATCTTCTTGTTTTTAAAAAGATTGAGGAAATCTTTCCATAACAGAATTTTAATTCTGATTAGTTAATGATTTATCATTATTATTAGATCTTTTGATCTAACGATGGGGAGTTTTTTAATTCCAGTACTGGCACACCCGTGCTTTGCACGTGGTGCGCTACTCAGAGCGCAGCACACCTTGCGCTAGCGCACCTATGTTTGACACGTGGTGCGCTGCTTAGAGCGCAGTGCGCTCTGCGCTAGCGCACCCATGTTTGACACGTGGCGTGCAGCGCGTCTAGCGCTAGCGCCCACGTGGTGCGCTGCCTAGGGCGCAGCGCACCTGGCGCTGGATCTGAAGCGTTGCTTCAATTTTTGAAATTCGAATTTCAAACAAAGCTTTGCTCTGATTAGGGGAAACAAGGTCGTTGGAGTTTGGTGTTGGCGACCACGTATTTCTGAAGATATCACCCACTCGGGGAGTGATCATGTTTGGTAGTTAGGGGAAACTCGGTCTCCGATTCATCGGACCTTTTGAGGTGCTAGAGCGAGTAGTAGATGTGGCTTATCTACTTGTCTTGCCTCCATCGCTAGCTGGTGTGCATAATACTTTCCATATATCTCAGTTGAGAAGCTACGTTCTGGATGACAGACATTTCTTGGACCATTCAGAGTTAACGTTGGGCACTGATATATCTTATGAGGAACAACTTACCACCATTCTCGGTCGTCAAGAAAAAGTGCTAAAGAACAAATTCATTCCCTTGGTTCAAGTTTCTTGGGGTGGTCGTTCTCCAGGAGAGTCTACCTGGGAGCGTGAGGAGGACATCCGTTCACGTTTTCCGCACCTGTTTGAGTAGTTGTTGTTTGTTCCGTTGTTTTCATTCTCTAATTTCGAGGACGAAATTTTTTTAAGGGGGTATAATGTAAATCACCAGTTCCATGTATATATTTCCCCCCATATTTTCCCTAAAATTTTCCTATTATTTTTGCACATTTTTATATTTATTTATTAATTTTCCTAATCTAAACCCTAACCCATTTCCCTTACCCCAACCAGACCCGACCCTTTACCCTCTTCTTTTCCTTCTTCTTATTTTTCTTTTCCTTTTCTTTTCACTCCAAATTTTTCCTAATGACTCTCCCCTTCTCACGCTCGACCCCGACCCGGCCCTCATCGACGCCGCTCCCCGCTCGCGAACGATATCCCCGAGATCCTCTCCTCCGAATCCCCACTCCCTCTCCCTCTCATTCTCTCTTTCCTCACCGACGCCTCTGCAAGACCCGCTCCCCCACGACCTCCTCTTCGCCAACTACCTCCGCGACTTTCACGCCCACCTCCGGCGACTTCGCCCATGAAAAGCAAACCAACCTACCTCACTCCCCATGATCTCCTTAACTGTCTCCAACCCTCTCAACACACCCGAGCTCACCCCTTCTCTAATCCCCTCAGCTCCTCCTCCGACCCATCTCCTTCCTCACAACCGAGCTCACACCTATTTCCTTCATCAACTCCCCCGACCTACTTTTCACAACCCATACTTGAGACTTCCATCGTCGTCAGCCACCGCCATCGCCTACACCACTCTGCAACCACCATCGTCGGCCAACCATCACAACGAGCTCAGTTTCCACCCACCACCGACGTCGACCACAACCACCATCGGGCCCTCGACCTCATCGCCGGTAAGCACCCTCCACTGGACCTTACCACTGTCCATCTCCTTCTTCCTCCAACCTTAAAACATCACCTCGCAGGCCCCCGCACACTTCACTGCCGTTGCAGTAACTGTCGACGTCTCGTTATCCGTCGCCATAACCGAGCTACCCTTCAAACGCAGCCGATCAAGCCTCACTGCACCGAGCTCCCCCGATGACCCCTTCCTTGCCGCTCGCCGCACTCTAGTCGCCGTTGAGCCGCCGCCGACTTCGTCCCCTGAAATCCCCTCCACGACATCGACATCGTTGCCGCACCGTCTTGTCTCCGTCGCACCGCAATACCCGAGCACTTCTTCCAAGCTTGAGCCAAGTAGCATCGCGCCTAACCGAGCACCTGCCGTGCCAGCCTCCATACCACATCGTGCCTGCCTCCGTGCCACCCGTGCCCTGGTCCAGTGCACCTGCCATGCCACTCCCACACCACGCACCGAGCCAAGACCATGTCCACTACCGTGTCACATCCGTGTCGTTACCGTGTTCAGTACAGGGTCACCGCCCATCGTGCTCGCATCACGCACCGTGTCCAGCATCGCATCGTCTCGTGTGTCGAGAAAGATCCCGCATGTGGTGTCGATACTGGAATTTAGTGAAACTGGTACCATTGGAAATATAGAACAATTTTCTATGCAGCGGTAATTAGCTCCACACATTATCACAATTAAAAATTAAGATTTCAAGTGTATAGATTCATATCAAGGGGTAAGTTCCTCCTATGGACTGCAGTCCAAGGTTAGGTAAGTTCTTTGCTTTCGAGATTTAAAGGATATATCTAACAGTAAACCTACCTGTCGTATTAAGGATTATGCAGTACCCTTCGCAACGAGCCCAGGCATGCTGCGATTGGAATTTTATGAAATTAATTATGAATTTAACGGTGTTCAGTATTCGGTAAAACACAAGCTTGGTATTGAAGTTAGGGCGTCACTTTATGTGTGAAAATGACTTCAATTTGCCACCAAATTTCTACAGAGTGTTTGTTAACAGTATTAGGGTCTAAACATCATAAGTTCCGCCATTTTTGATTTCTTTTATTTTCTCATGAGATTCGCATCAAACACCTCTATATGTATATGATATTTCAACGAATTATTGGTTTCCTTTGTTCAGCCACACGAAAATCATTTCATGAATTTCCTACTTGATTCAAACACGGATAGTAACCTATAGAAGGTCCCAACGTTAAATTAATAAGATGGTTAGCAGTAATTAGTTGGATCTAGGTAGCATAAATGTAGACTATATATAAATATATATATATATATAAATATATATATATATATATATATATATATATATATATATAACTAGCATGTACAGAAAGTGTTTAACTTGCCTGAAGACGACAATTGCATGGCAACGATGACGAGCGCAGCACGGGCACAATCACGACACGACGACGGCACGCAAGCAGAAGCAGTAGCAACCACAACAACAAGCTACGTCTCGGCTCTGGCCCGAGCTCGTGGCGCGGCCTCGATGATTTGTAACAGGGTGGCTGCGGCAGTGGTGAAGGTGAGATCGTCGGTGGCGCTGGGTCATGTCCGGAATAGAGGAGGCAAGGGGACCGGCTTGGGTTCGACTTGGAGCAAAGGGGCTGGGCTCGGAGCGTGGAGGCAAGGTCAAGGTGGCCAGAGGTGGAGCAGATGCTGGTGGTGGAACTGAGCTCGTCGGGGAGTCGAGGGTGAAGGGAAGATAGTGTGTGCAGTGGGTAGTGGTGATGAGGTGAAGGCTCGGGGAGGAGACGAGAGTGCAGTCACAGCTGCGAGGTGGTGGCTCGCCGATGATCTCTACGGCGAAGGAGGAGATGAGCTGCTTGGGTGAGGTGAAGATGGTGGCAAGGAGCTCGGGTTAGAGGCGGCGAAGGCGATAGGGTTAGAGTCGTGGGTTCCGATGGTTCTCGACGAAGGTGTCGGTGGGTGGTGAAGGTGCTCGGGAGGAGCTTGATACGAGTGTAGTAGAGATTACGTCGAGGGAAGAGGTGGTCGAGGCGAGCGAAGGTAGTCATGAGGTCAAGGTGGGGGTCCTCACGGTCGGAAGAGGAAGGAGGTGAGAGGGGAAGAGAGAGAAGCTCGGAGGTTGGTGGAGGAGATGGTGATGAAGTGGTGGGTGTCGTGGGTTGTATGGGAGGGGAGGCTATCAGTGGGGATGGCAGCTAGGGTTTGCGTAGGAGAGATGGCGAGAAGGTGGCAGTGATCGTGGGGTTCGGTATCGAGGCCGTAGCAGGAGCGGGTCATGCGTAGTAGGAAGCGGGGATGTGGGCTTCGTCGTCGTGGTCGTTAGGGAGCGACTTTGTTGTTAGCACGAGGGAGGGGAGGACATGGGGCGAGAACGTGGGGTGAGGAGGAGCGGGTCGTGTGGGAAAGAGAGATGGGAAAGAAGGAGAGGGAGAGAATAAGAGGGAGCTGGGGAAGTTGGGTCGGGTCGGGTCTAGAGAAGTTGTGGGGCTGGGCTTGGGTTAGGAAATAAGAATTAGGAAAAATAAAAGGGTTATGGTTTGGGTTTAGGTTTAGGTTAGGAAAAGGGTTAATGGGCCAGGCCATGGAGAGAACAAAATAAAAGAGAGAGGAAAAGAATGGGCCGGGTTGGGTTTAGGTTTGGATTATGGTAAAAGAATTAGGGTTTTAAGTTTAAAACTAAAAATAATCGATTAGGGTAAAATAGAGGAAACAGTTAGGAGATTAATAGAAAAAATATATGAAATAAAATGAAAATTATTGGGAATAGGAAAGTGAATTTTTAATAGAAAATTTTTGGGTAAAATATTTACAACGAAACTGGGTATTATATCATGCCCCACTTATATAAAATTTCGTTCTCGAAATTTAAAATAAACGATGAGCTATAAAATACCATGTGAAAAGCAACAAAAGTCAAATACTACTATTGTTTACCGCCGAAAACAGAGTTGAACCGCGTAGGTCGTCTTGTTTGAATTTGGGGGAAGATGCTATTTGGGTTTATCCGTCTACCTCTCCGAAGATACCAAATTGATTTATGGCACCATATATCGGAGGTTTGGACGGATGCGGCCGTTGTAGCAGACTTCGTCAGATTCTCCCTCATTTGCGAGGGGTTTTTGATTGTGGGGATGATCTTCCCTGCAGGCGAAAGCCCCTGCGGTTAATTACGTTATCGCATCGCGATAACCACTTTCTCCAGTTCCATAGGTTCACTTCGTGTCGTGTGTGTCTGTTTTATTTTTGGTTGCCCGTAGATTGTATACGGAGACTAATTTATGTTATCGCCCGTAGGGTGTGGATTAGTCCAAATCCGTATATCTTAGATTTGGGTTTGGTTTTATTTAAGGATCGTTAACCTCGTTTGAGATTAAGATCAACTTAAATGTTTGTTAAGAATACGTTAGTCCGATCTTGGACTAAGATCTACTTAACTGGGTTTAGGATCATTCTTGATCCAACAAAAGAGCATTCGGGCTCAATCGTTTTAGTTTAGGGACGTTACGTTCCGTAGATCACCATTTTGGGGGTGAGGGTTTAGTTTAAGGACGTTGCGGTCCATAGCTAGTTTAAGGACGTCTCGGTCCATTGGGCTATGCCCGTCAATTTGGGAGTGCACCAAAGAGTTATTGGTTATCAGGACCCACCACCTCTCTGAAGAGCTGAAGAATTACAACGACATTTATCAGAGGTGTGAGGAGATGTACCCTTGAACTAATGTCCGTTGGAAGATCAATAGTCGTGTTTGGGACTAAGACCAATTTGGAAAATGGTGAGCACATGGGCTCGTTTGATCTAAATTAGGGACTTTTGGTCAACTTGGACTCAGCCCATTCAGTCTTTGAATAAAGTGTTAAACACTTATTTGGGCTCAGTCCCTTTTCTGCGCAGACAGTGCTGAGTATTGATATGGGCTCTGACGCTCACCCTTTACTTTACCCTCTTTTTTGTTTTTTATGGAGTGTTAAATACTCTTTATGGCACCCACGTGCAGAACACGTGAGGCGCTTGGCGCTGAGCGCTAACCACTGAGTGCTAGGCACTCCTTATTGAGCAGCGCTCACATGAGGGATATGTGAGGCGCTTAGCGTTGAGCGCCAACCATTGAGTGCTAAGCACTCTTTATTGGGCAACGCCCACGTGAGAGACACGTGAGGCGCTTGGCGCTGAGCGCCACCCGTTGAGTGCTAAGCACTCTTTATTGGGCAGCGCCCACGTGAGGGACACGTGAGGCGTTTGGCGCTAGGTTTTCTTTGTATGTTTTGTTTTGAAGAGTTCAATTTTGTGTTTTTTTCTGGATCTTTAATCCCCAAGAACAAATTCATCCCTATAAGAGTTAAATTCTCATTTGTGGAAGACTTGTCTTGTGGATCTCAGATCCAGAGAAAGAACTGTGTTCTTTTATGAGGGTTAAACCCTTAGGTATGCAGATGAGATGCTCTGATCTCTATTTTTTTTATTTACCTCGAAGAAAGGTAGTCTTCTTTCTTAAAGCTTTCTGCTTTGTTTTTCTTGAAGCTTATGGGGGGGGTCTCTCTGTGCAAGACTTGAAGTCTTGGGTCCTTTATATAGTAGAGGCAAGTCTGTTGATTTAGTTGAAGAAATCTCTCATTGAGAGATCTTTAATTGATTTGGGTATTTTATCCACCGTTGGATATTTGATCTAAGAACTTCTGTTTTAGAGAAGATATTTTTCTTGTTTTTAACAAGATTGGGGAAATATTTTCCCATACAGAGCTTATTCTGTGGCTTGGTGATTTTTTTAATCACCATTGGATTTTTAATCTAACGGTACTCTGTTTTACAGAGAATAATCTTTCTCGTTTAGAAAGATTTGAGAAATATTTCCTCAACAGAATTTAATTCTGTATTTTGATGATTTGTAATCCCCGTTGGATCTTTGATCCAATGGTAGAGAACTTTTAGTTCTGGCACCGGCGCCCTTGTGCGGGGCACGTGAGGCGCTGCCTCAGAGTTTTTAACTCTTGGCACTGGCGCTCTCGTGCAAGGCACGTGAGGCGCTGCCTCAGAGTTTTTAACTCTTGGCGCTGCCTTTCAAATTTCAAATAGAGTTTTGCTCTTTTGTTGGGGAAACAAATTCCCCTCCACCGTTGCGCTCACATGGCTCACTCGTGAGTGCAGCGGTGGCCGCCTTTCTACCGTTGGATCTTCTTGGAAGTTGGATCGACTTCCTGTGTATATAAGTAGGGCCTTTGGCTCTTGAGATGACTATTGTTCATCTTCTCTTGTTCTTCTTTTTTCTGAGAATTTAATTCTCCTTTCAGAGCTTAGATCTCTGCCCAAAGAAATCTCTTTTAGAGTTAGAACTCTGTCCAAAAATTTGGTAAGGATTATAATCGAACCCCTTAACAGAGCTTTGCTCTTTTGAGATCGTAGATCTTAAGATGTATTTTAGGGTTTCTTTAACCCGTTAATTAGAACACTGTTCATCTTCCATGAAGAACCCTTAGAGTTTGTTTTACATATCTTAAAGATCTTGTGGCTAAGGACATTAATTAATCAGAGCTTTGCTCGTCTCAGATCATTGATCTTAATATGTATTTTTAGGGTTACTTAACCCATTAATTAGAACAATGTCCTTCTTCCATAAAGAACTCTTAGAGTTTATTTTGCAGATCTTAAAGATCTTGGGGTTTTACTCTGTAAAAAGTTTTGCTTTTGAGGGTTCTGGTAGATTGTACCATTGTTTTTACAGAGTATAGCTCTTTAGGAATTTTTGGGGAATTTTATTCCTCTCTTAATTGAAATTGACAGATGTGAACTCTGTTTGTAGAGCACAGCTCTCGAGTGAGTTTAACTCCTTGGCCTAATGAGACTTCTCATTAAATGATATTTCTCTTAAGATTCCATCTTTAATGAGTGACTGCCCATCAATGATGTGCCGTCACCTTGATTTTGTAGGTCCCCTTTGTCCCTTTCTTCTGCATTGCAGCGCTGTATAATTTTTTAAGTACTAAGTTTCAGAATTTAGAATATAGCGTTGTCAACTAATCCCTTGTCTCTTTTCGTGCAGGTACTATGGCTCTCGACTCTTCCTTCTCTTTTGTACGTTCTGAGAGTGCCTTTGCCGACGCACCCATGGATCAGGAAGTCTTCGCGCTTATTAAAGATCATGACCTGCAACAGAAATCTCTTCACCTATGGGGATTGTGGTACAATCAGATTATCCAGGGTCGGCGCAGTTTTTCTTGTGCAGTACCTTCAGAGTCCATTTCAGCAATTCACTACGCCGACTCGCCTCAATTGAATTATGCTGTAGAGGAGCTCAACTGGACCTCGGAGGGTCGCCTTCAGCCTTCTATGGCATCAATACCCGTACAGCCGCCGATGGCTTTGGATATTTTGGGTCGACGCATATGTCAAGGAGGGTCGTGCCCTTGGGGACAAGTATACATGACAGGTTTGACTCCTCTCTATTCAGCCGGCTACTTGCGGTGGGCTCGTTATATTCTGTCGGCCAAAAAGTCACTGCTTCTGAAGCTCGGATTGTATCCCGCAATGTATGTGTCTCTCTTTCAATATCCCGCGCCTCATGTATAGTGGGTCAAGACTTTCCTGGAACAATGAAATATCTCGACCCACACATTTCTTTTGTCGGAC
This sequence comes from Agapanthus africanus, assembly GCA_030015575.1. Taxonomy (NCBI): domain Eukaryota; kingdom Viridiplantae; phylum Streptophyta; class Magnoliopsida; order Asparagales; family Amaryllidaceae; genus Agapanthus; species Agapanthus africanus. The sequence continues at coordinate 950,880,877 of CM057337.1, forward strand.
CGGGAGGTCTCTATTTCCTTTGAGGAATTTGCGGAAATTTCAAGCTTACCCATCAGAGGGGAACATTATGAGGAGATACTTCCCTCTGATGAGTACATCTTTGCCACCAAACCAGTGGTAATGGGCCTCACTCCGGAGAGTTCCATTCAACATCGGTTCCCGAGCCTAATCAAAGTGTTGAACATTTATGAGAGTCTGTTTCTAGAGTCTGGGGGTATGGAGTCAGCTTCACAGATTTCATCGCTCGCTTTCTTCGCCCAGAAGTCTTGTCAAAACAAGCCGTAAAATTCGCCAAGATTGACGACTCGTTTGGTTTCGGTTTGGATAACCAGCCGACGGCGGAAGCGGATTTAAGAAACTTCTTCATTTCAGACACCCCGGTCGTCCCTTTTGCAGAGCTCGCTGCTTCAGACGTCGACGAAGAGACGTTCTTCCTGGGGTTCATTAGCTTGTGGTTAAACTGGTTCGTGCTTCCGATCCACCCTCGCTATATGAGTCCGTCTGTCACTCAGCCCACCGCATGGTTGTAGGGACGTGTGTAGCCGTTGGGATTGCAGGGCTAGCTCATCTATATCACGGCCTGAGCTTAGCGGCAGATACTACTCAGCCAGGGGTAACACCTGTACATCTTTCGTTGCCCTACTTCACGTCCTAGGTCGAGATGCACGTGCTAGGTGCTTTCGGTGTTCATAAACGACCTCGTTTTTATGATAGTTACAATTTCCCTCGGGTCATGTATCTAGTTGATGCCTCTGCGTTAGACCCGTCGCAACGAGAGGCTCGACAACTGGTCTTCCACTCGCTCATGGGCGGGGACAGCATGACCTTTGTCGACAGAGTCTTAACCATCAGCAAGGAATCCACCAAGGCAGTGCAAACGCTGCGTGATACTTTCAAAGACGGGGATCCCACGTTGAAAGCTTGGGAGATCCTGCACTTATATTCTATTAGGCTGGGCTTTCTAGTGTTCAAGAAAGACACCTCGGCACTGTTCATGAGGTATAACCCACACCATTTTGCTCAACAGTCAGGTTACAATCAGGGTGTTCCCCTCGAGGCCTTCTTAGCCGAGCCGGTCGCTACGGAAGAGGGTATTCGCAGCACGCTGCACCATTTTATGCGACTGAATACGGGGTCTAATTTTCTCATCAGCGAACCGAACTACGTGCCGAAAGCTTCGAACGCCTAAATGACGTTGTACCAGCATGCGATGGGTGCTGTTATCAGAGAAGAAAGATGACTATTACTTGATCATAAGGATGCTGTCCCAGCGGGTAACCCAGCGGTCCCTTTGAAGCGACGGACCGTCGTTCGTCCCTCCTTGAGAGAAGTCACTACGGTTGTGGTCCCGCGCGCCCTCCCTGAGAATCCTCAACCCAATGTTCCCGTAGATGCGGTAGCTGTGGCGTCTCCAGAATCTGGCGCTGGTGCGGAAATCGGGACCCGCCGCCTGAAAATGCCTGTCAAGCGCAAAATCTTATCATCAGCTGCTGGTGTCCGCTCACAGAAAAAGAAGAAGTCATTATTTTCTGCTGATTTCATATTTGGCCAAGAGCCACATGCTCCATACAGCGAGAGTTTGTGCGAATACGGGACCAATGAGGGTTTATTCAACGTGCCTGCGGATGATACTGATCTACAGGCTGGTCTCGCGGCTTCCGAGCGACTGGCTCGTGAGGAAGCGGCGCTGATCACTATCGCAATGTCAGGTATACTTCAGTTACGTTCTTCCACGGCTATCTCTTTTCTGTTTATTATGCTTCTATTGACGCTTTCTTCTTCAACAGGTATTTCTGCCGAAGAGGCTCTCGCGGCTTCCCTCAGGACGTTCGAGGAGGAAGAGAGGCTCCGCGCTTCTTTGGGTCTTGGTATGAGTTGCTTCATTACACCTTTATTCTTTTTAGTCATGCTTTGACCCTCTCTCTTACTTTATTGCAGGGACCACCTTGACTCAGGTTATTCCAAGTGCAGTGTCGATCCCGAGTGGCGATGCGGAAAAACTTCTAGAGCCAGCTAATGTGGCCCAGGCTCTCCCAAAGTCACCGCAGGAGGCTTTGCTGAAGCAGCCGATGATGGACGTCGTAACGGCTCCGGTGGCAGATCTCGGTTTGGACGACGATGTCCCCTTGTCAGAGGTCTTGAGGAGGTCATCTCTCACTGCCCAGACCGAAAGGAAACGCAGGAAGCACGCGGTGAGGGAACGCGATGCCGTTTTGGCTGTAGGTGCAGGCTCAAGCAATATTCCGCTTGCTGAGACTCCTTCGGTGGATGTTCCCTCTGCTCTGTCTACCGCCCGTAGACAGGTTGCACGCGTATCTCGGGAAGAAACCGAAAAGCTGCTCCAAGGTAACGTAACACCCAGTATTTTATGAGAACTTGGTCTTCGAATTCTGACATACTCATTTTCCTTCATGCAGGGCCGAGTCTTGGCGACGGTATGGCAGTTGAAACGCTGGCGATTACAGAGCCCGAAGTGGCTACCCTTTCTCGGGAATCTGTGACTGTCCAGACCGCTGCCCTTTCTCCTTACAGCTCTTTGGTATCGGCGTGTGTCGCAAGCATTACGACGGCCCTCGTCGAGTCAGGGGACGAGGCTATGGGCGCAGAATCTATTCCTCCGAGAGAGAGAGAGAAGAAGTCATTACACCTGGTGACGCCTCCGTTGCGGTTTTGGTCCATGACCTATCAGGTAGTCTTTGGTTCACTTTTTTTTTAATTTCTCAATCCTGTTCAGCCCTTCTGATGATATTTTGCCTTTCTTAAGCATAGGTGGGGTGAACCCCAAGGCTACGCCGCCTGAAGAAGTATCGATGGCCGCTGCTCTGACGGTCGCTATCCCCTTGCCTTCTCCTATGTCCTTTCAAATATTGGAAGGTATGGGTTTGTGAGTTTTCGGTTTCACTGTGGATACCATCCTCCTTGTATTGACTGTAGGGTTCCTAGGCACACTAAGGAGGTCTCACAAGGCATCAACCATGCCAATTTCAAATTTTAACGGTGCCGAGAAACCCTAATACGGATCGTTGGCTAGATGTCTAGGCGAAAATGAAACTAGTTAACAACTTAACTAAAGTTTAAACGGAAATACAACCTTTGTAGATCCGGTGCTCCACCTCCATAGCTCCGCAACGAAGTCCCCTCGCTGTCCAAATGAATTCCCGGGCTCTAGCATCGGCTTCGTCGGAGAAATAGCGAGCTAGGTCGTCGATGTCCATGCCGAAGATGATCTACGTCGAGGCATCGCTAGATCAAGCTCCAACTTCACCAAGTCTAGAAAACTTATGAAGGAAACACACTCTACTACTTGGCAAGAGGTAGAGGATGAAGAAATAGAAAGTGGGTAGACTTTAGAATTGGATTTCTCACTCTATTTCATCAATCACCATTGATGGTCAAGCTTTTTCTTCTTTGAAGAAGATGAAGAAGAAGAAGATAAAGTTATGATAAGTTAATTAAAAATAGAATAGAAAATCAATACTTATCATAATATTAACTATAGTTATGTGTAGAGAATTGACCAAGGTTAAAGGAATGGTTAGGGTTAAGCATGAAGACAAGAATGGTTACAAAGTCAAAGCTTCATGAAGCTTCAACTAAACTACAAAACTAGCAACCATTCTTTTCTCATCTATTCAAAATAAATAAATAAATAAGTAAGAAAAGAAAACCCTAATCATTAGTTTAACCATGGCTTAATTCATTACACTTAACTATAGTTAAACATGTATCATCAAACATGATACAATCAAGTGCACAAAAGTATATCACATATACAATGTGAACATTCGAGTGAGAAAATCCATTTAAAGTGAACCGATACTAGTTAATGCAAAGTAATATATCAAATATATAATTATACATTAAATCATTAAATCAACACTTGATTTAACGATCCGGTCATATCACATATAACCGACTAATATCCAATGTATCGGCTTATCGAATCAACCCTCGATTCGATAACTAGGTTATATCGCATATAACCATTCGATACATTCATCGCGAGAATAGAATACGGTATCACATACACGCATTATTCTCGGTCCCGCACATATCTCATATGCGCTCCTATTTCGTTTCGCTTGAGCCAGGAAACCTCTGTGTAGGACTCTAAAGACTCGTCAATACGCCGGCAGCAGATGATGATCATATCAAACACCCGCAAGCCGCAAGCGGTCTGCTAAACGTAACGGCCACCCGGGTATTGAGCGATCAGAAGATCGACGAGCAAGCCCGCTCACACTCCAGTGAATCCAACCAGTAACACTACCGTACAGTCCGGTCTGATCGTCTGATATGTCGCATATCTCGCCTAGGGGTGGTAAACGTCAGACCCCAATAGCTTGATAAGTCATGTCGATATGAGGTCTATAACAATTCGAGAAACTACTGGTAACACTTACCAGTAAATCTCAGCAACCCTGGCCAAGGATTTCCTGTTATAGCCAATCGAACACAGCGCAACATCAACCCCCTATACCGGGAGAGACGAATCCCCTCCTATCGCTCATTGCCTCCATGTGACTCGGGACTGTACCCAAAAACCACCATTTTGCACGCCCTCTTGGACGTGGTAAGATGGAAATCAAAGCACAGTGGGAACCACACAAGACTCTATGACGATCTCGGGTCAACAGACTACTCTGTACCAGTGTCACCAGAGAACTGCCATCTGACGTAAGGTATATTACCATCTGGGAGTTCTCGGCGAGTCCGTCCAGTGTACCCAGTCTCCACTGAGCACCCGTATATCATCTCTGATGTCAAATACCAATGGATATGGGATCATCCATCGCCCATCTGTATGGGTCGAGAAGGTATACGCTAGTCTACTCTGGTATATCGATGCCCCATCTCGATACACCCACGACTAGGGACTTTCAAGGATGTACTTATGGACTACCATGTCCCCACTAGTATGATCCGCATCATAGTCCAGGTAGTCAAGTACACATCCTAAGGGCTTTACCAACATGTAATAGAGAGACAATCTGTGTACACGTTAAGGTAAAGAGCAACCAGATAGCATACTATCATGTCGAGCAAGAAAGTCCTCCCTATATATGTCCCAGCATCCACTACAATATACATCCAATGTACAGTAATGGCCTCTAGGGCATACATATAACTAACAATCTCCCACTTGCACTAGGGCCATTTGTAGCAGTGGTTGTAGTATCTCATACTCAACCATCCCATAAAAGTCTCTCTCTGGGAACAGGCCTTTGTGAGTGGATCCGCTGTGTTGTCCTCTGAGTCTACTCTCCTTAGCTCGATCCCTTAGAGATCAACCATCTCCATGATCAGGTGATTCTGCCTTAGAATATGTCTGGATCACTGATGGGACCGGCGTTCCTTGGCATAAGCCAAAACTCCATTGTCACACAATGGGAGGAACTTAGTTCATCTCATGAACTAGTATATACCCAGACAGCCTCTTTGGTAGCATCTTAAGTAGCGATGTATCCAGCCTTAATCGTCTAGTATGCCACGGTATCTAGCTTGGAACCCTTCCAACATACCGTCCCTTTACTGAGGGTAAAGACAATGCCTGTGACTGACATTCAGTCGTCTTTATCACCCTGGAACCTTTCCAGTGATTCTCCCCAGAATCAATTGATACCATCTCACTACTTCTAGTGAGATTCCTAACATCCAATTAGATCTATCTCATAGATCCAAAATCCAGGATTTAGTAGGTATCACTTTGATCCTATATGGAGAATCTTTGTGATAATCGGAGATTGATCGAGCGTAGCATAGGAAACTACTTCCCTATCAAGAGTATGTCATCCACGTACTCTACGAGGATCGTCACCATACTCCCTACTACCTTTTTGTTTATACAAGGTTCATCTACCATTTTGATGATGTCAAACTCTTTGACTACTTCATCAAAACAGACGTTCCAACTCCGCGATGCCTGCTTTATCCTATAAAGCATCTTGCACACGTTTCCGCTGCTCCCACTGTCTACGAGGCCCTCTGGCTGTGTACTTATAGACCCCCTCTTCTAAAACATCATTTAGAAAAGCTGTCATGACACCCAACCACCAGATATCGTAGTCATGGTATATAGCCGTGGCAAGTAGGATCTGGATGGACTTAAGCATAGATCCTTAGAAAAAGTTTCATCATGATCCACACCTGGTCAATGATGCAAACCTTTAACAAGTCTAGCTTTGAAAGTCTCAACTTTTCCATGTACACCAAGTAATCTTCTCAAGATATACTTGATCCTGATGGGGATTTAACCCTTCAGATATAGCAACCAAAGTCCATACTTTGTTGGTGTATAAGGATTCCATCTCAGATCACTAAGCATCCAGCCATTCTTACAGAGTCTTACTCCTGATGGCCAGCTCGAAACTAGTTGGGTCATCATCTCATGATGCAATCCTCGCTCCTACTGTCATAGAGAAACCGAAGTATCTCTCAGGTGGGTGAGGAACCCTACTAGATCGGCGGAGAGGCTGAGGTTCGTTGGAATCTACTGAATCCTTTGGTTCTATCAAATCATCAGCTGCAGTTTGTATAGCTGGAACCTTTCCAGTTCTACATTACAGACTTTGCCTCGAGCTTGTCCGGATTTTGCTTTCAGACATAGGCCGGTCAACCCCAAATCTTAACTAGCTTAAGACATGGGCTCTTACCATACCATATCTCATATGAAGTGGTAGGCAACTGATTTGATTCGAACCCTATTCAATAGGTATGCAGCTTCTCAAGCGCATAACTCCCAAAAAGGAAATAGGTAACTCAGTAGTACTCATCATAGAGCACACCTTATCATATAGGGTGTGATTGCTCGGCCCCGATATACGATCGTGCTATGGTGTATACGGAGGAGTAATGCTGAGAGAGAATCTCATTCTCCTTTAGAATGGTCCAGGAATTCCGTGCTCAAGTATTCTCCTCCTCGATCACATCAAAGGACATAATACTTATACCCGTGTTTTGGTTCTCTACTTCTAAATCATATTCTGTGAATATCTCAAAAGGTTCGGACTTGTGTTTCAACAGGAACATATGTCTGAATCTTGAGAGATTATCAGAGAATGTAATGAAGTACAAAGAACCAGTTCTGGCATATGTAGACAGGGGAATTTACATACATCAACATGCATTATCCCAAGAGTTCACCAACTCTTTCTCTGTTTCCAATAAACAGAGCTGTGGTCATCTTATCTTTGTGACATGACTGGCGAGTTTCACAAGATGTAAATTCAAACTGATTTAAATATGCATCTAAATGTAACTCAGCCAGTCGGGTCGCATTGATATGACCTAGTCTACAATACCTTAAGAAGAATTCGTTCATTTCTGAACTCTTCCTCTTATGTGTGTTCCATATACTAAGAACTGTAGTTTGATTTAGAACATCAATGCTTTTAGATAACGTGCCTGATCCAATCAACTTTTGATATAGGAAATGTTCAAAACATTATCCAACAATACAAAATTTTACCGTTTCTTTACTAATAAAGAGACAGATATGATTTTGTATATCAGGTTCGGTATCTAATAACATTCGTTCAGAATCAATGTATTGGTAATACAGGGTGACAGTGACCAACAGACTTGGCTGCAACACTTGTCCCGTTTTCTGCCTCATGAAACTTATCACCCGTTCTCAGTTCTTTACCTTTCTGTAGCCCTATGTAACAGATTACATATCTGGGATCCTGATCCGGTATCATATACTCAGGATGCGGAGGATACTGAGAAACAGTTCTTTGTAATGAACACACCCGAAGATGATGCATCAACATGCACTTTCTTCGTTTGGGCGGCACGGGAATTCTGGTAATCCCCAATTTCCTGCTCTGTCTTATAACATTTATAAGTTGGAGCGGGACCAACGTTCCCCAGCTCAGTATAACAAGCGGGTTCGGTCAATAATCCGTATTATTATCTTGATTAAGGCGTGATATGGTCGCTACCAGGAGAGAGAGAGAAGAAAACACTCAGCGTGCGCTCTTGCAAGAATAGATTGGTTATTATTTTATCTAATCAGGATGGCTCCCACTGCTTTTTATCAAATCTTCCTTCAAACCCTAAAAGGAAAGACTAGCCGGGATTAATTACACACTAGAAGTTCGCCAATCTTTCAGCCAGGCCAGTGTCGGTACTTTGAGGGAGGTCCCCCGTGCTTTCGCATGAACCTAATTAATGTAAACCTCGTTTTCCCAGAGGCGTAACCCCGTTGACACCTTTCTAGACACCTACTTGATCGGCTAATTGTAATGTATAAAACTCTCCCAGGAGTAACTCTTACTCGCAGTGGGTATCGGGATCCAACTATCTCATAGAAGGTATGCAATCTCATTGCAAATTTCAACACTTGAAATTCCCGATAATATTTTGCCCCTAGCGTCCTATGACCTTGACGCAGGCCAACAAACCATAGTGCGCTAGTCAAGTTCAACCCGTCATTTCCTGATTGAATTAAACCCACCCGCACGACCCTTGACGCAGGCCAACAAAGTCGCACGACTACCCTAATCCAATCTGCATCATATGCAAAAGCAGATAAATACTAGTTAGCTACCGCACACTACGCCTTGACGCAGGCCAACAAACGTAGCACGAATACTAACTACCACTTATCTGAAATGACGGAGGGCTACGTCAGGTTTTTCTGAAAACTTATTGCGTAATGAACTTGATATCGTTGTAGGATCGAATGATTTTAAAAATGGAGTGTTTTTGAGGCTTTTCTAGTTTTGCTAAAGGAGTCACTGCCGGTGAAGGGATCGTCGGTCCTTTCCTCGTCGAATGAGGTGCGGGATATATCATATATATCACTGTGCAAAGCAAAAACACTTAAAAGCAAACAAAAGACAAACCGAGTGTGTAGCATCTGCCAGTTATTGCTAAAGGAGTCACTCCCGGTGAAGGGATCTCGGTCCTTTCCTTATCGAATAAGGTGCAGGATATATCATATATACCGCTGTGCAAAGCAAGAACTGTAGCTACCTGTTTTATTTTGAAATTCGATTCTACAACATCTTAGGTTTCTTTTATTTCATTAATCACATTAATGAAGTCCCATCATTTAAATTACCTAAACATCACAGATAAATACGACGTACACTTATGCCATCCGCATTCGCCTCGATGTCCCCTCGTGCACCGTTAGGTTAGGTAACTAACGGCAGAGCGGGGCAGGGCTAGCGCGGGTGTAAAACATAAGTAACGCCTATATAATATATCATATATACTATATACTGTATCTATCACAGAACATCACATGATCACATCACAGATATCGCAGCAGAAGAAACATATAAAATATTGGATATACTAGGACGTCCGTGTTTTCAATACGAGCCAGTATAAAACACGGATTCCACGGTCGTGATGAATAGCCAAACCCACACCCCTAGACCCCTACGAGAGCGGCAAGCAACCCTACCAATTCTAGAGTTAGGAGACCCGGACTCGACTCCTCGAGTTGGTCTCCCACTGGACTCCAGAACCCGGTTACTTGTGCCCTCCTCCTTGGATCTATCCTAGTGCGGAAAAGTAAATAATATACAAACGGTGACATCTTCCGCAACCTGGAAGTGCCCCAATAAAAGAATATTACATACAAGTTTTTACATGAATGAAAATGAAAAACACTCATCTCACATAAAAAAACCCCGGCTATTCAAACACGACGATCCAATATAACATATCCAGCAACACATAACATCACATGTCATCAACGTAAGTAAATATGCGCATCCTAATTGTCGTTGACATATAGCAACGAAACCGGCGATATCACATATTACACTTACGGTCACAGAAAAGAAAGTGTAAAACTACAACAGTTGGAATCCGCAACCACCTCAGACATCGCATGCCTGGCCAAATGAATTCCTTAGACATCGCATGCCTAACAATTATAAACCCCGCATTTTAGTCTCATTATCGAAAACACTTTTCAATGTCAAGTCGGGTAATTCAACAAGATTTCCGACATCCTGATCGAATGCTCGTCGCAAGCTTCAGTAGACGGCTGCACCCCCGATACCGTCGACGAAGTGTACCAAGGCGGAACACCGCTACCGCGAGCACCCGGACGGATGCTTTCGGCGACGGGGTTCTCCTACAGTCACTTGGTCGGGGCTATGGAGTGAGGCTGTCTATTAAGTTTACCCGGCGAGTATCCGCGTACGCTACGTGATTGCAACGGACTTTTGATCGCATCAAAATTCCATGGCAACCGATCAAGTGAGACAAAACTGCTATGCTTATAACATTCATTCAGTTATCTCATAACTTCTTGTGAATTCCAATTATTGTATCCCATTCCAGATAATTAGAAAATGTTAAACTTTCCGATCGAACAATCGAACACCCAAGTTTTCCCGATTTAGATCAACACATGAATAAGTCTAACAACATTCAATTCGTGCCTCAGTACCAACGGTCCAGCCGTAGAAGGGTCAAGCCAACGCCTCACATGTGGCACGCCGTACTACCCCAAACCCGAAGGTTCAAAGGGCAGTTCAAGACGGTCACATAATCGAGTTAAGGTTTGTTGTCTTCTAGAGGGACCATCGCGTTACTTGCACTACTTAGAACGTCGTTAAACTACGGAAAAATCCAACACTTGGAAATTTCCCGACAGGGAAAAGGTGGGTATTTATATCCGGTCGAACTTTTTAACATATTCAAAAAATTATCCGGAAAGCCATTTAGACAAAATCTGATACTATGATCAAAACACCGAATCCCCAAAACAACTCCAGAAAATTCAACTCTTGAATAAATTTTTAAAATACTCAGAGAACTCAGCACCTGAAACAATGAATTACTGTGCAAACAGTTAGGGCTGACGTCACAATTCTGCCGCGGAACCGCCGCATAAGCTAGGCTTATGCCGCGGTTCCGCCGCCGATTACACTGTTCATGCAAAACTTTTTGCGCCGTAATTCTTAGATTTCCCTGCTGAGTTTTCTGCATATTTTTAATTTGGAAAAAACCACGATTTTAGAAAATGTCCAGAGAGCATGGAAATTTTGGGGTTTCGGGTTCGATCGGACTTCAAACGTCGTCTAGACTTCGCCTAAGGCTCTAGCTAGTCTCTGATACCACTGTAGGGTTCCTAGGCTCACTAAGGAGGTCTCACAAGGCATCAACCATGCCAATTTCAAATTTTAACGGTGCCGAGAAACCCTAATACGGATCGTTGGCTAGATGTCTAGGCGAAAATGAAACTAGTTAACAACTTAACTAAAGTTTAAACGGAAATACAACCTTTGTAGATCCGGTGCTCCACCTCCATAGCTCCGCAACGAAGTCCCCTCGCTGTCCAAATGAATTCCCGGGCTCTAGCGTCGGCTTCGTCGGAGAAATAGCGAGCTAGGTCGTCGATGTCCATGCCGAAGATGATCTACGTCGAGGCATCGCTAGATCAAGCTCCAACTTCACCAAGTCTAGAAAACTTGTGAAGGAAACACACTCTACTACTTGGCAAGAGGTAGAGGATGAAGAAATAGGAAGTGGGTAGACTTTAGAATTGGATTTCTCACTCTATTTCATCAATCACCATTGATGGTCAAGCTTTTTCTTCTTTGAAGAAGATGAAGAAGAAGAAGATAAAGTTATGATAAGTTAATTAAAAATAGAATAGAAAATCAATACTTATCATAATATTAACTATAGTTATGTGTAGAGAATTGACCAAGGTTAAAGGAATGGTTAGGGTTAAGCATGAAGACAAGAATGGTTACAAAGTCAAAGCTTCATGAAGCTTCAACTAAACTACAAAACTAGCAACCATTCTTTTCTCATCTATTCAAAATAAATAAATAAATAAGTAAGAAAAGAAAACCCTAATCATTAGTTTAACCATGGCTTAATTCATTACACTTAACTATAGTTAAACATGTATCATCAAACATGATACAATCAAGTGCACAAAAGTATATCACATATACAATGTGAACATTCGAGTGAGAAAATCCATTTAAAGTGAACCGATACTAGTTAATGCAAAGTAATATATCAAATATATAATTATACATTAAATCATTAAATCAACACTTGATTTAACGATCCGGTCATATCACATATAACCGACTAATATCCAATGTATCGGCTTATCGAATCAACCCTCGATTCGATAACTAGGTTATATCGCATATAACCATTCGATACATTCATCGCGAGAATAGAATACGGTATCACATACACGCATTATTCTCGGTCCCGCACATATCTCATATGCGCTCCTATTTCGTTTCGCTTGAGCCAGGAAACCTCTGTGTAGGACTCTAAAGACTCGTCAATACGCCGGCAGCAGATGATGATCATATCAAACACCCGCAAGCCGCAAGCTGTCTGCTAAACGTAACGGCCACCCGGGTATTGAGCGATCAGAAGATCGACGAGCAAGCCCGCTCACACTCCAGTGAATCCAACCAGTAACACTACCGTACAGTCCGGTCTGATCGTCTGATATGTCGCATATCTCGCCTAGGGGTGGTAAACGTCAGACCCCAATAGCTTGATAAGTCGTGTCGATATGAGGTCTATAACAATTCGAGAAACTAATGGTAACACTTACCAGTAAATCTCAGCAACCCTGGCCAGGGATTTCCTGTTATAGCCAATCGAACACAGCGCAACATCAACCCCCTATACCGGGAGAGACGAATCCCCTCCTATCGCTCATTGCCTCCATGTGACTCGGGACTGTTCCCAAAAACTACCGTTTTGCACGCCCTCTTGGACGTGGTAAGATGGAAATCAAAGCACAGTGGGAACCACACAAGACTCTATGACGATCTCGGGTCAACAGACTACTCTGTACCAGTGTCACCAGAGAACTGCCATCTGACGTAAGGTATATTACCATCTGGGAGTTCTCGGCGAATCCGTCCAGTGTACCCAGTCTCCACTGAGCACCCGTATATCATCTCTGATGTCAAACACCAATGGATATGGGATCATCCATCGCCCATCTGTATGGGTCGAGAAGGTATACGCTAGTCTACTCTGGTATATCGATGCCCCATCTCGATACACCCACGACTAGGGACTTTCAAGGGTGTACTTATGGACTACCATGTCCCCACTAGTATGATCCGCATCATAGTCCAGGTAGTCAAGTACACATCCTAAGGGCTTTACCAACATGTAATAGAGAGACAATCTGTGTACACGTTAAGGTAAAGAGCAACCAGATAGCATACTATCATGTCGAGCAAGAAAGTCCTCCCTATATATGTCCCAGCATCCACTACAATATACATCCAATGTACAGTAATGCCTCTAGGGCATACATATAACTAACATTGACAGTATACTATCGCAACTCTGCAGGAGTCCTTTTCGACCATTTATACCAGGTGTTGAACCCGCATTTCTTCTTCCAGTCGGAAGTCGTTCCACCTTCTGATATTGTTTAGTATATTCTTCAACTGACGTCCCTTCCTTTCTTTTATGAATAGATGTATTGTTGCTAAGTTTTCTCCATGTTGATCATAGCATCATGGGTCAGAGGAGAAGACAAGAGAATAGCCGTGCCTCCGGTACTCCCCGTCCTGCCGCCTGTCACAGCCGGTATAATAGACTCCATCCCTCACGTGTTTTATTTATCTCCCAAGTTGAAATTTGACCGTAATTCATTTTGCAGCAATTGCACCGGCTCCGAATCCTTTTGAGTCTCGCGTCCCAATGCTCGCAGGGCCTTTCTCTAAATGCATATCTTCCAGGGGTGCTGCAAATAGCCAGCGAATGTTGAGCGAATTCATCAAAGATCTTAATGCCGAGGCCCTTACTTCTGCTACGGATTTTGCCGTTGAAGTTAATCCAATGCAGGCGACACTCGTGAACTTCCATGATGAAGATCTCGTCGGCTCTTGGGTTGATTACTGCAGAAAGATCGAGGCTTGCTTGCACAAGATTGAGCTCAAACGTCTCGCTCCTGAGGTGTTGGCTTTGAACTCCTAGCGGGCTGCGTGGGTTGAACATAGTGTACCTTTCATCCGCCATTTTGAACAAGAAGCGATCTTGAGACGAAAGGAGCATGAGGTGGCTTCCAGCGAATCTGTCCGGTTGCGCGCCCAGGTTGAAGCGAATACGGCGCAGTTAAAAGCCATTTTTGACAACCTCCAGCGATGTATTTCGGATGGGTTGACGCTAAAGCAGGCACTTGATCTCACCGAGCGGGTCATGCAGGATTGCGAAGCTGCCATGCTAGAAACCAATGAAAAGCTTTCGTCCTGTCTATGGAAGCGGACTCAAATTGAAACGGAGTTGGCAGCGGTGGCTGACCACGAGAAAGGGTTAAGAGGAGCGCGTGAGCAGCTTGCTGATTTGTTGAAGACGCCTCCTCCTTAATAACCGTCTTTATGCCTTTTTGTATCGACTGTGAACTTATGATTTATGAATAACATGTATTCATTTTTTATTCTTTTATGAAATGCATCTTGTATTCACTTGAATTCATGAATTAAAGATATATTTTATTTCATATTGGCATATAACTCTGGAGAACGAGGCCCGTAGATAGTCCATCTTGACTTCCTTGCAGAGCAGCGATGGCCTAGGAAACAGGTTCAGATCTTCCGCCTAAGACTTTTCAACTTTATGAGCCGTAAGGGTCTTATAAAGACTTTTCTCCCTACAAGTCGAGAGGATCACGTGGGTGTATTTTCTCTCATGGGGACTCCTAAGTGCGTTTTCTCCTGAGAGTCGTAAGGATCACACAAGAGAATTTCCCCCCTTTACAAGTCGAGAGGACTCGTAAGTGGTTTTTTCCCTCCTTGTCGATATTCGACTTTGGAGAGTGTGGCCCGTGGATAGTACATAATAGTCCATCTTGGACTTACTTGTAAGGCCCCAGTGCTTATGAAACAGGTTGGTATCCCCATTGCCTAAGGCTTTTTCCCTACGAGTTGAGACGAGTTGAGAAGTTCTCGCAGAAACATTATTTTCCCTACGAGTCGAGATGAATCGAGAAGTTCTCGCAAGAATGTCCTAACGTCACAGTTAACCTCTGCTGATAGAGGTCCGTTAGGGTCTGTGGTACTAGGACTTTTGTCCGTCGTACCGTCGCGTTGGCCACTATATTCCTCGATACGCAATCTTTCTGTTTGAGTAGCCCCGCGATTGTCGTGTCTCCGATCCCTTCGGGGGCTGGACAAGACGTCTTCAAGTAATCTTCCAGGTGATATTACCGTCGAAAGAATAAGTGTTAGGGATATTCCATGTCGCTTTTTACTTGAGGTTGGGCTCAGTTTAGGAGCTCCGATGAGTCATGACCACTCCGCACTGGTATGGGATGATCTCTGATAGTCTTTCAGGTCTCATTTGAGTTGCCGTCAAGACCCTGAAGTTAGGAATCTTTCTTTGCTTCGTTTGTTGACATTGTGTCTGCAATATTGCGATGAATGTCGAGGTTGTCTCTAGGTTGTCAGTGAACCGTCGAGGCTTGGAACTAGGGACTTTGTCATGGGTCCATTGTTTTGACCCTGGGGTCGGTTGTTGGCATTGAGAAGGAACGACGTTGTGATCTCTAGGTTGTAAGTGTTGCCGTCGAGACCCTGAAGCTAGGGATCTTCCTTTGCTTCATTTGTTGACATTGTGTCTGCTATATTGTGACAAATATGGAGGTTGTCTCTAAGTTGTTGGTGAACTGTCGAGGCTTGGAACTAGGGACTTTGCCATGGCTCCATTGTTTGGACTCTGGGGTCGATTGTTGACGTTGCGTCTGCATCCTGCTGGAGTGAGAAGGAATGTCGTTGTTGATCTTATGGCTGTAGATATTGCCGTCGAGACTAGGAACTAAGGACTTTGCTATGGCTCCGTTGTTTGGGTCCTGGTGGGAAATGTGGTTCCCTTCTTCGTTTGTGCCCATAGATTGTATACAGAGGTCGATGCGGACTCACCTGCAGGGCATAATTTTCATTGAATTTTATTTCTTTCCGCGGTGCTCTATCGTTTCAGCTTTTTATATCGCGAAAGTCATGATTGCCCAATCATTTCGGCTATTTTCCACGGTGCCCAATCATTTCGGCTGTTTTTTCTTTTTACTCGCTTCTTTTTATTGCGAGTTGACCAAACTTTTCAGCTGTTTTTGTATGCATATATTTTGCTCGCTGATTTTTATTGCGAGTTGCCCCATCATTTCGGCTATTTCATATGCATTTTTGGCTCGCTGATTTTTGTTGCGAGTATAGAACTTGAGATCTGATTCCAATCTTAGTATCAGCATCGCTGCGACTGGAATATGGCTAGAAGCGAATCATCATTTGCTTTGAGAAGACTTGGAATTTGCTACCAATTTAGGCATCAGTATCGCTTCTACTGGAATATTGCCAGGAGCGAATCATCACTTTCCTTTGTCGATTTGAACAAAGGTGGCTTAGTAAACAGGGTTAGGATCCTGTTGACTAAGGCTTTTTGACTTCACGAGCAGTAAGGGTCTCATAAAGGTATTTCTCCCACGAGTCGTGAAGATCTCGTAGGTATAGGTTCTCCCTAGAAGTCGTGAGGACTCCTAAGTGATATTTTCTCTTGCGAGTCGTAAGGATCTTACAAGAGTGTTTTCTCCTTACAAGTCGAGAGGACTTATAAGTTTCGTTCACCGCATTAGGACATTCTTCGTCACTGGTGGGGCTTGGTGAAGGAACATTTGTTTGTGCCCATGGATTGTATACAAGGGTCAATATTGAACCGCTTGTAGGGCAACTTGAGGAGTGTGATGGCTTAAGAACAGGTTCAGATCCCTGTAACTTAAGGCTTTTGAATCCTATGAGCCGTGAGGGTCTCACAGGGAATCCTCCTTACGAGTCGTGAGGATCTCGTAAGTGTAATTTCTCCTTAGGAATCATGGGGATCCCTAAGTGTGTTGCTCCCTTATGAGTCGTAAGGATCTCACGCAGGTGTCTTCTCCTCACAAGGTCGAGAGTACCTTACAGGTGTTTTTATTTTAACGAGAGTGCGCCCTTTCGGGTTTTCACAAACTCGCCGGTAGCCCGGCTATTTTTACTCACGGCGCCCTTTCGGATTTTCATCCGTGCCCATTTCTCTTGTGGACGTACCTTTTTTTATTAACAACGAGATTGCGCCCTTTCAGGTTTTCACAAGCTCGCCGGTAGTCCTGCTATTTTTACTCACGGCGCTCTTTCGGGTTTTCATCCGTGCCCAATTCGCTTGTGGACGTACCATTTTTTTTGCCTTCGCCGTGGGAGCTTTGATTGAAACACGGATCCCAGAAGCAGATATCGCCATGTTTGGGGCGAAGATTACTAGTTTAGGGACATTTCTGTCCAATGTTAATTTAAGGACATCTTGGTCCATTGTTAGTTTAGGGACATCTCGGTCCATTGGGATTTTGAGGCGAGGTTTTGCCAGATACTACTTATCGAGTTTGGACTCGGGAAGATAGCGACTGGACACGAGCATCGTTATCCATCATTAACCTGAGCCGTGACTTGTCAAGCGTAGTATTTCTTAAGGAACCGGCCATTTATTGGCCGGAAGGGTCTTTCGCCATGCATATCTATAAGCAAGTAGGCCCCGCCTTGGTAGACCTTGTCTATGATGTACGGACCCTCATAGTTCGGCTCGAATTTTCCCTATTTTGCACAGTTAGGGATCATAGGTCTTTTTACTACTAGCATGAGTTCGCCTTGGCGGAATGTTCTCGGCCTAGTCAGTCCTTCGTATAAGCGCGTCATCCTTTTTTGTAAGCTTTCAGGTTTTGCTGCGCCAAGATACGAGTTTCATCGAGGGCATCGAGCTCCTCCAGCCGGAGATGGGCATTTTCTTCATTCGTCGGTTCGTAACGAACCGCCACTCGTAGAGAGGGTAGCTCTATCTCCAAGGAAAGTACCGCTTCCGTGCCGAATACCAATGCGAATTGAGTTGTATTTGTGGCTGTTTTGAACGTGGTTTGATATGCCTAGAGAGCTTCATACAGTCTCTTGTGCCAGTCCCTTTTATTTCTGGACATTGTTTTCTTTATGATCTTCATCAAGGTCTTGTTGAAAGCCTTAGATATACCGTTAGCTCGGAGATTATAGACCGAAAAGTATCTCCAATCTATATTATGTTGCTGTACGAAGTGACTGATTTTGTGGCTTCTGTAGGCTGGCCCATTATCAGAGATAATCTATCGCGAAGTGCCGAACTGGTAGAAGACTTGTGTCCTGAAGAAATGGAGGATGTTCTCCGTCTTCACCTCCCTTAGCGCTACTGCCTCTGCCCATTTGGAGAAGTAATCAGTCGTTGCCAATATAAATCGATGCCCTTTGGATGACGCCGGCTCAATGGGGCCAATTATGTCAGTTCCCCACATTTCGAACGGCCAACTAGCCAGTGTTGGGTGTAGCGGATTCGGATGCTGATGGATGAAGTCCCCATGAATTTGGCACGAGTGACATTGCTTCGCATATTCTAGGCAGTCCTGAATCATCATGGG
The DNA here is from genome assembly GCA_030015575.1 of Agapanthus africanus. Lineage (NCBI taxonomy): Eukaryota > Viridiplantae > Streptophyta > Magnoliopsida > Asparagales > Amaryllidaceae > Agapanthus > Agapanthus africanus. The sequence goes on from CM057337.1 coordinate 950,899,307, forward strand.
CCAATAGTAACCCATTCTTTTAATTTTCAGCTTCATCTTGGGCCCAGCTTGATAGGAACCGCAGAGTCCCTCATGAGTTTCTTGGACGACCCTTTTTGCTTCTTCTGGTCCCAGGCATCTGAGCCACAGACAGTCGAATGATCTCTTATAAAGAGTATTATTGACGAAGGCGAAAGACAGGGCTCGCTTCCTGAGCTGACGACGTGACTTCGGGTGTTCGATGGGATTTGAAGTAGTCTATGAAGACTACTCTCCAATCCTTAATCTTTTCTTCATCCTCTACTTGGAAGGCCGCTTGTTTGGTTGCTTCCTCTTTTTCAGGCGACTCCGGAAATATCTCTGCCGGCGTGAGAATCCGACGGCTTTGCACAATGATCCTTACATCATCAAGGTTTTCGTCGGCCAGTTCTTTAGCGAGTTTTGCTAGTGCATCCGCCTTACTATTTTCCGCACGCGGTATGCTTTCCAGGATGTAGGAGGGAATTTATGTCAGCAATTTCTGCACTCTTTCACCGTATTTCACCAACTCTGGCTTGCACGTCTAGTAGTCGCCATTTACTTGACTAACAACCAGCTGGGAGTCTCCGTATATAAGGAGGTTTTCGATGCCCATTTCTATAGCGATCTCAAGACCTGCTATCAAAGCTTCATATTCTGCTTCGTTGTTTGTTCTTGGCTCCGTTAAGGAATAGGAAAAACGCATTATCCCTTCTTATGGAGTCACAAAGATAAGGCCCACCCCAGCTTTGATTATGGGGGTGCTCTGCTTCCGCTTCTTCATGGAAGATGCCCCATCAAAGTAGAGTTCCCATCGGGCATTATTTCCTTCCTTCTCCCTATCGATTGTGTAGAACATGTGTTCATCTGGCAATTCGCAGTTTAAAGGAGATTCGGCTGGTATCGGATGTTCAGCGAGAAAGTCGGCGATGACCTGGCCTTTTATTGCCTTGAGGGGTTGGTATATTATTGAGAACTCCATCAAGAGGAGGGCCTATTTGGCAAGACTTCTGTTAATATGGCTCTTGACATCAAATACTTGAGAGGATCCACCTTTGATATGAGATGGATTTCATGTGCCAATGCATAATGCCGAAGCTTCATGATCGCGAAGATTAATGCCAGGCAATGCTTTTCGATGGGGGAGTAATTGTTTTCTGCCCCCAGGAGAACTCGACTCAAATAATAGATAGCTCTCTCCTTCTTCTGGTCGTTCTCCTGTGCCCATAGTGCGCCTAAAGAACCTTCAAGGGCTGTTGTATACAGAATGAGGGGTTTTCCCTTGACCGGAGCGGTCAGAACTGGTGGATTCTACAGATATTGCTTGATTTCGTCCAGTGTAATTTGGCATTTACGATCCCACACAAATAGAGTCCCCTTCTTCATTAAATGGCTGTATGGGCGCCATTTGCCGGAGAGGTTAGGTATGAACCGTCATACATACGTGAGCTTTCCTTGGAGAGAGCGCAGTTGCTTGAGAGTTCTTGGCGAAGGCATTTCCATAATCGCCTTGATCTTTGATGGGTCAATTTTGATGCCTCGATGTCGTACGATGAATCCCAGGAATTTGCCTGAGGAGACTCCAAACGCGCATTTCAGAGGGTTCATCTTCAAATTATATTTCCGAAGACGCTGGAATACTATCTTCAAATGCTCCCAGTGCTCCTCGTACGATTTGCTTTTCACCACGAGCTCGTCGATATAACATTCGACAATCTCATATATGAGGTCATCAAAGATCTTTTTCTTGGCCTTCTGGTAAGTAGCACCTGTATTTTTCAAACCGAAGGGCATCACTTTATATCAGAATATGTCTAGCGGAGTCCGGAAGGCGGTGTGCTTTTGGTATTCGGGATGCATCTTTATTTGATTATACCCCAAAGATCCATCCATGAAGGAGAAGACTTCATGAGTAGACGTGTTATCGATCATCAGCTCGGTAACCGGTACTGGGAAGTCATTCTTCGGGCAAGCTTTATTGAGGTCCCGGAAGTCTACGCAGATGCGTACTGTCCTATTTTTCTTCATCACTGGGACAATTTTGGCGATCCAGTCGGGATATTGAACTTCTTGGATGAAACCGGAGTCGATTAGCTTCTTGACTTCGGCATTGATACTCATCTCAAGCTCGGGCCGCATTCTTCTTAGTGCTTGTTTGACTGGCTTGACGTCCGGCGATATAGCCAATTTATGCACCGCTATTTCTGGATTTAGTTCCGGCATCTCAGAATAATTTCATGCGAAGCAGTTTTTATATTGCGTAAGTACATCCTTTAGCATGGCCACCTAATTTTCAGACAGCAGCTCACTGACGAACGTTGGCCTCGGTTCATTTTCCGTCCCCAAGTCGATTTTCTTCAGATTGTCTGTTGTGGTGTGTATCCCATCTTCCAGCTCTTTTGGCGCCGGTGGAAATTCTGAGATCACCTCGTCCCCATCTTCATTTGCGAAGCACTGGGAGAGCTCTTTTGGGATTGTTATCACGTGACAGGTACGAGTTCGTTTCCAAGATCGATGTTGATCTGGTTCTACTCTCGCCATATAGGTTGCTTTTGGCTCATGTTTTTACGGTGGGGTTATCCTCCAATTGTCGGACAGAGCAAACCTGCCTTGCTGATACTGGTCTTCAACCCAGTCTTTGAAGCTGAAGCAATTTTCAAGAGGATGTCCTATCACTCGGTGGTAGGAGCAATAAGCCGGATGATGGACCTTATTTATTTGCTCATGGTGCCGAGACTCCGGGAGCGTCATCATTTGATACTTTATGACAAGGTTAAATATTTTCCTTTTCTTGTCTTGAGGGAACGAGTACTCCTGACTCATCTTCTTCATAAAAGACGGGTTCCAGCTGACTTTTTCTCGATCGCATGGCTTCTTGAATCCGCTTTGTTGTTTTTGAACGTCATTCTTGTTCTTTACCTTATTGTCGCTTCTACGACAGGTTTTCTTCCTGCCACGAGAGCACACAGCGGGCTGAGGGTGAAGGGCATCGTCATCCTCCGTAGCCTGCTGAATGATACATTGTTGTTGGGGTGAAAATTTACACCCCAGTTGACCAAGTCAAAATCAAAGTCAACCCCAAGCCAAGTGGGCCCAAGCCCGGGTCAAGTGGGCCAATGCCCGGGTCGAGCCCGAACATGAAGCGGCCGGCCTCCCCCCATGCCAAAATAAAAATTTTGTAATAAATAATTTTGTTGTATTTATTTTATTTTATTTTATGAATAAATGTAAGAAAAGGGGCATAAAGCCAAATTTTTGTAAAGCCCATGGCTTATGTGCAAAAAGAAATAGCACATAAGGCATGGGATGGGCAAATGCCATTTTTGTAAAGCCCAAGGGACTATATGTAAAGTGTATAGCCTATAAAGGTAAAGATAATGAAAATATCTCACAACTTTTTCTCTCTCCCAAAAACAACCAAGATCTGTGATCTTCTCCTTCCTCAAGGTTCTAAAACCTTTTTCTTTCTTTTGAATTAAATCAAGAGTTTTACTTTTCCTTTTCCAAAACTAAATAGTTTTTCACCACAAAACCCACAAAGGGGAGCTCGGATCTTCCATCAGATCTAAAAAAGGAGGGATTTTAAAATCTCACCCCTCTTGTTCTTCAAGATCCGGCCAACAGAGGAGGAAGAAGGAGACCTATCTCTAAAGACCCCACTTTGGGGAAGATCCAGGGCTCAAGGAAGAAGCCCCTTCATCAACCTCAAAATTATCTTAGGAGTTTAAGTCCTCAAAATACACACACACACAAAATAATAAGTATTTCTTTCTGGGAGTACAACTCCCAGTGCGGGGACCAACTCCCTCTTTGCGCCTAAGCGCCCAAAACGCTAGCGCCCAAGACGCTAGCGTCCGAGCGCCCACGTGCCTGGCACGTAAGGCGCTAGCGCCTTTGCGCTCAAAGTGCTAGCACTGAAAGCGCTAGCGCCCGAGCGCCTACGTGCCTGGCACGTGAGGCGCTAGCGCTCTTGCGCCCAAAGCGCCAGCGCCCGAGTATCCACGTGTCTGACACGTGAGCTGTTAGTGCCCTTGCGCCCAAGGAGATAGCGCCAGCGCCCGAGCGCCCACATGCCTAGCACGTGAGGCACTAGCGCCCAAGGCGATAGCGCCAGCGCCCGAGCGCCCGCGTGCCGAGCGCGTGAGGCGATAGCGTTTTCTCCCACGCATCCTTTGGATGCTCTTTCCCTTATATATACATACATACATACATACTCTACAACACTGTCCCCCATTAGAAAATAAATTCTAACGGGGGTGCTGCCCCGCACCTCGCAAGGGGCTGCTAGCCCCCTTGACCGCCAGCCCGCTATCCGGGTAGCGGGACCCCTGTAAAAACTCTGTGGGCCCCCCGATATATCAAAAACCCCTTTCAAAACACAACACACATACACAGTACATTGAGTTCGCATGACCTGTTTGACCCGTTAATCGGAGGTTCTCTCGCTCCAAAGGTGAGGGGTAATTAACGGCAGCTTAGTCCGCGGCTGCTGGAGATTTGGATCCCCGCAATCAATAAACCCCAGCCTACCTTAGGCAGGGGGAATCTGTAATGCGCCTGACAAGTGCGTGCGCATTCCCATCTCAATAGGGTGACGAAAAACACCCTACAGATTCTGGCACGCCTGGTGGGACCTTTCTCTCCTCCCATATTTAGGGTTAAACGTTCATGCGAACTCAATCAATATACATATCGATTGCCTGTACTGAAATGATGTTTTTTTTTCCGTCCAGCAATCATCTTTCAACGACAATGTCTTCCAAGATGAATTCAGCTTCCGACGTGACCCCGATCCCGTACGTGGTCAAGGTCAATGCTCGTGTGGTTCTCCCTGCAAGTCTCAGTCGACAGTGGGAGGAACTGCCCCGCCAGTTTGGCTCCGTCATCATCTACCCTGCCGGAAGCGCTCATCTGGCAGAAATCCCGGCAAAACAGGTAGCCAAGTCGGTCTCAAGGGGCAAGAGGCCGAATGTTGTGATCGCCAAGGCACCACAACCGAAACTTAAGACGGTGTTTGAATGACTCTTTGGCGCTCCAGCTGGGGGCAAGACTTTCGGTACAAAGGGCAATATCAAATGTTGCGGACGAGCTCAGGCGATGACTCTAACAAATGCACAATCGAGCGTATCTCCAAAGTCCTCCATTGCCCGGTCTACGGCGTCTTCCCGAAGAGCCGAAGTTTGCCAAGTGCTTAAAACAGAAAAGTTAAGGCAGAAGCGGCTCAGGTATCGAGCCAACAAGAGGGTCAGGATTTCGGCCAAGTGGAATCTTGTGAGGTTCCAAGAGCAGGGTTACTCCATGACGACGGCTGAGTCGGCCATAAAAATCAGCGATTCCATCGAACCTCTGAAGTGGGTTCAGAAAAATGCTATGACCGCCAGAATCAAGAAGACAGCGGTCTGAACGTCACTACAAAGAGACGTGTCTCAGCCCCAACAGAAAAAGTATGACACTGTCTCTTCAAGAGTATACCAGGCGCTATGTGCCGCGCGAAAATAGCGGGGCAAAACTAAAAAGGAAGCGTCAGCACCATTCAAGAATCCGGCCAGGCCAGCCGCTTTCAGTCGACTGCCCGTTACCGAAACAGGAGGGTCAAGACAGCGATCCGTGAAATCAGCCGTCGATAATAAAAAGACGGCTGGATATGTTATCCATACGGTCTATATGGCGGGCGGGCGCCCCAGCGACAACCTTCGTAGCAAAAGCAAGGATGGGCCACCACATCCCAAGCCCAATCTGGCTTGAATGTGGTTTCCGCTTCCCAAGAATAGCCGCCTCCGCTGGATGATGAAAACCCTCTCGATGAGGATGATAGGCAGAAAGACCCCTCAGTCCATGTAAAGTTAAGCTCGGACAGCGAGGAAGAGCCGACTTTCCGCCCCAGGACCGCGGAACAGGAGCTGCTTCAAGAGCTTCGAAAATAGCTTAGGAGCAAGGATAAAGAGATGGCCGGGCTCTATTCGAAAATTGACGACCTGACGAACGTTGTGATGCAGCTTATGGCTCAAATTGCTCGAGCACCTCCCAATCAAGCACAAGTCGCTACTCATGAGCTGGATGATGACAATCCGAAGCGGCCGATACCTGTCCCTTTAGGTCTAAGATTGGTCGAGCCGTATGAAAGTCGGCCACATTCCGCTTTTGGGGATGCCTTGGCCCCAGATAGCACTATCCTGCTAACACAAGATCGGATAATGGATTTAGTCACCAGTAAGGTTAAAACATTGGTGGCCGAAGCTGAAGCTCAGAAAGAAATTGGCAGTAGTAGGCGGCCATATCCCGCACAGTACGATCTGATCGAGTTCCCGAGCGGCTACGTCATTCATAAGTTTGGAAGGTTCGACGGGACGGGAAATGCAAATCAGCACGTCACCCACTTTAAAGCATCGTGCGGAAATACAGGGGCAATGATGCGCTCCTTCTTCGTCAGTTTGTTAACAGCCTGACCGGTGTCACTTTCGACTGGTACGCGAGTATACCAGATGGGTCCGTTATTACTTTTGCCCAAATGGAGTCTCTGTTTCGGCAAAGGTTCATGAGTGTCAGTGATAAAATCTCCATTGCTGACCTTGTGAGGACCAAGCCGGGGAAGAATGAAAGCAACACCGACTTTATCGCCCGATGACGTAATCTCACAGTCAAGTGCGAACCGACGCTAGAGCAGGACCAGTCCGTCAGCCTCCTCGTTGGGAATCTCAGCAATTGGATGGTCCCGTTCTTATGTACAACAGGCCTCAAGACATTTCAGTAGCTAACCAAGAAAGTCCAAATGCTTGAACGCTCGAAGTAAGAGTCTACCCCGGATTCTTAGAGAGACAAGAATTGGAAAAGCAAGCGGGACGACAACCGTAGAAGCGGGAGTTCCAGCATTACCAATGTCTTCAATGCGTCTGACAATAAAGAAAAGTGAAGGGCGGACGGATCCAAAACCAACCGGTCTCGAAAGCCATTGCTGGGAGAAGATGGGCCTTCTCTAGAGGAGAAAAAGAACAAGATTTACTCTTTCAGAAGGGACAAGATCCGCAAGATATTTAAAGATGTCTTGAACAACGGTCTACAATGCCGGAGTCGAAAAGACCTCAAGAAGCAAAAATGACCGACAATCCCCTGTATTGCCCGTACCACCGAGTAGTGAGCCATGCAATCGAGGATTGCTATATCTTCAAATACTGGGTCGAGAAGCAGTACAAGGCTGGAAAGATCGAGCTGTCCAAAAGTGTGTTGGTGAACAATCAAGTTGCAACCACCAACTTTATACAGACAGAAGCTGAAGCCTTCTGGGAGCAAACAGTTGAACCCGCTGCCCTGACAAATGAAACTGACTTACCGCAGCCTCCGTGGAGTATGCACATATCTAATAAGACGAAGAAAATAATAAAGCTACTTTGGAAAGAGCCCAAGACGGAATGGGAAAGGCAGAAGAAGCCTACCTTTCCAGCTGCCAATGCGGCTTCATCAGGCTCAAAATCCAAAAAGCTCAAAAAGAAGAAAAGTGTAGCTCGGCGTGAAAAAGAGTCTGGAGGGAGATCGACCATTCAAAAATATATCGATTCCCTCGAAGACTATGAACAGAAGGAAAGAACTCTGATTCAATTGAAGGAGTTCCTCCCTGTACAAGCGGCTGAAATTCTGGAGGAGTTAGAAAAAGACTCTAATGCAGAGATCCCAGTAGTGACCTGCTACGCCATCCATCTTGGCAGTGACTCTGAGGAGGAGCTATGTTTTCCTGAAGAGGACGAGGAGCTCGCCACAAAGGCCAACCAAATCCAGCTTAGAAGCGGCAGGGCTCTACCGCCAAATCAGGGAAATGCCCCAAAAGGAAAGGAAAAATAGGTGGCTAATAAGGAAGATAGTAGAGAGCCGGCCAATGAAAACTCAAGTCCTTCCTCAGTAGACTACAATGTCTTGGCTCATCTCCGAAAGCTCCCATCTCTCCTGAGCATCTACGATGCCTTGGTCCTATCTAAAGAGCTTAGAGATGTTCTCATTCATACTCTACAAAACCCCGAGCGGTATCAGGCTCGCTTTGCAGAAATTAATATGAAAGAAGCCCAGTACGCTTTGCATGCCGCCGCAGTCACATTTAAGGATGAAGACTTTCTACTGGGAACGGCTGAGCATAATCGGCCGCTTTACATGACCGGGTACAGCGACGGAGATCGGATTAATCGCATATTGATTGATCCGGGATCCTCAGTGAACATCATGAACTTGCGGACTCTGAAGAGTTTTTCAATGGACGTCCGACACCTGTCAAGGGAAAGGATTGTCATTCAAGGCTTCAATCAAAACTGCCAGCAAGTTTTGGGGTCTATAGCTTTGCCAATCAAATTTAGGGATCTGGAAACTGAAGCTAAGATATACGTGATCGACGCCGACACGTCTTATAAAATTCTCTTGGGACGGCCGTGGCTCCACGATTACGGCATCGTTCCGTCAACTCTCCATCAATACATGAAGTATACTAGAAATGGAAAAGAAAGACGCATTGACGGAGACATCCAGCCGTTCGGTGTGCATGAAGTCCGATATGAAGATTCTCGGTACTTTGTGAACCTCCAAAGTGCTGAGCCATAGCTAACCAAAGACAGAACAGCCCCGAAACTCAAAAGCAAGTCTGAGCTGGCTGTCACTTTCAAAAGCAGAAACCCCCATGCGTGTCCGCGTTTCGGCAGTGGCACCGATGAATCCGATGCTGGAAGTCCGTCCTTCTGTAAAACCCGCCCTCATTTCGGTAGCGATACGGACGAATCTGATACGGAAGGCCCATCCGACAGCAAAATCCGCCCTCGTTTAGGCAGTGACACTGAAGAATCAGAAGAAGAGGATCCGTCTTGCAACGGCTGCTCAGATCAGGCTATCGTGCGAACAGCGAAGCTACGAGAGACCCTCGAAGTTGCAGAAGGGTCCCTAGCTATCACAAGGGTGCCGGAGCGAATGTGCAAAGAGCTCGATGCATTGTCAGTCTCTACCGTGGATCAGCTGAAAACTTTCTATGTTCCCGGGAGGAAAAGTGGACAGAAGGGCATCCTGTTTTATGGGTCAAATCCTGTTGTGCACCCGGACGATTTGTCTGTTGCGTGCCTTCCCTATGAGAGAGACATAAGGGCCGTCCTCAATCCCAGATACTATGCGCCCGAGATGCGGGAATATTTCAAAAGGTATAGATGCCGGTTATATCAAACGGAGTCCGAAGCAAAGTTTTATGAAAGGCTATGGCATCCGCCTCAGGTCCGAGCACTCATTGATGGACGAATTCCAGATAGACGGGGCATAGGTTTCATCCAGCATGATTCCAAGGCATGCTACATGATCCATGTTAGTGAAGCCAGCGAAAGATCAAATGATGATGACGAGCTAGCCGAGCCAGAAGAAGCTCCTCAAAATCTCGAAGACGGCGGACAAGCAACCTTTGACGAGTTAACCGAGATTGACTTAGGAACGCCCGATAATCCAAGGCCGACCTACATCAGCTCACTCTTGTCAGAGGAAATGAAAAAGCAGATAATCGCTCTGCTGCATGAGTTCGTCGACAGTTTCGCGTGGACGTACAAAGAAATGCCTGGCCTTTCCCCTAAAGTGGCCGTGCATAAGCCGGCTATATCTCCTGATGCTAAGACAGTCAAACAAGCTCCTCAAAGAATAAGAAAGGAACTGGAAGAAAAGGTCATCGAGGAAACCAGAAAACTCATCGATGCCGGCTTCATCAGGGAAAAGAAATATGCAGACTGGATCGCATGCATAGTCCCGTGAAGAAGAAAAATGGGCAGATCCAAGTTTGTGTCGATTTCAGGGACCTCAACAAGGCATGTCCTAAAGACGACTTCCCGCTATCGGTCATGGAAATGATGGTCGAAGACACCTCAAATTACGAGTTGTTCACCTTCATGGATGGCTCGTCTGAATATAATCAGATCAAGATGTCGCCTGAGGATGAGAAACACACAGCATTTCGAACCCCGATCAGAATATACTGCTACAAAGTGATGTCGTTCGGACTGAAGAACGCAGGTGCTGTAGGATTACTAAGCACAACAGCAAGGTTTCGGGGGGCATCATCCATGCCATTTTCAAAAATTTGCCATGCATGTTAACCCTAACACTAGAATCTTAACTAAAGATTTAGACAAAACTAAATGTATACAACTTTACATCTAAAGTGTTTGCGGAATACAACCTTTGTAGACCGTTCCTTCGCTTCTAAAGCTCCGAGTTGAAGTCCCTTCGCTGCGATCCAAGTTCCGGACTCTTGAGAGGCTCCACATGGTGAATGATCCATTTTTGCTTGAAGTCTTCCAAATCCAAGATGATCTACTTCGAGGAAATACAAACCCAAGCTATCTCTTCACTTGTGTGAAACTAGTGAAGCTAACACCCTAAACTATATGGCTAATATAGAGGAGGAGGATGAAGTAGGAATTTTGCTCACTTTAGAATTTGGTTTCTCACTATTTTTCTCACTTTGTCATAAAACCTAGAAAGCTTCTCACTTGAGCTCAAGCTTGAAGAAGATGAAGCAAAAGAAAAATGAAGTGAGAGTGAGGTTAGAAATGCAACCATGGTGAGTATATGCATGCTTAACTCATGTAGAGAATAGACCATCGTTAAAGGTAATGGTTAGGTTTAAAAATATCTAAAGAAAAACAAAAATGGTGGACCAGTCAATGTTTATCCAAAGCAACCATGGAAAAATCCACATTTTTGAATTTCCTAAATAAATAAAAACCATTCATTATCTTTTATATGGTGTGATTCTCATATACCCATGTTGCATATATAACCTAGCATGATATAATATAATATATATCACATATATATTATTTATATAACAAAAGAAAATAATACAATAAACATATATCACATATATGTTAAATGTTTCAAAAGTGAGAAATATAAATACTTAAGTGAGCAAATATTAGTTAATGTAATTTAATATATCAAATATATTATTTATACATTAAATTGTCGAATCAACACTTGATCCGATAATCCGGCCATATCACATATAACCGACTAATATAAAATGTATTATTTCATCGAATCAACACTTGATCCGATGACCCGGCTATATCATATATAACCGGCCGATATCATATATCGCGAGAATGTAATATGGTATCACATACTTGTATTATTACTGGTCCCGCACATATCACATATGTGCTCCTACTCCGTTTCGCCTGAGCCAGGAAACCTCTGTATAGGACTCTAAGACTCGTCAATATGCCGGCAGTAGGTGATGATCATATCAAACACCTACAAGTTGCAAGCGGTCAGCTAAACGTAACAGCCACCCGGGTATTGAGCGATCAGAAGATCAACAAGCAAGCCTGTACACACTCATGCAAAGCCTGTCAGTAACACTACCGTACAGTCCGGTCTCTTCGTATGATATGTCGCATATCCAGTCTAGGGGTGGTATACGTCAAACCCCAGTAACCGATAAGTCATGCCGATGTAAGGCGTATAACAGGTCGAGAAACTACTGATAACACTTACAAGTAGATCTCCATAGCAGCCCTGGTCAGGGACTTCCAGTTATAGCCTATCGAGCACAGCGCAACATCAACCCCCAATACCGGAAGAGACGAAACCCCTCCTATCGCTCATTGCCTCCATGTGATTCGGGACTGTACCCAAAAGCCACCGTTTTGCACGTTCTCTTGAAATTGGTAAGGTGGAAATCAAAGCATAGTAGGAATCACACAAGTCTCTATGATGATCTCGTATTTACAGACTAACCTGTACCAGTGTCACCATAGAACTGCTATCTGACGATAGGTATAGTACCAACTAGGAGTTCTCGGCGAGTCCGTCCAGTGTACCCAGTCTCCACTGAGCACCCGTATACCTACTTTGATGTCAAACAATAATGGATATGGGATCATCCATCGCCCATCATATGGGTCAAGAAGCATATACGCTAGTCTACTCTGGAGTATCGATGCCCTGTCTCGATACACCCTCGACTAGGAACAATTATAGGATGTACTTGTGGACTACCCTGGCCCCACTAGTATGATCTACATCATAGTCCTGGTAATCAAGTACATATCCTAAGGGCTTCATCAACATGTGAGAGCAAGACAGTATCACAATACAAGTCAACATGTTAAGACAAAGAGCAACCAGATAGCATTCTATCATGTCGAGCAAGAAAGTCCTCTCTATATTTGTCCAAGCATCCACTATAATAAACATCATATGTACAATAATGGCCTTTAGGGCATACACATAACTAACATGTGCTACATATCAAAGGGCAATGGCCAATATCTTTGATTACTTAATCCATAAAGTCGTCGAATGCTACGTTGATGATCTGGTCGTCAAAACTAAAGCCAAGGCCGACCAAATCCAAGATCTTAGGACCATTCTCACAAGACTGAGGGAATACGATCTGAAGATGAATCCTTTAACGTGCGCTTTTGGCGTGTCATCGGGAAAATTCCTATGCTTCATAGTCCGACATCGAGGGATCGAAGTTGACCCATCAAAGATAAAGGCTATCATGGAGATGCTCCCTCCAAAGAGCCTGACGCAGCTAAGATCTTTTCAAGGCAAGCTTGCTTATATACGGAGGTTTATCTCAAATTTATCGGGGAGATGTAGACCCTTCTCAAATCTCTTGAAGAAAGGAGCTCCTTTTGTCTGGGATGCCGAATGTCAAGAAGCATTCGAAAGTATCAAACAGTACTTGTTGAACCCTCCAGTGATGGCCGCTCCCGTTTCAAATAAACCGCTGATTATCTACACTGCCGCGCTAGATGAGTCACTCAGTGTGCTCCTTGTCCAGAACAACGAGGAGGGAAAAGAAAATTCCCTCTACTACCTCAGTCGAACTTTAGTCGGGACGGAACACAACTATTCCCCAATCGAAAAGCAATGCCTGGCTCTGATATTTGCTGTGAAGAAACCGAGGCACTATCTGCTCGCTCATCGGGTTATGCTGATCTTCAAGGTCGACCCGCTCAAATACTTGATGACTAAAGCAAGCCCAGCCGGCAGAATGGTAAGATGGGTTGTCATGCTACTTGAGTTTGACATAGTTTATACTCCTCAGAAAGCAGTAAAAGGGCAAGCTCTTGCAGACTTTCTCGCTGCTCATCCCATACCAGAAGAGTCACCACTCAATTGTGGGTTACCCGACGAACAAGTGCTGCACCTCGAGAATGACGAGCCATGTTGGGAGCTCTACTTCGATGGGGCCTCATCGATAAGGACCTCCAGTAAATCAAGCGTCCCGGAGATAAAAGCAGGGATAGGATTGGTGTTCATCACGCCATCGATGGGAACCCTACAACGTTCTTTTTCTCTCACCGAGCCTCGCACAAACAACGAGGCTGAGTATGAAGCTCTGATAGCTGGTCTGGAGCTCGCCATAGATATTGAAATCTTTCGGCTACGGGTTTACGGTGACTCCCAGCTTGTCGTCAACCAAGTAAGCGACGACTATAAGATATACAAACCCGAGTTAGCTCGGTACAGAGGCCGAGTGGTGGAACTCATGAAACGGTTCACTTACATTGAACTAATGAGAGTCCCTAGAGCGTTGAATGGAAAGGCTAACGTACTCGCTCGCTTAGCCAAGGAGCTGGCTGATCCTGATATGGACGAAATTCTGATCACAGTCAGGAGCCGCCAAATTCTACCCCCAGTCTCTTTACGAGAAGAGGAAAGCACGGAACAGAAGGGCAGTCCCGCCGAAGAAGCTTCGATCATCCAAGACGAGCCCGATTGGAGAGAACCCTTTATAGCGTACCTCCGATACGACAAGCTGCCCGGGGGAAAATCTGCAAGAATTCAGCTGAAGAAAAGAGCTCTCCAATACGTGTTTGTAAATGACATGCTATACCACAGGTCATATGACCAACTCTGGCTCAGGTGGTCATTGGCCGAAGCCCAAAAGGTCATGAAAGAAGTTCACTCAGGCGTCTGCGGGGCTCACCAGTCTGGCCCCAAAATGCGGCTTCAGATCAAACGGCTTGGATATTACGGGCCTACCATGATAAGGGATTGTGAAGAGCATTCAAAGAAATGCCATCTCTGCCAAATCCATGATGATTTCATTCACAAGCATCCCAATGCGTTGCATCCTACGGTAGCGTCGTGGCCCTTCGAAGTTTGGGGCACCGACATAGTTGGTCCAATTGATCCTCCGTCATCCAAAGGCCACCGGTTCATACTGGCTGCAATAGACTACTTCTCCATATAGGCTGAAGCTGTCCCACTAAAAGAAGTTAAGACAGAAGATATTCTGACATTCTTCCAGCATAATATTCTATACCGCTTTGGTACGCCAAGAAGAATCATTTATGACAACGGGACTTCGTTCAAGAGCTTCAAAGTCTCAAGGTTCGCTACTCAGCACAAGATAGACTGGAGATATTCCTCCATTTATAATCCAAGAGCCAATAGGCTAGTCGAAGCCTTCAATAAGACTCTATGCAAGCTCCTGAGGAAAAATGCTTCAGCCAAAAAGAGAGACCGGAATCTCAAACTTCACGAGGCGTTATGGGCATATCGTACCACGGACTGTACTCCAACTCAGTCCACTCCATACTCATTGCTCTTCGGAGTGGAGGCGGTCCTCCCCCTCGAAGTCGAAGTTCCAAGCTTAAGAATGGCCGTTCAGCACGAGTTGACGGAGGAGGAAAACGTGCTCCTTCGGCTTGAAGAGCTTGATGCCCTCGAAGAAAAGAGGCTCGCGGGGCAGCAAAATCTGGAGCTATACCGAACCCAAATGTCACGGGCCTATGACAAGATAACCCGTCTCCGCGCTTTCAAGAAAGGTGAATCGGTGTTGGTCATCAAAAGACCGATCATCCCCAATCGACATGCCAAGAGAAAATTCGAGCCAAACCAGGAAGGACCATACGTCATCGAGAAAGTGTTTGATGGAGGAACCTACCAACTAATAAATGCCGAGAGAGAAAGGCCCATGCCACCCATCAATGGCCGATATCTCAAGAAATACTATGCGTGAATGCTCCAAGTCGCAGGCGAATTGAGCATACCAGCCCTACGGTCTAGATCATACATCCTGTAAAACCGTATACAATCCATGGGCGTAAATGACCCCTATCTCTCCCAAGTCCTGCCGGTGAGACTACTTTTAAAGTCCTAAAAAAAGGTATGTCCATAAGTAAAACATGCACGGATGAAAACCCGAAAGGGCTTCGTGAGTAAAAACAGCAGGACTGTCGGCGAGTTTGTGAAAACCCGAAAGGGTGCAAACTCGTGAAAAGAGATAAAATACACTCGCAAAGTCCTCTCGACCTTGTGAGGAGAAAATCCCTGCGTGAGATCCTTACGACTCACAAAGGAGTAACACGCTTAGGAATCCTCACGATTCCTAAGGAGAACATACACCTGCGAGATCCTCTCGACTCGTAGGGAGAAAATGCTTTTATGAGACCCTTACGGCTCATAAAATTGAAAAGTCTTAGGTGACAGGGACCTAAACTTGTCTCCTAAGCCATTGCTCCCCAACGGGAAATGGCAAATGATGAGTCGCTCCTGGCGTTACGCTTCAGTGTTAGCGGTGCTGATGCCGACCCAAAAACCAAATCCCAAGTCCTCCCGGGGCAAATGATGAGTTGCTCCTGGCATTATTTCAGTGCAGCAATACTGATGCCAAACAAGATCCAAATTCTAAGTCTCCAAACGGCGAATGATGAGTCGCTCCTGGTACCATATTCCAGTGCAGCGATGCAGATGCTAACCAAACTCTGAATGCCCCGACAGCGAATGATGAGTCGCTCCTGGTACCATGTTCCAGTGCAGCGATGCAGGCGCCAACAAAAATCCAATTTTCCAAAATTCCCCCGGCCCTACGGTTAGTCCCCAAATTGACTACCGTATACAATCCACGGGTTCAAATAATTCTCATCATACCCATACCCCACCGCAATCACCAGTCCAGCGGCCGGTCTCCGCCCTTGGACTTATGCTCCATTTTGGAAGACCCACTCATGTGTCCTCACGATACATGAGGAGAACCAACTTATGGGATCCTCACGACTCGTAAGAAAACACCTTCATGGGATCCTTACGACTCACAAAGAAAAAACACACTTGGGAGTCCCCACGACTCTTAAGGAGAAAGTGCACCTACGAGATCTTTTCGACTCGTAGGGAGAAAATGCTTTTATGGGACCCTTACGGCTCATAAAATTGAAAAGCCTTAGGTGATAGGGACCTAAACCTGTCTCCTAAGCTACAGCTTCCCAACAGGAAAAGGAAAATGATGAATTGCTCCTGGCACATGTGCTTCAGTGTTAGCAACGTTGATGCCTACCCTAACCCCAAAATTCCAAACACCAATCCAATAGACCCCTAAGTCTTTAAACTGGAAAGATAGACCCCTAAGTCTTTAAACTGGGAACAGATGACCTCTAAGTCGTTAAACTGGGAGCAGATGACCCCTAAGTCGTTAAACTGGGAATGAGGGAAATTCCCTCACGGCAAATGATGATTCGCTCCTGGTACCATATTCCAGTATAGCGGTGCTGATGCCAAACCAAAACCAAAATCCCCAAATCCTGTCATGACAGATGATGATTCGCTCCTGGTACCATATTCCAGTGTAGCAGTGCTGATGTCAACCCAAATCACATCAAATCAGCAAAACAACCAATGACCTCCCTGACAGAATCAAACTCCACCTCGGAAACAAGTCAACTTCATCCCTGACACCGCAAGAAGCGGAGCAAGTCAAATCTAGCACCGAACGTCCAAGTCGCTAAAAGGGCAGCACTGACCGTCTAAGTCACAAAAAGGGCAGCACCGACCATCTACGTCGTAAAAAGGGCAGCACCGACCGTCCACGTCACAAAAAGGGAAGCACCGAGCGTCCAAGTCGCAAAAAGGGCAGCACTGACCGTCCAAGTCGCTAAAAGGGCAGCACCGACCGTCCAAGTCGCTAAAAGGGCAGCACCGACCGTCCAAGTCGCAAAAAGGGCAGAACCAACCGTCCACATCACTAAAATGGCAGCACCGACCGTCCAAGTCGCAAAAAGGGCAGCATCGACCGTCCAAGTCGCTAAAAGGGCAGCATCGACCGTCCACATCGCAAAATGGGCAGCATCGACCATCCACATTGCAAAAAGGGCAGCACCGACCGTCCAAGTCGCTAAAATGGCAGAACCGACCGTCCAAGTCGTAAAAAGGGTAGCATCGACCGACCACGTCGCAAAAAGGGCAGCATCGACCGTCCACGTCGTAAAAAGGGCAGCACCGACCGTTCAAGTCGCTAAAATGGCAGAACCGACCGTCCAAGTCGGAAAAAGGGCAGCATCGACCGTCCAAGTTGCTAAAAGGGCAGCATCGACTGTCCAAGTCGCTAAAAGGGCAGTACCGACTGTCCACGTCGCTAAAATGGCAGCACTGACAGTCCACGTCGCAAAAAGGGCAGCATCGACCGTCCAAGTCGCTAAAAGGGCAGCATCGACCGTCCATATCGTAAAAAGGGCAGTGCCAGCTTCCCAAAAAGTGGGAACCGAATCAAGTCACCTCCACATAAAAGAAGATCCATCAATTTCATGCACACGACCCATATGTGTGGTGTGCATTTATTGATGGGGGCAATTTGTTGGGGTAAAAATTTACTCCCCGGTTGACCAAATCAAAGTCAAAGTCAACCCCAAGCCAAGTGAGCCCAAACCCAGGTCAAGTGGGCCAATGCCCGGGTCGAGCCCGAACATGAACCGGCTGGTTTCCCCCCATGCCAAAATAAAAATTTTGTAATAAATAATTTTGTTGTATTTCTTTTATTTTATTTTATGAATAAATGTAAGAAAAGGGGCATAAAGCCAAATTTTTGTAAAGCTCATGGCTTATATACAAAAAGAAATAGCACATGAGACATGGGATGGGCAAATGCCATTTTTGTAAAGCCCAAGGGGCTATATGTAAAGTGTATAGCCTATAAAGGCAAAGATAATGAAAATATCTCACAACTTTTTCTCTCTCCCAAAAAGAATCAAGATCTGTGATTTTCTCCTTCCTCAAGGTTCTAAAACCTTCTTCTTCTTTTTTGAATTAAATCAAGGGTTTTACTCTTCCTTTTCCAAAACTAAATAGTTTTTCATCACAAAACCCACAAAGGGGAGCTCAGATCTTCCATCAGATCTAAAAAAGGAGGGATTTTTAAAATCTCACCCCTCTTGTTCTTCAAGATCCGGCCAACAGAGGAGGAAGAAGGAGACCCATCTCTAAAGACCCCACTTTGGGGAAGATCCAGGGCTCAAGGGAGAAGCCTCTTCATCAGCCTCAAAAATATCTTAGGAGTTTAACTCCTCAAAAAATATATATATACATATATATACATATATATATATATACATATATATATACACACACAAAATAATAAGTATTTCTTTCTGGGAGTACAACTCCCAGTGCGGGGACCAACTCCCTTTTTGCGCCCAAACGCCCAAAGCGCTAGCGCCCAAGACGCTAGCGCCCGAGCACCCACGTGCCTGGAATGTGAGGCGCTAGTGCCCTTGCGCTCAAAGCACTAGCGCCCGAGCGCCCACGTGCCTGGCACGTGAGGCGCTAGCGCCAGCGCCCGAGCGCCCAAGGCGCTAGCGTCCAAGGCGCTAACACCCAAGGCGATAGCGCGAGCACCCGAGAGCCCCAGTGCCTGGCACGTGAGGCGCTAGCGCCCTTGCGTCCAAGGCGTTAGCGCCCAAGGCGATAGCGATAGCGCCAGCGCCCGAGCGCCCCCGTGCTGTGCATGTGAGGCGCTGGCGCTTTCTCCCACGCATCATATGGATGCTCTTTCCCTTATACACACACACACACTCTACAACACTGTCCCCCGTTAGAAAATAATTTCTAACGGGGCACTGCCCCGCACCCCGCAAGGGGGCTGCTAGCCCCCTTGACCCCCAGCCCGCTATCCGGGTAGCGGGACCCCCGTAAAAAACTCTGCGGGGCACTCAATATATCAAAAACCCTTTTCAAAACACAACACACGTACACTGCACATTGAGTTCGCATGACCTGTTTGACCCATTAATCAGAGGCTCTCTCGCTCCAAAGGCGAGGGGTAATTAATGGCAGCTTAGTCCGCGGCTGCCGGAGATTTGGATCCCCGCAATCAATAAACCCCAGCCTACCCTAGGTAGGGGGAATCTGTAATGCGCCTGACAAGCGCGCACGCATTCCCATCTCAATGGGATGACGAAAAACACCCTACAGTTGTATCCTGGTTTTCTCGTAAATATCCATTTCGTGGCTGTGGTCATCCCATACCTTTTGACCTGCTTCCCTTATTAGCTTGTCAATTTGTTCTTCGAATGACGGGCTTGGTATTCTCACGGCGGGATCTTGCTCTGGTTCGACATCAACGCTATCTGGAAATGAATTCGCTTCTCCACCGGAGCTATTTATGACATGGCAACCATGAAATTGCTCCTGTTTCTTGGAACGAACGTATCCAAACCCCGTCGTTTCTATCCTTCCATTGAGCATCTTTCGCTGAGTCCCGGGAATGTCCCAAATTTTGTTATAGAACTGGGGTTGACGAGCGGTTTGCTTGAATGGTACACCTTGGCATCTTAATAGCCTTTTCAATCCCTCTGAGTAATATCTGGGCAGACGGATTAGTTGGAGCCTATCGAGTGCAGAATCGGCCCCATGCCTGACTTTTTTTTCCACCTTAGCCTCCGTAGATTGGTATAAGAGGACCGTCTTTTCACCTTTTCGCCTAGGAGGAACGTAGAAGGTCTGCGGCTCTTGCACGCCGTATGTATCGAGTGTATCAAGTTCTCTGTAATGATGCTGCGGAACCATGGTGATTCGCAAGCATTGATCAACTCCAATGAAGGTTTGTATTGATGGACGAACAAAGAATACTGTTTTGACTTATTCTTCAGAGTCGCTGCCAAAGACCAAAATAGGCATAGATGGTCCCGGTCCGCTGCCTTAGGGTTGCCCCAAGAAGACCATCTCTTCATCATCTTCGGTATCGTTCCCAAATATCAGGATGGTGGCGATGGCTTTTTGTTTATTCTCCGGTTTACGACATCTTTCCGTGTCTTCGAAGTCTGGTAGGAAGTACTTAGCATCTTCATACTTGCGGACTTCATTTACGGAGAATGGGTTTAGCTCTCCTGTAACTGTGTACTCGAGGCCGTCTTTGAAGTGCTTCATTCACTGATATTGTGTAGAAGGGATGATATTGTACTCGTGTAACCAAGGCCGGCCGAGCAAAGTATTGTAGCAAGTATTGGCGTCGATGACATGAAACTTGATGTTAGTGATGAGCATCTCGAAGCGTAATGTCAGTATTATGGACCCAAGTGTCCGTGATGACTGCGAGTCGAACCCAGAGATAGTAATTTTATCCCGGGCCAGGTGCTGAACGTTCATGAAAATCACCTTCAACACTCTCACATTAAGAAGGTTGACGGAGGACCCGTTGTCAACCAGGATCTTTCCTATCTTGATGTCATGGCAGTACCCGGTGACATATAGAGAACGGTTGTGCTTTCACGTTCCGAAGAGGAGGTCTTCATCGCCGAATGTGATGTCAACTGTATGAATCTCTGCCAGCTCGTCCTTCATCTTTTTTTCCGCAAAGAAAGTTTGGAACTGATCAGGCTCTTGCAGTGCCTTGATCAGAGAATCTCGTGCCTCTTTGGATAGGAAGAGAGCATCCAGTATGCTCAATTGTGAGGGTATCTTCCTCAGGTGTGCCAGGACATTGTAATCCACCTTGTTTATCTTAGGCGGGTCTGTGGCTGTGAGTTCTTTGATGACTCTATTATCGAGGGTAATTTCTTCAGGGACTTTTTCCTTCCCTTTGTCTCTTTTGTTCGAACCCTTGTTTGCAGGCTCGAGGCTTTTCTTGGGTAGCGTGTGGTTACGTAGCTGAATGTTCTCGCATTTCTTCGCCTCTTCTTCTTTTCCAGAGGTGGATTCTTTGAAGAGAGGGCCGAGGGCTATTTCTTCGTCAGAATCGCTTCCGAAGGTAAGAACTTGAGATTTCCCTCTTGTCGACATGGCATCAACCATATGACAGTTACCGGATGTTCCTTTACGCTCATCTATCGTGCATCTCTTTTCCCGACGGGCTTTTTGCTTCATTCGCTTGAAGTGTTCTCGGTGGGCAACGTATCCCTGCCACCACTTTTTGAAGGCATTGCACTCTTCGGTAGGGTGTATAACCTTCCGATGGTATAAGCAGTATTTCGGATGTACATCCGCTTCGTCAAGGCACGTATTCTCAGGGGTATTTCCTTCGAAAGATGGCAACTTCATTCCCATTGAAAGGGCTTTGGCGAACCGTTTCCCCGTCTTAAGCTTGCTTTTGTCTGCCGCGGGTGTGCTTAGATCCAGTTGGAGTACTGTATGACTCTTCTTTGCCGCGGCTCTTCCATCCTGACGCTGACGCTTGGCCTTTTCGTATATGGTCGTTTCACTCTCTCGGTCAGCTTTGCTCTTTTGAAGAGCTCCGTTCAGCAATTTATCGATCAGGTCGTCTGACGGTTCCAGGGATTTTGACGCCGGTCCTACCCCTAGTTCCTCTGCATTGCTTTCCGACGCCGAGGGAGATTCTTCATCTCTCAACAACAGGTGGGAGACCATGTGGAAACTCACTACATACTCCTCAGGTTCTTCTGAAAAGTCATTCCCCTCATCATTATCGCTGTCTCCATTCTCAAGAATATGCTTGAGGAACTCTTCAAATGTGACTGGGGTCCGTGCTTTTTGGTTGTACTCTTCCAGCGCGTCAATATAGTTCTGCAGATCCATGCGCTTGTTGTTAGGTTGCGCGGGCTTCTTGATCTTCTTATTTCTTTTCGAAGACTTTGAAGACTTGACCTGGGTGTTTTGCCCATTGTTATCAGTTTTCGGTGTTGGGCGCGGTTTAAGCATCCCCTCAATGATCTCGGGCTCCAGTGGGCTTTTCCACCTGATCGCTGGGCATGCTTGAAGATCTTTCAGCATTCTTTTATTTTTAGTCGAAAGGACAATCTCCCATGGAGCTTTTTATACAAATGAGCACAATGCCCCCGGTGTGTCCACCTTTTTTAGGAGTGTACTGCTGTGGTGGGTTTACCTTCCAGTTTTCAGACAGCGTGAATTTGCCTTGTTGGTAGTGGTCCTCAACCCAGTTTTTGAAGACGTAGCAATCTTTGATTAGATGGCCCATTACTTAGTGGTAGGGGCAGTAGTTAGGACTGTTGACGTCACCAGGCTGCAGCGGGCGTCTCGGATCTGGCAGAGTGATGAGCCTGTTGTGCACTGCCAGTTCGAACAGTCTCCTCGTTTTATCTCGGGAAAACGAATAAGGGCGTCTCAACTTCTCTTCGAGGAATCGGTTTGTGTTGCTTTGGCGAGCGACCGGTTTCGAGTCACTCGGTTGTTGTTGAGCTTTGGCAATGAAGGTCGCTTTCACTTTGCCCTTTTCATTCCGGAGATCCGTTTTTGAAGAGGACGGCCTATGGCCCATATGGTCCATTTAGGGCAGCTTGTCGATCAAGGCCTGGAAGGTAGTCGGCTTGAAGAACATCATAAATTGAGATATAGTCGCCTGAGGATCAAGGGTCCCTACGAACATACCCATGGCAGGAGCTTCTTTTATGCGTTGTTCGCATTTTGACCATAGGTTCCGCCACCGAATTGCATATTGATCCCAGGTTTCTCCCGGCTTCACCCTGGCATTGATTAGTGCCGTAATCGGGGTGCGTTCGCTCGTGCTTGCGAAACGCTGCGTGAACAGTAGCTCCATTTCTATTAATGTTTTAATGGAGTCATTCAGAAGCTCCGAGTACCATTCAAATACTGTCTCTGCCAAGCTGCCGACGAACTAGCGAAGCGGCAGTTTGTCGTGGCCTCCAGTATTGCCGCATAGAGCTCTGAACTGAGCGATGTGCTGATGGGGATTGCATGTCCCCTTATACACATGGAATTTAAGGATCGTATATCCTGGCAGGTACTTGATTTGATCGTACCAGCCTGGATAAGGTCACCCAGTTCTGACGACTTGGCCAGCCGCTTGATGAGCTCGTATTTGTTGAGCTATGTAGTCATCAAGGGCAGCCTTGGAGATCTTTTCTTCCTTGGCTGCTGAGAGAGCCGGTGGAGGGTTTGACGTTTCCCCTATGTCGTCTTCAATGATTATCGGAGGGTCTTCGGCTGGAGGTTCCGGCTGGATCATCATCCCACCATGTTTTGGAACAGAAGCGTCATTTGTTTTATATTAGCCGCTTGTTCCGCGGCCTCTTTATCTTTCTTTTCAAGCACCCTTCGTAGGAATTCGGTGTCGGTCTCTTGCTCTTGGCGCTGTTCTGATGCTGCTTCCGGGCTTTCTTTTTGCCCGGTGAGTGCGGCCATCCTTGTCAACATTTCCTGGAGCTTCTGTTGTTGCTCCTGAGCTTTTGTCACAGAACGTGTGAGTGGTCGATGACCCGTGGAAATACGGCTTTCCTCTTTCCCGGAAGCCATGTACATTGTGTGCACTATCATACCCCCAGACTTGGAGCGTTTGGGTCCGCTGCCTTTGAATTTTACTGCAGGCATGAGGATCTTCTCCGCCCTTCTCCTCTTGTGGGAGGTCGAAGTTGAGGGGGCCGTTGCAGCAGGCACCCATGCAGACGATTCCTTCCATGGTACAATGGGGGATGGTCCTCCTCTTGTTGAGCATTCGTTTTCTTCAGCCGGAGAGAGTAATCTTTTTCAATTACAGACTCTTAGACCCTTCGCTAGACCCAGTGGATCTTAGAGGACAACCGCTGAGGAGGCTGTTCTGGTTCTGCCTACGTTGTGTTTTCAACAGGCGGAGGATACTTCTTCAATACGGTGGTTGGAGAGTTCTTGCGCACTCTCCTGAGCAGCTCGAAGTTGTTCCCAGTTGGAACAACAGCATCAATTTCCACCATTGGAGCTGGTGTGGTAAGTCCAGAGGGGGAACTGCCCCTAGCTTTTTTCACTCGGCGCCAGTGGTGACGTTGAGCATGTCATGCAGACGAAACCAACTCTGTCGTAGGAGCGGCTTCGTCATGCCCCCCGCTTTGATGAGAGGCCGTCGTTGGTGTCAGCCTGTTGAAGACTGACGTCCGTTGAGAAGGGACGGCCAATCTTTTGAAGGCCGACTTTCTGGTTGGGGGAGCATTTTTTTACGGCTTCACCCGTAGCTGGAGTCGGAATGGCCTGCCTTGCGAAGACCAATCCATTGGTAGGAGAAGCCCCTTTGACGACTTCATCTGCCGGAACCAGAATGGCTATCTGCTTCGGGATAACCCCTTCAAGTATCGTGAGCCTCTTTGCGGGCCCACTTGAGCTGCGGCTCAGCCTGTTAAAGACTGAGGCGTTGGAATTGGACGACCTGTTGAGAGGGGCTGTAGTGGTTGCAAGTCGGTCGAAGACGGACTTCTTCGGAGCTTCCTGTGATGGCATTGAAGCATTGAAGCTCATTTGCAGGAGCATGGTCCCGAAGAACAATCCAGTGGTGGCCTGAGTCACCTGCTCTACTGGCATTGCAAAGATGGAGGCCGCTTGGGGCCCGTAAGTCACTCCTCCAGTGGGGACAGAGTGGGAGTTGCCGTCGCAGTTGGTGCAGCTGGAAGCCATCGATGTTATCTTCTTTTCTGCATGGAGACGCCAAATTTTAGTATCTCGAATCCAGGGGCAACCATATTAAACCACGATTCGTTCGCAAACATGACACACGAAGTGTGGAGTGGAAAGAGGAAAAGGTCTCACCGGGCGTGCCAGAATCTGTTTACCGCCGAAAACAGAGACAATCCGCGTAGATCGTCTTGCCAGAATTTGCGGGCAGATACTATTTGGGTTTATCCGTCCACCTTTTTGAAGATGCCAAGTTGATGTATGGCACTATATATCGTAGGTTTGGACGAATGCGGCTGTTGTAGCAGACTTTGTTAGATTCTCCCTCATTTGCGAGGGGTTTTTGATTGTGAGGACGCTCTTCCCTGCATGCGCAAGACTCTACAGTTAATTACGTTGTCGCATTGCGATAACCACTTTCTCCTGCTCCAGAGGTTCACTTCGTGTCGTGTGCGTTTGTTTTATTTTTGGTTGCCCGTGGATTGTATACGGAGACTAATTTATGTTGTTGCCCGTATGGCGTGGATTGGTCCAAATCCGTATATCTTAGATTTAGGTTTGGTTTGATTTAAGGATCGTTAACCTTGTTTGAGATTAAGATCAACTTAAATGTTTGTTAAGGATACGTTAGTCCGATCTTGGACTAAGATCTACTTAACTGGGTTTAGGATCATTCTTGATCCAACAAAAGAGCATTCGGGCTCAATCGTTTTAGTTTAGGGACTTACGGTCCGTAGATCACCATTTTTGGGGTGAGAGTTTAGTTTAAGGACATTGCGGTCCATAGCTAGTTTAAGGACGTCTCGGTCCATTGGGATAATTTAGGAGTCCACCAAAAAGTTATTGGTTATCGGGACCCACCACCTCTATGAAGATGCTGAAGAATTACAACGACATTTATCAGAGGTTTGAGGAGATGCACCCTTGAACTAATGTCCGTTGGAAGATCAATAGCCGTGTTTGGAACTAAGACCAATTTAGAAAATGGTGAGCATATGAGCTCGGTTGATCTGAATTAGGGATTTTTGGTCAACTTGGACTCGGCCCACTCAGCCTTTGAATAAACTGTTAAACACTTGTTTGGGCTCATTCCCTTTTCTGTGCAAACAATGTTGAGCATTGATATGGGCTCTGACGCTCACCCTTTACTTTACCCTCTTTTTTTGTTTTTTATGGAGTGTTAAACACTTTTTATGACGCTCACGTGCGGAACACGTGAGGCGCTTGGCGCTGAGCGCCAACCACTGAGTGCTAAGAACTCCTTATTGAGCAGCACCCACGTGAGGCGCTTGACGCTGAGCGCCAACCATTGAGTGCTAAGAACTCTTTATTGTACATCGCCCATGTGAGGGACACGTGAGGCGCTTGGCGCTGAGCGCCAACCGTTGAGTGCTAAGCACTCTTTATTGGGCAGCGCCCACATGAGGGATACGTGAGGTGCTTGGCGCTAGGTTTTCTTTGTATGTTTTGTTCTGAAAAGTTCAATTCTGTATTCTTTTCTGGATCTTTGATCCCCAATAACAAATTCATCCCCATGAGAGTTAAATTCTCATTTGTGGGAGACTTGTCTTATGGATATCAGATCCAGAGAAAGAACTATATTCTTTTATGAGGGTTAAACCCTTGGGTATGCAGATGAGATGCTCTGATCGCTATTTCTTTATTTACCTCGAAAAAAGGTATTCTTCTTTCGTAAAGCTTTCTGCTTTGTTTTTCTTGAAGCTTATGGGGGGTCTCTCTATGCAAGACTTGAAGTCTTGGGTCCTTTATATAGTAGAGGTAAGTCTGTTGATTTAGTTGAAGAAATCTCTCATTGAGAGATTCTTAATTGATTTGGTGATTTTATCCACCGTTGGATTTTTGATCCAAAGATTTCTGTTTTATAGAAGATATTTTTCTTGTTTTTAACAAGATTGGGAAAATATTTTCCCATACAGAGCTTATTCTATGGCTTGGTGATTTTTTTTAATCACCATTGGATTTTTAATCCAACGGTACTCTATTTTACAAAGAATAATCTTTATCGTTTAGAAAGATTTGATGAATATTTCCTCAACAGAATTTAATTCTGTATTTTGATGATTTTTCATCCTTGTTGGATCTTTGATCCAATGGCAGAGAACTTTTAGTTCTGGCATCGGCGCTCTCGTGCGGGGCACGTGAGGCGCTGCTTTAGAGTTTTTATGTAACGTTTTAAAAATAATTAAATAAATAATTAAATGAATAAAATTGTTTAAGTGAATTTTATGATTTTCGGTAAAGTAAAATGTATTTTTCGTAAAACTAAACCGTGATTGTTTTTCATTATAATTTCAAAAATACCTATTTTAATTATGTAATTACTAGTAAATGGTGTTTATTTAGCCACTTATAAATTTTTAGTTTAATTAAATATTTTTCCTAAATTAATTATTTTAAATATTAACATAAGCTTTATTTTTACACTAAATTAGTGTAAATTACAAATTTGAATGGTTTTAATTTGTAAAAGTGAGCCATGGCATATTATAATTTAGTGAGTATCATGTAAAATTCATTTGCAAATTTTTCCAATTTTCTAGAGTTTTCTTGAGTTGCTATAGTAAAGAATTAAAAGAAAATTTAATAAAAGCATGAAAAGACATAATGATATGATATTTTTGGGGAACTTTCTACATCTTTCTTCACTTTTCTCATTCTCCACCCCCTCCTCCTAATTGTGGCCGGCCTCAACACCCCCATGGCAGCCCCCCCCCCCATTTCCACTTCATTTTTTGTTCAAAAATCATCAAAAATCCTCCAAAATTCAATAAAAATTGCACAAAATCCTAATAAATTCCTACCCTTTGTTCTTTGCTCTTCTTTACATGGATTTTGGAGTGGGAAAGCATGCATTTTGGAGGCTCATTTTCATGTTTGGATTTCATATTTTGAAGGTATAAATTTCCTTCTTTTGTTTTATTTCTATTAGATGTTTCTTTTAAAGCATAATTAGATTTGTTAAATTAATTCTAGTTGCAAATTTTAAAATTCAAGTTAGGGTTTGTAAATTCAAGTTATGATTTTTATTAATTAATTAGGGTTATAATAACTAGTCTACCATT
The DNA here is from genome assembly GCA_030015575.1 of Agapanthus africanus. Classification (NCBI taxonomy): domain Eukaryota; kingdom Viridiplantae; phylum Streptophyta; class Magnoliopsida; order Asparagales; family Amaryllidaceae; genus Agapanthus; species Agapanthus africanus. The sequence goes on from CM057337.1 coordinate 950,926,969, forward strand.
TTTAGAAGTGGAAAAATCTTGCATGGTTGTTGTATAATAAATTGTTTATTCAAATTGTTTTAATTAAACTATTTAGCTAACTAGATTTTTCCAAAATGTGTTTGTGGGTAAAATAAAATTCTTATTAAGGTGGTTATCATTAGATGGTAGTTTTAATGAGAATATGAGCATATTAAAGGAATGAAAAACTTAGTTTGATCACTAGTTTCTTGTGATAATTGGAAAATAGTAATAAAGTGCTAGTAGTTTGTAAACTAGATTTTGGAAATTCCTAAATAAAGGAAATTAAAAATATAATCATGGTTTCATTATATCATTATTATCATGAATTGTAGTTTAATACATTAATTCATGCAAAATCATGTTTTGTTGTGGAATTGTGGTATTTTACTTGAAAAATGTTAAAAATTACTAAAGGTTGCAAACTAGAAATTTCAAATTTATATAAATTTGTGTAATAAAAATATAGTAATGGTTTGTAAAGTCTAGTTATGCTATTTAATGAGTTTTATAACCATTGGTTTCATTTAAATGTCAAGTTTTGAAGAAAAACGGTAAATTGGCGTTTTCGGGTTTTTCGAAATCGGACGATTTGATTGATTTTAGGGTTTTGATGGATTTAATCATGTTTTATAATATAAGTAAGGTGTTTTAAAACGCCGATATCGAGCGATATTCGGTTCTTTTGCGTGAACGGGACATAGGTTTTAACCTATGCTGGTTCCTTGCGTCGTTTTGAATTTTGTATGTGATTCAGTTTACGATACTATTTATATGTTTGCGTTTAGGTACCCTCATGTGGACTGCGGGTGATGAAGAGGAGGATGGCGAAACTGTCTTCGGCAGACATGGACCAGGTGAGTAGATGTATATCTACGGGGGGAAGTCGGGTGGATGGCGTTTAGCACCCCCGCAACGTAGCATAGGAATAGTATTTATTGTCATTAGGAAACCAGATGTAACCCTAGATTCTGAATGAGCGGGACCCTAGTAATGACCCTAGGCTGGACTAGACTGATTTAGGAAGACCATACCAGCGGATGAATATCTTGGAAGAGGTTCGTAAGTTTCAGGTAGAAACACACACGCACGCACTGAAACTCGACATGGTGTATACGGGTATGTGTATATATATATAGAACTAGGTATAGGTATATACATGTATATACAACACGTATATGGGATTGATTGATGTGATATGATACATGGGAATGAAACGGCATAACTGGGCTTGATGCCGTGATTCTTGACTATACAGTCGTATTAAAGTGTAAGCGGATCATTAGAGAATGAGATAATGAACAGGTATACATAAATTATAATGGGTAGTGATGATATTGAGGTACATGGAACTCTAAAATAGATCCCGAACTGTAACTTGTGACTGATCACGATATGGGATATGTATGACTTGATTACGACATCATATAGGTGTGACCTGATGTCGATATCATAGAGGTGTGGCTTGAGGACGATTTGATATCAGTATGACTTAATCACAATATGATACATATGACATGATATTTCTGAGGATAAACTAATGATGCTTATTATGATGGCAATGATATATGATTGATATAGGCGATTACAGTTTAGCACCTTGATCATGAGATGTGTTGGTGATGACATTATATGAATAATGAGACACCTAGGAGATACTTGACCCGTACCCCGATATTGGGATGCCGTACGATGGATTTTACCGTACGGGGCATAGATATGATGATTGATCCGCACTCTTGATTCGAGGAAGCCGTACTACGTACGTGACGCTATTGAGGCTGGATCGCCGACTATTAGAGATATTGATTCAGACCTTAGGTAGACTCTTGTTTCTTATTGACTAGTTTCTTAGGTTTAGTTCATTAGAAGGTTAGATAGACACTAGTTTAGGTTTGAGTCATATAGTGGTAGTCGTACTCGTATATCGTAGAGGAGTGGATAATGCACATCTGTCTTGCATTCATACTGTAATCATCATGGTGCATGTTCTTTTATATGTTGCTATAATCAGTATAAACTTTACCTGTTAGGACACCAGCACTATTACCGATGATGCGCATATTCCACGCACATTTATTTGTCGGCTCACACACATCATCATCAGTAATTGCTATGTCACGTACACTTTAGATCATATTGTCTTTTATGGATAGAATCAGTTAACAACTAGACCGATATAATATTGTGATTATTCTCTGACATTAGTACAGACATGATATTTATTGCTTAGACATTCATGCATTTATATTTTCATGTTATCATGCAGTATTATGGGCATATGCCGACACTTATCATATAGTTACTCATGATTTTGAGATTTGGATTTCTATGAGATTTCTGGATTTTGGGGAAAACCGCAAGAATATGTAAAAACTTCTCTCTCTCTCCTCCTCCTCTCTTTTTAAAAAACATAAGATGCGGTTTTCTCGTGATGTATGTGTCGTCCACCATGAGATTTCATGTTTTCTGATGGATTTCGAGACCCGATTCGAGGTGTGGATGAACCGTCTCGGGTACATGGTGGGCCCGGTATGGTACCCCGGGGCAAGAAGATCGAGTTGTAGACGATGAGCCTGGCAGGGGAAAGCTACCTACCGGTGATGTCTGGCGCGGCGGATATCCGGAGGATACCGACCGTTGTCGTGAGATTTGATGATATGGGCCGATCCGGACTGACGGAGCCCGAGGTATTGAGACTATGAGACTTGAGATTTACATGTTTATGTCGATGCTTGACACGGATTTCCATGGATTTCATTGTTGAGATTTCAGATTTCCATACACATTTTACTTTGATAACAGCTAAAGATTTCTTATACAGATATTTCTGGATTTCAGGATTGGTTATTTTATATTCATGATGCATGCATATCCATTCATATGACATAGTATTATATGAGGCACTGACACGAGCACGAAATATCTGCATTTACACGTAGTTTCACCCTGCTATTACTAGATGATTGGGATATAATAGTGTATTATTATGACCTAGGATAGCGTCGTGCATTCGATTTCTTTTCGTAGTTGTCTTCTACTCACGAGTTGGCAACTCACCCCCGTTGTGCCAAATTTTATTACAGGTTCGGTGTACAGGTTTCCCTGGCAGCTTCCTGACACATCTATTCTTTCAGGGTGATTTGCACGGTAGGTTGGTTCACTTGTATCCGAACCACTATTGTACTTTTATTCATTCATTTGTATCTAGTAAGCTCCATCAACCATACTTGTATTACTTGATAAGTTTATTGGACCAGTCTTTTATTTCGACCTTAGAGTCGCGCATGTATTATTCTGATCTGGTGGTTTTGTTTTCTTTTGAGTTTTGAGCCTCGCCCTTTGGCGTTGTATATTATTATGCTTGTTGTGGTTGTTTCCGCCTGTTGGCGTTGAGTTAGCTCCCGTTGGGGATGCTTTTTATTGTTGTTTATGTATATTATACTTGTTGTACTCGTTTGGGGGCCAGTTTTTACAGAGGAGACTCTGCGGAAATTTTTGGGAAAATTTGCTGATACTTTTAAACTTGTTTTTCTTCATGTTTCTTTTACTTCTTCTTCTTTCATATGGTTTAGATTTCTGGGCTTCGGCTTACTTAGGTTACGTGGCGCCTCTAGACGCTTCGTAATCTAAGTGCCGGTCACGTTCCGTACTTTCGGGTCGTGACAAAGTTGGTATCAGAGCGCTAGGTTTAACCTTGTATAAGTCTAGGTGACCCTTGGTTGATGGAGTAGGCGATTTAGGTAGAGTAACGTACCGTGGGTATGGTCCGCGGCATACTTACGATACGCTACTCTTCTTAAGGAGCCTTAGGATGTACATTGCTTGCACCGTATTTCATTCGTTCCTTTGATCTATCTTCGTCGATGTCGGATGGTGGTTTCTGTTACCACGGGCAGAGGGAGCTGCGGCTCGAATACGATAACCATTAGGGTATCGTTTATTCTTGAGGATTGAAGCATTGCTTAGCGTGCGGACGAAGGGTATTCACGTGCCGTCCGGATGAAGTTAAAGGGTTCGAACGATTATCAGAAAACCATTTTCCCAAGTTTAAGGTATTCGGAAGAACATGCAGGTATTTCGATGGACCCTCTAGAAGAATGAAACCCTAACTCGACATAATGACCACGAGAACGCCCTTGAACCTTAGGGTTTACGGCAGTTCCGCGGTGCCATTAGTGAGGCTTGGGTTTGCCCTTCTACGGCTGGATCATCGATGCTGGGGTATGTACCGGATATTTTTAAACTGTACTTGAGTGTTGAGCTCTCAGGGAATTATGGTATTTTGATGGATCGATCGAAAGGTTTAATGTAGTCCGGATATCAAGTGAAGGGATCGACTACGTGGGAGACTCTAGATATGAGGATTGTCGTTGGTAGCGCAGTCAGCACAGCTACAAAGAGACGAGTTCGAAGCAATCGACATCAGAAGAAAGAGGCGCACATTGACGATAGTGTTTACGATTGGGATTTAGTGATTTGAATTTCATATTTTCGTTGATTGGATTTTGGTATTTTGAGGACTTTGTTCTACGATTGGTATTTCATGTGTGTACCTTCATTACATTCTATTTGTGTTTCATGTATCAGTCGTATTGATGTTGTTTAGTACACACCCGGTACACTTGATTTGGTTTTATATATTTTGAGATTTTTTTTTGATTTCGTGTATAGGGGTTACACATGATTTTGACATATGTTTCGACCTAGTTTTCATGCATTTTTGTGCTGTGATTTCGATTTTGATATTCGATGTATGTTTTCGTGCACCATGTGCACCTGATTAGGATTCTTGCGCATACTTGGCGCACTTGATGCGATTTTGTGCACACCAGATGCACTAAATCGGGGTTTTGTGCAGATTAGATGCACCTGATATTGAGTCGTGCACGCCCGTTGCACTTGACAGATGTTTTTGGTGCACACCTGTTGCACTTAGTTTTGTTGTTGTGTGTATTCGTGGTATCTGTATTTGGTTTCGATTTCAGTGCGCACCGGACGCACATGATATTTTATTGATGTGATTGGGATTGATTTCAGTTTGAGCAGTATGTTTTTATAATCATTATTATTTGATTTAGTAACCAGGCGGGACGTGTATGTTAAATAAAAGATATATCTATATATATATATATATATAGTTATTTTTTTAAATAAACGTCCGCTACTTATGCCGTGACACGTGCATCACACGGCAATTTTCAAAAAGGGGTGTTTGCATATTTCCTTATCCAGATATTTGTGCGGTTTTACTATGATGCGCACTATATATAAGTTACAGATTGATGTATATTATGATGGTTTTCATATTGGGTTTTGATATTTTATTCTCGCCATAACTCTGATGATTGCGCAATGCTTGACGGAGTTGATTTTTGTTATGTATTGATGATTTCGGAGCCCCGACGATTTGAGTGTTTTGCTAAATGTTTTAGTATTTGGAGGGGGAGTTTTAATTTAAATTCGGGGACCGGATTTTTTAAAGGGGGGAAGATTGTAACGTTTTAAAAATAATTAAATAAATAATTAAATGAATAAAATTGTTTAAGTGAATTTTATGATTTTCGGTAAAGTAAAATGTATTTTTCGTAAAACTAAACCGTGATTGTTTTTCATTATAATTTCAAAAATACCTATTTTAATTATGTAATTACTAGTAAATGGTGTTTATTTAGCCACTTATAAATTTTTAGTTTAATTAAATATTTTTCCTAAATTAATTATTTTAAATATTAACATAAGCTTTATTTTTACACTAAATTAGTGTAAATTACAAATTTGAATGGTTTTAATTTGTAAAAGTGAGCCATGGAATATTATAATTTAGTGAGTATCATGTAAAATTCATTTGCAAATTTTTCCAATTTTCTAGAGTTTTCTTGAGTTGCTATAGTAAAGAATTAAAAGAAAATTTAATAAAAGCATGAAAAGACATAATGATATGATATTTTTGGGGAACTTTCTACATCTTTCTTCACTTTTCTCATTCTCCACCCCCTCCTCCTAATTGTGGCCGGCCTCAACACCCCCATGGCAGCCCCCCCCCATTTCCACTTCATTTTTTGTTCAAAAATCATCAAAAATCCTCCAAAATTCAATAAAAATTGCACAAAATCCTAATAAATTCCTACCTTTTGTTCTTTGCTCTTCTTTACATGGATTTTGGAGTGGGAAAGCATGCATTTTGGAGGCTCATTTTCATGTTTGGATTTCATATTTTGAAGGTATAAATTTCCTTCTTTTGTTTTATTTCTATTAGATGTTTCTTTTAAAGCATAATTAGATTTGTTAAATTAATTCTAGTTGCAAATTTTAAAATTCAAGTTAGGGTTTGTAAATTCAAGTTATGATTTTTATTAATTAATTAGGGTTATAATAACTAGTCTACCATTTTTAGAAGTGGAAAAATCTTGCATGGTTGTTGTATAATAAATTGTTTATTCAAATTGTTTTAATTAAACTATTTAGCTAACTAGATTTTTCCAAAATGTGTTTGTGGGTAAAATAAAATTCTTATTAAGGTGGTTATCATTAGATGGTAGTTTTAATGAGAATATGAGCATATTAAAGGAATGAAAAACTTAGTTTGATCACTAGTTTCTTGTGATAATTGGAAAATAGTAATAAAGTGCTAGTAGTTTGTAAACTAGATTTTGGAAATTCCTAAATAAAGGAAATTAAAAATATAATCATGGTTTCATTATATCATTATTATCATGAATTGTAGTTTAATACATTAATTCATGCAAAATCATGTTTTGTTGTGGAATTGTGGTATTTTACTTGAAAAATGTTAAAAATTACTAAAGGTTGCAAACTAGAAATTTCAAATTTATATAAATTTGTGTAATAAAAATATAGTAATGGTTTGTAAAGTCTAGTTATGCTATTTAATGAGTTTTATAACCATTGGTTTCATTTAAATGTCAAGTTTTGAAGAAAAACGGTAAATTGGCGTTTTCGGGTTTTTCGAAATCGGACGATTTGATTGATTTTAGGGTTTTGATGGATTTAATCATGTTTTATAATATAAGTAAGGTGTTTTAAAACTACGAGTTAATTGTTTATGTTTATCTCGATCCATCGGAGTTTGTACGCCGATATCGAGCGATATTCGGTTCTTTTGCGTGAACGGGACATAGGTTTTAACCTATGCTGGTTCCTTGCGTCGTTTTGACTTTTGTATGTGATTCGGTTTACGATACTATTTATATGTTTGCGTTTAGGTACCCTCATGTGGACTGCGGGTGATGAAGAGGAGGATGGCGAAACTGTCTTCGGCAGACATGGACCAGGTGAGTAGATGTATATCTACGGGGGGAAGTCGGGTGGATGGCGTTTAGCACCCCCGCAATGTAGCATAGGAATAGTACTTATTGTCATTAGGAAACCAGATGTAACCCTAGATTCTGAATGAGCGGGACCCTAGTAATGACCCTAGGCTGGACTAGACTGATTTAGGAAGACCATACCAGCGGATGAATATCTTGGAAGAGGTTCGTAAGTTTCAGGTAGAAACACACACGCACGCACTGAAACTCGACATGGTGTATACGGGTATGTGTATATATATATAGAACTAGGTATAGGTATATACATGTACATGTATATACAACACGTATATGGGAATGATTGATGTGATATGATACATGGGAATGAAACGGCATAACTGGGCTTGATGCCGTGATTCTTGACTATACGGTCGTATTAAAGTGTTAGCGGATCATTAAAGAATGAGATAATGAACAGGTATACATAAATTATAATGGGTAGTGATGATATTGAAGTACATGGAACTCTAAAATAGATCCCGAACTGTAACTTGTGACCGATCACGATATGGGATATGTATGACTTGATTACGACATCATATAGGTGTGACCTGATGTCGATATCATAGAGGTGTGGCTTGAGGACGATATGATATCAGTATGACTTAATCACAATATGATACATATGACATGATATTTCTGAGGATAAACTAATGATGCTTATTATGATGGCAATGATATATGATTGATATAGGCGATTACAGTTTAGCACCTTGATCATGAGATGTGTTGGTGATGACATTATATGAATAATGAGACACCTAGGAGATCCTTGACCCGTATCCCGATATTGGGATGCCGTACGATGGATTTTACCGTACGGGGCATAGATATGATGATTGATCCACACTCTTGATTCGAGGAAGCCGTACTACGTACGTGACGCTATTGAGGCTGGATCGCCGACTATTAGAGATATTGATTCAGACCTTAGGTAGATTCTTGTTTCTTATTGACTAGTTTCTTAGGTTTAGTTTATTAGAAGGTTAGATAGACACTAGTTTAGGTTTGAGTCATATAGTGGTAGTCGTACTCGTATATCGCAGAGGAGTGGATAATGCACATCTGTCTTGCATTCATACTGTAATCATCATGGTGCATGTTCTTTTATATGTTGCTATAATTAGTATAAACTTTACCTGTTAGGACACCAGCACTATTACCGATGATGCGCATATTCCACGCACACTTATTTGCCGGCTCACACACATCATCATCGGTAATTGCTATGTCACGTACACTTTAGATCATATTGTCTTTTATGGATAGAATCAGTTAACAACTAGACCGATATAATATTATGATTATTCTCTGACATTAGTACAGACATGATATTTATTGCTTAGACATTCATGCATTCATATTTTCATGTTATCATGCAGTATTATGGGCATATGCCGACACTTATCATATAGTTACTCATGATTTTGAGATTTGGATTTCTATGAGATTTCTGGATTTTGGGGAAAACCGCAAGAATATGTAAAAACTTCTCTCTCTCTCCTCCTCCTCTCTTTTTAAAAAACATAAGATGCGGTTTTCTCGTGATGTATGTGTCGTCCACCATGAGATTTCATGTTTTCTGATGGATTTCGAGACCCGATTCGAGGAGTGGATGAACCGTCTCGGGTATATGGTGGGCCCGGTATGGTACCCCGGGGCAAGAAGATCGAGTTGTAGACGATGAGCCTGGCAGGGGAAAGCTACCTACCGGTGATGTCTGGCGCGGCGGATATCCGGAGGATACCGACCGTTGTCGTGAGATTTGATGATATGGGCCGATCCGGACTGACGGAGCCCGAGGTATTGAGACTATGAGACTTGAGATTTACTTGTTTGTGTCGATGCTTGACACGGATTTCCATGGATTTCATTGTTGAGATTTCAGATTTCTATACACATTTTACTTTGATAACAGCTAAAGATTTCTTATACAGATATTTCTGGATTTCAGGATTGGTTATTTTATATTCATGATGCATGCATATCCATTCATATGACATAGTATTATATGAGGCACTGACACGAGCACGAAGTATCTGCATTTACACGTAGTTTTACCCTGCTATTACTAGATGATTGGGATATAATAGTGTATTATTATGACCTAGAATAGCGTCGTGCATTCGATTTCTTTTCGTAGTTGTCTTCTACTCACGAGTTCGCAACTCACCCCCGTTGTGCCAAATTTTATTACAGGTTCGGTGTACAGGTTTCCCTGGCAGCTTCCTGGCACATCTATTCTTTCAGGGTGATTTGCACGGTAGGTTGGTTCACTTGTATCCGAACCACTATTGTACTTTTATTCATTCATTTGTATCTAGTAAGCTCCATCAACCATACTTGTATTACTTGATAAGTTTATTGGACCAGTCTTTTATTTCGACCTTAGAGTCGCGCATGTATTATTCTGATCTGGTGGTTTTGTTTTCTTTTGAGTTTTGAGCCTCGCCCTTTGGCGTTATATATTATTATGCTTGTTGTGGTTGTTTCCGCCTGTTGGCGTTGAGTTAGCTCCCGTTGGGGATGCTTTTTATTGTTGTTTATGTATATTATACTTGTTGTACCCGTTTGGGGGCCAGTTTTTACAGAGGAGACTCTGCGGAAATTTTTGGGAAAATTTGCTGATACTTTTAAACTTGTTTTTCTTCATGTTTCTTTTACTTCTTCTTCTTTCATATGGTTTAGATTTCTGGGCTTCGGCTTACTTAGGTTACGTGGCGCCTCTAGACGCTTCGTAATCTAAGTACCGGTCACGTTCCGTACTTTCGGGTCGTGACATTTTAACTCTTGGCGCTGGCACTCTCGTGCAAGACATGTGAGGCGCTGCCTCAAAGTTTTTAACTCTTGGCGCTGCCTTTCAAATTTCAACTAGAGCTTTGCTCTTTTGTTGGGGAAACAACCATATAGCGATTTACGCAAAGCAACTAGATGAAAATCAAAGTTATATATATATATAAGAAATAGCGCAGCTAAATAAGTTAACACGAGGCATAACCATTAATAGTAATGACCTATATATACAATTCAAGGAAGAATAGAATGACAACAAATAACAATGGTGAAAGATTGGCCGATATGTTTTAAGCTCCGAAACTACATTAGTAAGACTACAAATCAGGCAGTTATAAAATAGCTTAAGAATACTCATACGGAAAAATACGAGAGAAAATAAAACAAAATAGTATATGTGATGTAAGTTGCACTATTGAAAATGTGAATAATGGTAGAGCATTTAAAACGAGTAAAACGAAAGTAGTTAATAATAGAGAAAACTAATACGCAATAAATTTCGAATAACAATTTTAAAAAGTAGTTAATAATATGCAATTTTGAAAAACACAAAATAGAGAAAACTAAATTTTGAATAACAAGCGTCATTGAATGTAATTACAGTAATAGGAAATAACACTAGTAATGTATAAGGGACTAGCTATGGTGTGGACTGCGGTAAGATACGGCCTAATCGAAAAGAAGTCGGGAATGCGGCGCTAGTCTATAGTCCACCAAATTGGGGGTCAGGTTACCACAAGGTTCAAGGTTAGGATAAAACTCAAGAAGGGAAAGAAATTATTATAAGAAGGAACAATCAATGCATCACGCGGATTTTAAAGATACAATACTCAAGGAAAAAAAATTGCCCGAACAGAAATTTATTATCCAGAAAATTTTGACAAAGCACAATTGAGTGATAAACATGGCCCTAAGCTATATATTGTTTTTATTTGGCCAGAAGAAAAAAAGATAAGTCGCGTTAGTCGCGATTGTGGAAGTTCAACAAGTTACGATAAGCTCTCGCGCTAAGATAAAGGCATCCATTCCCATAGCGCCTCACAGGGATTGCTACTGGAGATTCTTCAGTCTCGAGTTCCTCCTCACTCAAGATTTCATCCTCCGACTCTTCCCCGGCTGGGGACTCGTTTTCGGGCTCTTCCCCCACGGGGTTTTCTTCTCCCGGTCCTTCTTTCTTGGCGGGAGCATCCTTGTCGGGGTCTTCTTCCACATGATCTCTCTCTTCTAGATCTTCTTCGGGGTCCTCTTCTTCATCGTCAGAGTCACTGATCATATTGACTTCTAGATCTGCTTCTGCGACTCTCTCATCCTCGGGATCGCTGTTGTAAAAAATAACCTGTGGGTCATCGACCTCGTCATCTGAACTCACTAGTATGTGGTCAAAAGAAACGCAGGACCGAGTGTCCTCATCGAGAGGCGGCGCTGCTCCAGGGTTGGCCATGGCCTGAAAAGAGAGAGTCATGATTAGATAGTGGAACACACAAAAACAACTAAAGATATGGAGCTCATGGAAAAATATAAGGTGGATAAAATATAAAATCATAAACTTTAGTGATGATACAGTAAGTAGTATATGGAAGTGAATGGTAAGGAAACGATATACAAATCATAACCCACATTTTTTTCATTTAAACCCAGGGGTTCAACAAAATATAAGGTTCAGACGAAAAGAAACGATTACTAAATAAAATAACAAGGTCTTTATTGAAAGAAGGAAGAGTGATAACTCCGCGTTGATATCCAGATCGCTGCGATCCCGTAAAGCGAGTTTGAATCCTGTGTTGGGTCCGTACCATCCTCGAAACTCGAACTATGAAAACATCCAAGTTACTCAAGCAGATGTGGAGAGCGTTGACGAATCTCTTCTGTGTAGCTCTTTCCTTCTAGGACAACCATTGACAAGATGTTTGCCGGATCCACAAATCAAGCATTGCCCTTTGGCCCGGCGACAGTCCTTCTGAAGGTGTCCTGGTCTCTTGCAATAACCACAACGTTGGGTTCTCCACTTCTTCTGTTGCTGAGAAACAAATAGACGCTTCATCTGCACACCTCCTCTTTATTTAACAGGGATTCCCCTACGATTTGGGCTCCCCCTGGTGCTTGAATTAGTTGCCTCTTTAACCCCTCAGCTAAAAGATCATTTGTTCGCTCCTGGGCTTCCGTCAAACCTTGCAGTATACCCAAAATCTCGGCGGTCTGACTTTGGGTAGTGGAGGTGGAAGGAGAGTCATTAGAAGCCATGGTCCTGAAACAAAAAAAGTTCGGACGACGATATAAGATTCAAGATAGGGTATCGAATTAATAACTGAAAGCAAGATCAAATGGTAGGACAAGACTTTGAACGATAATGTAAAGAGCCTTATATGGAAGTGATGAGCAATATCACTGGATATAAATCAAGGGATCCCTAGACTGAACTGTAATCTCATTCCAAACCAACTTGGCTCTGATACCAACAAAACCATGTCACGCCCCGCTTCCTAAAATACGGAATACGAAGGATGACAAGACCAGCCATGCTCCTACGGTCAAGGAAATATCCTGTCGTAGTCACACTTCGGCTTCTAGCATTACACGGTAATTGGTAATCATAGCACAAGTAATGAGAAATGCAGTCAGTAATTCTATCAAAACAGATGTAAACTAATCAGATAGATTCAAAGGAAATGATAGTGCTGATGTTGTTGATCTATATGTCCATAATGTCCTCAAGGTAAGGAAGGTCCTGATCCGAGCTAAGTCCACTTCTCACTCTGAACATGCATACTCAGGTCGTCAGAGCGACACAATAGCAATATATATGAATATGTAATATGTGCAATGATGATAAACATGAAGCAGTAATATAGAGTAATGACGCAAGCATGAAATAACCGATACATGTAATAATAAAGCCAATGTATCATATCAGTAATCAATGCAATGTCCATGTCACTAAAGCTATCAGTCTCTAAGTCTCAATGTTCAGGTCACTAAACCTATCGTCAGTCTAAGTGTGAGCATCAACCACCGCAGAAGTATCCCTGTCCAAGGGTAGACCCCAGGGGCAAGGGAACACAGGCTCAAATCACGCTCGCTTAGAATCAGAAACACCATCCATACGACTCCCGAAATCACTACATATGCCGGCAGTGGGACTCCTGAGATTCCATTGATCGAACTCACACTCAAATTACCCCACACCCCATGGTCTACATCAAACACCGACTATGAATCCAAATACTAGTCGCTCCATGACAAGTCTATGCGAGAAATTGGAGACATGGTCTCCATCAAACATGTCTCGACTGGTATCAAAGATAAATGGACGTGCTCGATATCTTACCTATGACACTAATATAAGTGATTTCATACCCATTCCATACCAGTTATAGTTACGCTTATAATTTTCCCATAGGCGTCGATAATGCAATAACTAATTGGTTCCGCTGATTATGTACAAGTACATGTCACTTCACTTATTCATTCATACTTTTACACTAATGTACTTGCCACAATCCAATCAATAATATTTATCACTTGGTAATGTAACACGGTCACTAGGTTATCGATACGAATGAACACTATTTACAAGGGTATGACGGTCATGCAACATGATGGGAATACAGTAAATGCACTGCTAAAAACATATGAGCAACCGGTATCGGTTGGATTAGAAAAATCACATAAAATCACACATGCATAATTTGGCGAAACAATATAAAAGGAGTAAATAACATATTAAATTATATGTACGGTAAAATTGGTTTTGAGTCAATCGATTATTTGGTGTACGAGTTATGGTCATTTCATATTAAGTGTTCTTTGCTGGAAATCCAATTTCTGAACTGAAAGTCCGTTTCGTAACACGTTTTACTCCCTGTGGAAAGCATAATTAGGCAATGCTACAATTAGATAATATTTACATTTATCTATTATGTTTCCAACGTATCATACGGATTAACAATTGTTATCTTGGTTTAGGAGTTATGATCAGATTACTGATGAAGAGTGCAAACTGAATTTACAGAAAACTGCCGTACATGTCATCCGTTTAAAATATGATTTAAATACCAAATGATACTGGAATTTAGTGAAACTGGTACCATTGGAAAGATAGAAAAATTTTATGCGCGGAGGTAATTGGATCCACACACTATCAAAATTAAACATTAAGATTTCATGTGTATAAATTCATATCAAGGGGTAAGTTCTTGCTCTGGATTGCAGTCCAAGGTCAGGTAAGTTCTTTGCTTTCAAGGTTCAGAGGATATATCTAATAGTAATCCTACCTTTCGTATTAAGTATTATGCAGTACCCTTCGCAATGAGCCTGGACACGCTGTGATTGGATTTTTCTGGAATTAATTATGAATTTAACGGTGTCCAATATTTGGTAAAACGCAAGCTTGGTATTGAAGTTAGAGCGTCACTTTATGTGTGAAAATGACTTTGACTTGTCACCAAATTTCTATAAAGTGTTTGTTAATAGTATTAGGGTCTAAACATAATGAGTTTCGCCATTTTAGATTTCTTTTATTTTCTCATGAGATTCGCATCAAACACCTCTTTGTGTATATGATATTTCAACGAATTATTGGTTTCCCTTATTCAGCCACACGAAAATCATTTCATGAATTTCCTACTTGATTCAAACACGAATAGCAACCTTTAGAAGGTCCCAACGTTAAATTAACAAGATGGTTAGCAGTAATTAGTTGGATTTAGGTAGCATAAATGTACACACACACACACACACACACACACACACACACACATATGTGTATATATATATATATATATGTATGTATGTATGTATAAATAACATGTACAACAAGTGTTTAACTTGCCTGAAGACGGCAATTACACGGCAACGACGACGAGCACAGCACGGGCACAATCACGGAACGACAACAACACGCAAGCAGCAGCAGCAGCAACCGCAACAACAAGCTACGTCTCGGCTCTGGCCCCAGCTCGTGGCATGGCCTCGATGATTTGTGACAGGGTGGCTGCAGCAGCGGTGGAGGTGAGATCGTCGGTGGCGCTGGGTCATGTCTCGAGTAGAGGAGGCAAGGGGACCAGCTTGGGCTGGACTTGGAGTGAAGGGGCTGGGCTCGGAGCTTAGAGGCATGGTCGAAGTGGCCGGAGGTGGAGCAGATGCTGGTGGTAGCACTGAGCTCGTCGGGGAGTCGAGGGTGAAGGGAAGAAAGTGGGTGCAGTGGGTAGTGGTGATGTGGTGAAGGCTCGGGGAGGAGACGAGGGTGCAGTCGCAGCTGCGAGGTGGTGGCTCTCCGGTGATCTCAATGGTGAAGGAGGAGATGAGCTGCTGGGGTGAGGTGAAGATGGTGGCAAGGAGCTCGTGTTGGAGGCGGCAAAGGCGATAGGGTAGGAGTCGTAGGTTCCGATAGGTCTCGGTGACGGTGTCGGTGGGTGGTGAAGGTACTCGGGAGGAGGTTGATACGAGTGTAGTGGCAATGACGGCGAGGGAGGAGGAGGTCGAGACGAGTGAAGGTGGTCACGAGGTCGAGGTGGGGGTCCTCACGGTCGGAGGAGGAGGGAGGTGAGAGGGGAAGAGAGGGAATTTTGGAGGTTGGTGGAGGAGATGGTGATGAAGTGGTAGGTGTCGTGGGTTGTGTAGGAGGGGAGGATGTCAATGGGGATGGCAGCTAGGGTTTGCGTGGGAGAGATGGCGAGAAGATGGTGGTGATCATGGGGTTCGTTATTGAGGCCATAGTAGGAGCGAGTCGTGCGGAGTAGGAAGCGAGGACGTGGGCTTCGTCGTCGTGGTCATTGGGGAGCGGCTTCGTGGTTAGCACGAGGGAGGGGAGGACGTAGGGCGAGAACATGGGGTGAGGAGGAGCAGATTGTAAGGGAAAGAGAGGCGTGAAAGAAGGAGAGGGAGAAGAAGAAGAGGGAGCCGGGGAAGTTGGGTCGGGTGGGGTAGGTCGAGTCGGGTCTGGGGTAGTTGTGGGGATGGACTTGGGTTATGAAATAAGAATTAGGAAAAGTAAAAGGGTTAGGGTTTGGGTTTAGGTTTAGGTTAGGAAAAGGGTTAATGGGCCAGGCCAAATAAAAGAGAGAGGGAAAGAATGGGCCGGGTTGGGTTTAGGTTTAGATTAGGGTAAAAGAATTAGGGTTGTAAGTTTAAAACTAAAAATAATCGGTTAGGGTAAAATAGAGGAAACAATTAGGAGATTAATAGAAAAAATATATGAAATAAAATGAAAATTATTGGGAATAGGAAAATGAATTTTTATTAGAAAATTTTTGGGGAAAACATTTATTCATAAATACGGAAAAAGTTTACAACGGAACTGGGTATTACAGAAAGGCTATCATTGATCCGCTTGATGCATCCGAAACCTAACAGATTGACCTAGGTTTTATTCAACTGGGGCAACGTCTGAATCTAAACAAAATCCTTAATAAACCGCGCATGAAGTTGAACTTCCAGTTTTGAAACTGGAATCCCAGTAACTGATCGCTGATTTAAAATGATGATAAATCATTAACCTGAATTCTTATTGACATGAAACTAATTTTACCGCTTAGATAACCATGTATACTTCGTATGCCTTTTATATTTTTTGGGTCGATTATACGTGTGATTTATGGTGAATTTTGCAAGTCATATAGCGTTGGCTGTCATAATTTAGTGAGCATTTGTTTAATGCATTTCTATCTTATTCTGTGTTGCTTTATACCCAGTGCGAAGTGATCATTTACATTGAGACCTAGCGACTGACTTACATTGTCGAACGTGAGTGGTATTGGATTAGTTGTATCAAGCACGCCAGTGATAAGTGATTGACTAGTGAAAGCGAACAATGCAGTGAAAATGAGTAAGACCGTGATTTGGCGCGTGATAGTATACAATTAATCATATACTTATAGTTAGTGAGATCTGGGGAATGGGGAAATCGAGGTGGAATCGAACTCGTATTTAGCGAGGTACAGTGATTTAGAGGATAATCATTCGATATTAGTGATACACACACACACACACAAACAAACACACATATATATTAGGTCGTGGGCCTAGCGCATGGTTGCAGGGTTATGTCCCGGGCAACAGTAGACCGTAGTCTCGGGCATGCACGAGACCCTCGTTAAACACGAGCATCATTTCCACCAATTGATTTCATTGACTTAATGACTGATAAGTAGTGATATAAACATTGCCTGGTTTGCTGACATGATACATATATCGCGTTGTTCATATTCAAATGATATTCATTATTCTCATGTTTCTGTATTCTGCTACACCTTTCATATTTAATAACATTGTACACACACTGTATATTTATTTCTATATGTGTCGCCCTAACGACCTGAGTGTGCATGCTCAGATGATGAAGTAGACCCAGCTAAGGAGCATGACCTGTCATTCGAGATCGCGGAAGTTTAGATCGCGACATCAGCGCCGCCCCTTTTTTTGGCTATAAGCACATTGTTATTTCATTGGTTAGTTATTTCTTCCATGCAAATAAATGTATCTTGAACTCTTTTATTTTAATGCAATAAAGTTTTGAACTGTGATTTTCTTTACTCTAGTACTGTTTACTGACTACTATGTAATGCTAGAAACCGAAGTGTGACTACAGCGGGATTATTCCCTAACCGTAAGAGCATGACTGCAATACCCAGTTTATTTTGTACTCTATCATTTGCATTATTAATAATAAATTCTTTTAAAATATTTTCTCCAGACGATTTTTCTTATACTTTTCCTATGGCTCTAATTTCGTAATTATTTCTAATAAGAATTCCATTTAAACCTATTTATCTTTATCATATATTTTTCCTTATCATATATTTTTCTTTATATCTATTCTATTTTATTTTTCCTAATTATCTAACTCTAAACCCTAACACTAAACCCTAACCTAAATCCTCGGCCCAAACTCAGCCATGACATCCCAAACCCACAACCCTAGCCCCGGCCCTTTCTTCTTCACCTCTTTCTTTTTCCTTCTTCTTCATTTTCTCTTCGAATGAGCTCTCGTCCCCATCTTCTTCTTTCTCGCCACGAGCCCCTAAGAACCGCTCCACCCATGACGACTGAGTTTGCCCTTAACAATCCCCCCGAGATCCTCTCTAATCTCACCCAGGATCCTCAACGCATCTCTCTCTTTCATTCTATCTTTCAAAAACTCACACTCTTTCCCCTTGAAGCCAACACTGACCCCTGCCTCCACCACCGCTGACAACCATCGCGCTACCCCAATCACCATCGCTTCCACCTCGCCGGCGATCTCTTCCCACCACCAAGCACCACCGTCGACCCCTCTATCACCACCAGAACCGAGCCCTCCCTACCAACCCCTCGACGACTGCCTCCACCTCACTGACGACTACGGTTACCTCGCCGGAAGCTCTACACCATTCCTACACCCCTGCAACTACCATCTCCAATGGACCCCGTCGCAATCGCCGAGTCCAAGCTTCACGGTGCCACAGTCGTTGTTGCTTGTGTTGTGCCGTTCTCGTGTCTGTGCCGTAGCCGTCTTTGCTACTGCTGTCATGCCATCGCCGTCGTTCACCTATCGTTGCCATCGTCGCCGACGAGCCCCGCTCATCACCACCACCAGCCACCACTCGAAGCACTGCAACCGCCCACACCATCGGTCACCTCACCGAAGTCCCCAGCGTCATCCTCAACTCGAACTCCCCGCTACGAGGAAGAGATGGCCGAGCTTGTAACAACCCCAATATTACTATACCATCGTATTTTCTTTCTTTAGTAAAATATTGTATTTATTTATCCGTTGTATTTTTCCGTATATTTTGTTTTCTATTATATATATTGTTTTATTATTCCATTTATTTTTTCCCCAAATCTATTTCTTTAAACTAAATATTAACTTATTTCAAATTAAACGCAAGACCTGACCCAGCCCATAACCCAAATCCAATCTTATTTTCATTTTCTTTTATAAAACTATGAGCCCAAAATCCCACTTTCTTTTCAAGCAACAACATATATTTAATTCTAATTAAATATGTGCATTAACAACCTTGTAGCTCATTGGTTAAGTCCTTACATTGTTATTCTATAAGTCACATGTTTAAATCCCAATTCTTGCAATTATTTTTTATCATTTTTTATTCTTCTCATAACCTAAAAATGAGACCTTTCATTTCATCTTCCTTTTAACTCCCAAAATAATTAGAATGGTTATAATCTATAATTTATTAGAATTATGGTGGCCATAAATCTTTTTTTTATATCTCACCTATCTTACTTTTCATCATCATATATTTTTATCATTTCACATTTCCTTCTTCATCTAGATTCCTCGAAAAAGAATATGAAGAAGTTTTTAAGAAGGCCTCGGTAGTAACGTGAGATTATCGGCGGATAGACATGCCCGGTGACAATACCGGCTTGTGTATGTAAGTCCCTTCTCTCTTTCCCTCTCTCCATCTCCTTCTCTCTATATTTCTTTTGTCATATTTCCATGAAAAACTTCCCTCATCATATCGTAGTCCCTAAATAATTAATTAAATGGATACAGATATAAATAATGAACACACACAAATATATACACATATATAGTTTGTAAAGTCTTTTTCATTACTCTCGATCCATATGTTAAGATTTCATAGTGATCAATTAGGATTGCATCGTTTGTTGTTGTATTTTAAATTACTTTATTTAAATTTGTAAAAAAAATGAAGTTACAAATAAATACCATGATTTTCTCATTCTCACATATGACATATCAATACTTTTATATTTAAAATAATTTTTAGAAATTAATTTTTAATTATGGAAATTTCAAGAAAATTATCTTGGATAGAATATATTTTTGTGTATACGCTATAAAAATTTTCGATCTAACCGCATAACGGTTTAGGTGTTATGTAGTTTTTTATTCACTGTTTTTAAAACCAGAAAACTGCCAATAAGGGTCTTCTTCGAGAGACCATAACTCTATAATCGTTAATCCAAATTAAGTGTTTTCAGATGGTTTGAATATTTACATCGAAAGATCTATATTTTCTTAGTTTTAAGTTTTTACTGAAAATAGACGTAAAATATAGAAAACTGTGTTAAAATATTAAGCGACGAATCTGGACAGAATCTGTCCTGATTAGCACACTGTTTTTAAATTAGACATAACTCAAACTCCTGATATCCGTTCGTGACAAACTTTAGATGTGTAGATGGATAGAACTATAAAATACTAGATTACTTAGAAACGCATGAAATAACCCGATATAGAATTTGCAATATAACATATAGTTGCTGTCCAGAAATCTGAATTTCTGTTTTAAACGCTGATACTAAAACGATTATAACTAGAGTTTCAGGAATCCAAATCATGTGAATCTTGGTGTTTTGGATAAGTACATCGAAAGACCTACAATTTTCAAATAATCTTCGTAACCTTAAACATGATAAAAATTAACTCAAACAGCGTTTTAAAAATATATGACGGTGCTGAATAGATTCTGATCTATTTTGCGCAACGATACGAAAAAAGATATACCTCTCAAACCGGTAGTCCTATTTAGGTGAAACTGGAACTCACACATAAAAAACACTTAGAGCTATATTTCTGTTTATATGCCGCATTCATTTGACTTGACTAATTAGTCGTACATAATATTTCCTTACAGCATTGTTTTTGGTAGTTACTCGTATAATATACTTGACTCATTTCATGCTATTCGAACATGTATACATATTTATCTTGATCATTAAATTATTTTATGTACATGAAGACGATAATTAAATACTTGAGTTGTATTTTGAAAACCATACAAAATTATTTTTACATAAAACCATCTCAAGTTATATAAATTACAATAAGGACCTTAGTAAATATATGTTTAAGCAGAACCAGTCTCTTGAGTCTCAGGGAGCCGGAGATATGGATGCTTGCCTATATAAGGTAGACAATCTAACAAACGGTGTTATCAATACGGTAATTGTCTTTGAAAAAGACACAAATCCTGTCATCCATGTGCAGCAGTTACCGATAACACCAAAACCTAATTCAGGATTCAATTTCTTTTCTAATTGTCTGATTCAGACTGAGTCTCAATATAATCAATCTGGCTTGAATTTGATTCAAGTATCAAACTTCAATACAATATGAATCCATGAATCCATATATTCAATCTATTCAATTTATACAACTTGACTGAACCGAACCATGGATATACATCCATCTACAAGATTCTCCAGTTACATCCATTTACTGATATCATGGTTTTGGCAAGTCCTCCATCTATATACAATATAAAATTCAAACAATACATCAATACAATCAAGACATCGCAGGGTTTATAAGGGGTAGACAGGTACGGAAGGTGTTAGAAGTGGCACGAGACTGCAGCCATAATACACCTAACCTGAATTCAATTGCCGTTGTACCGTGGTTGAACGATTCCTTGCACTCCTGATACCTTAGTCTCCGGGGAAAGTGAGACTCCTCTCGTACACACTGGCCTCTTCTGAACCAAGCTACAAACAACGGCGTTAAAAATATAATACAACTTTAAAAATTACACTCTCTCTCTGTCTATTCTATTTCTCCCTCATCTTTGGGACTTGCCGAGCGATTTGTTCGCTGACGACATTCTCTTTCTTCTTCATCTTTGGAATGTCTTCAGGTGATTTGGACCTTTAGGAGATCGAGCCCACCTTCGAGGACTTGGATCAGCTAGCATTCGACCCGGAGCTCTAGTTACTTATACATATTTACAATCTATATTTTCCATTTCTGTTATGCCACTGTTTAGGCATTGCTTTCTATTCCATGTATTTACTTTTCAGATGTATTGTACAAAAGAATGTTAATAAATAAAGTTGTTGTCTAATTATATCTATTGTCTTTGTCTCTTATGCATTTTACTTATATTGCTTAGATACGCTTAGCGTGTTTACTTCAGAGTAAATACGCAGCGGCCAGTCGCGTCCCTTTCGCCGTACACCGGGAAGCGGGGCGTGACAGGTTTTGTTGGTAGCCCATGCAGGTCCGAGCTGTATGGAACCCTACCATGCAGGTCAGTTCTTCATGAAGTCCTAAGCAATATAAACACAAGAAACAGCAACTGAAAACATTCTTTACATTACATATTCCTTGAATCCATTTTGAACTCCACCTTCGTTTTTCTTGAAATCCATCTCTCCACTTTTGAATCCTTAATTCTTATTCATCCTTTCTATTTATATCTTGTAGACTTATTAGCTCAATTGGTTAGAGTATCGATCGACGGAGCTCGAAGACAACATCATCCTAATCTTGTTTTCTTACTCTGTAACAATATCCTTCTTGAATAATTTCGGGGACGAAATTATTTTTAAGGAGGGTAGAATGTAACGACTCCAATATTACTATACCATTGTGTTTTCTTTCTTTAGTAAAATATTGTATTTATTTATTCGTAGTATTTTTCCGTATATTTTGTTTTCTATTATATATATATATATATTATTTTATTATTCCATCTATTTTTTCCCAAACCTATTTCTTTAAACTAAATCTTAACCTATTTCAAATTAAACGCAAGACCTGACCCAGCCCATAACCCAAATCCAATCTCATTTTCATTTTCTTTTATAAAACTATGAGCTCAAAAGCCTACTTTCTTTTCGAGCATCATCATATATTTAATTCTAATTAAATATGTGTATGAACAACCTTATAGTTCATTGGTTAAGTCCTTGCATTGTTATTCCATAAGTCACATGTTCAAATCCCCATTCTTGCAATTATTTTTTATCATTTTTTATTTTTCTCATAACCTACAAATGGGACCTTTCATTTCATCTTCCTTTTAACTCCCAAAATAATTAGAATGGTTATGAGCTATAATTTATTAGAATTATGGTGGTCATAAATCTTTTTTTATATCTCACCTATCTTTCTTTTCATCATCATATATTTTTATCATTTCACATCTCCTTCTTCATCTAGATTTCTCGAAAAAAGAATATGAAGAAGTCTTCAAGAAGCTCTTGGTAGTAATGCGAGGCTATCAGCGAATAGACAAGACCGGTGACAATACCGGCTTGTGTATGTAAGTCTCTTCTCTCTTTCCCTCCCTCCACCTCCTTCTCTCTATATTTCTCTTGTCATATTGCCATGAAAAACTTCACTCATCATATCATAGTCTCTAAATAATTAATTAAATAGATACATATATAAATAATGAACACACACAAACATACACACATATATAATTTGTAAAGTCTTTTTCATTACTCTCGATCCATATGTTAAGATTTCATAGTGATCAATTAGGATTGTATCGTTTGTTTTTGTATTTTAAATTACTTTATTTAAATTTATAAAAAAAAATGAAGTTACGAATAAATACCATGATTTCCTTATTCTTACATATGACATATCAATACTTTTATATTTAAAATAATTTTTAGAAATTAATTTTTAATTCTGGAAATTTCAAGAAAATTACCTTGGATAGAATATATTTTTGTGTATACGCGATCTAACCGCATAATAGTTTAGGTGTTATGTATTTTTTTATTCACTGTTTTTAAAACCAGAAAACTGCCAATAAGAGTATTTTTCGAGAGACCATAACTCTATAATCGTTAATCCAAATTAAGTGTTTTCAGATGTTTTGAATATCTACATCGAAAGATCTATATTTTCTTAGTTTTAAGTTTTTACTAAAAATCGATGTAAAATATAGAAAATTGAGTTACAATATTAAGCGATGAATCTGGACAGAATCTGTCTTGATTCGCACACTGTTTTTAAATTAGACATAACTCAAACTGCCAATATCTGTTCGTGACAAAATTTAGATGTGTAGATGGACAATTGTTAGAACTATAATTTTCTGTATACTATATTACTTAGAAACGCATGAAATAACCCAATATAGGATTTGCAATATAACATATAGTTGCTGTCCAGAAATCTGAATTTCTGTTTTAAATGCCGATACTAAAAAGATTATAAGTAGAGCTTTAGGAATCCAAATCATGTGAATCTTGGTGTTTTGAATAAGTACATCGAAAGACCTACAATTTTCTAATAATCTTCGTAACCTGAAACCTAATAAAAATTAACTCAAATTGCGTTGTAAAAATATGTGACGGTGATGAACAGATTCTGATATGTTTTGCATAACAATTCGAAAACAGATATACCTCTCAAACCGGTAGTCGTATTTAGGTAAAACTTGAACTCACGCATGAAAAACACTTAGATCCATATTTCTGTTTATATTCCGCATTCGTTCGACTTGATTAATTAGTCGTACATAATATTTCTTTACAACATTGTTTTTGGTAGTTACTCATATAATATACTTGACTCATTTCATGCTATTCGAACATGTATACATATTTATCTTAATCTTTAAATTGTTGTATGTACATAAAGACGATAATTAAATACTTGAGTTGTATTTTGAAAACTATACAAAATTATTTTTACACAAAACCCCCTCAAGTTATATAAATTACAATAAGGACCCCAGTAAATATATGTTTAAGCGGAACCAGTCTCTTGAGCCTCAGGGAGCCGGAGATATAGGTGATTGTCTATCTAAAGTAGACAATCTAACAAACGGTGTTATCAATACGGTAATTGTCTTTGAAAAAGACACAAATCCTGTCGTCCATGTGCAGTTACCGATAACACCAAAACCTAATTCAGGATTCAATTTCTTTTCTAATTGTCTGACTCAGACTGAGTCTCAATATAATCAATCTGACTTGAATATGATTCAAGTATCAAACTTCAATACAATATGAATCCATGAATCCATATAGTCAATCTATATAACTTGACTGAACTGAACCATGGATATACATCCATCTACATGATTCTCCGGTTACATCCATTTACTGATATCATGGTTTCGGCAAGTCATCCATCTATATACAATATACAATTCAAACAATACATCAATACAATCAAGACATCGCGGGGTTTATAAGGGGTAGACAAGTACGGAAGGTGTTAGAAGTGGCACGAGACTGCAACCATAATAAACCTAACCTGAATTCAATTGCCGTTGTACTGTGGCTGAACGGTTCCTTGTACTCCTGATACCTCCGGGGAAAGTGAGACTCCTCTCGTATACACTGGCCTTTTCTGTACCAAGCTACAAACAACAGCGTTAACAATATAATACAACTTTAAAAGTTACACTCTCTCTGTCTATTCTATTTCTCCCTCATCTTTCGGACTTGCCGAGCGATTTGTTCGCTGACGAAATTCTCTTTCTTCTTCTTCTTTGGAATGTCGTCAGGTGATTCGGACCTTCAGGAGATCGAGCCCACCTTCGAGGACTTGGATCATCTAGCATTCGACCCGGTGCTCTAGTTACTTGTACACATTTACATTCTGTATTTTCCATTTCTGTTATGCCACTGTTTAGGCATTGCTTTCCATTCCATGTATTTACTATTCAGATGTATTGTACAAAAGAATGTTAATAAATAAAGTTGATATTTAATTATATCTATTGTCTTTGTCTCTTGTGTATTTTACTTATATTGCTTAGATACGCTTAGCGTGTTTACTTCAGAGTAAATAAGTAGCGGCCAGTCGCGTCCCCTTCGCCGTACACCGGGATGCGGGGCATGACAGAGCCCAAGCTTGTTGTCTCCACGCCGTGATCGTGCCCATGCCTAGTCCAGTACCCACTTCGTGCCAGCCTCGAACCACGACGTGCCCACTCCCGTGTTGCGTCGTGCTACACCTGCACCACGCACCGAGTCAAGACCATGCCCAGTACCGTGTCATGCCCACGTCATCACCACGCCCACTACCATATCATGCCTGCGTCGCCACCGCGTCCAGTACCGGGTCACTACGAATCGCGCACGTGCCACGCACCGTGTCCAGTATTGCGCCGTCTCGTGGATCGAGACGAATCCTGCATGTTGTGTCGCTTCTATATCAGCGATCGAAGGCAAGTGAACCCCTTCACTTGTTCATCATGCTATAGTAATCGCTAGATATAATATATGATGATATATGTATAAGTATAACCATTTTTTTCATATACATTTTCTGCGAAGTTAATATCGAACAAATACCATCATTGTAAATTTTAGTGTTTGAGGCCCGACTTGGGTTGATTATGCCGTAGTAATATCATATAGTAACTCATGAATTAATTTCGTGTTGATCGGGTAAAAGAAATTGATATTTTGATCGATAACCTTTTGCATAATCTAAGTGTTCGCTATAGAACCCTATTTGATAACTTAAGCGAATATGGTGGAACTCATTATCACTATACCCTATTACTTTTAATCAATACCCTGCAGAAATTGGATGGCAAAACGACGCCGTTTCACCCATGAAACGTTACCCTTGATAACCTTTGCAAAAGCTGAATTTTTCCGGACAAGCTGAACGGTTAAAATCATAATAAATCATATATATATCGGATCTTAGCGTTCTATGGCTCGTATCTAAGAAAAAAAATAAACCTACAGCACCCCATAGTTCATATCTGTATTTTAATAAGTTATGCCAATAAAAACTGAGGCGATTCATGGCTCTGGACTGCAGTCCAGAGCAAGAATCTCGGCCTTTACCTGTTTTAGAACACATGTTTCTCTCTGTTAAAGTGTGCAAGAGTGCAGAACCATATATGGAAGCGTGGAGAATTGAATGATCTTTCTAACGGTACTGGTCTCATTGAATTCCAGTTCGTTTGATATTTATAACACCTTTTAAACCATCGATGTGTATTGCGGTTTCATGCAGAAACAGGATGTATACCTTAATATTAGACAGTGCATATCTCCATGCATACAGCGGATATTATTGATCTGTCTAGTGCGTTGTAAACATAACAGGTAAACCTAAATATTATCTAACTGTAGCATCACCTAATTATGTTCCCAACAGGGAGTAAAACGTGTTACGAAACGGACTTCCAGTTCAGAAATTGAATTTTCAACAGTAAACACTCAAAATGGAAGGACCGTAACTCGCAAACCTGAAACCCGAATGACTCAAAACTAATTTTTCTGTACAGATAATTTAATACACTATTTATGCCTTTTATATTGTTTTGCCAAATTATGCTAGTGTGATTTTATATGATTTTTCTAATCCAACCGACACCGGCTGCTCATATGTATTTAGTAGTGCATTTACTGTATCCCCATCATGTTGCATGACTGTTATACCCTTTGTAAATATTGTTCATTTGCATCAATATCCTAGTGACTATTTTTACATTACTAAGTGATAGTGTTAGTGATTGGATTGTGGCAAGTGCGTTAATGTAAAAACGTGATGGAATAGTGGAAGTGACACTTACTTGTACACAATCAGCGAAACTATTTAGTTATTGCATTGTCGACGCCTATGGGGCATATATAAGTGTAACTATAACTGGTATGAGACGGGTATGGAAACACTTATATTAGTATCATAGGTAAGATATCGATGACTGCCCATTTATCTTGGATACCAGTCGAGACATGCTTGATGGAGACCATGTCTCCAATTCTCGCATAGACTTGTCATGAAGCGATTAGTATTTAGATTCATGGTCGGTGTTTGATGTGTACCGTGCGGGTGGGGTAGTTTGAGTGTTGGTTCGATCAACGGAATCTCAGGAGTCTCACTGCCGGCATATTTCGTGATTTCATGATTTTGATACTGATCGTGTAACTGATTCTTACCGATCGTGATTCGGACACGTGTTTCCCTACCCCTGGAGCTTACCCTTGGGTTGGGAATACTTGTGCGGTGGTTGACGCTCATACTCGGACTGATGATAGGTTCTTAGTGACATGGACATTGCATTGATTACTGATTTGATACACATCTTTACTGTTTACCTGTACTGGTTATTTCATACTCACGTCATTACTCTATGCTTACTGCTTTATGTTTATCATCATTACACATTATATATGTATATATTGCTATTGTGTCACTCTGACGACCTGAGTTTGCATGCTCAGAGGAAGAAGTGGAACTGACTAAATTCGAGAAGATCGTGGAGATCCAGACCAGTGAACCAACGGTATCATTTCTCTGATACCACTGATTAGTTGTCTCTTTGGTTTGTATCGTTGCGCTCAGTTTCTTTACATCTGATAGTTCTAGTGACTGTATTTCTCTTTATCCGTGTTGTGTTTTACTGATTACCACGTAATACTAAAAGCCAAAGTGTGACTACGACATGATATTTCCTTGACCGTAGGAGTATGGCTGGCCTTGTCACCCATCGTATTCCGTCTTTTGGGAAGCGGGGCGTGACATTGTTTTGTTGGTATCAGAGCCAGGTTTAGAATGAAATTACAGTTCAGTCTAAGGATCCCTTGACTTATATCCAGTGATATTGCTCTTCACTTCCATATAATCCTTATTACGTCATCGTTCAAACTCTTGTCCTGCCACTTGATCTTACTTTCAGTTATTAATCCGATATCCTATCTTAAATCTTGTACCTTATGCCGTCCGAAAATTTGTTGTTTCAGGACCATGGCTTCCAACGACTCTCCTTCCACCTCCACTCTGCAGAGTCAGACCGTCGAGACTTTGGGTGTTCGACAAGGTTTGATGGAAGCCCAGGAGCGAACGGACGATCTCTTAGCTGGAGGACTATGAAGGCAAATGGCCCAGGCACCGGCGGGAGTCCCCAATCATGGAGGAGTCCCTGTTAAACAAAGAGGAGGTGTGCAGATGAAGCGCCCATTTGTTCCTCAGCAACAGAAGCAGCGGAGAACTCAAAGTTGTAGTTATTGCAAGAGGCCAGGACGCCTTCAGAGGGACTGTCGTCAAGCCAAAGGGCAGTGCCTGATTTGTGGATCCGGTGAGCATCTTGTCAATGGTTATCCTCGAAGGAAAGAGCTGTAATGAGGAGATTCATCAGCGCCTTTCACAACTGTTTGATTTGAGTAATTTGGTTATTTTTATTGTTTTCATACTTTGAATTTCGAGGATGATATGCACCCAGCACAGAATTCAGACTTGCCTTATGAGATCGCAGAGATTTAGATATCGATACGAAGTTATCACCCTTCCTACTTACAATAAAGACATTGTTATTTTATTGGATTAGTTGTTTCTTTTCGTTTAAATCTTGTATCTGCTGAACTCCTTAGTTTAAATGGGGGAAAAATAATTTGTGAATTGTGAATGAATACTTTTATTTTACTTACTTACTTTATGTACTCTACTATTTTCAAATTTTTCAGTCTTTCATAACTTTAATCCTACTCTATACAAATTAATTCAACATTCTTGCATTTAACTCACTATAGTATACTTATTTTGCGAAGTTGGACTTTTTTTATAATCTATGCATTTTAGTAGTTCTTATTCCTTGTGATATGTTTTTTTCCTTTGTGCTTATGTAGTTTACAAATTTATTCGAATTTATTCTTTATACTTGCTTTTACTCATTGTTGATTCTTTTTATTTTTATACATGATAACTTACTCTATTGACTTTTTAATATATATCAGTTTGAGATCTAATAATAATTCTTATGCAGTTCATATGCTAACTTTCTTCTAATCTTATTTATATCTTTCACTATGTGTTGCTCCTACTTACTCTTTGTCCCATTTTCCTTCTTTCACCTTCATTTTTTTAAATGTTTGATTTTCATACCGTTTCATCGATTTTTTCTCTAACTTTATTTGTAACCACTATGCTTTAAATTTTATTACTATGTTTCAATATATGTATTATGATTATCGTGTTAATATTTTCACTGCTACTTATTTTATTTAACAACTCTCAATTGTGGGTTAATATTTTATATGCTCTATGATCAAGGTCTTCTATTATTTATTGTTTTCCTATTCTTTTAATGGTTGATTTCAAAATCTCTTTTATACGAATGTTTTAAGTTACTAATTGTTTTCTTATTAATAAATATTTTATTCATAGTAGTAATGTTTATATCGAACATAAGATTCACTTATTTTCTGTTTTAACCTACTGATATAACTATATATTGAATGTACCTTGTTTTACAAACTGTTATCAAATTAAAATTTTCTTTTTCATATAATTGCTTTTAGTTTACGTTTCACTTTTATTGCTTTAACTACTAGCATGCTTGATTTTTTTGTTTTGTTATATTTCCTTCTATGCTTTTGTCTTTTGAGTATTCTCAAACTATTTTCTGAAATTATTTGATTTGTATTTTTACTAAGATAGTTTTGGTTCTAAAGGCTTATCAGTCAATCCTTCATTATTGTCTATTATTGTTATCCTGTTCTTCATTGTATTCGTATATATATAATTTATTACTATTAATTGTTATATATTTGTTCTTACACATGACTATTCCTTTTTAGCTGCTATATTTTTTATATACAAATATTTGATTTTCATCTAATTGCTTTTGCGTAAATTACTATATAATAGTTTTTGATTTTTCTAGTTGCTTTTCGAATGAATTTTGTAGTTTATTGTTTATTTTAATTTCGAGAACGAAATTTTCTTTAAGCAGGGTATGATGTAATACCCAGTTTATTTTGTACTCTATCTTTTGCATTATTAATAATAAATTCTTTTAAATATTTTCCCCAAACTATTTTTCCTATACTTTTCTTGCAACTCTAATTACCTAATTATTTCTAATAAGAATCCCATTTAAACCTATTTATCTTTATCATATATTTTTCCTTATCATATATTTTTCCTTATATCTATTCTATTTTATTTTTCCTAATTATCTAACTCTAAACCCTAACACTAAACCCTAACCTAAATCTCCGGCCCAAACCCAGCTCATGACAGCCCAAACCTACAACCCTAGCCTCAACCCTTTCTTCTTCTCCTCTTTCTTTTTCCTTCTTCTTCCTTTTCTTTTCGAATGAGCTGTCGGGACCTGGTTCTTGTTCATGGAGCAAAATACCACACAGAACAAAGTGCCACGCTAATTGTCATACCAAGAGGGCGGGGGCCACCTCTTGAATCTGTGGGGGCCACCTCTAGAGTCCGTGGGACCCACTGTAGAACAATGGGGAATCTTCGAAACACATTCCGAAAGAGGACCGGACTGCATTATAAATATAATGATACCACCCTCAATTTCAGAGGCGCCTTTAAAATGAACCGGAACTACAGGAGCTTGAGAACTCCGTAGTTAAGCGTGCTCGGGTCAGGGAAGTCTTGGGATGGGTGACCTCCTGGGAAGTGGTCCCTGGGCGGGTCTGGATCGCTCTAAAGGGAAAAACCGTGCGGTTTCGGCCAGAGCGGACAATACCATCTGTACCAGCGTTACATTTATGGTGGAACACATTCCGAAAGAGGAGGACCGGACTGCATTATAAATATAATGAATACCACCACCCTCAATTACAGAAGCGCCTTTTAAGTGAACCGGAACTACAGGAGCTTGAGAACTCCGTAGTTAAGCGTGCTCGGGCCAGGGAAGTCTTGGGATGGGTGACCTCCTGGGATGTTGGTCCCTAGTTGGGTCCGGTTCGCTCTAAAGGGAAAAACCGTGCGGTTTTCGGGCAGAGCAGACAATACCATCTGTACTGGGGCGTTGGGGCATTACATGATCCCTCATCCCCGTCTCCTTCTTTCTCGCTACGAGCCCCTGAGAACCGCTCCACCCATGACGACTGAGCCTTGCCCTTAACAATTCCCCCCGAGATCCTCTCTAACCTCACCCAGGATCCTCGAAGCCAACACTGACCCCTGCCTCCACCATCGCTGACAACCACCGCACTGCCCCAGTCACCATCGCTTCCACCTCGCCGGCGACCTCTTCCCACCACCAAGCACC
This sequence comes from Agapanthus africanus, assembly GCA_030015575.1. Lineage (NCBI taxonomy): Eukaryota > Viridiplantae > Streptophyta > Magnoliopsida > Asparagales > Amaryllidaceae > Agapanthus > Agapanthus africanus. Next base: position 950,958,800 of record CM057337.1, read on the forward strand.
ACCGTCGACCCCTCCATCACCACCAGAACCGAGCCCTCCCTACCAACCCCTCGACGACTGCCTCTACCTCACTGATGACCACCGTTACCTCGCCGACAACTTCACACCATCCCTACACCCCTGCAACTACCATCTCCAGCGGACCCTGTCGCAATCGCCGAGTCCAAGCTTTACGGTGCCACAGTCGTTGCTGCTTGTGTTGTGCTGTGCTCGTGTCTGTGTCGTAGCCGTCCTTGCCACTGATATCATGCTGTCGCCGCCGTTCGCCTATCGTTGCCATCGTCACTGACGAGCCTCCCTCATCACCACCACCAGCCACCACTCGAAGCTCTGCAACCTCCCACACCGTCAGTCACCTCACCGAAGTCCCCAGCGTCATCCTCAACTCGAACTCCCCGTTGCGAGGAAGAGATAGCTGCGCCCAAGCTTGTTGTCTCCACGCCGTGATCGTGCCCATGCCCGGTCCAGTACCCACTTCGTGCCCGCCTCAAACCATGTCGTACCCACTCCCGTGTCGTGCCGTGCCACACCCGCACCATGCACCGAGCCAAGACCGTGCCCAGTACCATGTCACGCCCGCGTCATCACCACGCCCACTACCGTATCACGTCCGGGTCGCCACCGCATCCAGTATTAGGTCACTACGCATCGCGCACGTGCAACGCACCGTGTCCAGCATCACGTCGTATCGTGTGTTGAGACGAATTCTGCACGTTATGTCGCTTCTATATCAGCGATCGAAAGCAAGTAAACCCCTTCACTCGTTTATCATGCTATAGTAATCGCTAGATATAATATATGATGATATATGTATAAGTATAGACATTTTTTCATATACATTGTTTGCGAAGTTAATATCGAACAAGTACCATCATCGTAAATTTTAGTGTTTGAGGCCCGACTTGGGTCGATTATGCCGTAGTAATATCATATAGTAACTCATGAATTAATTTCGTGTTGATCGGGTAAAAGAAATCGATATTTCGATCGATAACCGTTTGCATAATCTAAGTGTTCGATATAGAACCCTATGCGATAACATAAGCGAATATGGTGGAACCCATTATCACTATACCCTATTACTTTTAATAAACACCCTGTAGAAATTGGACGGCAAAACGACGCCGTTTCACCCATGAAACGTTACCCTCAATAACCTTTGCAAAAACTGAATTTTTCCGGACAAGCTGAACGGTTAAAATCATATTAAATCATCTATATATCGGATCTTAGCATTCTATGGCTCGTATCGAAACCAAAAAATAAACCTACAACATACCATAGTTCATCTCTGTATTTTAATAAGTTATTCTAATAAAACTGAGGCGATTCATAGCTCTGGACTGCAGTCCAGAGCAAGAATCTCGGCCTTTCCCTGTGTTAGAACGCATGTTTCTAGCTGTTAAAGTGCGCAAGTGTGCGGAAACATATATGAAAGGAGGTAGAATTGAATGAGATTTCTAACGGTACCGGTCTCATTGCATTCCATTATCGTTTGATATTTATAACACCTTCTAAACCGTCAATGTGTACTGCAGTTTCATGCAGAAACAGAATGTATACCTTAACCTTAGACAGTGCATATCTCCCTGCATACAATGGATATTATTGATCCGTCTGATGAGTTGGAAACATAACAGGTAAACCTAAATATTATCTAACTGTAGTATCGCCTAATTTTGCTCCCAACAGGGAGTAAAACGTGTTGCGAAACGGACTTCCAGTTCAAAAATTGGATTTTCAGCAGTAAACACTCAAAATGGAAGGACCGTAACTCGAAAACCTGAAACCCGAATGACTCGAAACTAATTTTGTTGTACATATAATTTAATACACTGTTTACGCCTTTTATATTGTTTTTCCAAATTATGCTCGTGTGATTTTATATGATTTTTCTGATCCAACGGACATCGGCTGCTCATATGTATTTAGTAGTGCATTTACTGTATCCCCATCATGTTGCATGACGTTATACCCTTTGTAGAAAGTGTTCATTTGTATCAATACCCTAATGACTATTTTTACATTACTGAGTGATAGTGTTAGTGATTGGATTGTGGTAAGTGCGTTAATGTAAAAACGTGATGGAATAGTGGAGGTGACACGTACTTGTACACAATCAACGGAACCATTTAGTTATTGTATTATCGACGTCTATGGGGGATATATAAGTGTATCTATAACTGGCATTGGACGGGTATGAAAGCACTTATATTAGTATCATAGGTAAGATATCGAGAACTGCCCACTTATCTTGGATACCAGTCGAGACATACTTGATGGAGACCATGTCTCCAATTCTCGAGTAGACTTGTCATGGAGCGATTAGCATTTAGATTCATGGTCGGTGTTTGATGTATATCGTGTGGGTGGGGTAGTTTGAGTTTGGGTTCGATCAACAGAATCTCAGGAGTCCCACTGCCGTCATATTTCGTAATTTCATGATTTCGATACTGATCGTGTTACTGATTCTTACCAATCATGATTTGTACCCGTGTTACCCTGCCCCTGGGGCTTACCCTTGGGTTAGGAATACTCCCGTGGTGGTTGACGCTTATACTCGGACTGACGATAGGTTCTTAGTGACATGTACATTGCATTGATTACTGATTTAATACACATGTTTTACTATTTACCTGTACCGGTTATTTCATACCCACGTCATACTCTATGCTTACTGCTTTATGTTTATCATCATTACACATTATATATGTATACATTGCTATTGCATCGCTCTGACGACCTAAGTTTGTATGCTCAGAGGAAGAAATGGACCTGACTAAATTCGAGAAGATCGCGGAAATCCAGACCAGTGAACCAACAGTATCATTCCTCTGATATCACTGATTAGTTGTCTTTTTGGTTTGTATCCGCTGCGCTCGGTTTCTTTACATCTGATAGTTCTAGTAACTGTATTTCTCTTTATCCGTGTTGTGCTTTACTGATTATCACGTAATACTAGAAGCCGAAATGTGACTACGGCAAAATATTGCCTTAACCGTAAGAGCATGGCTGGTCTTATCACCCCTCGCATTCCGTATTTTGGGAAGCGGGGCGTGACAATGACTGGCCTAGTTACTCCTCGCATTCCGTATTTTGGAAAGCGGGGCGTGACAGGGCCTCTTTGATTCAAGGATTCTTGGAGATTAGTCACTGTTTGGATTCAAAAATCCCAAAAAAAAGTGTGAAAATTGTAGGATTGTTGTTTGGTTGTAGAATTTTGGGTTTTTGGATTTGCTTGTTTTTTATGGGATGGGGTGGGAGGAGGGGGGGGGGGTGTGGCACCATAATTTAGGATTCATGAATCCTAAAAAAACCATGGATTCATAAAGATTAGCACTGTTTAGTGACACCCAATGTACTTTAACTCCTCTTTCTATCTCTATAAAATCCTTAAATCCAAATCCTACTTTTTTTCCCACCAACCAAATAAAAATTATAAGGATCTACAAATCCAATACCTAGAATCCAATACCAACCATACAAAATTAGTCAATCAAAAAAAATTCAATTGTACTATTTGGGAATCCAAATTTCACAATCTTGCAATCAAACAGCCCCTAAGACGCCAGACTCAATAAAGGTCTGGTCCTCGTTAATAAGGAGGGCGTGGGTTCAAATCCCACTTCTAACATTTTTACTTTTTTCTACCGACTTTTGTTTAAAAATTCATGACGGTATTTTACATAATTACTTTTTTTTAAAAATTCATGAGGGCTTGAATAAAGGTTTTCCATTTTCTCAAGGAATAATAAAAAGGGACGCGAAAAATCTCTGGGAGGATCGTTGAAAACATACATGCCATGTAATTCTATCGAAAATATACCTGCAATGTAATTCTATCGTACACATCTTATTACCCTTTAACCACAATCCCCATAACAAAACAACAATATCCAGAACCAAAAATGTCTCCATTTTCAATGGACAAGCTTAGTCAAGAGCCATGAATCAATGCCTATAAAGAAAGCATACAAATACCTCGGATATCCGTGTATGACAAATTTTCACTTGCACCCTGCATGATGCTAGTATAAAGCAAACTGTGGCAGATTTTCAAGGCAAACTTAAAGCCAAGAATAAAACAAACCCCTCCAACCTAACCATAACAAAAAGATCTGCAACACATTCGGCGCTAAAGGAGAGCCCAATACATCTGCTTCCATCTTAAGTGATCGATGCACAATCAAATCACATAAAACTTCTCCATCTATACATTTCGCAAGTTAACATACATAAATTTATATAATACTGTACATACATTTACAGTAAGCTCTAGGGCAATATACAAACCACCAACATATCACCTTCCACTGAATTCTTGTGCACCTTAAAACCAACAGCAACAGAAACAAAAGGCAAACACAAATCAATGCAAATATGATTGTGGTTTAACCCGGACAATGATTAAATGTTATTTGACATGAGAATCGTAGCCATCAAACACGGAATCAGGAAGAATGAGAGGCAGCTTGTCTATGTAAAGGAAGAGACGCCTCAGATTTTCTCTGGATACGGTTGCCATGTCTACGATGTCTCTGCTGTCGGTATAAACCCACAAATCGCTGGAGTTTACTCTCTTGAGGCTGTCGCGGCAGAACGGGCATGATTGTGATCTCCAGTTCCTGCGATTGACAAAATCATATGATGTTTATTCAAGGGGAAGAAAATGATTGTAGGAGTGAGTACTAATGTTTTGGCACTGCATAACACAAGTGTAAACAATGGAGTATAATTTTCAAAGAATTTGTAATTATACACTCCATATAAATTATATTTTCAATCTGTCGAAAGTATTTTCAGAGGAACTCTATGAGAGTATCTTTTTTTTCTTTTGGAAATCAAACCCCTTCGGGGATTGAACCCGCGGCCTTTCACATTGGAGAAGAAATTGGTACCAACTGAGCTAAGGCTAGTTGGTTCTACGAGCGTATCTGCAGGCAATCGTGCGGTGCGGGCCTAGCTCTATTAAGGGTTTGAGAATGTAATCCCATCTAGTTCTTTAGAGATGAAGGTCTCTCTACAGTAAAATAATATTATCTTACCTTCTTTGACATTCTTTCTCTCTTAGGGATGCGGGATTTTGAAGGTTCAACTTATAGCTCTACTTGTTATAATAAGGTTGTGCAGTTCTGTAGTGTGGCTTCTCTCTTTCCTGATTATTGATTTTTTTGTGTTTATATTAAGTTGCCACATGAGAGTTGTCAATTAAAAAAGATCCACAGGGAAAACATTGGGGGGTTTGGGTCCCACGTGATGAGAAGAGAGGTAAGACCCACCCCTAACCCGCTATGGTGACCCCAACTAATTAGCTGCAGTCACCCCAACTAATTAGCTGCAGTCACCTGCAGTTAAATTAATAGCTTAAAAGTTCAGCAACTTTTTTGCCAAAATCCAATCGTGCCACTCAGTCAGTCACATTTTGATGGGAAAAGTGCTCTTTGAGACGTAATTTCCTAAGTTGGAAACTAGCATCTTTCCATATCTCTTCCATATCATCACCCAAGTCCACTTAGGTCAACCCTCATGCTAGCAACCAGTCAACCACCACTAACTACATCTTATGGTCTTATCCTTTACTACGATCGCCTTTGAACACTTCTTACAAAGGACGTCAATCGACTGCCTTGAGACAGTAGCCAAAAGTAAGCATTGTTATAAAACATACAAAAAGAAAATGAGTAAACCAGGATAGCACTTCTATATGGCTCTAAGCAGATAGGCAGGTGTTGAATACCAGTGCTCTACAAACAGAGAGAAGCTGAAAAGCTTATATGTACAATTAATTAACACAAACCTTCATCCAAAGGTGCCAAAAAATCCCCATCTCTCTCCTGCTTGGATGCATCGCATTTGGTACAGCGAATAATTTCTCCTTACCATTAAAATTGGTATGCTCTCTCTTTCAAACCTACTTTCCTTCAGCATATATCAAATGAGGATTTGGGGACTGCAGGGACCTGTAGGCCCGGCCTGCAGTGCTCAGACCCATGGGCATTGCGGGCCCAGGGGCCTATTTGCAAAAAAAACCGGGCCCGCAGTGCACATGGGTCTGGACACTGCAGGCCGGGGCCTGCAGGCCCCTTATAGCCATATCAAATACCTCTGTTTTTATCTTTTCTAGCGCAAAATACATTTATAATATCCTATCAACTCCAAATCCCCTTTTGTATACCCTATTATATAAACCATTGAATTTTATCAGTGCAACTCTATAGTGCAGAAGATCTGAATCCTAAATCGTTTATATATAAACTAACATGCTTATATGATATATTAACCAATCCCCTGAAACCTTATCAAAGAAAGATATACAAAATACGAGCTCTTCTTAAGATAACAATAACACAAATTTATTCCGCCTAACTTTCCTTTCTTCATAGTACAAAGAAATCAAGCCTACATAAAATAAAGATATCTCTAAATCTCACCTTTAGATGACTATATCTCTAGCTTTCTATATCTGATAAATCCCTAATCGGCAGCCCATCAAATACCTGATACAATTTTTGTATACCTTGCTCTCTTGACCAATGAGATTTCAGCAAACAAAAACATATTGGCTATTATTGATGTATTATAAATATGAAGGCACAAGGCTTGTTCATTTTATAATACCAACCGAGTGTCTTATATTGTTTTCATATCTTAGAGATATTTTGTATAGAGGTTTGGTGGCTCGAATAGTTGAGTTAAAGTTTTTTATTTATATAATTATTTATTGACAGTCAATTTCACTAGAATACATGGAAACTTCACTATAAATAATACTCAAACTATCTTTTGACCAACAAACGCCATGGACTTACCAAAACCGTAAATAAATATAATATAGATCAGAGTTTCATGCTATAAGTTTGTGTTCCTTTATTCTGGTTAAAATTAGCTAATCTCTTATGGTTGTAGTTAATAGTTATAATGTATTCCAGAATTTCCGAAAGGGTTCTTTCCAATGCCATATATTTTTGTTCACGAAATTCCTCAACTCCCATTCACCAACATTGTCTAATGATATGTGTCACGACCCACCCCAACACAGACGGTATTGTCCGCTCTAGCTAAAACCGCACAGTTTCGTCCTTCGGAGCGAACCGGACCCGACCAGGGACCACTTCCCAGGAGGTCACCCATCCCATTTATAGTACAGATCCCAGGAGGCCACTTAAAAGGCACCTCTGCATTGAAGAGTGATATCATTCCATTTATAGTACATATCTGCTCTCTTTCGGAATATGTTTCAGGGACTGAAACCATTGTTCTTGAGTAGGTTCCACAGACTCAAGAGGTGGCCCTCGCTACTTAGCGGAACGAACCGGACCCGACCAGGGGCCACTTCCCAGGAAGTCACCCACCCCAGAATTTCCCTAGTTTGAGCATGCTTAACTACGGAATTCTCAAGCACCTGTAGTGCCGGTTCACTTAAAAGGCGTCTGTGCATTGAAGAGTGGTTTCATTCCATTTGTAGTACAGATTTACCCTCTTTCGGAATGTGTTTCAGGGACCAATCACATTGTTCTATAGTTGGTCCCACGGATTCAAGGGATGGCCCCCACGGATTCAAGAGGTGGCCTCAGCCCCTTAGCGTGACACTTTGTTCTGTGCGACACTTTGTTCCGAGAGTAAGGACCGGGGCCCGACAATATGTAGCGGCATGATATAACCAAAACCAAATGTAAATTCAGGGAGACAAAACGAAATAGCCTCTGCTATTGATAACTGATTGCAATATAAAGAGAGATAGAAGTTGCAGCAAACCAGACTATAAGACCAAAAGTGGAGCTGCAGACCAACAGGCAAGAAAAATCTCATCATGATCATCTAAGCCTTTTCACATCAAATATCATCATCAAAGGCTTAGCCTTTCCTCATCAAAATGTGGTTGGCTATGGAGTCTTCAAGTTTATACAAAGTTTTGTGGCAGCTATGAACATGACATCAACTACGGAAATGAGAGAAACGAGTCGAAATTCTATCAGCTAATAGGCGTCATCCAGGCTATTCTAGACTAGAAAGAAGTTCGATAGAAGGGCAAAGAATATTCATTCCCTATGGGTGATGGCAGCAACTCTAAGGAAAAACCCAAGACAAAACAAAAATACATAAGTCCACATTATCAGTCAACTGACGAAAACCTAAAACATTTGACATCCCCTTGGAAATGATATCCAAAAATTAAATAACTAAAAAGTTGAGTGGATTCAGATTTTCAACAGATGAGAAGATGTGTACCATTCACGATAGCATTTCATGCACATGGCATGGCTGCAGTTGGGTAGCACGATCTTGCTATTCATTTCCATGCAAATTCCACATTCCTCCTCTCTTTCAGCATCTATATCTGAGAATTGCCTCCAGTCATCATCGTCTCTCCTCCTGTACCTTTCCATGCACACAGCCTTCTGTTTTTTATCTTCCACATCAGTTATCCCTTTGTTCAGTTGCATTAGAGAGGGAAAAATCACAGCTGCAACAAACACAAGAATGTGAGGTTTAAATGTTAACAATTCAAAAGAGAAACTTTTAACATGAATGCATATCACTGGCAATCAAGCTTACCATAAAATTCCTTGATGCTTGCTTTCCTTTCATGGGTTGACATCGTTGTTGTTCCATCCACATAAACCTGCAAAATGATGAATGTTACTCCATGTAAAGAGCCAAAAAAATTTTGAAAATCGAGAATATAATAACACATGGGACATTGAAATCTAGGATCAGGAAAATATAAACCTTATAAATTAAGATTCTGAGCAAACCAAGAGACCCAGCAAGGCTGCAGTCTGTCCATTGGACAAGAAAAAGAAAGAGCTGTGCAGCCGGACTATATGACATCCGCATTTGAAGACACGCGCCATCATACTCCCTTGAAAATTCTGAAGCCCTGCACCATACAATGAAAATTTAAGGTCATGCCTAATGAAAAACTGTGAAACCTTTCACAGGTAGGCATGCATTTTATTTTTATTATCTACCGTTTACAGTATTAAAAAAAAATAGAAGAAACACGTGAGAATCAGAATAGTACACAAATTTTGCAAAAATAAGCAAAAGCAAGTTGAGAAACAAATGATAAATAAGAATAAAAAATAGTAATTTCCTTAGCTAAATATAATTCTCATTGTGCTTATATTAAATTTTAACTCATTTTTTCTTTTGCTAAGAATTGCATGTGGCATGCCTAAATAAATGCAAATCTTTTCCTTTCATTCTAAATTCAAGCGTTCAATTTGCAATTTGTGAAATTTAACATTTTGCACTTGATTTCAGTTCACTAATCATTAATTGCGAAATTTACGCTGCTCAGCTGCTCGATTCCAAAGTCTAGAACCAAATTATAAAATGGCGAAATAGTCTCAGCCTCGATTAATGCAAAATCACTAAATTCTCACAATAACAAATCATCACCCATAGACTCACAAAGCACCGAAAGAAATCGAAAAAAATTGCAAAACAAAAAACAATCGATCAGCATGGATTTCCAAATCGCAGCTATCAAACAAGCTGAAAAAAGAAAAATCATCAAAGGATCGCTTAGATCAAGCGTAAGAAACTCGACTCACAATGTATTCGCGTGCTGGATGTCAGCTTCTAGAACCTTGAGCGAATCCTTGAACGACTTCCTCATCGATGCAGCCAGCAGAAAACCATCCAATTCCCCAATCGAAAAACCCTAATTTTTATCCCCCCACAAAACCCTAATTTTCTCTCTCCTCGCCAAACCCTGGCTCGCTTTCCCCCTCCTCTCTCTTCTCGCTTCTTCAGTCCGTTGCTTTGAAGGAGAGGCGAAGGGTTTCTTCGGCGCCACGTGTGCAAAGCGACATCATGCGCGTTAAAATAGATATTAAGTTATCTGCACCGAGATGGTTTTGCACCCAGAGGTTTGGTAATAGGGTGAGAATGTCGGTGTAAATGGAAAAGGGACGAGGGTGTAAATGGGGGTGTCAGAATGAGAGAGATATTTTTGGAAGTATGTGACGCACCACCTTATCCAATATCCACAGTGGTGTAAATATCTGATTTTTTTAATTTGTTTTTTTTTTAAAATTTAGTCCTCAGATGAGAGAGATATTCCATATTAATCTTCCAATAAAAGGCCAGGCCATCAGCCTGGAACAATAGATTAGGTTTGTCTTGAAAATTTTGGAAATAATTATGGAGACATTTGTATAAGAAAGCCAAATTAATTAAGGCTAAAATGCAGGAAATCCCATTCAATTTGCTCGAAAAACATGAAACCATCCTAAACTTAAATAACATGCACTTTATCCCATAAATTAATTTAATACCATTAGTTTTTGAGATGTATTCTACCCAAAATGCCTCCCAATTCTCTCTCTTTCTTCTTTATAAATTTTTTTCTCCAAAATTTTTTTAAATAGTTTTCCCCACAATCTATAATTCAAAACATTAAATATCTTCTTTGTAAATGTAGAAAAGAGTGATGATGGATTTAAAGGGGTAAAAAATAAATAGAAAGAAAAGAGAACATTAGGTTGATAATTCAATATGTTTTAGGGGTATTTCTGGCATAGAAAGGTCTTATATATGAAAAAACTAATACCATTAGGTTTTTAGGGATAAAGTGCATGTTTTTCAAGTTTAGAAGGTTTCCTGCTTTTCAGTTAAAAGCGAGGGGGTTTCCGGCATCTCGGTCTTAAATTAAAGCAACAATATATTTTAGGAAAATTGCAAGAAATACCAAGAGGTTTGCAACCACCCATATAAGGTATTTTATATTTTTTTCAACTTGGGTATGATCATGCATCAAGCAATATGAAAACATTGGACTTAGCCTACAGAATTCCTAAACAACTAAAGAGTCCTTGCAATGGAGATAAGTTTCCATTGAATTTGTTTACATATGGGGATTATAATAACTTATATCTAAGATGGCATCAAAATGTCGTTAGCAGTCCTTGTCATTCGTTTTGGAAAATGTTCTCAGTATAAGTAGGTCTAGGTAAAATGTTCCATCCAATAATTATAATTAATTAAAGAGAAACAAATCTATTTATATAATTATATGTTCCCTAACGCTGTAGGAGATTTTGGATACTATTACTGGGTATATAACAAAAAGTGATTGCACTAAAATAGCCATGGTTATCTTTGTTTTTTTCACTAAAATACCTTTTAACGGTTTTAATTACCCTAAAACGCCATAAACTTATAAACTTACAGTCAAATCTATTGGCGGGGCCGAAGAGTTATGTTTTAGCCTTTTCCACTTGCCACATCAAGTACTCTTTCCACGAGATGGAAGATTTCGGAGAGACAGGATAGCAGGTATCAACTTTGATGAAAACGAAGATAAAGAAGATCCAACGGCTCTCTGTTCAACAGAGGATATCTTTCTTTTTAAAAAAAATCAGGGGAAATATTATTCCAAAATAGAATTTAATTTTATTCGAAACTAATGCTTCAGAAAGGTATTCTCACGTGTTTAACATGTGACCCCAGTGTGTAGGTTTTAACCTGCTTATTTTTAGCGCAACGCTCGCGTGTTTAACACGTGAGGCTAGTTTGCCCCTTTGGTTATTAGTTTTGGCGCTTATATGCTATGCATATAAGCGCTCACATGTTTAATATGTGAGGCTATTTTGGTCTTTAATTATTTATGTTTTGCATATAAGCGCTCACGAGTTTAACACGTGAGGCCAAATTATGGGAATTCTTTTCTTCTTTCTTTTCTCCCCCTTTTTTATAAGGGAATAAATTCCCCCAGCACAGCTCTTACGTGGCTTGCACGTGAGTGCAATGGTGTCAATCTTACCACCGTCGGATCGCCTAGGGGAGTAGGAATTTGAACCGATCCCATCATGTCTTATAAATATGGCCTTTTGCCCTGAAGTGATTACTGTTTTTTCATCTTTTTCATTGAGCTTTTCTTTCTTTGAGAATTTAATTCTCATTCAGAGCTTAGATTTCTGCCCTGTTTCCCCCGATAAAAAAGCAAAACTCTGTTCAAAATTAATGAGGCAGTGCCTCACGTGCCCTCCACAAAGGCACCAGCACGAGAGCCAATCTTATAGGATTAAATCCTATGGTGGCGCCTCACGTGCTTCTCACGCGGGCGCCGGTATGCAAAGCACAAAAGAATCTATTAAATTAAATAAGAGTTAAAACTCTCATATAGCGCCGCAGTGCTCCTCACGCGGGAGCCAGTGTGCAAAACACAAAATAATTTATAAGAGTTAAAACTCTCATATAGCCTGCACGTGCTCCTCGCTGCGAACGTTAGTGTGCAAAGCAAAAAAGAATTTATAAGAGTTAAAACTCTCATATAGCGCCGCACGTGCTCCTCATGCGGGCGCCAGTATGCAAAGCACAAAAAAATCTATTAAATAAGAGTTAAAACTCTCAGGTGGCACATCACGTGCACAACACGTGAGCGCCGGCATCCAGGTAGAATTAAGTTATACTCTCTGTTAAACAGAGCCGTTGGATCAAAAATCCAACGAGAGATGATAAATCGTCAAAAATGCAGAATTAAATTCTTTCAGGAGAAAACATTTTCCAAATAAGAAAGATATCTTCTGTTAGATCATGGAATAAAATTCTATTTTGGGGTATATTTTCTCAATCTTTCTAAACAAGAAAAATCGCCCTCTGTAAAATAGAGAACGCTTAGATTAAAAATCCAATGGTGATTAAAAATCACCATTTCACAGAATAAAACTCTGTATACGGGAAAATATTTTCCCGATCTTGTTAAAAAAAAGAAAATATGTTCTGTAAAACAGAAACCCTTGGATCAAAAATCCAATGGTGGGTAAAATTCCCCAAATCAATTGGAATCTCTCAATGAGAGATTTTCTCAAAATTATTTAACAAATTGCCTCTACTATATAAACGACCCAAGACTTTAAGTCTGATATGGAAGAACCCCCGTCCCCTCCATAAGCTTCTAAAAAAAGAGACAGAAGCTTCAAAAGGAACAGAGAATTAAATTCTCAAGAAAGAAGATCTCCATCCTCAAAACTCTAGATAAATAAAAAAAAATAGAGATCAAAACATTTCATTTACATATTGAAAGGTTTAACCATTTTAAAAGAACTTAGTTCTTTCTCTGGATCTAAGATCCGCGAGCCAAATCTCCCACAAGTTGAGAATTTAATTCTCATTGGGAAGAATTTGTTATTGAGAATCAAAGATTCAGAAAAGAACCAGAAATTGAGTTCCTCAAAAAACAAAAGGATACAAGAGAAACCTAGTTCTTATAAAAGAACTTAGTTCTTAAAAATGAAGCTTGATCCTAAATTTTCAAAACAAAAATCCTGGTGATCATTAATGGGCAAAAATGCCATCAATAGAGGAGAAAAGAATTCAGCGCCCCACGTGCTTTCCACGTGGACGCCTCTAAAAGCGCCTAGCGCCTCACATGCTTCTCACGTGGGCGCTACAAAAGAGAAGAGTGCTTAGCACTCATTGGGCAGCACCCGGCACCGCACGTGAAAATCACAAGGGCGCCATAAAGTGCTCAGCACTCTGTAAAAAAAAGAGAGAGCCAACGGCTGAGTGTTCAATACTCATTAGGCAGCGCCTAGCGCCTCACGTGCTCCTCACGTGCCATAAAAGAGAAAAGTGCTTAGCACTCATTGGGCAGCGTTCGGCGCTCAGCGCCGCACATGAAAATCATGAGGGCGCCATAAAGTGCTCAGCATTCCATAAAAAAAAGAGAGAGGCAAACGGCTGAGTGTTCAACACTTATTAGGCAGCGTCCAGCGCCTCACGCGCTCCCCACGTAGACGCCATAAAGTGCTTGGCACTCCATAAAAAAAGAGAAAGCCAAACGGCTGAGTGTTCAACACTCATTGGGCAGCGCTCAGCGCCTCACGAGCTCCCCATGTGGAAGCCATAAAGTGCTTTGCAGTCCATAAAAAAAGAGAGAGCCGAACCGCTGAGTCATGGGGCAGCGCCTAGTGCCCAACGCCTCACGCGCTCCCTACGTGGACGCCATAAAGAGCGTGTAGCACTCCATATAAAGACAAAATGAGTAAAGTGTTCAACACTTATTGGACAATGCCCATGATTGAAAGCTCCACATGATTATATGTGGATATCAAAACTCATATAAGTGCTCAACACTTTTTGTAAAAAAAAAGGGACTGAATAAACAGAGCCCAAATAAGTGCTTAGCACTTTTTCAAAAAAAATGGGGAGACTAAACAGACTAAAACCCAAATTGGCTAAGTTGCTAAAGTCTTGCAACTGAATCCAAATGCTCTGTTACTGGGTCTTAAATAAAGAAGATCCTAAAATATTATTAAGTGGATCTTAGTCTCAAATTGGACTAGTGTATTCTTAACAAAGATATCAATCGAGCCCATATGCTCTTGATTTCCAAGGTCTCAAATATGACCAAAAATTCTTGAGTCCACCACAACCCTTTTCCCTCAAATACGTGATTTGGTTTAAGGGTACATCTCTTCACACCTCTGATATATGTCGTTATAATTCTTCAACGTCTTCAGAGAGATGGCGGGTCCCGGCAACCAATAATTTCTTCATGCACTTCCAAATTGACGTGCATGCCTCAAATCTGAGCGTGCCCCAAATTGGGCACATTCCATATCAACATCGTTCACTCTGCCACGTAAAAAATACACGTGCGTGCGAGTTGAATAATGGACCGAAATGTCTTTAAACTAATATTCGCTCAAAATACGGCGATAATTGACCGAAATGTCCTTAAACTAATATTCGCCCCCAAATACGGTGACAAAGGACTGAAACGTTCTTAAACTAATATTTCGCCTCAAACATGGCGATAATGGACCGCGATGACCTTAAACTAAAATAATCGAGCCCAAATGCTCATATGTTTAAGTTGATCTTAATCTCAAACCAGATTAATGATCCTTAAATCAACCCAAACTCAAATCTAAAAATATATGGATTTGGACTAATCTACGCCCTACTGGCGACAACATAAATTAGTCTCCGTATACAATCTATGGACAACTAAAACCAAAACAAAACACACGAAACGAAGTGAACTTCCGGAGCAGGAGAAATTGGTTATCATAATGCGGTAACGTAATTAACTGCAGGGGTTTGCGCCTGCAGGGGAGAGCGTCCCCACAATCAAAAACCCCTCGTAAACGAGGGGGAATCTGATAAAGTCTGCTACAACGGTTGCGTCTGTCCAAACCTCCGATATATGGTGCCATAAATCAACTTGGTATCTTCGGAGAGGTGGACGAATAAATCCAAATAGTATCTGCCCCTAGGATTCAGGTCAAACGTCCCAACGTCTTGGTCCGTCTTCTGGCGGTAAACAGATTCTGGCACGCCCGGTGGGACCTTTTTCTCTTTCCACTCCACACTTCGTGTGTCGTGTTTCACGAACAAAACCGCGGTTCGTTATGGTTGCTTTTGGATTCGAGGTACTAAGATTTGGTGTCCTGCTCCTGTGCAGAAGAAGAAAAATAAATGGCTTCCAGCTGCACAACTTGCAACAGCAACTCGTGCTCCGCCCTAACTGGAGGATTACCTTATGGGTCCAACGCGACCTCCATTTTTTCAATGCCAGTGGGGCAAGTAACAGAAGCTACTACTGGATTATTCTTCAGGGCCATGCTCCCACCAATGAGCGTCGGTGCCTCAACGTCGCAACCCGATGTTCCCAAGAAGTCGGTCTTCCACCGATTGACGACCGCAACGGCTCCTCTCAACGAGCCGTCCAAAAAGGGGGTCTCAGTCTTTAATAGGCTGAGCCAAAGCTCAAGTGGGCTTACAAAGAAGCCGTGATTCCTGAAGAGGCTACCCCAAAAGGGATAGCCCTCCCAATTCCTGCTGCAAATGAAGCCGTCAAAAGTGCTTCACCAGTCAGGCGATCGGTCTTCGAGAGGCTGACCTTCTCTAATCGAATTTTTCTAAGGACGTCGGTCTTTAACATGCTGGTAACTGCTGGAGCTCCTCAACAAAACCAGAGGCAAACTACAACCGCTTCCGAAACCGAGACGGTCCCTTCAGCAAGGCACGCTCGACGTCGTCATTGGTGCCAGGTAAGGAAAGCTGGAGGCAACTTCCCCTCTGGACTTACTCCGCCAGCTCCAATGGTGGAAGTTGATGCTGCTGTTCCAACCGGGAACAACATTGAAATGCTGAAGAGGGTGCACAAAAACTCCCCCACAGCGGTACTGAAGAAATCACTTCCTCCTGTTGAGGTCCCTGTGCAGGAAAAGCAGGAGCGGCCCCATCAGCGGCTTTCCTCTTAAGTTCATAGAGTTTGGCGAAAAGTCCAGAACTCTGTGATCGACGAAAACTACTCCCACTGACCGAAGAAATTGAAGGCTCAGCAAAAGAAAAATCATCCCTCCGTCATACAGTGAGGGACTACTTCTACAAAGATGCCTGTCATAACGGCTCCTTCAACTTCGACCTCTTACAAAAGGACGAGGCCGGAGAAAATTCCACCACCGGCGGTAAATTCCACAGGCGACGGACCCAAACCCCCCAAGTCTGGGGGCTTGATCGTACAAATGGTTTACATGGCTTCCAGAAAATAGGAAAGTCGTGCTTCCGTGGCTCATCGACCGCAAACTCGGTCGTTAACAATAGCTCAGGAGCAACAAAAAAAGCTCTAGGAAATGCTGACCAAAATAGCGACACTCACCGGATAGAAAGAAAGTCCGGAACCAGCATCTAAACAGCGCCAAGAACAGGAGACTGATACAGAGTTCGTGTGAAGGGTGATTGAAAGAAAAGACAAAGAAGTTGCTGAGCAAGACGCCAACATAAAGCAGATGGCGCTCTTGTTCCAGTATATGGTTGGAATGATGATTCAGCCAGAACCCTCAGCTGAGGATCCGCCGATAGTTATCGTTGATGATAAAGGGGAAAAATCAAACCCTCTTCCGTCTTTATCAACAGCTAAGGAGGAAACGATCTTCAAGGCTACTTTTGATGATTACATCGCTCAACAAATACGAGATCATGCAAAATGTGTATATTCTTTATTCACGAATCAAAGTGTTTAAGAGATACAATTAATACAAAAGGGGGGACTACAATTGCAATTGTTAAGAAGGCGGGGCTTTCAACAAATTGGCAACCCGCTCACGCGCTCCGTGCAGCTCTTCATTGCATGCTACTACTGCGGCCAGCCCCATTTCAATTTGAGCCCGCTGTTGCAAGCATGATGAAAATTTCTCGATGATTTCCTGCTTGGCAACCTCGCAACCTTGAATGCCCCACTCGGTAAAATCGAGGTTCTGCCTAAGCGACAGCCCATTAGAAATACATTGTTGGAGGTTTTCGAAAATAACTTGCAGCTGCGTGGCATTTGCTTCGATCTGGGTGCACAATTGGATGGATTCGCTGGAAGCTGTCTCATGCTCCTTTCACTTCCGGGCCAACTTTTGTTCAAAATATTGAATGGAATCGGCACTTTGCTCGATCCACGCGACCCGCTGAGCCTTCAAGGTCAATACTTCAGGATTGAAACGCTTGAGCTCAATCTCATGAAGAAAAGCCCCGATCCGCTTACAATAATCAACCCAAAGGCCAACAAAATTTTCGTTGTGGAAATTCACAAGTGTCGCCAGCATAGGGTTGACTTCGTCAGCGAAATCCGCGGCAGAAGTGAGAGCCTCGGTATCAAGATCTTCGATAAATTCGTTTAACATCCGCCTGCTAGTCACCCGCCCCTGAAAGATTGACGCTTAGCAAAAGGCCCCGTAGGCATGGGAATGCGAGGCTCAAAAGGAGCCGAAGCTGGTGTAGCTGCTGCAAAATAAATCACGCACGAATAAGGGTCAGATTTCAACTTGAAAAATAAAAAAGAAAGCTGATGGACGAGATCTACCGTACCAGCTGTTGAAAGTTGCAAGACAGGGAGCACAGGAGGCTCGGCTATTCCTTCGCTCCCTCTCTCGAGCCATGATACTGTGGTTAATATGAGGAAGGCTTAGCAATAGAAAGCTTACTCATGAAAAGAAGAAATACCAAGCGAAGAATATACTAAGCAATGCCGGAAGGGGGAACGAATTCCGATTGGAAGGCAAAATGTGGGCTTAACACCTGGTGTAAGTGATCAAAGAGCACTCCTGCAGGATTGCGACAATATATGGTTAATGCAAGAAAATGGTATCTACACTGAAGCAAAGAAATGAGAGATCTTCACCTTCCAGATTTCGGGAAGACGCAGAAGAGAGGGGTGGAACCGTGACAGTCAAGGCAATGACCGGCAATAATTCTTTAGTCAGTACAGTATCAGGGTTTACTATGCCTATACTCAGAATAAAGGAGATATCATTGGAGATGCCTAGCAGGATTAAAAACTCAAAGATAATAACTCAAGGAGTACCTGATAGGGGGGCAGAAACCGAGACAGTTCCCGAAGCATCAAGCGTCACCAGTTGTGACGGCTTCCTCTGTTTCCATTGGAAAAGTGGATTCAGCATCTACACCTTCATCTCCTGACTCGATAAGAGCCGTCGTAATGCTTGAATCATCCGCCGATACCAAGGATCCACAAGAAGAAGAAGTTGCAGTCGGAACAATCCCAGATTCCAGAGGAAGGTTTGCCACTTCAGACTCTTTAATCACCGGCACTTCACTTGCCACGCCATCACCTAAATTTGGCCCTGTTTAAAGAAAAATGCGTTTGTTATTATTCAAGAAAAAGGCTGTTACTAAGGACCGTGCGTTGTTCTACCTTGAAGTAGCCGTTCAACCTCTTCTCGAGCCGCATGCGCAACCTGTCTATGAGTAGTGGACAGGGCAGAAGGAACGTCCACCATAGAAATGTCAGAGGGTTGAGCATTACTCGAACCTGCGCCCGCGGCCAACATAGCCTGACGTTCCCTTGCAGCGTGTGTTCAGTCGAAAATATCGCACATTTGATATAATATTTTCCTTACTATTCTTAAATATCTAAACGTGTTTATTATAAATATAAAACATATTTGGGGTTTTATCTGCAAAATACTATTTACCATATATTTATATATTATAATTAATATTATGAAGGAAAATGTATGCATATAATATTTATATAATATTTTGATAATTTAAATATGCATATCATATCAAATATCCTTAACCAATTTTATTAAACTATAATATCATATCAAATTGGTTAGGATAATATAATATCAAATATACTAACATTATTTAAGATATTGTGCAAGGTTTAGTTCAGATCAGGAGATCGAGATATTGAGATGTCGGGAATCAAAAATCTGCCGATAAAGTTAGATAAAATTATAGAATCAATACTGGCAGAGACTCAGAAAAGATATGAAGATTCCATACATCAAATAAATCTCCATGTGTCACAACGAAACAGCTCCAGAATTCTGAAGCCAAGATCTCACCAACGAACAGCGCTTCCACGGCCAAAAGCCTATTATTGCGGTGGATCCACGGCCGATTCACCGAGTCAGGAGTTGGGATTTTGTGGTTTGGATATTCACAACAAACCCTAATTCTTAGGATCTATGGTTTCTGGTTTTGGGGTTATATAAAGGACCGAGGGCTAAACCTAAAAATCATCAATCTTTTACACGGAGCAAATCACTGTCAAAGAATAAGTGATCCACGAAAAGTCCGTGATTCGACGTGATAAGGCGATGTGAGATTCGACGGAGTATCTACTTCCAACAAGACAGAGATCGAGAGCAACTTCTTCTTTTTCTTGTAATCTAAACTTGAAGGTTTTGTACTTGTGAAGTTGATTCATAAGGGTAGATCTTTAGTTTAATTAATTAGCATTTAAATTTCTGTATTTACATCATGATCTCTATCCGTTCTTCTATCTCCATCATGCGCGAGTAATTCTTCGCTTTATAGGGTTCGTAGAATTATGGTAGATCGATGGATGAGAAGATATTTTAATTTCTTTTAAATCTTATGAAGTTTATAAAGTTTAGAAAAATAAATGTTAACATCCTAATCGGGCGCGCTATCAATTTATTGATAGTCTTGACCGTGATTTGAGATAAGATTAACAATTGTTTTGTTAAGGGCTAGACATGAATAGAGATCAATGAAAGAACAAGAGTCAATAGTGTGGAAACATTCGTTTCTTCCAAGAACCCTAATCTTCATTCCTATCGATCTAGTTTTAAATCTATCAAAAGATAAAAGAAGTAATCTTTATTATTCATCCATGACTACTAAATCCTAACGAACCCTACAAGCCCTCTTCTTTATAAAATCTATATCTGTATCTGTATTCTACATCCGTATTTTAATGTAGATCTAGAAACTATTCTTCACTATTTTTTATTCCTCTATTCTCCTTTCTATTTCTAATCAACACGTCTAAAGTAAGATTAAAAGATTCAACGTTTCCCTGGGGACGACCCGTAGTCATCTCGGTTAGCTATACGCGACACCTTTATTAATTGCGGTTACATATTACTCTTTTTACAAATCAATCAAATGGCACCGTTGCCGGGGACACGTGCGTAATATTTTTTCTTACTATTCGTGTTGAATTCTTATTCGATACAGATCATAAAATAAAATAAAACAGCAAATTGTGTATTTAACTATTAGTGTGCGATTTTTGCGAGGGAATATGAAGATAATAGAATGAGGAAACAGGGATTCAGAGACCTTCAGAGAGGAGCAAAGAAGGCCACAGTAATTTTTTTTCAAGCGAACCCTTCTTCCTGCGGCACTTCCGCGGCCAAAGCACCTTAATTGCAGCGGAACCGCGGTGGCATTGGGGAATCGTGCCTCCAAACTTCTCTGGTAACTTCCTCTATACTTTCTCTCTCCTCTGAAAAATACAATAATATATTTTTCTGCAGGATTCTTTGCAAAATATCGCTGATAAAAAAAAAATCTTTTTGCGTGTTTTGTAATTAGTTTGTGCATATTTTAATACGGATATTAAGGGGCAAAGACCAAATTTAGATTAGGTGGGGATTTCATCACCCTTCTTAGACCCCATAAATCACAAAACGAGAATCTGCATCACCCTACATTAATTAAAAAATATCTAGACCAAGACTCTAAAGACCGTCGCACTCAATACGGATAGAGGAAGGTCGTGGGTAATCTATCGCTTATCCATATTTCTTTTGTGGTGTCTAGGCAAGCGTGATTAAGGCAAGTGGTTACTTAATTAGGCCCGCTATTTTCGTTGATTCGTATAGAGGATACTTCCCACTTACCTGGCACTTATCTGGCCACAAGAGTGATAAAGAAGTGGTGGAGGATTGATCTTGCGGCTTGTTCTTTGAAAGTCTAGGAGCGGTCTAGTGACTTGACCTAGGTGACCTTAGTTCTAGGGTTGATTGTGCATTTTTGTGTGATTTCTCCCACGTCTGACACTTTTTCAAAACAAACCAATTTTAAATCACACACATGCTGCCACTTGCGCTAAATCCACTTAGTGCATGCTTAGCTGGACACGGGATTGCAGTGCCTATCTTGTCCGCGTTTCGACTATCGACTCTGAAATCGGTAATTCTTCTTCTTCTTTTTCCCTCCACCCACCACATCGACCGAGATGGACGGTTCTCCATCAGATTATAACACCATCCTTCCACCACCCGTCGGTGCACAGAATCCACCGCGCATCTCTCTCCAAGAGAGATGTTATCCTATACGTGGTCCCCTTCCTACCTGTCTATCCCTTCCACCAGCCAATGGGGATAATTTTGAAATTAAACCCCACTTCATCAACCTGTTGCCCAAATTTTACGGGCTTGAGCCTGAAGACGCATACGTTTTTATCACCAAATTCAAAAACGTATGCGCAATGATGGGTACATCATAACTTTCAGTAGATGCTATGAGACCGCGTCTTCTCCCTTTCACTTTGTGCGATTTAGCAGAAAAATGGCTTTATAATACTGCCGCACACTCTATTACTAATTGGGATGAATTCGTGATAGCATTCCTTAAGAAATTTTACCCCAATCATAAGACCGCCCGTGTTCGGAGCGAAATCAACCAGTTTACCCAGCTACCCAATGAACCATTTTGGAAATGCTTTGAACGGTGTAAGGATCTGCTTATCCAATATCCTCATCACGAAATAAATAGATGGGATATGTGCCAAATTATATATGAGGGCATTAATCCAATGACAAAGCAGATACTTGAAACCACTTGTCAATGCAATTTCATGTCCAAAGACGATGGTGAAGCTTGGAAATTTCTCGAAGATCTCGCTGAACACACTTTGCAGTGGGAAAGCGTTAAACCATCATCTAGGGGAGGTATCCATCAACTCGATATTTCCATCGCAGTAAAAGCCGAAATGGCAGCGATGCAAAAGAAACTCGACGCTTTAGAGAAAAAATTCTCATCAGCCTCTCTAAACCAGGTTACGCTTCCCAAGACTGTGTGTGGTTGTTGTTCTGACCCATCACATCTGACGGAAGAATGTCCTTTGAATGCACCGTTTCAAGATCAAGAACACACTAATGCTATTTTTCAGCAACGACCTAGAAACGATCCTTATTCTTCCATGTACAATCAGGGATGGAGGAATCATCCTAATTTTGCTTGGAAATAAAACCAAACCCAAAATCAAAACCAGTTCCCAAGCAATTATCAAAGACCTCCTCCACGGCAACAACAATCACACCCACAGAGTCAGCATCCCTTTCAATTGCAACCTTTTCAAAATCCGGCCAATAATTCTACACCTTATAATAATTCTTTCCAACCGGCCGGTATCGAAAACTCATCTGCACTCGAACGAAGCGTGGATATGTTTATTAAACATTCCATGCAATCAACGGATGATATAAAGTCTTCTATCCGAGCATTAACACAGACCACAACCTCCCACGGTGAAAGTATAAAATCGATAGAAGCACAAATAAATGTTACGATGAGTGCGAGAGAAAAAGAAAAACTTCCATCTCAACCCCTACCGAACCCTGGCCAATCACAAAGTCATAATGTGAGTGCCGTAACCATGTTGAGATCAGGAAGAGTATTGAATAATCAAGTGGGTGAACAGATTGATGATGAGGAATCAATTGAAACCCCGGCTTCCACTTCTTGCCCTAATTCGTTTAGTCTCCCACCTTCTTCCGAGCCTATTCTCCGTTTTCCCCAAGGCTCGAACACTCCGCCCACTTCCTTGAGTCAACCTAAAACGATCCCCGCTCCAATTCTGGGATCGATTCCATCCCCCACAAACTTCTCCACAAATGTTGGACCCAAAACTTATTAATAAAGCTCCGTTTCTAAACAGGTTAATGGCCAACAAACGTAATGCACAAATAAAGAAGATTGTGGAAATGTTTAAGCAAGTTAACAAAAATATCCCTCTCCTAAATACTATTCAACAAGTTCCGTCTTATGCAAAAATCCTTAAGGACTTGTGCACTAGGAAGAGAAAAACTCAAGTGCCGAAAAAGGTATTCATGACGAGTAATGTAAGCACAGGTTTTACCCAACAATTGCCTAATAAACGTAACGACCCTGGTTGTCCTACAATATCTATAACAATTGGGGGAAAAATCATCAATCGTGCTCTACTTGACCTCGGCGCTAGTTTTAACTTGCTTCCATATTCCGTCTATGAGCAGCTAGGTATAGGAGAGTTGAAACCTGTCCACTGCACTCTCCAGATGGCAGACCGATCTATCACCCAACGTAGGAGTGAACTAGAGGATGTGTTAATTAAAGTTGGGGAATTCATATTCCCTGTGGACTTTATTGTTTTACATACACAGACTGTGGCGAACCCACGTAATCAAATCCCGGTGATACTCGGTCGACCTTTCCTAGCAACTTCCAATGCTGTCATTAATTGTCGTAACGGTTCTATGAACTTATCCTTCGAGAAGGTGACAATTGAGCTTAATATTTACAAGCTAGGAAGTCAACCATCTGAACCTTCTGCTCATTTAATCGATGTCTGTTCTATCAACGAGATAGCTTCTGACAGCTGCGAAGCTGAAGTACTTTGCTATGATGATCTCGACAGTACTAGTGCGACATTGTTTGATCTGGCAAATTATTATAGTGAGGATATCTTCGATGAGTCCATCCCCGAGTTTGAATCCTTTGACTCGTCGCAAAAGTCAGTAGCACTTTTCGAGTCAATATCCTACGCAAGTTATGAACTTCTTAGGGAGTCCAAGTATCATTCCCTTACCCCACCTTTTATCGCCTCTCCGCCGACACTAGATCTTAAACCGCTACCTTCTCATCTTAAATATGAATATTTAGGCGAGAATGAGTCTTTTCCCGTGATCATATCCGCTTCTTTAGTTTTAGAGCAAGAGAACGCACTTTTGGTGGTATTGAGATCAAATCGGCAAGCATTTGGTTGGACAATGGCTGACATCAAAAGGATTAGTCCCTTTATTGTTGAACATTATATACATTTGATGGATGAAGCCAAATCAACTCGAGACCCACAAAGACGCAAATCCCGTTATGAAGGAGGCGGTAAAGAAAGAAATCGTCAAGTGTCTAGATAGTGGTATAATTTACCCAATATCTGATAACCAATGGGTAAGTCCTATTCATGTGGTCCCTAAAGAGTCTGGCATCACGATCATAACTAATGAGAATAATGAATTGATCCAAACACGCACCAAAACTGGGTGGCGCGTATGTATTGATTACAGAAAACTCAATGCCGCAACGAGAAAAGATCACTTCCCTCTACCTTTCATTGACCAGATGTTAGAACGATTAGCTGGACATGAATACTATTGTTTCTTAGACGGATACTCTGGCTATAACCAGATCCCCATCACCAAAAAGGATTAAGATAAAACAACATTTACTTGTCCTTTCGATACTTTTGCTTATAGACGCATACCTTTTGGGTTATCTAACGCTCCCGCTACATTTCAGCGGTGTATGATGGGGATATTCTCAGACATGGTTGAGAATTTTCTGGAGATATTTATGGACGATTTCTCCATATTTGGGGACTCCTTTGAGGAATGCCTATGTAATCTTGACGCGGTTCTTACCCGCTGTAAGGATAAGAACTTAATTTTGAATTGGGAAAAATGCCATTTTATGGTCCAAGAAGGTATTGTCCTTGGACATATCATTTCACGAAAAGGTATTGAGGTAGACAGAGCTAAAATTGATGTCATTCATAACCTTTCTCCTCTCAAATGCGTCAAAGATATACGATCATTTCTTGGTCATGCAGGATTTTATAGGAGATTCATTAAGGACTTTAGTAAAATTGCTAGACCCTTAACTCTTCTCTTGGCCAAGGATACACCATTTCACTTCGATTCGGATTGTGAGACTGCTTTTGAATCGCTTAAAAGATCTCTCACTATAGCCCCCGTTCTATCATCTCCGGATTGGAACCACCCGTTCGAGCTTATGCGTGACGCATCATATTTTGCTATTGGTGCAGTCTTAGGACAGCACATTGATAAGATGCCACTTGGAATTTACTATCCATGTAGGACCTTGAACAATGCTGTAATGAGAAGAACGTCGAAGTGATCTCTAGGTTGCAGATGTTGCCATCGAAATCTTGAGCTATTTTGACGAAGCATGGTGGGAAAATATGGTTTCCTTTCTTTTATTTGTGACTATAGATTGTATACAAGAGTTAGCATGGACTTACTTGCAGGGCATAAAATTTTATTTTATTATATATATATTTTTATTTATTTCCGCGATGCTCGATCTTTTCGGATTTTATATCGCGAAAGTCGCGATTGCCCAATCATTTCGGGTATTTTTCGCGGTGCCCAATCGTTTTGGCTATGTCATTTTTTTTACTCACTATTTTTTATTGTGAGTTGAGGATTTGGAACATGGTACCAATTTCAGTATCAGCATCGCTACAACTGGAATGTTACCAGGAGCAAATCATCATTTTCCTTTGTTGATTTGGACAATGATGGCTTAGCAAATAGGGTTAGGATCCTGTCGACGAAGGGTTTTTGACTTTATGGGCCGTAAGGGACTCATAAAGGTATTTCTCCCTATGAGTCGTGAGGATCTTATAGGTGTGTTTTCTGCTTAGGAATCATAGGGATTCTAAGCGTGTTTTCTCTTGTAAGTCGTAAGGATCTTACAAGAGTATTTTCTCCTTGTAAGTCGAGAGGACTTACAATTGTCGTTCACCATATGGGGATATTTCTCGCCATTGGTGGAACTCGGTTGGAACATATTTTGTTCGTGCCCGTGTATTATATACAAGATTCGATATCGAATTACTTGTAGGGCATAAATTTGTGGTGTTTTGATGGCTTAAGAACATGTTCAGATCCCTGTAACTTAAGACTTTTGAATTTTATAAGCCGTGAAGGTCTTATAGAAGGTATGTTATCCTTACGTGTAGTGAGGATCTCGTAAGTGTATTTTCTCCTTAGGAATCGTATGGATTCCTAAGTGTGTTACTGTTTTGTAAGTCGTAAGGATCTCACGCAGGTGTTTTCTCCTGACAAAATCGTGAGGACTTTGCAAGTGCATATTTTCCTTTCTTTTAACGAGTTTGTGCTCTCTCGCGTTTTCATAAGCTCGCCGGTAGCCCTGCTATTTTTATTTACGGCGCCCTTTCGAGTTTTCATCCATGCCCATTTTGCTTGTGAAAATACCTTTTTTTAGGTGGCCCGTAAGGTACCGCACCATTAGCTGTAGGCCCCGATATTTTTTGAAGGACCGCATCTTGTAGGACATGGGAGAGGTATGAATTGTTTATCCCCGTGGATTGTATACGGCGATCAATATGGGGATCCACCGTAAGGCTAAACATATTAGTTTAAAGGACATTTCGGTCTGTTATTAGTTTGGGAACATTTCGGTCCAACATTCCCGTGTTTGGGGACGAAGTTTTAGTTTAAGGACTTCTCGGTCCAAAGCCAGTTTAAGGACGTAGTGGTCCATTATTAGTTTAAGGACTTTTCGATCCATTATTAGTTTAGGGACATTTCGGTCCAACATTCCTGTGTTTAGGGACGATGTTTTTTTTGGTACTACTTTCAGAGTTCGGACTCAGGAAGACAGCGAGCAGACACAAGCGTCGTCATCTATCATTGACCTAACTCATGACTCTTCAAATGTAGTAATTTTTGAGTAATCAGCCATTTATTGGCCGGAATAGTCTTTCGCCATACATATCCATGAGCAGGTAGACTCTACCTTGGATGACTTTGTCCATGATGTACGGGCCTTCATAATTTGGCTCGAACTTTCCCCTCTTTGCACGATTGGGAATTATCGGTCTTTTAACAACTAGCACGAGTTCGCCTTGGCGGAATGTTCTCGAAATGGTCAGTCTTTCATATGACCGTGTCATTCTTGCCTTATAAGATTCCAGATTTTTTTGAGCTATAAGACGGGTTTCATCGAGGGCGTTGAGTTCTTCGAGCCTAAGATGAGCATTTTCTTCATCTATTAGCTCGTATTGAACTGCTACTCATAAAGAAGGGGGTTCTATCTCTAATGGGAGCACCGCTTCAGCGCCAAACACCAATGCATATGGTGTTGTATTTGTGGCCGTCTTGAACGTTGTTCAATACGCCCAAAGGGTTTCATGCATCCTTTCGTGCCAGTCCATTTTGTTTCTGGACACCGTCTTTTTTATAATCTTGGTCAAGGTCTTGTTGAATGCTTCATCTATACTATTGACCCGAGGATTATAGACTGAGCAGTATCATTAATCTATCTTGTGTTGTTGTGCGAAGCGGCTTATTTTATGGCTTCTGTAAAATGGTCTATTATCTGAGATAATCCGTCGCGGAGTCCCGAACCAATATATGACATGAGTTTTGAAGAAGTGGAGGATATTCTCCGTCTTCACCTCCCTTAATGGTACTGCTTCTGCCCACTTAGAGAAGTAGTCGGTTGTTGCCAGTATAAACCGGTGTCCTTTGGATGATGCCGGTTCGATCGGACTAATTATATCGGTTTCCCACATTTCGAATGACTAGCTGGCCACTGTCGGGTGTAGCGGATTTGGGTGATGATGTATGAAGTTCCCATGAATTTGGCACGAGTAACACTACTTCGCATATTCAAGACAGTCCTGAATCATCATGTGCCAATAGTAGCCCATTATTTTTAGCTTCAGCTTTATCTTTGGCCCAGCTTGATGAGAGTCACAAAGTCCGTCGTGTACTTTTGGAACGACTTTTTTTGCTTCCTCCGACCCCAGGCATCTTAGCCATAGGCAGTCGAATGATCTCTTATATAGAGTATCATTGATGAAGGCAAATGACAAAGCTCGTTTCATAAGCTGATATCTTGACGACGCATTTTCAGGTGTTCGTTGGGACTTAAAGTAGTCTATGAAGACTTCCCTCCAGTCCTTGGCCTCTTGTTCGTCCTTTATTTGAAGGACTATTTGTTCCGTCATTTCTTCTCTTTCAGGTGACTCTTTCAGGTCTTCCGAAGATATATCTGCTGGCGTGAGGATCTTGCGACTTTGAACAATGATTCTTACGTCGTCGAGGTTCTCGTCGGCTAATTCTTTAGCCAACTTGGCTAATGCATCCGCTTTGCTATTTTCCGCTTGCGGTATGCTTTCCAGGATATAGGAAGGGATTTGTGTCAGCAGCTGCCGCAATCTTTCGCTGTACCTTATCAACTCTGGCTTGCATATCTAATAATCGCCGTTTATTTGACTAACGATCAGTTATGAGTCTTCATATATGAGGATGTTCTTGATTCCCGTGTCGATAGCGATCTCAATACCGGCTATCAAAGCTTCATATTCTGCTTCGTTATTAGTCCTAGGTTCCGTCAAGGAGAGGGCGTAACGCAATATTTCTCCTTGCGGGGTCATGAAAATAAGACCCACCCCGGTTTTGATTACGGGAGTGTTTTGCTTTTGCCTCTTCATGGAAGATACTCCATCAAAGTAGAGATCCCATTGGGAATCATTTTCTTCTTTCTCTTCTTCGACTGCGTCGAATGCTTGCTCATCTGGCAACTCGCAATTTAGAAGAGAGTCAGCTGGTATCAGATGTTCCGCTAGAAATTAGCAATGGATTGTACTTTCACCGCTTTGAGGGGTCGATAATTTATTGAGAACTCCAGCAGCAAGAGGGCCCATTTGGCCAGCCTTCCCATCAGTATGCCTTCGACATCAGATATCTGAGAGGATCCACCTTTGATATGATATGAACCTCATACGCTAAGGCATAGTGTCTGAGCTTCGTTATTACGAAGATCAATGCCAGACAATGCTTTTCAATGCAGGAGGAGTTGCTTTCTTCCTCCAGGAGAACTCGACTCGGATAGTAGAGAGCTCTCTTCTTTCCTTGATCATTCTCCTGTGCCCACAATGCGCGTAGAGAATCCTCAAGGGCTATTGTATATAAGATAAGGGTTTTCCCTTAACCAGAGAAGCCAATACTGAAGTATTGCAGGTAATGTTTGATCTCGTTTACTGCATTTTGGCATTTTTGATCCCAGACGAACAGGGTTGTAACGACCCCAATATTACTATACCATCGTGTTTTATTTCTTTAGTAAAATATTGTATTTATTTATTCTTATTATTTTTCCGTATATTTTGTTTTCTATTAAATATATTATTTTATTATTCCATCTATTTTTTCCAAAACCCATTTCTTTAAACTAAATTTTAACCTATTCAAAATTAAATGCAAGACTTGATCTAGCCCATAACCCAAATCCAATATCATTTTCATTTCCTTTTATAAAACTATGAGCCCAAAAGCCCACTTTATTTTCAAGCAACAACATATATTTAATTTTAATTAAATATGTGCATGAACAATCTTGTAGTTTATTGGTTAAGTCTTTGCATTATTATTCTATAGATCACATGTTCAAATCCATATTCTTGCAATTATTTTTTTATCAATTTTTTATTTTTCTCATAACTTACAAATGAGACCTTTCATTTCCAAAATGAATGGTGACCTTTCATTTCTCTTTTAATTCCCATATTGAATGCATATATTATTATAGATAATTCACCATTACACTATCTTTATTAGTCCTCCTCTTTCTTTTTTTCCTCACATTTTTCTATCTCTCCCTTCTCCCTCTTCACCCAGAGTTCTAAAAGAAGAACACAAAAAAGTTTTCAAGAAGGTCTCGCTAGTAACGCGAGACTATTGACGGATAGATAAGCCCGGTGACAATACCGGCTTGTGTATGTAAGTCCCACCTCCCTCTCTCCTTTGCTACTCTAAAAACATCTTTTAATAAAACACGACGGAATCGGATTCAAACCGATTTCCGATTCGGTTTCTTTCTAAAAATCCCACTTTTCTTAAACACAACCCTATTAAACCATTACATGTTGACTATTAATCATTAACAAACATGTTGAACAAATTTCATGACAATCTATATCAGTTTGTAACTTTTATCGCTCTTTTTTAGTAAAATATCATGTAGTTTCATTTTGACATTAAATCATCACAATCTTGCTATACCTTTAAGTTAGATCACGAGGTAATGACCTACCTTCTCACAAAACTCATACGAAACATAACACAATACTTTTTGGGAACATAGAATACGGGAAACGAACCTTTACATATAAATATCCTTTACTAATAAAACCATTTTTACAAGATTTAGTATTTTTTAAACAAATTTTTGCAAAGTGCCGCTACAACCCATTTTGGGAAACCGACTGGGATGGTGCGGATTATCGCACGTCACTGGGCTTAGTAGTGCGAGATGCAGACCCCCGCAAGGGGCATTCGGTCTCAAAAGATTTACAAAATACAAAATCTTAAGAAAATGAGATTTCTAGAAATATAATATATATTAAAAATTATTTTATATATATATATATATATATATATAATTAAAATATCAACTTTGTGATAATATAAATATTCCAACTTTTTATAAAATCATAAGAGTAACTTTAAATTAAAATACCATGAATTCCATACTCAGTACAATATTACAATTTAATATCCTATATTATGAAATTAGGTTAATTTCACTAGAAACATCACATATATAAAACTACATTTATTACAATTCTAAAGACGATAATTAAACACTTGGGGTGTATTTTGAAAGTTATACAAAAGTATTTTTTACATAAACCCCCTCAAGTTCTATAAATTATCCTAAGGACCCTAGTAAACATAGGTTTAAGCGGGACCAGTCTCTTGAGCCTCAGGGAGCCGGAGATATGGGTGCTTGCCTATCTAAGGTAGAAAACTTAACAACGGTGTTATCAACACGGTAATCGTTTTTGAAAAAGACACAAATTCTGGGCCCATGTGCAGCGGTTACCGATAATATCAAAACAATCAGGACTTCAATTTCTTTTATAATTATTCTGACTCAGACTGAGTCTCATTAATAATCTGACTTGAATATGATTCAAGTACAATCGACAATATTACAATCCAACATGAATACATATATTCAATATACATTCAATCTGTATTGACCGAACCGAACCATGGATATACTTCCATTTACACGATTCTCCAGTTACATCCAGTTACTGATATCATGGTTTTGGCAAGTCATTCTTATATATAAGACAATACAATTTACAATACAACACAAATAATACAATCAATACATCGCGGGGTTTAAGGGGTAGATTGATACGGAAGGTGTTAGAAGTGGCACGAGACTGCAAGATTTAAGACACCTAACCTGAATCCTATTGCTGTTGTACCGTGGCATAATGGTTCCTTATACTTCCTTTTTCCCTAGTCTCTAGCATATAGAGACTTCTCTCGTATACACTGGTATCCTTCTGTACTAGGCTACAAACAACAGCGTTAATCATATAATACAACTTTAAAATCTACCTTCTCTTTCTGTCTATTCTAATTCTCCCTTTTCTTTGGGAATTACCGAGCGATTTTTTCACTGACGACATTCTCTTTCTTCTTCTTTGAATGTCGTAAGGTGGTTTGGATCTTCCAGAGATCGAGCCCAGCGCTAAAGTCTTAGACCAGCTTACTGAAGATCCAGAGCTTTAGTTTCATTGTACACATTTCCTTTCAGTACTTTACATTTCTGTTATGCCACTGTTTAGGCATCGCTTTATTCCATGTATTTACTTTTCCATGTATTATAAAATGAATGTGAATAAATAAAGTTGCTGTTTTATTATATTTTGTCTCTTGTGTATTTAAATTTATAATGTTTAGAAATGCTTAGCGTATTTAATTCATAGTAAGTATGTAGCGGCCAGTCGCGTCCCCTTCGCCGTACACCGGGAAGCGGGGCGTGACAGGTTTTATTGGCGGCCCATGCAGGTCAGAGCTGTATGTAATCTTACCATGCAGTTCCGTTCTGCGTGGACAACCTAAGCAATATAACACAAGAACCAGCAACTGAAAACATTCTTTACATTACATATTCCTTGAAGTCCATCTCAAGACTTTTGAATTCTTAACTCTTATTCACCCTTTCTATTTGTATCTCGTTGGCATATTAGCTTAATTGGTTAGAGTAGCAATCGACGGAGCTCGGAGACAACATCATCCTAATCCTATTTCCTTACTCTGTTGCAATATCTTTCTTTAGTAATTTCGAGGGCGAAATTATTTTTAAGGAGGGTAGAATGTAACGACCCCAATATTACTATACCATCGTGTTTTCTTTCTTTAGTAAAATATTATATTTATTTATTCTTATTATTTTTCCGTATATTTTTTTTTCAATTAAATATATTATTTTATTATTCCATCTATTTTTCCCCAAACACATTTCTTTAAACTAAATTTTAACCTATTCAAAATTAAATGCAAGACTTGACCCAGCCCATAACCCAAATCCAATATCATTTTCATTTTCTTTTATAAAACTATGAGCTCAAAAGCTCACTTTCTTTTCAAGTAACAACATATATTTAATTCTAATTAAATATGTGCATGAACAACCTTGTAGCTCATTGGTTAAGTCTTTGCATTATTATTCCATAGATCACATGTTCAAATCCCCATTCTTGCAATTATTTTTTAATCAATTTTTTATTCTTCTCATAACTTACAAATGAGACCTTTCATTTACAAAATGAATGGTGACCTTTCATTTCTCTTTTAATTCCTATGTTGAATGCATATATTATTATAGATAATTCACCATTATACCATCTTTATTAGTTCTCCTCTTTCTTTTTCTTCCTCACATTTTTCTATCTCTCTCTTCTCCCTCTTCACCTAGAGTTTTAGAAGAAGAACACAAAGAAGTTTTCAAAAAGTTCTCGCTAGTAACGCGAGACTATCGACGGATAGACAAGCCCGGTGACAATACCGGCTTGTGTATGTAAGTCCCACCTCCCTCTCTCCTTTGCTACTCTAGAAACATATTTTAATAAAACACGACGGAATCGGAGTCAAACCGATTTCCGATTCGGTTTCTTTCTAAAAATCCCACTTTTCTTAAACACAATCCTATTAAACCATTACATGTTGACTATTAATCATTAACAAACATGTTGAACAAGTTTCATGACAATCTATATCAGTTTGTAACTTTTATCGCTCTTTTTTAGTAAAATACCATGTAGTTTCATTTTGACATTAAATCATCACAATCTTGCTATACTTTTAAGTTAGATCACGAGATAATGACCTACCTCCTCACAACACTCATATGAAACATAACACAATACTTTTTGGGAATATAGAATACGGGAAACGAATGTTTACATATAAATACCCTTTACTAATAAAACCATTTTTACAAGATTTAGTATTTTTTAAACAAATCTTTGCAAAGCGCCGTTACAACCCATTTTGGGAAACTCGACTGGGATGGTGCGGATTATCGCACGTCCCTGGGCTTAGTAGTGCGAGATGCAGACCCCCGCAAGGGGCATTCGGTCTCGAAAGATTTACAAAATACAAAATCTTAAGAAAATAAGATTTCTAGAAATATAATAAATATTAAAAATTATTTTATATAAATATATATATGTATAATTAAAATATCTACTTTGTGATAATATAAATATTCCAACTTTTTCTAAAATCATAAGAACCACTTTACATTAAAATACCATGAATTCCATACTAAATACAATATTACAATTTAATACTCTATATTATGAAATTAGGTTAATTTCACTAGAAACATCACATATATAAAATCTACATTTATTACAACTCTAAAGATGATAATTAAACACTTGGGGTGTATTTTGAAAGTTATACAAAAGTATTTTTACATAAACCCCCTCAAGTTCTATAAATTATCCTAAGAACCCTAGTAAACATAGGTTTAAGTGGGACCAGTCTCTTGAGCCTCAGGGAGCCGGAGATATGGGTGCTTGCCTATCTATGATAGACAACTTAACAACGGTGTTATCAACACGGTAATCGTTTTTGAAAAGACACAAATCCTGCCGCTCATGTGCAGCGGTTACCGATAATATCAAAACAATCAAAACTTCAATTTCTTTTATAATTATTCTGACTCAGACTGAGTCTCATTAATAATCTGACTTGAATATAATTCAAGTACAATCTTTAATATTACAATTCAAGATGAATCCATGAATACATATATTCAATATACATTCAATCTGTATTGACTGAACCGAACCATGGATATACTTCCATTTACATGATTCTCCAGTTACATCCAGTTACTGATATCATGGTTTCGGCAAGTCATCCTTATATACACGATAATACAATTTACAATACAACACAAATAATACAATCAATACATCGTGAAGTTTAAGGGGTAGATTGGTACGGAAGGTGTTAGAAGTGGCACGAGACTGCAAGATTTAAGACACCTAACCTGAATCCTATTGCTGTTGTACCGTGGCATAATGGTTTCTTGTACTTCCTTTTGCCCTAGTCTCTAGCATATAGAGACTCCTCTCGTATACACTGGTATCCTTCTGTACCAAGCTACAAACAACAGCGTTAATCATATAATACAACTTTAAATTCTACCTTCTCTTTCTGTCTATTCTAATTCTCCCATTTCTTTGGGACTTACCGAGCGATTTGTTCGATGACGACATTCTCTTTCTTCTTCTTTGAATGTCGTCAGGTGGTTTGAATCTTTTAGAGATCGAGCCCAGCGCTGATGTCTTGGACCAGCTTACTGAAGATCTAGAGCTTTAGTTTCATTGTACACATTTCCTTTCAGTACTTTACATTTCTGTTATGCCACTGTTTAGGCATCGCTTTATTCCATGTATTTACTTTTCCATGTATTGTAAAAAGAATGTGAATAAATAAAGTTGTTGTTTTATTATATCTTGTCTCTTGTGCATTTATATTTATATTGTTTAGATACGCTTAGCGTATTTACTTCATAGTAAATACATAGCGGTCTCGTCGCGTCCTCTGCCCGTATACTGGGAAGCGGGGCGTGACAAGGGTCCTCTTCTTCATCAGATGACTAAAGGGATGACATTTTCCGGAGAGCTTGGTTATGAACCGCCGGATGTATGCAAGCTTTCCTTGGAGAGATCGCAATTGTCTGAGGGTTCTTTGCGAAAGCATTTCTATAATCGCCTTGATTTTTGAGGGATTGATTTCGATGCCTCGGTGACGAATGATGAATCTCAGGAATTTTCCTGAGGAGACTCCAAACGCGCATTTAGAGGGTTCATCTTCAGATTATACTTCCGGAGAAGTTCGAACACTATTTTTAAATGTTCCCAATGCTCCTCATGAGATTTTCTCTTCACCACATGGTTGTCGATGTAGAATTCGACGATCTCATGTATGAGGTTATCAAAGATTTTTGTTATGGCCCTTTGGTAGGTAGCACATGCATTCTTTAAGCTGATAGGCATCACCTTGTAGCAGGATACGTCTAACGGTGTCCGGAAGACGGTATGCTTCTGGTCTTCAGGATCCATTTTTATTTGGTTGTATCCTGAAGATCCATCCATGAAGAAGAAAAGCTCTTGGGTGGATGTGTTATCGATCATTAATTCGGTAACGGGTACTGGGAAGTCATATTTCGGGCATGCTTTGTTGAGGTCCCAAAAGTCCACACAGATATGAACTGTCCCATTGTTCTTCATCACCAGAACGATGTTAGAGATCCATTCAGGATATTGAACCTCTTGGATGAAGTCGGAGTCGATCAGTTTCTTGACTTCGGCGTTGATACTCATCTCAAGTTCGAGCCGCATCCTTCTTAGTGCCTATTTGATTGGCTTTATGTCTGGCGATATGGCCAGTTTATGTACCGCTACTTTTGGATATAAACCCGGCATTTCGGAATACTTCCATGAAAAGTAGTTTTTGTACTGCATGAGCACGTCTTTTAACGTGGCTACCTTTAGATAGTAGCTCACTGACAAACGTCGGCCTCGGATCGTCCTCCATTCCTAATTTGATTTTCCTTAGGTTGTCCGCCGTGGTGTGTATCCAGTTCTCCAGCTCTCTTGGTGCCAATGGAAATTCTGATATCTCCCCATCATCCTCTTCATTTATGAAGCATCCAAAAAAGTCAATCATATTCTCGTGCCTTCCCTCCCTCGAGAGAGTTATCATATAACAAGTATGAGTCCGCTTCCATTTTTGTGGTCGAGCTGGTCCTATCCTAACGGTATAGGTCTTCTTTGGCTCATGTTTTTATGGCGGGCTTATCTTCCAACTCTTGGATAATATAAACATGCCTTGCTGGTATTGGTCATCCACCCAGTTTTTGAATGTGAAGCAGTCCTCAAGGGGATGTCTTATTGCTTGGTGATAGGAGCAATAATCCAGGTGATGGACCTCATTTATTTTTTCGCGATGCCGAGACTCCGGAAGCGTCATCATTTGGTGCTTCATGACAAGATTGAATATTTTCTTTGTCTTGTCTCGAGAGAACGAATATTTCTGCCCTATTTTCTTTATAAATGACGGGCTTCAACTGAGGTTTTCTCGATTGAACGACATCTTGGACCTGTTTTGTCGTCCTTGAAAGTTGTTTGCATTCCTCGACCTATTTTTATATTTGCTTCGGGATTTTCTTTTTTCGCGAAAGTATTCAACGGGATGTGGATGAAGGTCATTACGGTCTACTTCTCCCACTGATTTTTGATTGAGCTGTTGCATTTTGGCCTTTTCGTAAATGGCCATTTCGCAGCTCTGGTTGTCTTGGCTCGCTTGACAAGCTTGTTTTATTAACTTGTCAATTTGTTCTTCGAGCGATAGACTTAACGTTTTTAGAGCAGGATCTCGCTCCGATTCAACGTCATGGCTACTTGGAAGAGCATTTTCCTCTTCACTCGAGCTATTTATAACGTGGAAACTGTAGATTTGCTTCCGTTTCTTGGACCGAACGTATCCCAGCCCAGTCGTTTCCAGCTTCTTGTTGGGCTTCTTTCGCTGAGTCCCGAGAATATCCTAAATCTTTTTGTAGAATTGGGTCTGCCGAACTGTTTGTTCGAGAGGTACGCCTTGACGCTTTACCAATTTCTATAATCCCTCCGCATAATATCATGGCTTACGGATGGGATGGAACCTGACAAGAGTGGGGTCGACACCATGCCAGACTTCCCTTTCCACCTTGGTCTCCATAGATTTGTAGAAGAGGATCGCCTTTTCACCTCTTCGTTTAGGAGGCGCGTAGAAGGTTTGCAGTTCTTGTACGCTATATATATCGAGCGCATCAAGTTCCCTATAGTGTCGAGGCGGAGCCATTATAATTTGTAGACTCTGATCTGATTCGGCGAGGGTCTACATCGACGGACGGACGGAGAACACTGCATTGGCCTCGTCTTCGGAGTCGCTGCTAAAGACTAAAATAGGAGTAGATGGTCCGGGTTTATTGTTTTGCCTTTGAGGTTGCCCCGAGTAAACTATTTGTTCGTCTTCCATGGTGTCGGTTCCAAACATCGGGATGGTGACCGTGGATTTTTTCTTATTGTCCGGCTTGTGGCACCTTTCAGTATCCTCGAAATTCGGCAGAAAGTATTTCGCATTTTCATACTTCCGCACTACATTTACCGAGAATGGATTGAGTTCTCCCATACCGGTGTACTCCGCGCCATCCTTGAAATACTTCATACACTGATACTGTGTAGAAGGGATAATTTTATACTCGTGTAACCAAGGTCTGCCGACTAAAGCGTTATAGTAAGTTTTGGTGTCAATGACATAAAATTTGATTCTAATGACGAGCAGCCCGAAGCATAGCGTCAGTATTATGGACCCAAGTGTCCGTGACGACTGTGAGATGGTAATTTTATCTCAGGCAAGGTGTTGAACATTCATGCAAATTTCTTTTAGCACTCTCACGTTGAGAAGATTAATGGAGGATCCGTTGTCGATAAGGATTTTCCCTATCTTGATGTCATGGCAGTACCCGGTGATGTATAGAGGTCGATTATGTTCGCATGTACTGAGGAGTAGATCTTCATTGATGAATGTAATATCAGCCGTGTGGACCTCTGCCAGTTCATCTTTCATCTTTTCTTCCCCGAGGAAAGCTTAGAACTGATCGGGCTCTTGTAAGGCCTTGATCAGGGAATCTCGTGCCTCTTTGGACGGGAGGAAAGCATCCAATATAATTATCTACGAGGGTATTTTCCACAGATGTGCTAGGACGTTATAATCCACCTTGTTTTTTTAGGCGTGTCCTTTGCGGCGAGCTCTTTGACCACTTCTTCATCGAGGGTGATTTCTTCAGGCATTTTCCCTTTCCTTTTGTCCTTTTTGTTCGAACTTTTATTTGCAGGTCTGAGATTCTTTTCAGGCAGTGTACGGTTACGAAGCTAATGTTCTCGTAGTTTTGCTCCTCCTCTTCTTTCTCCGAGGTGGAATCTTCAAAGAGAGAGTTGAGGGGTATTTCGTCTCAGAATCGCTCCCAAAAGTGAGAACTTGGGGGTTTTCTCTTTCCGAATTGGTACCAACTATATGAATGTCACCAGTTGTTTTTTATGCGTGTCCGTCTCGCCACTCTCAGGTCGACGAGTGCGAGCTTCGATCTTCTCCTTCTTGAAGTGTTTTCGATGGGAAACATATATTTACCATCACTTCTTAAAGGCGTTGCACTCCTAGAGGGATGGGAGAACCTTCAATGATAGAGCCAGTATTTTGGATGTTATTCTCCTATGTCGAAATATGGGATTCCAGCAGTGTACATCAGGAGCGGTGGCGGTTTCATCCCCATAGACAGGGTTTTGGCGAACCGCTTTTCAGCTTTAGTCCTGCTGTAACAACGCTAACTTTCTATACGAATTCTTTCAAAATACAGAAAGGCACACTTAAGCCTGAGCACGAGTTATAAGTTTGTTTTGCTTTAGAACAGCAAGAAAGAGCTTGTAGCTCACTGGTAAGGCCTTGCACTGCTGAACCAAAGCAACAGATTTCAAATCCCATCAGCCACATATTCTTTTTATTTTAAATTCTTTTAATCTTTTTAGAAGCCCAAAAGACTACACGTGCACTACACATAAACTGAAGAGACACAAGATAATCAAACACGTGCACTGTAGAATACCAAACGACCCGACCCAATACCCCAACACCAACCCAGACCGTCGGCATTGGGCCGGCGACAAGCCTAGAAAATCTAGTGAGGTCGGGTCAAACCGTCCCAAATGCTTCCAAACTTCACTCCCTGCATCTCTTCAGCTACCCCACTAAACCCACATTACTTGTTTACTCTGAATTAATCCAGAGAACAATAAAATGCCATTTAATCCCAATTTTAATGCATATTTCAATGCATTCTTTAAACACCCTAAACCTTAATTTTTCCCTATAAATACCACCCTCATTTCATACCTCCTCACTCATAATTCCCTGCCAAAACTCTCAAGAAATTTCCAAGTTCGCATAGTGTACAAGTGGAGTTAACAAAGGGCGAAACTCCGACGAAGTTCCGGCCACGATACAAGGAGTTTCCGGTAAAGAAATGAAGAACCGACGAATCCTAGACCTCTTCCTATCTCCCCCCCTCATCAAAGCCAGTAAGTCTTATTCTTCTATCTCATCTTGATCTCTAAAAAGTTCTATTTCTAAAACCCGATGGAAGCGGAGTTAATCCGACTTCCTATTCGGTTTTCCTTAAAATCTAGATTTTTTTTTAATCAAGATAACTTCATATTCTCACATATTGTTAAGAAAACATTAACAAGACTAGTAAAACAAGTTTTACCTCAAAATAACTATTGTGGTAACTTTTATCGCATTTTTACATTAAAATACCTTTATATTTCAATTCGACATGCTTATACCTTTTAACCGTATTACCTTAGAAAAACTCACGAGGTAATGACCTATCTCATCACAACACACATATCTATCAGAGCACGATAAATCTTGGGACAATAGAATACGGGAAATACGACCTTGCAAATAATGCTCTTTAACTTATAAAATCCGTTTTCCTTAAAAGATGTATTAAAATATTTCCATGCAATTGAGCCTCTACAACCCATTTTGGGGACCCCGTTTGGGATGGTACGGATTATCGCACATTCTTGGGCTTAGCAGAGCGAGATGCAGACCTCCGCAAGGAGTATTCGGTCTCGATGGAATTTTATACATTTTTCTTTAGAAAATGAGATTTTTACAAGAAAATAAATAAAATTATTTTCATTAAATATATATATATATATAATTATTACCAAAATACTTATTTTAAATATATATAATATTCCATGTTTCCAAAAATCAAGAAAAGAAGTCAAATATTACATGAAACTACCATGATAATTCAAAACAACATCCATATTACAAATAAATATCATATATTATAAAATTAGGTTTTATTCACTAGAAATGTCACATTTATAAAATATACATTAATGAAAACTCTAAAGATGATAATTAAATGCTTGAGGTGTATTTTGAAATTATACCAAAACTATTTTTACATAAAACACCCTCAAGTTATACTAAATTACAATAAGGAGCCTAGTAAACATAGGTTTAAGTGGGACCAGTCTCTTGAGCCTGAGAGATTCGGAGATATGGGTGCTTGCTTATTTAAGGTAGACAATATAACAAACGGTGTTATTAACACGGTAATTGTCTTGGAAAAAGACACAAATCCTGCGGTCCATATGCAGCAGTTACCGATAACATCAAAACCTTAATTCAGGACTTCAATTCTTTTCTAATTGTCTTACTCAGACTGAGTCTAAATATAATCAATCTGACTTGAATGTGATTCAAGTATGAAACCATAATTCAATATGAATCCATATACTCAATTTATTCAATCTATACAACTTGACCGAACCGAACCATGGATATACTCTATTTACATGTTCATCCATTATATCCGTTCCATTACTAATATCATGGTTTCAGCAAGTCATCCATCTATATAAATTATAATACAAGACAAGACAATACAATCCATACAATCAATACATAAACACTACGGGGTTATAAAGGGGTAGATCGGTACGGAATATGTTAAAGGTGGCACGAGGTGGTCACTTAAGACGTAATTACACCCATACCGTTGTTCTGTGGTATTATCGACAGAGCCTTCTACTACGGGTTACCAAAGTCTCCGGTGTAAGTTAGACTCCTCTCGTATACACTGGCATTTTCCGTACCAAGCTACAAACAACTGCGCTAACATTATAATAAAAACATTATAAAACTATACCCCCTCTCTCTGTCTATTCTACTTCTTCCTCATCTTTGGGACTTACCGAGCGATTTGTTCGCTGACGACATTCTCTTTCTTCTTCTTTGGAATGTCGTCAGGTGATTCGGACTCACTGGAGATCGAGCCCAGCAGCGAGGACTTGGACCAGTTTGCTGAAAATCCAGAGCTCTAGTTCACTTGTACATTGCATTCCCTTTACATTTCTGTTTTGCCACCGTTTAGGCATTGCTTTCATTCCATGTATTTACCTTTCCAGATGTATTGTAAAAAGAATGTTAATAAATAAAGTTTCTATTTATTTAAATCTTGTCTTTTGTGTACATTTTATTTTATATTACTTAGATACGCTTAGCGTGTTTACTTATGAGTAAATACGTAGCGGCCTCGTCGCGTCCTCTACCCGTATACTGGGAAGCGGGGCGTGACACCTGCTCTTATTTGTCACATGCATCGGGAGAACTTTATGACCCGTACTTGCCGCAGCTGCTTTATCTAGACGCTGCCACTTGTCCTTTTCGTATATGGCCGTTTCGCGTTCTCGGTCATCTTTACTCTTTTGAAAAGTCTCGTTTAGTAGCTTTTCAATTGGGTCTTCTTCTGGCTGCTTCGGGTATTTTAGCGACGATTCTGTCCCCAGCTCTTCTGCGTCGCTTTCTGACGCTGGTGGAGTTTCTTCGTCATATAACGACGAATGGGAGATCATGTGATAACTAACTGCATAGTCTTCCGCTTCTTCTGATGAGTCATTTCCCTCATCATTGTCACTGTTTCCGCCCTTAAGAATATGCAAGAGGAATTCTTCGAGCATGACTGGTGTCTACGCCTTCTGGTTATATTCTTCCAGCACGTCTATGTATTTCTGAAGCTATATGCGCTTGTCTTCAA
The DNA here is from genome assembly GCA_030015575.1 of Agapanthus africanus. Classification (NCBI taxonomy): domain Eukaryota; kingdom Viridiplantae; phylum Streptophyta; class Magnoliopsida; order Asparagales; family Amaryllidaceae; genus Agapanthus; species Agapanthus africanus. The sequence continues at coordinate 951,001,112 of CM057337.1, forward strand.
ACTCGGCAGGCTACATGGATTTCTTGGTCTTCTTCTTTTTCTTAGAAGACTTTGACAGGGTGACTTGGGGGCTTTTCCCCTTATCAAAAACTTTCAGTGTGGGATGTGGTTTCAGCATCCCTTTAATAATTTCGGATTCAAGCGGGCTTTTCCACTTGATTGCCGGACATACTTGTAGATCTTGCAGCATTCTTTTATTTTTTGCTAAATGGACTACTTCCCATGAAGTTTCTTCCACAAGTGAGCATGATACCCCATGTGCGTCCATCTTTCGGGGAGCGTACTTTTGGGGCGGGTTTACCCTCCAGTTATCAGACAGTGCGAACTTCCCCTGTTGATACTGGTTCTCGACCCAATTTTTGAAGATGTAGCAATCTTCAATTGTGTGGCTTATTATCCTATGATAGGAGCAGTAGTTGGGGTTGTTGATGTCGCTGGGTTGTGCGGATCGCCGTGGTTCTGGCAATGTGATCAAATTATTTCGTATTGCTAGCTCAAACAACCTCCTTGTTTTATCACGAGGGAACGAGAATGCACGTCCCAGACTTTCTTCCAAGGACGGGTGTGTACATGTGTTATTTTGGCGAGCAGCCGGTTTTGGACCACTCGGTTGTTGTTGCGTATTAGCAATGAAGGCCGCTTTTCCTTTACCCTTTTTATTTCGAGGATCCTTATTTGAGGAGGAGGGGCCATGACCCATCTGATCCATTTGGGCCAACTTGTCTATCAGCGCCTGGAAGGTTGTGGGTTTGAAGAAAGTCATGAACTGGGACACAGTTGATTGAGGATCGAGGGTCCCGATGAATATGCCCACAGCTGGAGACTCTTCGATGCGTTGTCCGCATTTAAACCACAGGTTTCGCCACCAGATCGCGTATTGGACCCAAGTTTCTCCCGGCTTGACCCTGACATTGATTAGTGCCATGATCGGAGTGCGTTCACTCGTGCTGGCTAATCGTTGCGTGAATAGCAGTTCCATTTCGGTGAAGGTTTTCATGGAGTCATTTAAGAACTCCGAGTACCATTCGTAAGCCGTCTCTGACAAGCTTTTGACGAATTGGCGAAGCAACAGTTTGTTGCCGCCTCCAGTATTGCCGCACAGAGCTCTGAATTTTGTGACGTGCTGGTGGGGATTACCCGTTCCTTTGTAAACATAGAATTTTGGGATCGTATATCCCAGTGGGTACTTGATTTGGTCATACCAGACCGGATATGGTCGCCCGATTTTGACTAGTTGGTTGGCAGCTTCATTGGCCTGGTGAGTTCTAATTTACCGAGCAATGTAGCCATCCAGAGCCACTTTGGAGATTCTTTCCTCTTTTGCAGCTGATAAGCCCGGGGGAGGATTTGATGTTTTTTCTCTATCATCCTCGATAATCACCGGCGGATCTTCAGCCGGTGGTTCCGGTTGGATCATCATTCCAACCATATCTCGGAATAAGAGAGTTATCTGCTTTATATTAGCAGCTTGCTCTGCAGCTTCTTTGTCATTTCTCTCCAGCACTCGTCACAAGAACTCTGTATCGGTCTCTTGCTCCTAACGTTGTTCGGTTTCTTTATCCGGACTTTCTTTTGGTCTAGTGAGCGTTGCTATCTTGGTCAGCATTTCTTGGAGCTTTTGCTGTTGCTCCTGAGCCTTTTTCAGCGACCGAGTATGCGATCAGTGACTCACTGAAGCCCGGCTTTCTTCTTTGCTGCTAGTCATGTAGATTGTATGTATGGTTATGCCCCCAAACTTGGGGCGTTTAGATCTCTCGCCATTGGATTTTTCCGCCGGCGGTAGATTTTTCTACGACATCGTTCTTTTATTAGAGGTAAGAGCTGAAGGAGCTGCCATGACAGGCGCCTGTTTAGGAGGGATCTCCCGTTGTATGGCGGAGGAACGGCTTTTTTCTTGTCGGCCCTTAGATTTATTCAGTCAACGAGAGTAATTTTCGTCAAGCACAGAGTCTTGGAATTTTCTCCAGACTCTATATATCTGTGAGGAGAGCCATTGATGAGGCTGCGCCGGCTGTTTCTGTACTAGGGCTTTATCAAGCGGAGGTGATTTCTTCAGTACCGCCGTCGGGGAGTTCTTGCGTACTCTCCTAAGTGGGTCAAAATTGTTCCCAGTTAGAACAACAACATTGATATCCACCATAGGTGTTGGTGGGGTGAGCCCAGAGGGGGAGTTTCCTCCAGCTTCTTTACTCGGCGCCAGTGGCGATGTCGAGCATGCCTTGCAGCAGAAACTGCCTCCATATTAGAGACGCCTTCATCATGCCCCCAGCGTTGCTGGGGAGCTTCGTTTACTGTCATACTTTAGAAGACTGATATTCTTAGCGGAGCTGGAGTGGAGCTGGCCAATCTTTCGAAGATCGATTGTTTGGAAGGGAAAGCACTCTTATCGGCTTCACCTGCAGCAGGAGCAGGGAGAGCTTGTTGTTTTGGGGTAGCTCCTTCAGGTATCATGGTTTCTTTGCGGGCCCTTTCGAGTTCTTGCTCAGCTTGTTGAAGACTGAGACGCCAGAGTTTGACGGCTTACTGATAGGAACCGTCATGGTTTCCAGCCGATCAAAGACTGGCCTTCTACGAGTTTCTTCTTGTGGCACTGAGGCGCCAAAGTTCATAGGTGGGAGTATGGTCCTTAAGAATAGCCCGGTGGTGGCTTGAGTGACCAGTCCTACTGGCATTGAGAAGATGGAGGCCGTGTTGGGCCCGTATGTCACTCCTTCAGTTGGGACGAAGCAGAAGTTGCTGTTGCATGAAGTGTAGTTGAGTGCCATTGATTCTGCACAGGAGCAAGACACCAAGTTTTAGTATCTTGAATCTACGGACAACAGTAGCGAACCGCGATTTTGTTCGCGATCACAACACACGAAATGTGGAGTGGAAAGAGAAAGAGGTCTCACCGGGCGTGCCAGAATCCGTTTACCACCGAAAACTGGACTGAGATGTGGAGTCGTCTAGCCTGAATTTGGGGCAGATGCTTTTTGGACATATCCACCCAGCTCTTCGAAGATACCAGGTTTATTTATGGCACAATATATCGGAGGTTTGGATAGATACGACCGATGTAGCAGACTTCATTAGTTCCCCCTCATTTGTGAGGGGTTTTTGATTGTGCGAACGCTCTTCCCTGCAGGTGCAAGCCCCTGCGGTTAATTACGTTATCGCGTTGCGATAACCACTTCTCTTGCTCCTGTAGGTCACTTCATGTCGTGTTATGTTTGTTTTATTTTAGTTGCCCGTGGATTGTATACGGAGACTAGTTTATGTCGTCCCCCGTAGGGTGCGAATTATTCTAAATCCGTATATTTTAGATTTGGGTTTGAACTTAAGTTGTATGTTCCGTTAGTTTAAAAAATATTTTATTTTATTTAAGGACCATTAACCTGATTTTAGATTAAGATAAACTTAAATATATGAGCATTTGGGCTCAATTTATTTTAAGTAAGGATACGTTAGTCTTATTTGAGACTGAGATCAATCTAGAAATATTTTAAGGATTATTAAATTTTATTAAGATATAACAACAGAGCATTTAAGCTCAGCTGCAAGAAAACTTCAGAGACTTAGCCAATTTGGGCTTGGTCTTAGGCTTTTTCCCTTTATTCAGAAGTGCTAAGCACTTAATTACTACTCTGACGCTCACGTGTGTATCAAGTGAGGCGCTCAGACATAAGCGTTACCCAATCGGTGCTAAGCACTTAGTCGTTTTGACTATATATATAGTGCTAAGCATTTTTTACTACGCTCACATGAGAAACACATGATGCGCTGAGTCTTCATTTCTGAGCGCTCATGTGGAAGCACGTGAGGCGATGAATTTATATTTTAGAAATTTAATATCTGTTAATGGCATTTGGCCATTAATGACCATCAAGATCTCCATTTTTGAAGCTTTGGGAAGGTTTTCTTGGAGAACTAAGTTCTTCTGTTCTTTCTATAAGAACTAAGTACTTTGTGTAGGGTTAAACTCTATTTTTAGAGGAATTAAATTTCTGGAATATGTTTCTTTTCTCTCTTTTCCTTTTTATCTAGTTTTTTCCCTAAATTTTGAGTCTGAAGAACTAAACCTTCCCTATGAGAATTAAATTCTCAACTTGTGGAAGATTTTTTTTACGGATCTCAGATCCAGAGAAAGAACTAAGTTCTTTTATGAAGGGTTAAACCATTGTTTTCTTACTTGTACTAGGCATAGGAGATATATTTTTATCTCTACTTTTTCTTTACCTCGGGTTTGGAATAGGCGGAAGCTTTTTTTAGCAAGAGCTGGGGTTCCTTCTATATGTCTCATCCTTTTTTTTAGATATGAAGTCTTAAGTCCTTTATATAGGAATTTTAAACTGTTGAACAGTTTGAGAAAATCTCTCACTGAGAGATACCAATTGATAATTGGTCTTAAAGATTTTCAGGAAATTTATCCACCGTTGGTTCTTTGATCCAGTAAATTTCTGTTTAACAGAATATATTTTCTTGTTTTTTAACAAGATTAGAGAAATATTCTCCCATATAGAATTTAATTCTGTTAAACGGTGATTTTTAATCTCCATTAGATTTTTAATCCAACAGCTCTCTGTTTAACAGAGAATATCTTTCTCATTTAGAAACACCAAAGAGATATTTTCCCCTAATAGAATTTAATTCTATCAGTTGATAATTTTTTTAATTACCATTGGATCTTTGATCCAACGGATCTCTGTTTAACAGAGAATATCTTTCTCTTTTAGAAAGATCAGGGGAAATATTATCCCAAAATAGAATTTAATCCTATATAGAATTCAATTCTATCTAAATCTAGTGCTTCAGAAAGGTGTTCTTACGTGTTTAACACGTGCCCCCAGTGTGTGGGGTTTAACCTGCTTATTTTAGCTCTCATATACTTTGCATATGAACACTCACGTGTTTAACACGTGAGGCTAGTTTGCCCCTTTGGTTATTTAGTTTTAGCGCTTATATGCTTCGCATATAAGCGCTCACGTGTTTAACATGTGAGGCTAGTTTGGTCTTTAGTTATTTATGTTTTGCATATAAGCGCTCACATGTTTAACACGTGAGGCCAAACTGTGGAAATTCTTTTCTTCTTTCTTTTCTCCCGCTTTTTTTTATAAGGGAACAATGCATAGCATCTAAATTATGGTGCCGCGGTAGATCGAACCAGTATGGAAGTTGAAATAAACCACTTAGTTTCTTCCAACCGGTTGGGCATGACATTGCATCTTTATTTTGTTTCTTTCTGAATGTGATATTCTGATAACCTCTCTATTGTTGTAATATATCGTTACCGGACAATGGTTTAGGAGGTCTTCCGGTCTCCGTCTTACCGTTGAATAATTCTTTATTCTTTCTGAATCTGTGAGTTATAGACAAAAAACGTCGGTGATCCATAAACGACTCTTTCCCTCTAAACTTCAAGCGTACGACACTCGTATGAATATGACAACTGGGACACGCAAGCTTACCTTGAGTTGTCTACCTCGACAGCATGCCGTAGGCAGGAAAATCATTAATAGTCCATACCAAAGCAGACCGCCTCTGAAAAAATTGTTTACCATCTGCGTCATAGGTTCTCATTCCAGGTTCTTATAGCAACTTTGACTCATCGATCAATAGTTGAAGGTACACATCGATATTTTTTATAGGAGAAGAGGGACCGTCGATTAAAAGCGGCAACGTAAAATAAGACTGTGTCATAGCCCTCCATGGCGACAGGTTGTATATAATCACCACAACGGGCCAAGTGCTGTGAGTACGCCCGCCGCGAACCATCTCAAATGGACTGAAACCATTGCTTGCTATTGCCAGCCTCATGTTATAAGGGTGTGCGCTGAATGAAGGATGTTTTTCATCTAAAACTTTTCACGATATCGAATCTCTGGGATGATTCATTTTTCCTCTTCACGAGGCGCTTTATGGCACCACTATATTTCGGACGCTGTCTCCTCACACTTTAATAACCGTTGCTGTCTCGGTATTAATGGAAAATGATGAAAAAATTTCACGGGCACATCACTCGACCGAGGGTCTTTCTTAGGCTTGAATTGGCTGGTCCCGCACACGGGACAGTTTCAGAGTATGGCGTGTTCATTCCGGAACAAAACACAACTATTTTCACATACATGTATCTTATGATACTTCAGACCGATATTTGTGATTATCTTTTGCGCCTCATACCAGCTCGGTAGCACTTCATTTCTGTTGGGAAAACTTCCTTCAGCAATTCTAGGAGACCGGCGAAAGGATGATTACTCCATCTATTCTTGCACTTGATCTGGAAGAGATGTATGAAAAAGACAGTTTTGAAAATCCTTTGCAATTTGGATATAACGGGATCCTCGAGTCAGTCTTGTACTTCTCTAATAACGAGGGTCTAGTGCTTTCCGTATCATAAGGAAGTCCAGCAGTATTTATAAGCTCATCTATGTTATCGATTGGCGCGAATACAGTATCATCTTCTTCGACGGCTTCGTCTTCTTTAAACTGCCATTTCTCTTCCTCCTTTTCTACTACTATCCCTCGCCACTCTGTGGTTTCCATTTCGATGAATTCATTTTCCGTCTCTTGCACCCATGCCTCGTCTCCCGTTACAACGACTTTTCTCCATGAAGTTCCCACGTAGTGTAATCTCTAACGAAACTGTATCTCACGATGTGTAACTCAACTTCTGACTTTTTGAGCAATCGCTTGTTCATACACTTAGAGTAAAGACAATAGATTCTGTGCTCTTTCGGTAATCCAAGTCGTGCGTAGGCAAAATCGGTGAAAAAGCTAATACCGTCAACGAAAAAGTGGTTGACTCTCGAGGGAGTATCGACGTACATCCAACTCTTATCGTGGAGGTACGGGAATGCCATATTGGAACAGTCCGGACGAAATAAGGTTCTTATAGACAAGACGTATCGGATTAAGATTTCTTGACAGATACACGATAGACGGGATACTACGAAACGTTGGTGCTAGGTTTAATTGACGACATGGTTAATTTAAATTTCAATTAACGATTTAGCTATAAGGATTATCAAGGACCGAGAGCAAATGCTCATAACTAGGGAGTTGGATTCTTCTTCCAAGAAAGATGATGATGATATTAAATATTCTATATTGGATGTCGAGAGTAGCGGTTGTTGGGGGTAAGGCACCTATCCCATTAAGAATGCATAAAGTTTACACATATTCACTTATGCTTTCATCCGTTTTCGAGAAAATTTCGACAACACCTCCCCGCTGTTCTTGGAGTACACTGTAATAGAAAAGATGATCTGTAACATCCTAGTACATTTATACTATATATTTTGGGTATTTTAAATCTTACGACAAAATCCTTTACTTTTGTAGCTATTGGGTTGCAATGATGCAATTAGTACCTGTGGTTATTATCCGACCCGATCTGCATGTTTGAAACCCGATATCGTGCGAGATTATATCAAATATTTGCTAGTACAGTGTATCCATCCAAATCTAGAGTATATATACATATATATATATATATATAATATTTTTAATCTCTACATATCCCTTTATAATACAATATAAAAACAAAATAATATTCTTTTTCTATCTAGCCTTGCATGGCAAATTACCCCATATCAGGTGGTTGAGCTCATATATCATGTTCATATCTTAAGAGTTAGACAGACTAGTAATTGGATTGCTACGTATATTTACATAGATTTTATTTAGGGGTATATGTTTTCAACTAAAGAATATTTCATTATGGTTAAAATCTTTACGTATATTCTTCATATTTAAAAACTATATTTTTAAAGGAATATGGGTAATATTCGGAGTAATCTTGTATTATCTGTAAAATCCTACTATATATATATATTTTATATTTTCTTATAACTAATATATATATAACAGTTTAATATATATATATATAAATATATTATATATTTAATTTTAATTATTAAAACACTTTCTCTGTTTCTCTCTCTGTCCCTACTTCTCTCTCTGTCTCTTCTCCCGTCTTCTCTCTCTCACCTTCGCCAACCCCAGAACCCTAACCCACGCCTCGCCGTCCCCCTCTCGTCGTCATCCCCATCTCCTCACCATCATCTCTTCCTCGCCGTCATCACCTCTTCCTCTTCCCCGAGACCTCAACTGAACCCAACTCCACTGCCGAGAACCCATCTCCGCCACCTCGTCCCGACCTCGTCGCCGCTCCTTCTCATCGTCGTCATCATCCTCACTCCTTCGTTTTCTCTTCTTCCTCTCCATCACCTTCTTTTCCTCTTTCCTGAAGACTCACTGAGCCGACCCCAAGCCAGAACCCATCACCCCCTTGTTGTCGACCCCTCCGAGACCCGACAACCACCCGACCACCTCCATCACCTTTCCCTCCTCATCAGCAACCCCAGAACACCCACACCACACCGCACCCTCTTCTTCTCCTTCTCCTTCTCAACCCCGATCACCTTCAACCCTCACGGTCACGACACCTTGTCGTCGACTGCATTCCCCGTCACCTCGTCGCCGGCCGCCTCTCCCCTCTCCTTGCCCTCGCTAACCCAGAACCCTAGCAACACCAACAGTCCATCTTCTTCTTCTTTTCTTCTTCTTCTTTCTTCTTTTCTTGATCTCGGATCGGTTCGCCGGAGTTGCGCACGTCTCCGACGATTCAGACGACCCAGTCACCGTCGTCGTCTTGCCAGTTACCACGTCACGCAGTTGCTCAGCCAGGTCAAGTCCTGCGTACGTGATTTTTGCATCGTGACGTTATTCGGTGTCGGAACATAATATCCGTATCTTGACATGAGATTCGATCAGGAAAGTTCTAAACTTGCAACATGCTACTTTATATATACCGATATTTATATACTTAACTATAGTACATATGTTTTAATATTCAGCAAATATTATCGATTTACAGTTTTATATTATCAGTCTGTATCCGTACTGATAATGGTTTATCTAGTTGCATGCCGGATCATTACAATATTATTATAATATTATATTAGTTCAGTATTTTTATCTAGATCGCCATATACCTCATAACAGATGTAAAACGGTTATTACAGATAGATACATATACATCCCAGCGTTAGTTATGTTTACCGTGTTTAGATATTGGTTACAGTTTTACAATTGGTATCTATTCTGGTTAAAATATACCGCTTGACATAATCACGACACATTACCAGACCTGCTACTTGGATCATCCGCTAATGTTGACAATCCTGACTTGTTGTCCTGATGGACATGATATGTTTTCTAGATAGAACGTCTAGCCTGAATTTGATGGCAGATACTATTTGGACATTGTCATGACCCGCAGGGTACGGAACGTGACTGGCACTTAAGTTACGAAATGTCTCAAGGCGTCCGTAAAATAAGTAAGCCAAAGCCCAGAAATCAAAACCCGATCAACAAAATAGAGTGAAGGAAAAACCAATTTATTGAAAGCGATTTAATCCATTAAGTCACATCAAGCTTTTTTTTTAAAGCAACATCCCTTTTTTCCAAAAATTCCGGCAGAGTCTCCTTTGTAAAAACAGGGCCCAAACGGGTACAAAACTGGAGTATAAATGAATAACATGAAATATGGCATCCCCAAGCGGGAGCTAGCTCTTCGCCCCAAGGCGGTCACAAATCCCATGCAATATAAATCAGCAATGTGCAAAAATAAGCATGAGAAGCACAAGTAAAATATCATGTCGACTTAAGTGAGCTCGACCCCAAATACAGCATAAAAGACCCCAAATCTCACAGCTTCGTCTCTAGGTCAATATACAACAATTTAAATAACAGGTACAGTAGATGGAGTACTCTAGATACAATGAATATACAAGGTGGTACAAAATGATAACACAACCCACCTACGGGCAAAGCCTCGAGTCCAGGCAAAAGAAGCTAGTGCGCCCGTCGCTACTGTGCTGATGGAACGGACTTGCAAAAAGGCTGTGGCACAACGAGGGTGAGTTGCTAACTCGTGAGTAATAAATAATATCTATAGAGGCTATCGCAAGCATGCACGCAAGTATTATGGCATCTACAATACTGATATGGCAGGGCATGCTAGCAGGTATGTATGCAACATGAATCAACTCGTGATCTGAATATGTAAGTATAAGAAATCATTATTTTCTTTGTAGGAATCTCCTTTTAAAATATCAGCATAACACCAGTAGAATCAATAAGAATCCGTGTCCAGCATCGACACCTCAAAACTATCTCAAATCTCATATATCCATATCACAGTATTTCTGGCCTCAGTCGTCCAGCTGACCCATCTCAAATATCAATATCTCAACATCTTGCGACCACGGTCGGTATCCTTTGGATGTCCGCCGTGCCAAAAAGTCACCGGTAGGTAGTCCATCCCCTGCCAGGCTCATCGTCTACTACTCGATCTTTTTGCCCCGGGGTACCTTACCGGGCCCACCATGTATCTGAGACGGTTCATCCAACTCCTCGAAACGGGTCTCGAAAACCACAGCAAACTCATGGTGGACGACACTTACATCACTAGAAAACCACAACTTTGCATAATTTTTAAAAAGGTAATAAGTTTATAAATTCTTGCGGCTTTCCCCCGAAATCCAGAAATCTCATAAATCTCAAGAAAATCATCATAAATGCATATGTCAATAATAATGAATGCCTATGGTATCAACAATCAAGCTGCAATGTATGATTAATAGACTAGGCATGAACGAATAATGTAATGAGGTACAAGCACATGAATAGCAATCCTACAGGTTCATCTTAAGGATTTAAATGCATTAGCGCAGGTTTAGGCATTAAATAGGGTGAAAATATTCTAGATTATATGTTATCTAGTGTTGTGGCATAGCAATTACCAAGGCGTGTGTGTACGTATGAATAGTGCCCGTGCTGCATATAAAAACCCTGACAATGGTGCAGGTGTCCTATGGAATGAGTTCGCATATGTAGGTAAAAATATAGATCATGAATGTAGCAGGATGTCAGGCAAGCATTATACTCATAATTACTAATATCACCAGGAATCTTTTAAATTACTCAAACTATCGGGCGACTTGCGCCATCCAAATGATTGTCCCCCGTAGATGTTGCATTTACTCACCTGTGATCTCACGCTAGGTGTGCCCGACCACCTGCTTTCCTTTCTCCGCGGCGCTCGAAGTTCCCGCCTGCGAACCTAGAATTTACATAAAGTAACACACATAAGGCAAATCCTGCAAAAACGTGATATATCGATCAAAGGAATAACTCGCGTGTGAAACTAAACGCGCGTGCACTCGATACGTCGCGACGTGCGTAACCTCACCAGAAACCACCCCGACACGCTGTGTCGCGCAGTGCACCACGGAACCAACACAGATCACACACGTGTCGCACGAGTTAAAAAGCATCGAAAAAGGGTTTAATGCTCTAGATTTTGACTCGAGTTAAAATAGAAAAAGTTGCACATACCAAAAACCCTAATTATACAGCAGAACCCTACAGGAAAAACCCCAACACCCACACCCACCTTCTGGCCGCAATTTGCGGCCAGACAGATTAAATCTGCGGCCCAAAGGAGGAGAGGGGTCCCTATGCTTCGTGTGTGTGTCTCTGGCTTGGTCATTAGGCTACAGTATCCACAACTTTTTTCTGAAGTACCTGGGTCAAGAGCAGATCCTAGAAAGGCTAAAAAGTCTATATAAAACGCTAAGTTACACCAATTTGAAACAATCTGGTATTTTAATGAAATCTGGGGTAAATCTTAGGTTAACTGGCCTTAAACACACTTAGTCAAGCTATATTATCAATAAAAACCATCACTTGGCCAAATCTCACTCAAATTACCAAAACTAGCACTAAATCACATAATAAATACTAAACTTAAGCTTAAATAAGCATATCCTAGCAAAGAAAGAAGTTAAGTTAAGAGATTATACCTCTAAGGATCCTAGGATGCAGGAGAAAGAGAAGAAGAAGAAGGAGAAGGGGTGGTGCTGCTGCTGAGCTGCTGCTGCTGCTTCAGATGCTGCTGCTATTGCTGCTGGTGTTGCTGTGCTGCTGTGCTAGTGCTGATGCTGCTGTGTTGCTGCTGTTGCTCTGGTGTTGTTGTTGTTGCTGTTGCTACTTCTGCTGCTGCTGTTGCTTCTGTCGTAGCTGCGGCTGATGCTGATGTTGCTGCTGTTGTTTGTTGTGTGTGTGTGTGAGAGTGAGAGGGAGAGATATGTGAGAACGAGTGTGAGGAAAAAATTATAATGGTTTGAAAACAAAAGATGAGAGTCAACCCTTCACCCTCTCTCCTCATTAAATGCCAAGCATGGCACCATCCATCATGCCCTCTCTCTCACCTATACTAGTCAACCCCTAGTACTAATTCATTTTAAAAACTAATACCCTTAATTAAAAACAAATTAACTTAACAAATAGGCTAGTCCACCATGGTTATCTAAACATGGTTTAACCCAAGACTTAACCCTAGTTAATATGCACAAGTGTGTGCAGTCCAGATAAAATTCTAATAAAATATTCATAAAACCAGATAAATTATTTGAAAACCGTTTTGGTAAACTTTTTTATTAAAAATCCCACATTAAAACACAATTACCACTAATCATATTCTATGGTGTTACAATCTTCCCCCCTTAAGAAAATTCGTCCCCGAATTTAAAATATATAGCTACGCGTACCTTCAAAGAGATGAGGGAATTTCTTCCGCATCTCTCCCTCGGCGTCCCAAGTGATCTCTTCACCATTCGGGTTGCGCCAAAGAACCTTCACAGATGGCAGGACCTTTGATTGAAGTTTCTTCACCTGCCGATCCAATATCACTACTGGCTGCTCGGTGAACGAAAGATCGCGCTCAAGCTGAACGGTCTGATACTGAATCGTGTGAGAAGGGTCATGAAGATATCTGCATAGTATCGACACGTGGAAGACGGGGTGAACATCTGGAAAGCTGGGTGGAAGAGCCAAACGATATGCAATTGTGCCGACATGCTCGAGAACCTCGAAGGGACCCACAAATCTGGGACTAAGCTTTCCTTTTCGCCCAAATCTCACCACGCCTTTCATCGGAGAGACCCTCAGGAAAACATGATCGTCAACTGCGAACTCTAGTCTGCGACGGCGCCTGTCTGCATATGATTTCTGCCTTCTCTGAGCCGCTCTCATCCGATCTCAAATCAACAGTACTTTCTCGGTCGTCTCCTGCACGATCTGCGGCCCCAAAATACTGCTCTCGCTAAGCTCAGTCCAACAGACGGGCGATCTACATCTCCTCCCATACAAGGCCTCGAAAGATGCCATCTGAATAGTATCCTGGAAGCTGTTGTTGTAGGAGAACTCCACTAAAGGTAAATGATGATACCAGCTACCTCCGAAGTCTAAAACGCACGCTCGGAGCATATCCTCGAGAGTCTGAATAGTCCGCTCTGACTGGCCGTCGGTCTGCGGATGAAATGCTGTGCTGAAACTCAAACGGGTGCCCAATGCCTCCTGAAATCTCTGCCATAGCCGGCTGGTAAACTGGGTGCCTCGGTCTGACACGATACAAGTCGGTACGCCATGCAACCGTACGATCTCGTCGATGTAAATCTGGGCATACTGAGCAAAACTGAAAGTGGTCTTCACTGGCAGGAAGTGAGCCGCTTTCATCAATCGATCCATGATCACCCAAATGGAGTCGTACTCTCTCCTGGTCCTGGGTAGACCCACAACGAAGTCCATAGAAATCTGCTCCCATTTCCACTCCGGAATGGGCAAAGGCTGCAACTCTCTTGCTGGCCTCTTGTGCTCGGCCTTGACTTGCTGACAAGTCAGGCATCTTGACACGAAGTCTGTGACGTCCCTCTTCATCCCGTCCTACCAATAAACATCTCTCAAATAGCGGTACATCTTGGTGTAACCCGGATGAACGCTGTATATCGATCTATGCGCCTCCTCAAGAATCTCACGCCGCAGTCCCTCAGAATCTGGTATGCACAATCGAGTCCCAAATCGCAGTACTCCCTGATCATCGATCACGAACTCGGAAACTCTGCCCTGCCTAATCTTCTCCATGATCTCTGAAAGACGGTCATCACTGAGCTGTGCCTCTCGAATACGGTCAAGTAACTGCGGACGCGCACGAACATGTGCAAGCTGTCCCCCTGTCGGAGTGAACTCGAACTCAACTCGGCTGTCGCATAAAATCTGCCAATCTGCTGACGACTGCCTCTGTACTGCACTTAAACAAGATGGACTACCCCCGATCCTCCTGCTCAAAGCATCCGCCACTACATTAGCCTTGTCCGGGTGATACAAAATCTCGCAATCGTAGTCCTTTACTAGTTCCATCCAACGACGTTGTCTGAGATTCAGGTCTCGCTGCTGAAATATATACTTTAAGCTCTTGTGATCAGTGAATATCTGGCATGACTCGCCGTATAGGTAATGTCGCCAGATCTTAAGTGCAAAGACCACTGCAGCCATCTCCAAATCATGAGTGAGGTAGTTCTGTTCATGTTTCTTCAACTGCCGTGAAGCATACGCGATCACCCTGTCATGCTGCATCAATACTAACCTTAGCCCCAATCGTGAAGCGTCACAATAGACCACAAATCCGCCTAATCCTGAAGGCAATGATAACACCGGCGCCGTAATCAAACAAGTCCGTAACTGCTGAAAACTGTGCTCGCACTCCTCCGTCCAATCGAAAGGAACTCCCTTCCGGGTCAATCCGGTCAAAGGTGCAGCAATGCGGGAGAAATCCTGTACAAATCGCCTGTAGTAGCCAGCCAGGCCTAGGAAACTGCGGATCTCCGTAACTGATGTCGGTCTGGGCCACTGCTGAATGGCCTCGATCTTCTTCGGGTCCACATATATGCCATCTTTCGTAATCACATGGCCCAAGAAACCAACGTTGTCCAGCCAGAATGCACACTTGGAGAATTTTGCGAAAAGCTGGTGCTCTCTCAAAGTCTGCAACGTGATCCGCAAGTGCTGCTCGTGCTTCTCTCGGCTCCGGGAATACACCAAAATATCATCAATAAACACGATGATGAACAAGTCAAGATACAGCCTGAATATACGGTTCATCAAATCCATGAATGCTGCAGGGGCGTTGGTGAGTCCGAACGATATAACCAAAAACACATAGTGGCCGTAGCGCGTGCGGAAAGCTATCCTCGGTATATCCTCCTGTCGAACTCGCAGCTGATGGTATCCTGATCGCAAGTCGATCCTCGAAAAATATCCTGCCCCCCGAAGCTGGTCGAACAAATCGTCGATACGTGGTAAGGGATACCTGTTCCGTACGGTAACTTTGTTCAGCTGGCGGTAATCAATGCACAAGCGTAAACTGCCGTCTTTCTTCTTGACGAACAGGACAGGAGCACCCCACGGAGAAACGCTAGGTCGAATAAGCTCTTTATCTAACAAATCCTGCAACTGATCCTTCAGCTCTCTAAGCTCCGCCGGGGCCATCCGATAGGGCGGTATGGAAATAGGCCCCGAGCCGGGAATCAAGTCAATGTAGAACTCAACGTCGCGCTCAGGCGGTAGCCCAGGCAGCTCATCAGGGAAAACATCAGGGAACTCACTAACAATCGGGACCCGGTCCAAAGGAACCTCTGCAGCTCGAGTATCGCAAACATAAGCTAAGAATCCTTGACATCCCTTCCGTAGTAGCTGACCGGCGCGAAGAGACGAAATCAACCTGGGAAGGGTGACACTGCGGTCTCCTTGAATAACAAGGACTGGCTCTCCCGGAAAGCTAAATCTGACTGCCTTCTCACGGCAGTCCACAGAAGCATAACAAGTGGCTAGCCAATCCATGCCTAGAAGCACATCAAAGTCCAACATATCGAGGAGAATCAAATCAACCGATGAATCCCTCTCCCCGATACGAACGGAACACAAACGAAACACAAAACGAGCGACAAACGACTCGCCTACCGGAGTAATAAGCACAAGCGGCTGATCTAACGACGATGACTCACGGCCCAACACCGGTGCAAAGTGTGTAGAGACATACGAATGTGTGGAACCTGGGTCGAATAATACTTGTGCGTCGAAAGAACATACTGGCAAGGTACCCATCACAACGACATTGGATGCCTGTGCATCCTGCGGTGTCAAGGCGAAAACTTAGGCCTGTCCCCCACCAATAGCTGGTTGACCCCTACCTCGGCCTCTGCCTTCTCGTCCTCTCTGAACAGGACCGCCGCGTCCATGGCCTCTGGGTGCACCTAACTGACGTGGAGCATCTCCGGGGGTAGGAAGTAGAGCTCTCTAAGGAGGTGGTGATGGTGGTAGAGTCACGTGCAGAACTGTCGCCGCTCCCTGTCGTCTCACCGGAAAGTCTCTGATACCATGGTGCGGACTCCCGTACCCATAACATCCTGGCGACGCCTGCTGTCCCTGCGGATATGAACCATATAACTGACCCCGTCTAACTCCTCTGCCGGCACCATTTCCCGGAAAGAATCTGGCACGATACCTCTGAGCTGGCATATCGGTACGAATCCTCTTCGGCCCAGAAACGGATGAAGCCGCTGAAATGCGTGCCTCCATCCGTAATGCCGTGTCCATAACAGCTGCATAAGTGTCGAAGTGCTGGGCGCCGATGGCAAGAAATAACTGGGTGTCAAGTCCCTGCACGAACCTCTTCACTCTCTTTTCTTCAGTATCAACCAAATACGGAGCATATCTGGACAACTGCGTGAACTGGACATCATACTCAGACACTGTCATCCCTGGGGTCTTGATCAAAGCCTCAAAACTACGAGCTCTAGCGTCATGAACGCTCTCTGGAAGGAAACGAATTAGAAATACTGCTGTGAACTCGGCCCAAGTCATAGGAGGTAGACCTGCTGCTCGACCTCTCTCGACGGACTCACACCACGTCTGCGCAAGGCCCTCTAGACGGAAACTCGCAAGCTCCACCCATCGATCGTCAGAACATCTGAGCGAACGGCAAATCCTGGCTAATCTGTCAAGGAATGTCTGTGGATCCTCTGCTGCATCTTTGCCGGTGAAGACTGGAGGTCTCAGCCTCATGAAATCCTGTAGCGATACTGGGATAGCCACGGTAGTAGTAGGAGCAACTGTCTGGGCAGTAGGTACTATAGTAGTCTGTGATGTGGTAGGTACGTCCTCCGATCTCGGTGCACGACTAGCCTCTACTAAGGATCCCACCATCCGTCGTAGCTCCTGCATACCTCCCATCATTTGTCGTAGCTCCTCCATACCAGACTCTAGCCTATCCATGCGGCCTGGAGAAGGCGAATCAGTCTGTCCCTGAGGCGTAGGTATACCACCCTGCTCGGTCCTTGTCTCGGACGAGCCTGCTCGGATCTCATCTCGGAAGCAGCCCTCTGCGCTCTCGTAGCCTTCGGCGGCATAGTGGCTGGTACAGGAAACAGGATAGTAAGAACAGTGCAATAGAATCATAGGATACAGGGAATTGAAGAAGGAATTCCAAACAAGTATATCCTAAAGTCACCTAGGCGGAGTACCGTATCGCAAGTATGCCGCGGACATACGCACGCTACGTTACCGTGCTTAAGTCACTTACTCCATCTACCAAGGGTCATCCTACACTCGGAAAGGTAAAACCTATCGCTCTGATACCAACTTTGTCACGACCCGCAGGGTACGGAACGCGACTGGCACTTAAGTTA
Source organism: Agapanthus africanus (assembly GCA_030015575.1). Classification (NCBI taxonomy): domain Eukaryota; kingdom Viridiplantae; phylum Streptophyta; class Magnoliopsida; order Asparagales; family Amaryllidaceae; genus Agapanthus; species Agapanthus africanus. The sequence continues at coordinate 951,018,679 of CM057337.1, forward strand.
CGAAACGTCTCAAGGCATCCGTAAAATAAGTAAGCCAAAACCCAAAAATCAAAACCCGATTAAGAAAATAGAGTGAAGAAAAAACCAATTTATTGAAAGCGATTTAATCCATTAAGTCACATCAAGCTTTTTTTTATTTAAAAGCAACATCCCTTTTTCCAAAAATTTCGGCAAAGTCTCCTTTGTAAAAACAGGCCCCAAACGGGTACAAAACTGGAGTATAAATGAATAACATGAAATATGGCATCCCCAAGAGGGAGCTAACTCTTCGCCCCAAGGCGGTCACAAATCCCACGCAATATAAATCAGCAATGTGCAAAAATAAGCATGAGAAGCATAAGTAAAATATCATGTCGACTCAAGTGAGCTCGACCCCAAATACAGCATAAAAGTCCCCAAATCTCACAGTCTCGTCTCTAGGTCAATATACAACAATTTAAATAACAGGTACAGTAGATACAGTAGATAGATTACTCTAGATACAATGAATATACAAGGTGGTATAAAATGATAACACAACCCACCTACTGGCAAAGCCTCGAGTCCAGGCAAAAGAGGCCGCCGCTACTGTACTGACGGAATGGACCGGCAAAAAGGCCGTGGCACAACGGGGGTGAGTTGCCAACTCGTGAGTAATAAATAACATCTATAGAGGCTGTCGCAAGCATGCACACAAGTATCATGGCATCTACAATACTGATATGGTAGGGTATGCTAGCAGGTATGTATGCAACATGAATCAACTCGTGATCTGAATATGTAAGTATAAAAAATCATTATTTTCTTTGTAGAAATCTCTTTTTGAAATATCAGCATAACACCAGCAGAATCAATAAGAATCCGTGTCCAGCATCGACACCTCAAAACTATCTCAAATCTCATGTATCCATATCACAGTATTTCTGGCCTCAGCCGTCCGGCTGACCCATCTCAAATATCAATATCTCAACATCTTGCGGCCACGGTCGGTATCCTCTGGATGTCCGCCGTGCCAAAAAATCACCGGTAGGTAGTCCATCCCCTGCCAGGCTCATCGTCTACTACTTGATCTTCTTGCCCCGGGGTACCTTACCGGGCCCACCATGTACCTGAGACGGTTCATCCAACTCCTCGAAATGGGTCTCGAAAACCACATCAAATTCATGGTGGACGACACTTACATCACTAGAAAACCGCAACTTTGCATAATTTTTAAAAAGGTAATAAGTTTATAAATTCTTGCGGCTTTCCCCCGAAATCCAGAAATCTCATAAATCTTAAGAAAATCATCATAAATGCACATGTCAATAATAATGAATGCCTATGGTATCAACAATCAAGCTGCAATGTATGATTAATAGACTAGGCATGAACGAATAATGTAATGAGGTACATGCACATGAATAGCAATCCTACAGGTTCATCTTAAGGATTTAAATGCATTAGCGCAGGTTTAGGCATCAAATAGGGTGAAAATATTCTAGATTATAAGTTATCTAGTATTGTGGCATAGCAATTACTAAGGCGGGTGTGTACGCATGAATAGTGCTCGTGCTGCATATAAAAACCCTGACAATGGTGCAGGTGTCCTATGGAATGAGTTCGCATATGTAGGTAAAAATATAGATCATGAATGTAGCAGGATGTCAGGAAAGCATTATACTCATAATTACTAATATCGCTAGGAATATTTTAAATTACTCAAACTATCGGGCGATTTGCGCCATCCAAACGATTGTCCCCTGTAGATGTTACATCTACTCACTTGTGATCTCGCGCTAGGTGTGCCCGACCACCTGCTTTCCTTTCTCCGCGGCGCTCGAAGTTCCCGCCTGCGAACCTAGAATTTACATAAAGTAACACACATAAGGCAAATCCTGCAAAAACGTGATATATTGATCAAAGGAATAACTCGCGTGTGAAACTAAACGCGCGTGCACTTGATACGTCGCGACGTGCGTAACCTCACCAGAAACTACCCCGACACGCTGTGTCGTGCAGTGCACCACAGAACCAACACAGATCACACACGTGTCGCACGAGTTAAAAAGCATCGAAAAATGGTTTAATGCTCCATATTTTGACTCAAGTTAAAATAGAAAAAGTTGCACATACTAAAAACCCTAATTATACAGCAGAACCCTACAGGCAAAACCCTAACACCCACACCCACCTTCTGGCCGCAATTAGCGGCCAGACAGATTAAATCTGCGGCCCAAAGGGGGAGAGGGGTCCCCGTGCTTCGTGTGTGTGTCTCTGGCTTGGTCACTAGGCTACAGTATCCACAAATTTTTCCTGAAGTACCCGGGTCAAGAGCAGATCCCAGAAAGGCTAAAAAGTCTATATAAAATGCTAATTTACACCAATTTGAAACAATCTGGTATTTTAATGAAATCTGGGGTAAATCTTAGGTTAACTGGCCTTAAACACACTTAGTCAAGCTATATTATCAATAAAAACCATCACTTGGCCAAATCTCACTCAAATTACCAAAACTAGCACTAAATCACATAATAAACACTAAACTTAAATAACCTTATCCTAGCAAAGAAAGAAGTTAAGTTAAGAGATTATACCTCTAGGGATCCTAGGATGTAGGAGAAAGAGAAGAAGAAGAAGGAGAAGGGCCTGTTGCTGCTGCTGACCTGCTGCTGTGTTTGCTGCTGCTGCTGCTTCAGATGCTGCTGCTATTGCTGCCGGTGTTACTGTGCTGCTGTGCTGGTGCTGATGCTGCTGTGTTGCTGCTGTTGCTCTGGTGTTATTGTTGCTACTGCTGCCACTTCTGCTGCTGCTGTTGCTTCTGTTGTAGCTGCGGCTGATGCTGATGCTGATGTTGTTGTGTATTGTGTGTGTATGAGAGTGAGAGGGAGAGATATGTGAGAATGAGTGTGAGGAAAAAATTATAATGGTTTGAAAACAAAAAATGAGAGTCAACCCCTCACCTTCTCTCCTCATTAAATGCCAAGCATGGTACCATCCATCATGCCCCTTCTCTCACCTATACTAGTCAACCCCTAGCACTAATTCATTTTAAAAACTAATACCCTTAATTAAAAACAAATTGACTTAACAAATGGGTTAGTCCACCATGGTTATCTAAACATGGTTTAACCCAAGACTTAACCCTAGTTAACATGCATAAGTGTGTGCAGTCCAGATAAAATTCTAATAAAATATTCATAAAACCAGATAAATTATTTGAAAACCGTTTTGGTAAACTTTTTACCAAAAACCCCACATTAAAACACAATTACCACTAAATCATTCTAAGATGTTACAGACATATCCATCCACCTCTCCGAATATACCAAGTTGATTTATGGCACCGTATATCGGAGATTTGGAAAGATGCGACCAATGTAGCAGATTTTATCAGATTCCCCCTCATTTATGAGGGGTTTTTGATTATGGGGATGCTCTTCCATGCATGCACAAGCCCCTGCAGTTAATTACGTTATCGCGTTGCGATAAAAACTTTCTCCTGCTCCAGAAGATCATTTCATGCCGTGTGTTATTTTGTTTGTTAAGGTTGCTCGTAGATTGTATTCGGAGACTAGTTTATATCGTCGCCCATAGGGCGCAGATTAGTTCAAATCCGTATATTTGAGATTTGGGTTTGGGTCAAGGATTTGCTTGACGTGGTCCATGTTGGTAGCTTGGTTTGCCAACGAGAATGAACTTAGGACGCAGATCCTATATAAATGAGGTCCATCAGTTTACGGGATATTTAGGAATTTAAGGATCGTTAGTCATATTTGAGACTAAGATCAACTTAGAAATAAATGAGCATATGGGCCCAATTATATTAGTTTAAGAATATTACGGTTGATTATCGCCGTGTTTGGGGTGAATATTAGTTTAAGGACATTTCGGTCCAGCGTTCCCATGTTTGGGATGAAGGAAAAGAAGTTATTGGTTGTTGGGACCCGCCATCTCTTTAAAGATGTTGAGGAATTACGACATATATCAGAGGTGTGAAGAGATGTACCCTTAAACTAAATCCCGTATTTGAGGAAAAGAATCGTGGTGGACCTAAAAATCGTTAGTCATATTGGAGACTAAGATTATCTTAGAAGATATGGGATAAATATTATTTTGGATATCATCAATGTGAGATCATTAGTCATGTTTGAGACTAAGATTAGTTTGGAAATCACGAGCACATGGGCTTACTTGATTTAAAATCAAAGAGATTTAATTTCAGGAAACTTATCCAATTTGGGGCTAAGATTGGGTTTCTGTACTACCCAACAGTGCTAAGCACTAAGATATAAAGCGCTCATGTGTGTTTTATGTGAAGAGCTGAAATAGTGCTAAGCACTAGTTTTTTGCGGCGCTCACGTGTGTTTGACATGAGGCGTTGAGCTTTTGGCTTCTTTTGAGCGCTCATGTATATTTCACGTGAGGCGCTGCACTAGTACTAAGTACTAAACTTTTCTGTTTTCTGGCACTCACGTGTGTTTCACATGAGGCGCCGAGTGTCTGGCGCTCACATGTGGTTCACGTGAGGCACTCAGCTTTGGTTTCTTTTGAGCGCTCACGTTTGTTTCACGTGAGGCGCTAAGTTATTTGGAGATTTAATTTCTGTTAATATTTTTAGAGAACTTAAATCTCTGTTAATGGTATTTTGACCATTAACAATCACCAAGATCACTATTTTAAGAATCTTGGATCAGATTCTTTAAGAACTAAGTTCTTGATTTGACGGAACTAAGTTCTTGATTTTGAGCGCTCACGTGTGTTTTACGTGAGGCACCGGATTCTTAGAGATTTGATCTCCGGTCATGTTTTCAGAGAGGTTAAACCTCTGTTAATGGTATTTTGACCATTAACTATTACCAAGATCACTATTTTAAGGATCTGGGATCAGATTCTTTAAGAACTAAGTTCTTGACTTGAAGGAACTAAGTTCCTAGAGTATTATGGACTCCATCTTCTTTCTTTTTCAGTTTTGTTTTTCTCTGAATCTTTGATTCTCAAGAACAAAGATCTTCCCGATGAGAATTAAATTCTCAACTTGTAGGAAACATGTCTTGTGGATCTCAGATCCAGAGAAAGAACTAAGTTCTTAAGAAAGGTTAAACGCTTAGATAGGTAAAAAAGATATTTTGATCTCTCTGTTTTGTTTACCTAGGGTTTTGAGGAGGAAGATGTTCTTCTTTGAGAATTAAATTCTCTATTGTCTTGTGGAAGCTTTTGGAGAGCCTTATGTATATTTTTACAGAAACTTATGGTGGTCTCCTCTCTTTTTTTCTCTTCTTTTTTTTCTCTCGAGTCATCCTTTTTTTTAATCTCTTTGCTCCTATTTATAGGAGAAAGAAAAGAATCAATTTGTTGAGAAAATCTCTCATTGAGAGATCATGATTGATTTCATAATCAATAAAATTGATCTTTTAGGCCAATCGGTGAATTTTATTCACCGTTAGATTTTTAATCCAAAGACTCTTTGTTTAATAGAGAAGATTTCTTGTTTGTTTAACAAGATTAGGAAATATTTTCCTAAGATAGAATTTTATTTTATCATATGAATATTTTGTTAGTTTAACAAGATTAGAATTTCATTCTATCATATGAATATCTTATTAGTTTAAAAAGATTAGGAAGATATTTTCCTAACATAGAATTTAAATCTATCACATAGAATATCTTGTTAGTTTAACAAGATTAGGAAGATATTTTCCTAACATAGAATTTAATTGTATCACATAGAATATCTTGTTAGTTTAACAAGATTAGAAAGATATTTTCCTAGTATCGAATTTTATAGAATTTAATTCTATCAGATAGTTTAATTGGTGATTTTATAATCACCGTTGGTCCAAGTCTTCACTCGTGGGCTCGATCTCTGACGTGTCCAGATCACCTGACAACATTCAAAGAAGAAAGAAAGAGAATGTCGTCAGCGAATAGATCGCTCGGTAAGTCCCAAAGATAAGGGAGAAGTAGAATAGACAGAATAAGAAGGTAGCTTTTAAAGTTGTAGTATATTGTTATAATATTGTGTTAACGCTGTTGTTTGTAGCTTGGTACAGAAAAATGCCAGTGTATACGAGAGGGGTCTCTATATGCTAGAGACCAGGACAAACGGAATATAGAGTACAAAGCTCCATTAGAAAGCCCGAAACAACGGCAATTGGATATGGTTAGGTGTCTTAAATCTTGCAGTCTCGTATCACTTTTAACACCTTCCGTACCAATAAACCCCGTGTTATCTTGATTGTATTGTTGTATTGTATTGCAACTTGAATTGTCTTGTAATATAGATTGTATAATTGGATGACTTATCGAAACCATGATATCAGTAAACGGATATAACTGTATAATCATGTAAATGGATGTAACTGGAGAATCATGTAAATGGAATGTATATCCATGGTTCGGTTCAGTCAAGTTGAATAGATTGATAGATTGAATATATGGAATAATGGATTCATGGATTCATATTGAATTGTAATATTGCAGATTGTAGATTGTAGATTTTACTTGAATCATATTCAAGTCAGATTATAAAGAGACTCATCTGAGTCAGACAATTAGAAAAGTAAATTGAAGTCCTGATTGTTTTGATGTTATCGGTAACCGCTGCACATGGGCGACAGGATTTGTGTCTTTTTCAAAGACGATTACTGTAACACCCTAATTCATTTATACCAGTTCTATTTCAAGTATTTCTTTATTTATGGTATTTTCCTGATTTACTGTGTTTTGGGTGCGAATAGTATATTTGACATCTGTATTTGCATCCGACCCGACCCGCTTACTGGAAACCCGTCTTGATTCCTGTTTATGATTTATCCTGGCTTGTTATATGGATCCATGCACTTTCATTATTTGTATACTGCATACTGGCATTTATTTGGCATCAGCATTTTTTTAACATAACATTTAAAGTCAAGAAAAATATTTTAAAAATATATTACATGGCCTGCATGTTACCCCTGACCCTGTGGTAGCATCCGCGTATCTTCTTCTCGTCCCGTTTAGCGAAACGGACTCATTTAGATGGCTACGTGTACGTGCGTGCATCCGTTCTTGAGGGTATGCTTTTTCGTTATCCGAATATCCAATTTTGGTTTTGGTTCACACGTATATTTTCCATATTTTAAAACTGGATTTTTAGACCCGACCTGGGCATATTTTTGACTATTTTTGTATTTAGCCTAAAACTCAAATTTCTTAATATTTTATTCCAATAGATTTTCACTGTTAATTATATATATATATAATCGTTTAACAAGATAATCTTTTAAAAAGATTTAAAAAAAACCAATCACAGATCTCTCTCTCCCTCTCTTTCTGTCTCTCTTTCTCTCTCTTTATATTTATTATTCTTTATTTTTCCCATACTAAAACTCCAGTTCTCACTCTCTCCTCCTCTTTCTCTCACCTCTCACATTCACTGTTCTTTGGGATCCCGTCACCTCCCTTCATTGCTATAATCACCTCCCTCTTCATTCCATTTCTTCTTCTTCCTTTAAACCCCCTGCACCCCGCAACGATGAAAACCCACGCCTCACCCATTCTCGTCGCCGACCCCGTCTCCACCGCCGCCCATCTCCTCAACCTTGCCTTTCCTCTCATCTCCTTCCCTTCTCCTTCCCTTCTCCTCTCCTCTACGACCCCGATGCATCCCCAAGAACCCATGAAACCCTAGCAGCCCGGCCTCATCTGCACACCTCGCCGGCGATCCCTTGCCGTCGCATCAACACCTTCGCAACCACCTCCTCACCTTCTCCCAAACACAAGCACCAACCACAGTGCAGCCCCTCTCTTCTTCTCCTTCTTCTTTTCTTTCCTTCTCTTTTCTTGATATCGTTTTTTTTACGGTGATCACCCGCTGGAGCCGTGCTCGACGCCGACGACCCGGGAGATCCAGTGAACGTCCCTTGCTTGCGTGATTACCCTCTTGTCTTGCCTGGACCCATCCCATTTGCTGTGTGTGCGTTGCGACGATTACCCGACGTCGGACGTGCCGTACGCACCCATCGCGTATTCCATTCAGGCAAGTTTATCTTGCTACATGCTATATTACGTATCTTGCATCCATATGAATACAAATATTACCTGTTGATTGCATTATACATCTATATTAAAGTTTTACTGTTTTCAGATACCCGTATGCATCCATATCATTTAAAATATATATAGCTGCATCTACATATCATATTAATTCATGTTATTATTGTAGTAATACCCTATGCTTAATAAAGTGCATCCCACTTAGTCTCGAAGCTGTAAATGTAACCCCTGATCGATATTTGTGCATGCATACCATTAATTATATATCTAGTTGCATGCCATATCACGTTATTCATATTACTTCTACATTAACACCCCATGCTAGATAATGTGCATCCTACATAGTAATGGAACTATAGTTGCAACCCCTGATAGTTATTTATGCATCCATATTTATTGTGTATCCATACCATTAATTCTGCATACCTAGTTGTATGCCATATTACATTAACTCATATTATTATTACATTAGTTCCCCATACTTGATAATGTGCATACTACATAGTCATGATGTAACCCCTGATAAATATTTGTGCACCCATGCTTTTATCGTGCGTCCGTACTTACTACATTTTGTTATAAGCACCCTTTTGATACACTGTGCACCCCTGACATGACCTGTTACACCACTGCTTGATTTGATACCTGATCCTGTTCCTAATGCCAACAATCCTGACATGTTGTCCCAATGGACATATCCTGTTGTCTGTATAGACAAACCTGTACCTGCTTGATCCTGTGTTGGCATTAGCTCCAGATTTATCAATACCTGACTTGAACACATAACTTGGGGGTATGGGGAAATCAATGATGAAACCTGACTTGTAACTCGACAATTCGATACTTATACTGATCAGTATATGGGCTAGGCCAGCCCTGGGATGCTGCTGCTGACATCATTCATCTGTACATGTTTCCTATTTAGTGCCTAGCGGCATGTCTCGGATTTCAGCCCGAGAATCTGGACCGTGGTCCCGGGTATGCACGGGATACTATTGAGTTATATTGACGATTCATTAAATTGATTTCACAAACTTAAGAGTAGTTAACCCAGTAGCACAGTTTAGTTTTATCGCTGCACTTCACCTATACTGTTACACTTCACTGTTCGATATCTCTGCTTACTTATTACATTCATGTTACCATTTATAATTTATGCCTGCATATCCTGTTACCCTATGATTATATTATTGTTGATATTGTGACGCGCTGACGTCTGGGTTTTGCATGGCCCAGATCCGCTACCCTTGTCACAGGCCGAGCAGGAGTACTTCAGCCGACAGGCCGAGCAGTGAGGACCCTATTAGTATTTTAGTTTAGTTTCCTTTCAGCATTTTTTATTCATGATGTGAGCCCGTATTGGGACGTACCTTCCAGATGTTATTGTTTATTGGATTTATTGCTTCTGCATATATTATTTCTTGACTCGTTTATTCTGGCATATGGTAGATAGTTTATTTTATTTCCTGTTCTTGATATCTCTAGACAGCCGTAATGTGACTGTGGAGGGATGTTTCCTAACCACAGGTAGCATGGTTAGCTCTGTCACGTGCCGATCTTAGCACACTCTGGGAAGCAGGGCGTGACAGGGTTTGTTTGGTATCAGAGCATAGGATTTAGGTTAATCGGGTTTGATTCTTTTGTAGTTGGGTATTGGACCCAATACACGAATCAGAAAACCCGTAATTAGGAACATGTCCTGCCACATTGTTATCGGGATTCTTGAATCATATCTTTCTCTTGACCCTTGTCTTGACGATATGCAAACAATTTTGCATCTCGGCTTGAAATCCTTTTGTTCCTTATTGTTTATACCTTCCTATCCATTTGATTATGATACTAAGATTTGGGCGACTTGAGTGGAGTTATATGATTGTAACTATGTACCGCGGCATGGTTACAAAGCGGTACTCTATTTAAGTAACTTGGAGTTCTAGTCTTGATTCATATCCTTGATTTACGATCATTATTCATCGCAAGCTTGAATCCTGTTTACCGTGCTTAATCTTCTTCGGTATCTTGGCTTCGGATGAAGTCGTTTCATTATCCTACTTGTTCATGTTTTCCTGCATTAGTATTATTCAATTCTGGTGTATCCTATTGTTTGATGTTATCTTGGGAATGGATTTTCTCGGCACTTTCCACGCTCACATTGATTGTAGGGCAAAGAAAGTGATTTTCCAAATTCTCAGACATCCGGAGTTTGTTTTTGCTGAAGGTAGCAGTTCTGTCGGGCCAGTCGAGTTTAGGGCTAGGCCGACAAACAATGTTCTTTCGTCGATGGATGTTGATAAGGAGGAAGCGCCAGCTGTAGTTCGAGAGTTCAGAGACGTGTTCGAGGACATCTCGGGTTTACCGCCAAAACGAGATGTGGAGTTCGCGATTGATCTTGTTCCTGGTGTAGCGCCAATCTCAAAGGCGTACTATCCAATAATATTAGTGGAGTTTGAAGAAGTCAAGAAGCAGGTTACTGAATTGCTAGAGAAGGGTTGGATTCGAAGTAGTAATTCACCTTAGGGAGCTCCAGTTCTTCTAGTCAAGAAGAAAGATGGCACAAGGAGATGTGTATTGATTATCGAGAATTAAACCGGATGACTATTAAGAACAAGTACCCGATCCCCCGTATTGGAGAATTGTTCGAGCAGCTTAGTGGCGCGAGAGTATTCTCGAAGCTGGATTTGCGATCCGGATATCATCAGGTCCGAGTTAAATCGGGGGATATCTGCAAGACTGCGTTCCGAACTCGATATGGACATTACGAGTATTTAGTGATGCCATTCGGACGAATGCACCGGCGATATTTATAGACTTGATGAACCGAATCTTTTCACCGTTCTTGGACCAATTTATTGTGGTGTTCATTGATGATATTCTGGTCTATTCGAGAAGCCTTGAAGAGAATGCAGGACACTTGAAGATCGCACTGCAGACATTGAGGCAAGAAAGATTATATGCAAAGATGAGCAAGTGCGAGTTTTGGCTTGAAGAAGTGAAGTTTTTGGGGCACGTCGTATCCAGAGATGGAATCGCTGTTGATCCCGAAAAGATTGCAGCAGTTCAAGATTGGCCGATTCCAAAGAATGTAGCAGAGATCAGAAGTTTTCTTGGACTTGCCGGCTACTACAGAAGGTTTGTGGAGAATTTTGCTCGTTTGGCTGAGCCTTTGACCAAGCTTACGTGTAAGGAAGTACCATTCGTATGGACGGATAGTTGTGCGTCAGCTTTTGAGGCGTTGAAGCAAAAGTTGATAACCGCTCCTGTTTAGACCGTACCAGACAGTTCCGGAGGATTGGTGATTCACAGCGACACATCTGGGAAAGGTTTGGGATGTGTTCTGATGCAGCATGGGAAAGTTATAGTTTACGCATTGAGATAGTTGAAGACCCATGAGAAGAATTACCCAACTCATGATTTAGAGCTTGCAGCAGTGATTTTCGCCTTGAACATTTGGAAACACTACTTATTGGGTGAAAGGGTCGAGGTATTCACCGATCAAAAAAGCCTAAAGTATGTGTTCACGCAGAAAGAGCTTAATATGAGGCAGCGTAGATGGTTGGAGCTGATGGCTGACTACGATCTTGATCTTATGTATCATCCGGGGAAAGTTAATGCAGTGCCGGATGCGCTTAGTCGGTTGCCAGCAATTCGGATGTTGACTGCAGGGAAGGAGCTTATCGAAGATTTTCGGAGATTCGAATTGGAGATCGTACTACCGCATTCTTCGGGACAGTTGATGCAGCTGCAAGTACATTCATCGTTGATCGAGAATATTAAAGCAGCGCAGTCACAGGACCTCAGATTGCAGAAGTTTCGAGAACAAATTGAAGCGGGACTTCGAACGGACTTATTGATTCATGAAGATGGTTCATTGCGATATGGTAGCCGTTTGTGTGTGTCGAAAGGAGATATTCATGAAGAAGCTATGAAGGAGGCACACAATTCCGCATATTCCGTACATCCAGGAGGCACGAAGATGTACCGCGATCTACGACAGCATTTCTGGTGGGAAGATTTGAAAAGGGAGATTGCCCGCTTTGTAGCGAAGTGCTTGGTGTGTCAGCAAGTTAAGGCTGAGCACCAGAGGGTAGCTGGTTTATTGCAACCACTTCTGATTCCCCAATGAAAGTGGGAACATATAACCATGGATTTCGTGACAGCTTTACCGCGGAGTCCAAAGAGCAACAATGCAGTTTGGATGATTGTTGATCGATTGACCAAGGTAGCTCATTTCATACCATTTCGAGTTGGTCAGTCAATGGAAGCGTTAGCAGAACGGTACATACAGGAGATTGCGAGATTGCATGGAGTACCTGGGAGCATCGTTTCCGATCGTGATACCCGATTCTTATCGCACTTCTGGAGGAGTTTATAAGAAAGTTTGGGGACGCGATCGAAGTTTAGCACTGCTTATCATCCTCAGACAGATGGCCAGTCGGAGAGAACGATCCAAACTCTTGAAGACATGTTAAGAGCTTGCATGTTAGACTTCAAGGGTTCATGGGAGGATCATCTACACTTGGTGGAGTTTTTTTACAATAACAACTTTTAGGCGACTATTCAGTTGGCTCCATTTGAAGCATTGTATGGTCATAAGTGTCGTTCACCCATTTGTTGGGACGATGTTGGAGAACGAAGATTGTTGGGACCGGATTTGATCGTGCAAACAGTTGAGAAGGTTAATACCATCCGAAATCATATGAAGGCAGCACAAGATCGACATAAAAGTTGGGTCGACACATCGAGAAGACCTCTAGAGTTCATTGTTGGTGATCTGGTATTCTTGAAAATATCACCGACTAGAGGAGTGATTCGTTTTGGCAGTCGAGGAAAGCTTATTCTTCGATTCATGGGGCCTTTCGAGATTATGGTGTGTGTTGGAGAAGTGGCTTATCGATAGGCGTTACCACAATCTTTGGCGAATGTTCATGATGTGTTTCATGTATCTCAACTCCATAAGTATGTTCAAGATGAAACACACGTGCTAGATCACTCGGAGCTGACTGTAAACGAGGATTTGACCTTTGAGGAGCGACCGATGTCGATTATTGATCGAAGAGAAAATGTCCTTAAGAATAAGGTTATCCCTCTCGTACTTGTTTCTTGGGGAAATCGCTCGCATGGAGAATCAACTTGGGAACGAGAAGACGAGATTCGACAGAAGTTTCCACACCTATTTTTGTAGATTCTTGTTTGTTTATCTTTTCTTGTTCCTGGAATTTCGAGAACGAAATTCTTTTGTAGTTGGGTATAATGTAACACCCTAGTTCATTTATACCAGTTCTATTTCAAGTATTTATTTATTTATGATATATTCCCGATTTACTGTGTTTTGGGTGCGAATAGTGTATTTGACATCTGTATTTGCATCCGACCCGACCCGCTTGCTGAAAATCCATCTTGATTCCTATTTATGATTTATCCTGGCTTGTTATATGGATCCATGCACTTTCATTATTTGTATACTGCATACTGGCATTTATTTAGCAACTGCATTTTTTAACATAACATTTAAAATCAAGAAAAATATTTTAAAAATATATTGCATGGCCTGCATGTTACCCCTGACCCTGTGGTAGCAACCACGCATCTTCTTCTCGTCTCGTTAAGTGAAACCGACTCGTTTGGATGGCTATGTGTACATGCGTGCATCCGTTCTTGAGGATATGCTTTTTCGTTACCCGGATATCCAATTTTGGTTTTGGTTGACACGTATATTTTCCGTATTTTAAAACTGGATTTTTAGACCCGACCAGGACATGTTTTTGACTATTTTTGTATTTAGCCTAAAACTCAAATTTCTTAATATTTTATTCCAATAGATTTTCACTGTTAATTATATATATAATCGTTTAACAAGATAATCTTTTAAAAAGATTTAAAAAAAATCACTCACAGATCTCTCTCTCCCTCTCTTTTTGTCTCTCTTTCTCTCTCTTTATATTTATTATTCTTTATTTTTCCCATACTAAAATTCCAGTTCTCTCTCTCTACTCCTCTTTCTCTCACCTCTCGCATTCACTGTTCCTTAGGATCCCGTCACCTCCCTCTTCATTTCTTTTCTTCTTCTTCCTTTAAACCCCCTGCACCCAGCGACGACGAGAACCCACGCCTCACCCATTCTCGTCGCCGACCCCGTCTCCGCCGCCGCCCATCTCCTCGACCTCGCCTTACCTCTCATCTCCTTCCCTTATCCTCTCCTCTACGACCCCGATGCATCCCCAAGAACCCATGAAACCCTAGCATCTCGGCCTCATCTGCATACCTCGCCGGCGATCCCTTGCCGTCGCATCAACACCTTCGCAACCACCTCCTCGCCTTCTCCCAAACACAAGCACCAACCACAGTGCAGCCCCTCTCTTCTTCTCCTTCTTCTTTTCTTTCCTTCTCTTTCCTTGATCTCGTTTTTTTACGGTGATCACCCGCCGGAGCCGGGCTCGACGCCGACGACCCGGGAGATCCAGTGAACGTCCCTTGCTTGCGTGATTACCCTTTTGCCTTGCCTGGACTCGTCCCGCGTGCCGTGGGTGCGTTGCGACGATTACCCGACGTTGGACGTGCTGTACGCACCCGTCGCATATTCTGTTCAGGCAAGTTTATCTTGCTACATGCTATATTACGTATCTTGCATCCATATGAATACAAATATTACCTGTTGATTGCATTATACATCTATATTAAAATTTTACTGTTTTCGGATACCCGTATGCATCTATATCATTTAAAATATATATAGCTGCATCTACAGATCATATTAATTCATGTTATTGTTGTAGTAACACCCCATGCTTAATAAAGTGCATCCCATTTAGTCTCGGAGCAGTAAATGTAACCCCTGATCGATATTTGTGCATCCATACCATTAATAATATATCTAGTTGCATGCCATATCACATTATTCATGTTACTGCTACATTAACACCCTATACTAGATAATGTGCATCCTACATGGTAATGGAACTATAGTTGCAACCCATGATAGTTATTAATGCATCTATGTTTATTGTGTACCCATACCATTAATTCTGCATACCTAGTTGCATGCCATATTACATTAACTCATATTATTATTACATTAGTTTCCCATACTTGATAATGTGCATACTACATAGTCATGATGTAACCCCTGATAAATATTTGTGCACCCATGCTTTTATCGTACATCCGTACTCGCTACAGTTTGTTATAAGCACCCTTTTGATACACTATGCACCCCTGACATGACCTGTTACACCACTGCTTGACTTGATACCTGATCCTGTTCCTAATGCCGACAATCCTGACATGTTGTCCCGATGGACATATCCTATTGTCTGTATAGACAAACCTGTACCTGCTTGATCCTGTGTTGGCATTAGATCCAGATTTATCAATATCTGACTTGAACACATAACTTGGAGGTATGGGGAAATCAATGATGAAACCTGACTTGTAACTCGACAGTTCGATACTTATACTGATCAGTTTATGGGCTAGGCCAGTCCTGGGATGATGCTGCTGACATCATTCATCTGTACATGTTTCCTGTTTAGTGCCTAGCGGCATGTCTTGGATTTCAGCCCGAGAATCTGGACCGTGGTTCCGGGTATGCACGGGATACTATTGAGTTACATCGACGATTCATTAAATTGATTTCACAAACTTGAGAGTAGTTAACCCAGTAGCACAGTTTAGTTTTATCGCGGCACTTCACCTATACTATTATACTTCACTGTTCGATATCCCTGCTTACTTATTACATTCATGTTACCATTTATAATTCATACCTGCATATCCTGTTGCCCAATGATTATATTATTGTTGATATTGTGACGCGCTGACGTCTGAGTTTTGCATGGCCCAGATCCGCTACCCTTGTCGCAGGCCGAGCAGGAGTACTTCAGCCGACAGGCCAAGCAGTGAGGACCCTGTTAGTATTTTAGTTTAGTTTCTATTCAGCATTTTTTATTCCTGATGTGAGCCCGTATTGGGACGTATCTTCCAGATGTTATTATTTATTGGATTTATTGCTTCCACATATATTATTTCTTAACTCGTTTATTCTAGCATATGGTAGATAGTTTATTTTATTTTCCTGTTCTTGATATCTCTAGACAGCCGTAATGTGACTGTGAAAGGATATTTCCTAGCCATAGGTAGCATGGTTGGCTCTGTCACGTGCCGATCTTAGCGCACTCTGTGAAGCGAGGCGTGACAATTACCGTGTTGATAACACCGTTGTTAAGTTGTCTACCTTAGATAGGCAAGCACCCACTTCTCTGGCTCCCTGAGGCTCAAGAGATTGGTCCCGCTTAAACCTATGTTTACTAGGGTCCTTAGGGTAATTTCTAGAACTTGAGGGGGTTTTATGTAAAAAATACTTTTATATACTTTTCAAAATACACCCCAAGTATTCATTAATCGTCTTTAGAGTTATAATGAATGTAGATTTTATATTGTGATATTTCTAGTGAAAATATCCTAATTTCATAATAAAGAGTATTTATTTGTAATATTGACTTGTATGGAATTCATGGTATTTTAATGTAAAGTGGTTCTTGTGATTTTTTGAAAAGAGTTGGAATATTTATATTATTTCAAAATAGATATTTTAATATTACATATATACATAATTATATAAAAATAATTTTAATATATATTTTATATTTCTAAAAATCTCATTTTCTTAAGATGTCGTATTTTAAATCTCTCGAGACCGAATGCTCCTTGCAGAGGTCTGCATCTCGCACTGCTAAGCCTAGGGATGTGTGATAATCCGCACCATCCCAGTCGGGTTCCCCAAAATGGGTTGTAGCGGCGCTTTGCAAAGATTTTTATAAATACTAAATCGTTTAGAAAATGGTTTTATTAGTAATGGTATTTATTTGTAAAGATGTCGTTTTCCCGTATTCTATGTTCCCGAGAGTATTGTGCTATGTTGCATATGAGTGTTGTGAGGAGTTCGATCATTAGCTCGTGATCTACTTAAAGGTATAGTAAGGTTTTGATGGTTTAAATGTAGAAAAGAAACTAAATGGTATTGAAATGAAAAATACGGTAAAATGGAAATAGTAATTACTTTTTATATAGAACTTGTTCAATATGATTAGTTAGTGTTTAATAGTCAACATGAATTGGTTTTAGTATATTTGTATTAAAGAAAAGTGAGATTTTAGGAAGAAACAGAATCGGAAATCGGGTTTGTTCCGATTCCGTCGGGTTTTGTAATTCCGTATTTTTAGAAAAAGGATAGAGAAGAGGGTTGGGGACTTATGGGTTTAGTTAACAGAGGAGAGGAAGGGGAGATGAGAGGAGTCGACGGTGCGTCGTTTCGTCGTCGAGAGTTCCTAGGATCGTCGTCTGAAGATGGCCGGAAAATTCGCCGGAGCTTCGCCTTTCGCTTCTTCCAAAGTACACTAGGGTTTCTAGGAATTTCTTGAGAGTTGGATCAGAATTTTGGGGTGAGGGGGTAGTGTTTAGGGGTGGTATTTATAGGGTTAGGCTAGGGTTAGGGTAGATGAAGAGTTTAAATTGAAAAAATGTAAAAATATATTAAAATTCATTAAAAAAATGGAGTAAATGGGGATTTCAAAGGTCTCTGGAACCGATCTGGGGAAATGGAGTGTGCAGGGGGGTAGGGAAGATCAAAAGCGAGAATTTTCATTCATGGGACTCGGCGGTCCGGCCGATCCCGGCCGAGCCCGATGATCGGGAGGGCCGACTTCGGTAGGGTAACTCACTGGTGCATTAACATTTGTGGGTGTAGTGGGGTTTTATGGTTTTAGCACGTGTTGACTCTTGGACTTCTAAAAAATTCAAAACAAAATAATATTAAAAATAATGTGGGGTATGGGATTTGAATTTTGGTGGCTTGGTTCAGCAGTGTAAGGTATTACCAATGAGCTACAAGGCTGTCCATACACATATTTAATTAGAATTAAATATATGCGGCTGCTTGAAAAGAAAGTGGGCTTTTTGGGCTTAAGAGATTGGGAATGAAAAGAATGGAATTGGGCTTAAAGAATAAGTTTGGGTAAAAACAAATGAGTTTTAAAAAATACTTAGATGCGAAAAATAGATGAAGGGATTAAATATAACTAATAATATGGAAATAAAAATATACAAATACAGTATTTTATTAATACGAAGATATATGAATTTTAGAGTCGTTACATTCTACCCTCCTTATAAAAATTTCGTTCTCGAAATTTATAAAAGGAAAGTGTAACGGATTCAAGGAAAGTTTGGTGATAAAAGTACTTGATAGTGTATGAAAATATGTGAAGGAATGAAAGAATGCGAAACTTTTGGTAAGATTGTAAAAGAGGTGAGGGAATTTTGGGTTAGGACAGATTCAAAGTATATGATTCAAGGAATATGAAATTGTAAGATTTAAGGAATATGAATTGTAAAGAATATTTTA
Organism: Agapanthus africanus; assembly: GCA_030015575.1. Classification (NCBI taxonomy): domain Eukaryota; kingdom Viridiplantae; phylum Streptophyta; class Magnoliopsida; order Asparagales; family Amaryllidaceae; genus Agapanthus; species Agapanthus africanus. The sequence goes on from CM057337.1 coordinate 951,037,076, forward strand.
GTTGCTGGTTCTTATGTTATATTGCTTAGGTTGTTCACGCAGAACAGAATTGCATAGTATGGTTTTATACAGCTCTGACTTGCATGGGCCGCCAGCAAAACATGTCACGCCCCGCTTCCCAGTATACGGGCAGAGGACGAGACGAGGCCGCTACGTATTTACTGTGAAGTAAATATTCTAAGCGTATCTAAGTACTATAAAAGTAAAATCACAAGAGACAAGATATAATAAAACAACAATTTTATTTATTCACATTCTTTCTGTACAATACATGGAAAGTAAAAACAACTGAAATAAAGCAATGCCTAAACAATGGCAGAAATGAAAAGTACTGAAATGGAAAATGTAAAATGAACTAGAGCTCGGGGTCTTCACTGAATTGGTCCAAGTCTTCACTCGTGGGCTCGATCTCTGACGTGTCCAGATCACCTGACGACATTCAAAAAAGAAAGAAAGAGAATGTCGTCAGCGAACAGATCGCTCGGTAAGTCCCAAAGATAAGGGAGAAGTAGAATAGACAGAATAAGAAGGTAGCTTTTAAAGTTGTAGTATATTGTTATAATATTTGTTAACGCTGTTGTTTGTAGCTTGGTACAGAAAGATACCAGTGTATACGAGAGGGGGTCTCTATATGCTAGAGACCAGGGTAAACAGAATATAGAGTACAAAGCTCCGTTAGAAAGCCCGGAACAACGGCAATTGGATACGGTTAGGTGTCTTAAATCTTGCAGTCTCGTTCCACTTTTAACACCTTCCGTATCAGTCTACCCCTTAAACCCCGTGTTATCTTGAATGTATTGTTGTATTGTATTGCAACTTGAATTGTCTTGTAATATAAATTGTATAATTGGACGACTTGCTGAAACCATGATATCAGTAAACGTATGTAACTGTATAATCATGTAAATGGATGTAACTGGAGAATCATGTAAATGGAATGTATATCCATGGTTCGGTTCAGTCAAGTTGTATAGATTGATAGATTGAATATATAGAATAATGGATTCATGGATTCATGTTGAATTGTAATATTAGATTGTAAATTGTAGATTGTACTTGAATCATATTCAAATCAGATTATAAAGAGACTCATCTGAGTCAGACAATTAGAAAAATAAATTGAAGTCCTAATTGTTTTGATGTTATCGGTAATCGCTGCATATGGGCGGCAGAATTTGTGTCTTTTTCAAAGACGATTACTGTGTTGATAACACCGTTGTTAAGTTGTCTACCTTAGATAGGCAAGCACCCACTTTTCCGGCTCCCTGAGGCTCAAGAGATTGGTCCCGCTTAAACCTATGTTTACTAGGGTCCTTAGGGTAATTTATAGAACTTGAAGGGGTTTTATGTAAAAATACTTTTATATACTTTTCAAAATACACCCCAAGTATTCATTAATCGTCTTTAGAGTTGTAATGAATGTAGATTTTATATTGTGATATTTCTAGTGAAAATATCCTAATTTCATAATAAAGGGTATTTATTTGTAGCATTGACTTGTATGGAATTCATGGTATTTTAATGTAAAGTGATTCTTGTGATTTTTTTTGAAAAGAGTTGGAATATTTATATTATTTCAAAATAGATATTTTAGTGTTACATATATACATAATTATATAAATATAATTTTAATATATATTTTATATTTCTAAAAATATCATTTTCTTAAGATGTCGTATTTTAAATCTCTCGAGACCGAATGCTCCTTGCAGAGGTCTACATCTCGTACTACTAAACCAGGGATGTGCGATAATCCGTACCATCCCAGTCGGGTTCCCTAAAATGGGTTGTAGCGGCGCTTTGCAAAGATTTGTATAAATACTAAATCGTTTAGAAAATGGTTTTATTAGTAATGGTATTTATTTGTAAAGATGTCGTTTTCCCGTATTCTATGTTCCCGAGGGTATTGTGCTATGTTGCATATGAGTGTTGTGAGGAGGTAGGTCATCATCTTGTGATCTACTTAAAGGTATAGCAAGGTTTTGATGGTTTAAATGCAGAAAAGAAACTATATGGTATTTTAATGAAAAATACGGTAAAATGGAAATAGCAATTACTTTTGATATAGAACTTGTTCAATTTGATTATTTAGTGTTTAATAGTCAACATGAATTTGTTTTAGCATAATTGTATTAAAGGAAAGTGAGTTTTAGGAAGAAACCGAATCGGAAATCGGATTTGTTCCGATTCCGTCGGGTTTTATAATTCCGTATTTTTAGAAAAAGGATAGAGAAGAGGGTTGGGGACTTACGGGTTTAGTTAATAGAGGAGAAGAAGGGGAGATGGAAGGAGTCGACGGTGCGTCGTTTCGTCGTCGGGAGTTCCTAGGATCGTCGTCGGAAGATGGCCGGAAAATTCGCCGAAGCTTCGCCTTTCGCTTCTTCCAAAGTACACTAGGGTTTCTAGGAATTTCTTAAGAGTTGGCTTAGAATTTTGGGGTGAGGGGGTAGTGTTTAGGGGTGGTATTTATAGGGTTAGGTTAGGGTTAGGGTAGATGAAGAGTTTAAATTGAAAAAATGTAAAAATATATTAAAATTCATTAAAAAATGGAGTAAATGGGGATTTCAAAGGTCTCTGGAACCGATCTGGGGAAATGAAGTATGCAGAGGGGATAGGGAAGATCAAAAGCGAGAATTTTCATTCAGGGGACTCGGCGGTCCGGCCGACTCGGCCGATCCCGGTCGAGTCCGGTGATCGGGAGGGCCGACGTCGGTAGAGTAACTCACTGGTGCATTAACATTTGTGGGTGTAGTGGGGTTTTATGGTTTTAGCACGTGTTGACTCTTGGACTTCTAAAAAATTCAAAACAAAATAATATTAAAAATAATGTGGGGTATGAGATTTGAACTTTGGTGGCTTGGTTCAGCAGTGCAAGGTATTACCAATGAGCTACAAGGTTGTCCATGCACATATTTAATTAGAATTAAATATATGCGATTGCTTGAAAAGAAAATGGGCTTTTTGGGCTTAAGAGATTGGGAATGAAAAGAATGGAATTGGGCTTAAAGAATAAGTTTGGGTAAAAATAAATGAGTTTTAAAAAATACTTAGATGCGAAAAATAGATGAAGGGATTAAATATAACTAATAATATGGAAATAAAAATATACAAATACATTATTTTATTAATACGAAGATATATGAATTTTAGAGTCGTTACAGTTGCAAACCAAAATCCCCTAGCATAAGAGGAAGAGCCATCATCCTTGAGCCCATTCATCCTTGCTACAAATCACCTCCCCAAATCTTTGGCCAAAAAAAAGGGAGAGAAGAAAACACTTTCTCATGGTTTTCGATTGCCGAAAAATAGATGAAAGAATGTTGGATGCAACTTTTTCTGCCCAGTATCAATTCATACTCGCATGTAAACAAGACATGAACACCATGGGTCTCATGTATGGATTAATATCTAGAAGATATAAACCCATCCTTCTCATCTCTTGGGCTCATACGGATAAGGACTTATAGGGGTGATAAGGACTAATAGTGGTGGGTAAAATATTTCACATTAAAAACAAATACTATTAGTACCATTAAAACTGTATGTCAGATGTAATATATCCAGACAAAAGAGAAAGAGATGAAGAATTTTAAACATCCATCGAACAATTTGGTGCGATCCATGTTCTTAATTTTTTTCATGACCGGACACATAACTGGCAAATCATAAGATTTTTCCCCAACTTGAAGCCCGATTCATCCGAAGCTTGAAGGCACTAAAGTCAAATTTTCGGAAGAAACCAACGAAAAGGCTCCAAAAGCAACAGATGTGAAAGTCACATTCATGACATGATCATCACTGTTGAGGTCAAAAATTACAGCCCATTAATCGAAAGTCAAAAAGGTCAATGTCAAAGTCAAATCCCAAACATGCAGGCCCAAGCTCCAAACCCAATCAAGTGGGCCCAAGCTCAAGCATAGGGGCCGGCCCCATGCCAAGAAAGGAAAAGAATATATTAAATTTAAAATGTAATGTCAAGCCCAGCTTCCCGGTATACGGGCAGAGAACGCGACGAGGCCGCTACGTACTTACTCTGAAGTAAATACGCTAAGCGTATCTAAGCAATATAAATAAAAATGCATAAGAGACAAAAACAGTGTGTATACCTGAACAACAACTTTATTTATTAATATTCTTTTGTACAATACATGGAAAAGTAAATACATCTGAATGAAAGCAATGCCTAAACAGTGGCATAACAGAAATGAAAAGTACTGAAATAAAATGTGTACAATGAAGCTAGAGCTCTGGGTCGTAAACAAGCTGATCCAAGTACTCGCTAGTAGGCTCGATCTCCTGAGTGTCCAGATCACCTGACAACATTCCAAAGAAAAAAGAGAAGAAATGTCGTCAGCGAACAATCGCTCGGTAAGTCCCAAAGATAAGGGAGAAATAGAAAAGACAAAGAGTAAGAGAGAGAGTTGTAACATTTCAGAAAATATAAAATATTATTTTTGGGAATTTAATATTAAAATAATATATTTCCCGAAAACTGCCCGATTTGCGAAATTGGGGTTTTCGAAAAAGGGTATAAATATATACCAATAATTATGAAATAAATAGAAATTAAAATGATTTATTCATTTAAAAATATATTTAAAGGATTTGGTGTTTTAAAAATTTATTATATGCAATTTTGATAAAAACCCGATTAGTGCACTGCTAATCGCGATTAAGCCAAATCCGCATTTCTACAGTTTTTCGTGGCCAGTGCACCATGTCATGTTATGTGGTGATTTCATGTTTTGTTCTTTTGTTATTTTGGGTATTTTGTGACTTGGGTTTTAGATAAAAAGAAAAGGGTAAGAAGAGAAAGGGCAAAAGGGGAATAATAGAGTGAGATGGTTAGATTAAAAATGAGAGAGAGAGAAAGAGGGCAGCAGCCCATGCCCCTTCTCATTTCCTTTCTTCTTATCCTTATCATCTTCATCTTCCTCCACTTCACCCCTAGAGATCCACCTCAAAAACTCCACCAAAACCCTAATTCCCTTTCACAAAAATTGATCCCCTCTATACCCTCTTCACATTGGACCAAGAAAAGTGAGATTTCGACCACCTTGAGGAGCTAGGGTTTTTCTTGGGTTGCCCAAGTGAGGTAATTTCATCACCCTTAGCATAGTACTTCCTTCACTTTACCTTTCTTGCAAGTTTAGAGGTGAAATTGTGATGTTTAGTGAGCTTTGGGGAAACCCTAGTAAAAGGGTTTGAGTGTTGGTTAAAATTGGTGATGTTGTGGCTGTTAACTAGATATTTCCCCAATCAGAGCAAAGCTCTGTTTGAATTTCAAAATTCAAAAGGTGAAGCAATGCTTCAGATCGCTTGCGCTGCGCGCAGAGCGCCACGTGTCAAAAGCAGACACGCCAGCGCAAAGAGCGCTACGCCCAAGGTAGCGCACCCCCGATCAGAGTAAGGCTCTATTTTAAAATTCAAATTAAAGGAAGCAACGCTTCAGATAACTTGCGCTCTGCGCTGCGCGACACGTGTCAAGCGCAGGTGCGCTAGCGCAGTTGCGCTGCGCTCTGCGCTGCGCGACACGTGTCAAGCGCAGGTGCGCTAGCGCCAACTGCGCCAGCACTGGAGTTTGAATAATAAATTATTTAATTAATCAGAATTAAATTCTAGAAAGATCTTTCCAATCTTATTAAAATAAGAAGATTATCTTCTGTAAAACAGAGGCCTTAGGATCAAAGATCCAACGGTGGGGAAATATCCCCAGATCAATCAGAGAAAGATCTCTGTAACTAACTCAACAAACCAATTGGCCCTATATAAAGGCCCCTACACTCCAAGTCTCACACACATACAGACATACAGAAAAGAGAAAACTCTCTGAAAAATTTGAAAGGCAAGCCTTTGAAGAAAGAAGATCATCTTCTTCATCTTTGAAGGTAAAGAACTTGATTCTTGAAGAATAGAGATAAAAACACCTCACAAAAAGAAGAATTTCTTCTAAAAAGATCAAAGATCTAAGAACAAGATCAAGATCTTCAATATAAAAAAGAAAAAAAATCATAAAAATCCAATCATAAAAGATTAAAGAAGTAATTTACTTCATCCCTAGATCTTTTGATCTATATAAAGGCACAGCCTTTTGATGAACCATTGGTTCTTGAATTTTGAGGTAGAACATCTTTAGAACAAGAAAAACTTGTTTCTTTGATCTAAATTGGATCAAGATGCGCTCTGTGCTATTGGACAGTGCCTTGCACTTTTGAAATGAACCTTTGCGCTCCTTGGATTGGCACACTGCACCAGAGAGCGCCACGTGTCAATCACAGAACAATCTGCGCTTTGCGCTCGTAAAAATAGCGCACTGCGCTCTTGGAATGGCGCACTGCATCAGGGCGCGCCACGTGTCAGCAGCGCACTAGTGCAGTGCACTGGCGCAGCGCACTGCGCTAACAGACTTGCGCTCACCAGAGCGTGACACGTGTCACCTCCACATGCTCTGGCGCCTTACGCTCTTTAATTGGCGCAAAGCGTCTGACAGGCCACGTGGCGCACTGTCAGATTATTAAATGCCATGCATTGTTTAAAAAGGGTAGAGCCCAAGTAAAGTATATCAGACCAATTTAAATGCTGTGCATTATTTAAAAAGGCCTAACATGCCAAATATAAATGCTATGCATTTAATTACAAAGCCCAATGCTATGCACTGTTTAAGAGGGCAGAGCCCAAGTGAAGGCCTAACAGGCCAAATATAAATAAAATGTTGAACATCTTTAACTGGACTTAGCCCAATTCTTGCCATATGTCCTCAATATAAATTGAACTGAGAACAACTGCTCTCCCAATCAATTTACACCCGGTTCGAGAGCACATCTCTTTACTCCTCTGGCATCCGTCGTTGTAATCCCTCAACGTCGTCAGAGAGGTGACGAGTATCGACAACCACACACTGCTATGGACTGTGGGGTCCTTAAACTCATGGACTATGATGTCCTTAACCTTGACCGTGATGTCTTAAAACTAATACCGGACTATGATGTCCTTAACCTTGACCGTGATGTCTTAAAACTAACATCGGACTGTGAGGTCCTTAAGCTCACGGACTATGATGTCTTTAACCTTGACCGCGGTGTCTTAAAACTAACATCGGACTGTGAGGTCCTTAAGCTCACGGACTATGATGTCCTTAACCTTGACCGCAACGTCTTAAAACTAACATTGGACCGCAATGTCCTTAAATTACTTATCGACTACAATGTCACTAACTAAACAATAGAGCCCCCAATTGCTCTCTTGTCAGATCTAAACGATCCCGTTAAGTCGATCTTAGTCTAAAATTAGACTAATGTGTCCTTAACAAACGTTTAAGTCGATCTTAGTGTCAAATAAGGCTAACGTATCCTTAAACACACCCCCCAAACCCAAATCTAAGAAAGATACGGATTTGGACTAATCCACGTCCTACGGGCGACGGCATAACTTAGTCTCCGTATACAATCCACGGGCAACCAAACACAAAACAAACACACACGACATGAAGTGACCATATGGAGAAGGAGAAAGTTGTTACCACGATGCAGTAGCATAATTAACTGCATGGGCTTGCGCCTGCAGGGAAGAGCGTCCCCACAATCAAAAACCCCTCAAGCGAGGGGGAATCTGACGAAGTCTGCTACATCGGACGCATCCGTTTAAACCTTCGATACACGGTGCCATAAATCAACTTGGCATCTTCGGAGAGGTGGACGGATAGCACCAATTAGCATCTGCCCCGAATCTCAGGAAAGACGTCTGTCGCGCCGTCTTTCGAAGGGGAACAGATTCTGGCATGCCCGGTGGGACCTTTTCCTCTTTCCACTCCACACTTCGTATGTCGTATTCGCGAACGAATCGCGGTTTGTTAATGGTTGCCCTTGGGTTTCAAGTTACTAAGATTTGGTCTCTTGCTTGGCGCAGAAAGCAAACAGCAATGGCATTGACCTGCTCGAAGTGCTCCAACTGCAGCTGCAACCCACGCTCCGCCTCACCTGGAGGTGTAGCCTATGGACCTCAAGCGACATCACTGTTCACGATGCCGGTAGAGCAGATCACCCAGGCTACTACTGGATTGTTTTTCGGGACCATGCTCCCGCCAATAAGCTTCACTGCTCCCGTACCCGCACCAGAAGCTCCTAAGAGGTCAGTCTTCGACCGACTTACAGCTGTTGCGGCCCTTCTCAACGGGTCGCCCAACACCAGTGCCTCGGTCTTCTCCAGATTGGGCCAAAACTCCTGCGGGCCCACAATGAAGCTTGCGGTCCCAGAGAAGGTTATTCCGAAAAGTGTAACCAAACCTGCTCCTGAAGTCGTCAAGGCGGCTTCTCCTACCAAGGGGTCGGTCTTTACAAGACTGACCGTCCCAGCTTCTACTCCTACTCCTGTCACTCAAAAGACATCAGTCTTTAATAGGCTGACACCGGCAACGGCCCCTCACCTGAACAGGGGGCAAGATAAGGCCATCCCCGTCACCGAGCCAATTCCATCAGCGCGGCACGCTCGACGTCACCACTGGCGCTGAGTGAGGAAGTCCGGAGGTAGCTCCCCTTCTGGGCTAACTCCACCAGCCCCGACGGCGGAAATTAATGCTGCTGTTCCAATTAGGAACAGCTTTGAACTGCTAAATAAGGTGCGTAGGAATTCTTCTACCGCCATACTAAAAAGGTCTCCCCCTCCACCGGAAAAGTTTATGGAAGCAAAGTCAGAACAGCCCCAATCTCCTCAACGACTGTCCTCCAAGATCTATAAAGTCTGGCGGCGGGCCCGAGACTCGGTGATCGATCCAAATTTCTCCCGCCAGCACAAGAAGCTGAAAGTCCAACAGGAAGTAAGCCATCCTGCCAAGCCACGAAAAGCTGTCTGGATGCCTATCTCGACGGCCCCCTCAACTTCCACTGTTCATATGAAAAGAAGGTCAGAGAAGACCCACATGCCTGCAGCAAAAGTCCAAGGCACTGAACCCAAACGTCCTAAGTCTGGGGGCATGGTGGTCTATACTGTTTACATGGCATCTGGGAAGGAAGATAGACGCGCTTCGACGGGTCACCGACCGCTTACCCGATCCATCACGAGAGCCCAGGAACAGCAGCAGCAGAAGCTCCAGGAGATGCTAAATGCGATGGCCGCACTCACCGGACCAAAAGAAAGCCCGGAGGCGTCATCGGAGCAGGTCGTGAACATGAGACCGATACTGAATTCCTTCGTAGAATGCTTGAAAAGAAGGACAAGGAGGCTGCGGAACAAGCAGCCAATATAAAGTAGATGGCTCTTCTCTTCCAAGACATGGTGGGCTTGATGATCCAGCCGGATCCCCCAGCTGAAGATCCTCAGATTATCCTCGAAGTCGACAGAGGAGAAACGTCAAATCTACCTCCAGCTCTTTCAACAGCCAAGGAGGAAACAATTTCCAAGGCCGTCCTGGATGACTATATTGCTCAGCAAATAAGAGTTCACCGGGCAACTGAGGCGGCCGGCCAAGTCGTCAAAACGGGGCGACCATATCCGAGCTGGTATGATCAGATAAAGTACCCGCCGGGCTACACGATCCCGAAATTCCATGTCTACAAGGAGACAGGCAATCCCTACCAACATGTCGCCCAGTTCAGGGCTCTTTGTGGCAATACCGGCGGCGATGATAAACTCTTGCTTCGCCAATTCGTCGGCAGCTTATCGGAGACGGCGTTTGAGTGGTACTCCGAACATCCAAATGACTCCGTCAAAACTTTCGCAGAGATGGAGTTGCTATTCACTCAGCGATTCGCGAGCACCAGCGAACGCACCCCGATAACAGCTTTGATCAATGCAAGGGTAAAGCCGGGTGAGACATGGGTTCAATATGCAATCCAATGGCGGAACTTATGGTCGAAGTGCGAACAGCGCATCGAAGAAGCACCAGCGGTGGGCATGTTCGTGGGCACTCTAGATCCTCATGCAACTATTTCACAGTTCATGATGTTCTTTAAACCGACCATGTTCCAGGCTTTAATCGATAAACTAGCCCAGATGGATCAAATGGGTCACAGACCGTCTCCCCTGAAGCCGGAACCTTGGAACGACAAGGGTAAAGGGAAGGCGACCTTCGTTGCGAATACTCAGCAACAGCCCAGTGCCCCAAAGCTAGCAGATCAACTGGAAGAGAGACGGCGCTATTACAATGAGAAAATGAAGCGTCCTTACTCATTCCCACGGGACAAGACGAAGAGGCTGTTCGAGTTGGCTATGCGCAACAGGCTTATCAGTTTGCCGAATCCCAGGCGACCGCCGCAACCCAGCGAAGCGAATAACCCCAATTACTGCCCTTACCACCAAACGGTAAGTCACCCGATCGAGGATTGCTTCGTCTTCAAGGGATGGATCGAAGATCAGTACCTACAAGGCAAGTTCGCGCTGTCTGAAAAGTGGAAAGTAAACCCGCCACAGCCGCACACTTCTAAGAAGACGGACACAACGGGGGCAACTTGTTCTTTTGTGGAAGAAGCTCCGTGGGAGGTCGTGCTGTCAGCCAAAACCAAAAGAATGCTGAATGATCTTCATACATGCCCGGCAATCGGGTGGAGGAATCCGTTGGAACCCCATATCATTGAAGGGATGCTGAAGCCGCGCCCGACTCCAAAGATTGGTGGTGATGGCCCAAGCACTCATACCCAGCCGTTAAAATCTTCAAAGAAGAAGAAGAAGAGGTCCAAAAAGCCCGTGAAGCCTGGTGCGCACGGACTTGTAGAAACAGATCGACGCGCTGGAGGAGTATAATCAGAAGGCGCGGACTCCTATCACGCTCCAAGAGTTCCTCAGCTACGTCCTTAAAGACGAAGATGATGGAGAAAACTCGTCGGATGAATCTGAGAGATACGTAGCAAGTTGTCATGTGATCTCTCACTCGTTTACGGACGATGAAAAAACTCCTTGCACTGAGAAACTGGGGGCAGACCCTGAACCAGAACTTCTGGGGCCGTCAGATGAAATGATCGACACATTCCTCAATGAAGCTCTCCTGAAAAGTAAAGCTGATCGAGAGCGCGAGATGGCCATATTTGAAAGAGCCAAACGCCGTCAGCTAGACGAAAGAGTTGAGACACTCCCGTCAAATCAAAAGACATCCGTTGCTGATAAAAACAAGTTCAGGACGAGGAAAAGGTTTGCTAAAGCCATATCAATAGGAATGAAGCTACCACCCTCTGAAGGAAACTTCCCCGATGAAGCAAAGGTGCATTCTAACTACTAATTATATCATCAAAAGATTTCGCACCCTACTGAGGAGTGCAATGCTTTTAAAAGATGGTTGCAGGGATATGTCGCTCACCGGCAACATTTTAAGCGGATGAAACGCAAAACTCAGCGAGAGCAAAGAAGTGCGAATGAGGAGTATAAAAGAGACACCAGTAACTGTCGCATGGTCAATACCGGGGGATCGCAAATTCTCACATTCGGGAGTGACTCTGACGAAGAAATGGCTCTGGACCCCCTCTTTAAAGAATCCGCATTGGGAGAAAAGGAAGAACTGAAGACCTGTGAAAACATTCAGCTGCGCAATCACACGCTCCTAGAAAAGAACCTCGGATCTACGAGTAAAAAAGATAAGGGAAAAGAAAAGGTCTCCGAGGATATCGCCCTGGACGACCAAGTCATGAAAGAGCTGACTGCCAAGGACCCGCCAAAGAAGAGAAAGGTGGACTACAATGTTCTGGCACACTTGAGGAAGTTGCCTTCACAGCTCAGTATTCTCGACGCCCTTCTACTATCCAAAGAAGCTAGAGATTCATTGATCAAGGCGCTACAAGAACCAGAATAATTCCAAGCTTTCCTTGCCGAAGAAAAGATGAAGGACGAGCTGGAGGAAGTACACACAGCCGATATCACCTTCGGCGACGAAGACCTCCTCCTTGGGACGTGCGAGCACAACCGTCCCTTTTACATCTTAGGGTACTGCCACGATGTAAAGATAGGCAAAATCCCGGTCGACAATGGGTCTTCCGTCAATCTCCTCAACGCACAAGTGTTGAAGGAAATCTGCATGAGCGTCCAGTATCTCGCACGTGATAAAATCACCATCTCCGGTTTTGACTCCCAGTCATCGCGAACTCTCGGGTCTGTGATACTAACGCTGCGATTCGGGCTACTTGTCACGGATGTTAAATTTCATATCATTGAAGCCAAGACATGCTATAACGCTTTGCTCGGCCGTCCTTGGTTACACGAGTACAATATCATCCCTTCTACACAACATCAGTGTATGAAATACTTTAAGGATGGTCTCGAGTATACCGTAACAGGAGAGCTGAATCCCTTCTCCGTGAACGAAGTCCGCAAGTATGAAGATGCGAAATACTTCTTGCCAGATTTCGAAGACACGGAGAGATGTCATAAACCGGAGAACAAGGCTATCGCCACCATTCCTGTCTTTGGGAGTGATACTGAAGAAGAGGAAGCGATGGTTTATTCGGGTCCACCCCAGTACAATAAGCCGGGATCGTCCACTCCTATGTTGATCTTTGGAAGCGACTCGGAAGATGAGGTCCATGCTACATTTTCCGCTCGGCGTTCAATACAAACATTTGCTGGTGAAGAACAAAGTTTGCAAGTTGCCATGGTTCTGCCCAAACATCATAAAGAACTGGACGCGCTTGATACCTACAGTGTGGAAGAGCTGCAGACATTCTATGTCCCTCCTAGGAGAGAAGGCAAAAAGGCGATCCTATTCTACAGCTCCAGGGAAACTAAAATGGAGAAAGAAATCTGGCACGGTGCGGATCCTACGCTTGACAGGCTTCAGCCCATCCGTCTGCCTAAATACTATACAGAAGGCTTGAAAAGGCTGTTGAAGCGCCAAGGGATACCCTTCAAACAGACCGCTCAGAAAGCCAAGTTCTATGACAGGGTCTGGAACGTTCCCGGAACTCAGCGCAAGTTGCCCAATGGGAGAATGGAAGCAAACGAGCTTGGATACATTCGATCCAAGAAACAGGAGTTACTCAGCGACTGCTATGTTGTATATGACTTTGATGAAAAAGGAGATGCTCAGTGAGAGAGTGCTAATCCTGAACCAGAAAAAGTCTCCGACGTAAAAATCCCCAGTCCGTCGTTCGAAGAACAAATGGACAAGCTTATAAGGGTAGCTGGTCAAAAAGTCCGAGACGACCACAATTGCGAAATGGCTATCTATGAGAAAGCCAGGACGCAACGCCTTCTCCAACAGGCTACGAAAGATGAGAATGCCGCTCCCTGTCAACCCGTTGTAAAAAAGGCCCGACGCAGAGGCAGAAACAAGTCAAAAAGCGGAAAAGGCGTTCAGCAACGACAAAGCGGGACCAAGAAGTCACACGATCGGGAATCGAGCTGTCCGGATTTGTCCCTTATGAAGAAGATGAGTCGAGCATACTCTTTTCCTCAAGACAAGACAAAGAAGATATTTGATCTCGCTATAAGGCATCAAATAATTACACTGCCGGAGTCTAAACACCCTGAGCAAGCAGGCGAAGTCTCTCACCCAGAGTATTGCTCTTATCACCGAGTAATAGGACATCCTCTCGAAGATTGCTTCACCTTCAAGAAGTGGGTCGAAGATCAGTATCAGCTCTGCAAGTTCGCTCTATCCGATAGTTAGAGGGTAACACCGCCGCAGAAGCATGAACCCAAAGCACGAGAGTAGAACCAGATCCACATCGGTCTTCGAAACGAGCTCGTACTTGTCATATGATAACGATATCGAAAGAAGAGCCCGAGAATATGGATGACCTTCCCTGGTGCTTTGAAAATAATGATGATGAAGTGATCTCAGAGTTTCCACCGGCGCCCAAAGAGCTGGAAGATGGAATACACACTACTGCAGATAAGCTCAAGAAGATTGATTTGGAAACGGAAAGTGACCCACGACCCACATTCGTCAGCGAGCTACTATCTGAAGAAAGGGTAGTTGCGTTACAAGACGTGCTTATGCGGCATAGAGATTGCTTCGCATGGAACTATTCCTAAATGCCAGGATTAGATCCAGAGATCGTGGTCCATAAACTAACGATATCCCCGGACATCAAGCCAATCAAATAAGTACCGAGAAGAATGCGGCTTGAGCTTGAGATGAGCATTAATGTCGAAGTCAAGAAGCTGATCGACTCCGGGTTTATCCAGGAAGTTCAGTATCCTGATTGGATCGCCAACATCGTCTCAGTGATGAAGAAAAATGAGACAGTGCGCATATGCGTGGACTTCCGGGATCTCAATAAAGCCTGCCCAAAAGACGACTTCCTAGTGCCAGTTACCGAGATGATGATAGACAATACGTCCACTCACAAAATTTTCTCCTTTATAGACGGATCGTCAAGATACAATCAGATAAAGATGCATTCCGAAGACCAGAATCATACCGCTTTCCGGACCCCTTTGGGAATATTCTGCTACAAGGTGATGCCCTTCGGTCTAAAGAACGCCGGTGCCACCTATCAGAGGGCCATGATGAAGATTTTCGATGACCTTATACATGAAATCGTCGAATGCTATATCGACGACCTCGTGGTGAAAAGCAAATCATACGAGGAACATCTCGAACATCTGAAGATCGTATTTCAACGCCTTCGGCAATATAACTTGAAGATGAAGCCACTCAAATGCGCGTTCGGGGTGTCCTCAGGTAAATTCCTAGGATTCATCGTCTGACACCGAGGTATCGAGATAGATCCGTCAAAGATCAAGGCGATTATGGAGATGCCCCCGCCAAAAACTCTCAAGCAATTGCGGTCTCTCCAAGGAAAGCTCACGTATATTCGGCGATTTATAGCCAATCTCTCCGGCAAGTGCCGTCCTTACAGTCACCTGATGAAGAAGGGAACCCTGTTCGTCTGGGATCACAAATGCCAAGGCGCGCTGGACGAAATCAAGCAGTATCTACAGAACCCACCAGTGCTGGCTGCTCCGGTCAAAGGAAAGCCTCTCATTCTGTATACAACAGCCTTCGAAGGTTCTTTAGGCGCATTATGGGCACAAGAGAACAACCAAGGGAAGGAGAGAGCCCTCTACTATTTGAGTCGGGTTCTCCTGGGAGCAGAAAGCAATTACTCTCCCATCGAAAAACACTGCCTGGCGTTGATATTCGCGATAACGAAACTCCGGCACTATGCATTGGCGCATGAAGTCCGTCTCATATCGAAGGTGGATCCTCTGAAATATTTGATGTCAAAGGCCATATTGACAAGACGACTTGCTAAGTGGGCCCTGCTCTTGATGGAGTTCTCAATAACTTATCAGCCTCTTAAGGCAGTGAAAGGCCAGGCTATTGCCGATTTCCTCGCTGAACATCCGATACCAGCCGATTCTCCCTTGAAGTGCGAACTTCCAGACGAACATGCGTTTGAAACGATCGACGGAAGTGGTACCTAGTGGGAACTTTATTTCGATGGAGCATCTTCCAGGAAGAAGCGCAAACAAAACACGCCTATAATCAAATCAGGGGTAGGCCTTATCTTCGTGACCCCGCAAGGAGGGATAATGCGCTTTGCTTTCTCCTTAACAGAGCCGAGGAAAAACAATGAAGCCGAGTATGAAGCTTTGATAGCAGGCCTCGAGATCGCCATCGATATGGGAATCAAAAGCCTCATCATATACGGAGATTCCCAACTGGTCGTTAGTCAAGTAAACGGCGACTACCAAACGTGCAAGCCAGAGTTGGTGAAATACGGCGAGAGGGTACAACAACTGCTGACCCAAATACCTTCCTATATCTTGGAAAGCATACCGCGTGCAGAAAATAGCAAAGCGGATGCACTAGCTAAGCTCGCTAAAGAACTAGCCGATGAGAACCTCGATGACGTAAGAATCGTGGTACAAAGTCGTCGGGTGCTTGCCCCAGCAGAAATATCTCCGGAATAGGAAGCCATTGAGCTGACGGCCCTGCAAATAAAAGACCAAGAAAAGGCTGAGGATTGGAGAGAGGTCTTTATAGACTACTTCAAATCCCGTCGAACGCCTGAAGATGCGTCCTCGAAACATCAGCTCATGAAACGAGCCCTATCTTTCGCCTTCGTCAATGATACTCTGTACAAAAGGTCATTTGATTCTCTGTGGTTGAGATGTCTGGGACCTGAAGAGGCGAAGAGAGTCGTCCAAGAAGTTCATGACGGACTCTGCGGTTCTCACCAAGCCGAACCGAAGATGAAGTTAAAGATTAAACGGATGGGCTATTATTGGCCCACGATGATCCAGGACTGCCTCGAGTATGCGAAACAATGCCACTCATGTCAGATCCATGGGGACTTTATCCATCAACATCCAAACCCACTACACCCAACAGTGGCTAGCTGGCCGTTTGAAATGTGGAGGACCGACATAATCGGCCCCATCGAACCAGCATCGTCTAGGGGACATCGATTCATTTTGGCGACAACTGATTATTTCTCCAAATGGGCAGAAGTAGTACCGCTGAGGGAAGTGAAGATGGAGAATATCCTCCATTTTTTTAAAACGCATGTCATTTATCGGTTTGGAACTCCGCGACGGATCATCTCCGATAACGGGCCAGCCTACAGAAGCCACAAGATTAGCCGCTTCGCACAACAGCACAACATAGACTGGAGATACTCCTCAGTTTATAACCCTCGAGCTAACGGTCTAGCTGAGGCTTTCAACAAAATCTCAACAAAGATCGTGAAAAAGACGGTGTCTCGAAATAAGAAAGACTGGCACGAGAGACTGCAAGAAGCTCTCTGGGCGTATTGAACTACGTTCAAGATGGCCACGAACACAACGCCGTACGTGTTGGTATTCGGTACAGAAGCGGTACTCCCCCTCGAGATAGAGTTATCCTCTCTACGAGTGGCAGTCCATTATGAGCTAACGGACGAAGAGAATGCTCACCTTCGGCTTGAGGAGCTCGATGCCCTTGATGAAACCCGGCTCCTGGCGCAACAAAATCTGGAAGCTTATAAAGCAAAGATGACGCGCTCATATGAAAGATTGACCAGGCCGAGGACATTCCACCAAGGCGAACTCGTGCTAGTGGTTAAAAGGCCTATGATCCCCAATCGCGCCAAGCGGGGAAAATTCGAGCCGAACTATGAAGGCCTGTACATTATATACAAGGTCTACCAGGGTGGAGCCTATCTACTCATGGACATGCATGGCGAAAGGCCCTTCAGGCCAATAAACGGTCGCTTCCTGAAGAAGTACTATGCTTGACCAGTCACGGCCTAGGTCAATGGTAGATGACGACGACTATGTCTGCTCGCTATCTCCCTAAGCCCAAACTCTATAAGTAGTAACCGGCTTACTTAACAGCGGACCGAAACGTCCTTAAACTAACAACGGACCGAAACGTCTTTAAACTAACAACGGACCGAAACGTTCTTAAACTAATAGCGGACCGAAACGTCCTTAAACTAACGACGGACCACTACGTCCTAAAACTAGCTGTTGACCGAGACGTCGAGAAACTATGGTGGATTGCAGCATCCCAAATGATACAAAAAAAAGAAAAAAAAGGTATGTCCATAAGCAAAATGGGCACGGATGAAAACCCGAAAGGGCTCCGTGAGTAAAAGCAGCAGAGCTACCGGCTAGTGTTTGTGAAAACCCGAAAGGGTGCAACCTCGTTAGAAAAAAAAGAAGAGAAGAATAAAAAATAAATAAAACGGTATGTCCATAAGCAAAGTGAGCACGGATGAAAACCCGAAAGGGCTCCGTGAGTAAAAACAGCAGGGCTACCGGCGAGTGTTTGCGAAAACCTGAAAGGGCACAACCTCGTTAAAAGACACTTATAGGGTCCTCTCGACCTTGTAAGGAGAAACCACCTGCGTGAGATCCTTACGACTCATAAGGGAATAACACACTTAGGGATCCCCACGATTCCTAAGGAGAAATTACACTTGCGAGATCCTCACGACTCGTAAGGAGAACTCTCTTATGGGACCCTCACGGCTCATAAGATTTGAAAGTCTTAAGTTACAGAGACCTGAACCTGTTCTTAAGCAACCCCTACAACTTCCGATATTGCCCTACAAGCGGCTTAATGCTGACCCTTGTATACAATCCACGGGCGCGAATAAACATTTCCCTAACCGAGTCCCATCTATGACTAGGGATATGTTCGCACGATGAACAACCTTTGTGAGTCCTCTTGACTTATAAGGAGAAAACGCTCTTGTAAGATCCTTACGACTTACAAAGAGCCATACACTTAGGAATCCTCATGATTCCTAAGGAGAAAACACACCTACGAGATCCTCACGACTTGTAGGAAGAAATACCTTTGTGAGACCCTTATGGCTCATAAAGTCAAAAGCCTTAGTCGACGGGATCCTAACCCTGTTCGCTAAGCCACCTTTGTCTGACATCGACAGGGGCAAATGATGATTCGCTCCTGGCAACATCCCAGTTGTAGCGGTGCTGATGCCGAAATCGGTGTCTAATCCTAAGCTTGCGGCGAAAAGCCAGCAAGTCACACATGCATACAAAATAGCCGAAATGATGGGGCAACTTGCGACAAAATCAGCAAGTAAAAGAGGTATGCATGCAAAATAGCCGAAATGATTGGGCAACTCGCAATAAAAAACAGCGAGTAAAAATAAAACAAATAGCCGAAATGATTGGGCACCGCGAAAAATAGCCGAAATGATGGGGCAATCGCGACCTTCGCGATATAAAAGCCGAAATGATAGATCATCGCGGAAAGAAATAAAATAAAATATATAAAATGAAATTTATGCCCTATAGGTGATATTACATCAATCCCTGTATACAATCCAGGGGCGCAAATAAAGAAGGAATCGCACTCCTCCTCCCCAGGTTTCATCAGAAGAAGAAGCCAAATCTCGGCGGGTCACAGATAGCCTAGAGATCATCCCAACATTCGTCTCATTGCAGTAGACACAACATCAAGCAAAACAGAACAGCGGCGGTTCCATGACTTGGCGGTATACAGATGACCGAGAGTCAAATCCCAACTCTGTGAAATGCGGATCTAATCACCAAAATTCCTGGTTACGTGGAACATGGATAACGTCACTTCTGACCCCGTGGAAAACATCCAGAGCGGATCCTGGTCCTCGCAGAACACGGCAGTGAACCCGTGTGAAGCATCCAGAGCGGAGCCTAATCCTCGCCAAACACGGCAGTGAACCCGTAGGAAGAATCTAGTGCAAATTCGTGGTCACGTGGAACACGGATAACGTCACTTCTGACCCTGTGGAAAACGTCCAGAGCGGATCCTGGTCCTCGCAGAGCAGGGCAATGAACCCGTGTGAAGCATCCAGAGCGGATCCTAGTCCTCGCCGAACACGGCAGTGAACCCGTGTGAAGCATCTAGGACAAAATTCCTGGTCACGTGGAACACGGATAACGTCACTTCTGACCCCATGGAAAGCATACAGAGCGGATCCTGGTCCTCGCAGAGCACGGCAGTGAACCCGTGTGAAGCATCCAGAGCGGAGCCTAGTCCTCGCCAAACACGGCAGTGAACCTGTGTGAAGCATCTAGAGCAAATTCCTGGTTACGTGGAACGCGGATAACATCACTTCTAACCCCGTGGAAAACGTCCAGAGCGGAGCCTGGTCCTCGCCAAACACGGCAGTGAACCCGTGGGAAGCATCCAGAGCAAACATCGGACTGTGAGGTCCTTAAACTCACGGACTATGATGTCCTTAACCTTGACCGTGATGTCTTAAAACTAACAATCAAACAAAATGATTTTAAGCTGATTTTACCTTGGTTCAAGGGTACATTTTGTCACTCCTTTGATATTTGTCGTTATAATTCCTCAACGTCTTCAAAGAGGTGACGGGTCCCAGTAACCGCACATTTCGCGGACTGTGGGGTCCTTAAACTCACGGACTATGATGTCCTTAACCTTGACCGTAATGTCTTAAAACTAACATTGGACTGTGAGGTCCTTAAACTCATGGACTATAAGGTCCTTAACCTCGACCGTGATGTCTTAAAACAAACATTGGACTGTGGAGTCCTTAAATCCACGGACTATGATGTCCTTAACCTCAACCGTGATGTCTTAAAACTAACATCGGACTGTGAGGTCCTTAAACTCACAGACTATGATGTCCTTAACCTCGACCGTAATGTCTTAAAACTAACATTGGACTGTGTAGTCCTTAAATCCACGGACTATGATGTCCTTGACCTCGACCATAATGTCTTAAAACTAACATTGGACTGTGAAGTCCTTAAATCCATGGACTATGACATCCTTAATCTCTACCGTGATGTCTTAAAACTAACACCGGACTGTGGAGTCCTTAAATCCACGGACTATGACGTCCTTAACCTCGACCGTAATGTCTTAAAACTAATGTTGGACTGTGAGGTCCTTAAACTCATGGACTATGACGTCCTTAACCTCGACCGTGATGTCTTAAAACTAACAACGGACTGTGGAGTCCTTAAATCCACAGACTATGATGTACTTAACCTTGACCGCGATGTCTTTAAACTACGGTACCCCGGAAAGTATCCGCAGCAACCCTTGACTCCGTGAAATGCGGATAAGGGCAACTTCACCCATCACTTGCGGGTCCTCACGACTCATAAGGGAGTAAATTCTCTTGTGAGATCCGTACGACTCTCAAGAGAAAACACACTTAGGAATCCTCACGATTCCTAAGGAGAAACGCACCTACGGGATCCTCTCAACCTGTAGGGAGAAAATACTTTATGAGACCCTCACGGCTCATAAAGTTGAGAAGTCTTAGGTGACAGACCCTAACCTTGTTTTCTAAGCCGTCGCCACCCTACAAAAAGTATAAGATTGACAGTTATATACTATCTACGGATCGTACTTGCTAAAATCGCAGGGCAAACAACATAGCAAGAAAGAAGGAAGCAGAGAAATGACACAAGACATTATGAAGAATGTATATCTTTTATTCATGAATTCAATTGAGTACAAGATACATTGTGTTAAAGAATAAAAGAAATAAATACATTTTATTTACAATTACAAATGATACAAAATGATTCATGGAGAAGGAAGCATCTTAAGTAGGCCCATCAATTGCTCAAGCACTTCCTTCAGCGCCTTCTCATGATCGGATTCCGCGGCCAACTCCGCTTCCTCCTGGGCCCGCTGCTGCAAATAGGATGAAAGTTGTTCTTCAACGGCTCGCTGAGCTTCTTCACGACCTTGGATATCACGCTCAACGGTATCGATCTTCTGCTTTAATGTTAACCTGTCGGAGATATTTTGCAGAAGGCCCTCGAAGATAACTTTCACCCGGGCAGCATTCGCATCGACCTCAGCGCGCAGTCGAGCAGACTCGCTTGAGATTTCTCTGCATTCCCTCCGCTTTAAAGCCACTTCTAGTTCAAGATGGCGGAAATAAGAAGCGCTCTGCTCGATCCATGTCGCCCGTTGAGTGCTCGCGCCAAAAACTCGGGGGCAGGACGCATAAGCTCCAGCTGATGCAGGCAGGCTTCGATCTCCCTGCAGTGATTAACCCAAGACTCGACGACGCCTTCATTATGAAAATTTACAAGCGTCGACAGCATCGGATTAACCTCCGCAGCGAAATTTGCGGCGTATGTAGGAGCTTCTGCGTCAAGCTCCAAGATGCATCCGCTCAGCATACTCAAACTCATCGCAGCACCCTTTGAGGATGGACGCCTGGAGAATGGCCTGCCAGCATCATAATGCGGGACTCGAAAGGAACCGGAACCGGAGCGATAGCTGCAAAACAAATCACAATCAGATGACAGACCTAAAAATACAGGAGACTCATGAAAAATGGAGTTTACTATACCAGCTGCAGCAGGCGGCAAAGCCGGGAGGACCGGTGGTGCAACCGATCTCTTATCTCCTCCTTCGATCTGTAGCACTGCAATCAGGGCAAGGAAGAATCACAGAAAATTTCATTATTGGAAAAAGAAAGAGCATTAATTGAAAACTATACTCACCAGCGCCACTAGATGAAGCAAGCTCCGACGGGAAGGAGAAGTGTGGACGCAGCACCTGGTACAGGTGATCAAAAAGCACTCCTGTAAAGACGCAATAGTACAACATCAGTACATAAATTATGCAGCCAAGATAAGACTGATGGGTCGCAAATCCATACCTTCCAGCATCTGCGATGGTACGAAGGAGGGTAGAGAGGTGGCCACCGTCAGGGCGGTTACTAACGGCGCTCCCTCGAGTAAAGGGGTATCAGCACTAGCCGCACCTGTGTTAGAAACAAGATAAACTCTGTCAAGAAGGATTGCAGAATAAAAGAAGGACGGTAACCCAAAATTTACCTGATGAGTCGCCAGCCGAAACGGCGGCGTCTCCCTCCTCCATTGGCATGGGTTCACCTCCCGTTGCCTCATCGCCAGACTCTACGGCAGCCGTCGTCGAGCTCGCAAGTCCAGGAGATGGCGAAGGACCGTAAGAAGGGAGAGCGATAATCGGGGCGGTGCCCAACTCTTGAGAAAGAGCGGCCATCTCGTCCTCAGGGATCATGCCCGTTTCGCCCGCTACCCCCTCGGGCTCGGCGGTCGCAGCCGTCTCGTCCACTACTGCCATGGGTTCATCGGTCGCAGCCGCTCTATCCGCTGCTGCCTCAGGCTCGGTCGTAGCAGCCGTCTCATCTGTCGCCACCTCACTCTCAGTAGTGGTGGCCGTCTCGGGCATAGTAGTCGTGACTATCTGTCAGCCACTAGCTCAGGCCCGGCGACTATGGCTGCACCGTCTACCGTCGCTTCGGGATCAGCTGCTACCTTCTCTACCGTCCCCTCAGGCTCGACGGTCGCCACCGCTCATTCAGTAGGTCTCGGCCCTGCAGGACAAGATGTATGAGAACTGATAGTTTTATAACTTTTGCAACAAAGCCTCAAAAAGCACATTACCTGAGGTGGATTGACAGTTGGCTTCCCGAGCTGCACGCGCCGCTCGTCTATGAGCAGTAGACAAGGCGACCGGGGGCTCCTCTGAAGGAGTAGCAGCGGGAGTAACGGCACTTGAGCCCGCTCCCACGGCCAAAACAGCGCTACGCTCCTTTGCTGCGCGTCTCAAGCGCTTCCTCTCCTCCCGGGCCGTCACGACGGACCTCTTGGAAGCCTCCTTCACCAAGGCGTCGTCGTCCGCATTCAGAGTTGCCTCCAGAGCCTTCAAGGCATCCATCATCGGATTTTTAAGTAGAGACTCTCGCGGCAACCCCGAAGAGGCCAGGACTTCGGTAGCTGGCCCGGGGATAATTCCTATGTCGGCTCACGAGGCAGGTCTTGTGGTCCCTGCAATGAGACAAAGAAAAGGTTAGATTGGCCATAAAAAAGGAAAAATAAAAACTCAATGAGCCGAGATGTACCAACGCCCGATAGAGCGTGTTTTCTTTCCTCCTCCTCGAAGGTTTTGAGGGAAGCAGCGATGGCTTCTTCAGTAGAAATGCCTGTTTAAAAAGGAAAAGCGTTAGTCAAAGACAATGATAAAAGTACGATGAAATGACAAAGAATACAACTAGTGATTACCTGGTTGCGCGAGTTTAGCCAACCACGCGTCGAACCTTGCCGATCGCTCAAAAGCTGCGATGGCGGCCGCCAGATCGGTGTCTTCTGGCTCTACGAAGAAACCCTCGTTGCTTCCGTACTCACTTAGGCCTTCGGTAAGAGGGGCCTGAGGCTCTAAGCCAAGCACGGTATCAAGAGAAAGAACAGACTTCTTCTTCCTCTTCTGCGCGCGGACCCCGGTCGCACCCAAAATCAACTTGCGCTTCGTGGGCACCTTGGGACGGCGGGTTGATTTAAGAGATTTAGCGTGCTTGCGCTTTCTAAAAGATAGATCAAAAATATTTGTAACCGCAATCAAGAACGGCGTCGCTTTGCAGCTAGCCGGTGAGTACGGGTCGGTCCACAGGGATGTTGTGACTTTCCGATTCGTTCTTACGAGTTAATTCCGAAAGGTATTCGGACAGATTATTAAATCTAAAAATCTAAATTATCCTAGGGCAATTATCTAGATCTACTCTTTCTAGGGCTAAGTTTAGGGATGGTTTGGAAATGTAATTAAATCTCACCACTTTCAATACCCGAATGAAGATCTGTGAGGAGTTATGGTAATTATCAATAAAGTGGATTAGATCCGTTCGGGAAGGTGTTCCTTCCTCTAGGTTCTTGTCCTTCCTTTAGAGATCCTTACCCTAACCTCCATGGAAAACATCACACCCGGGCCTTTATACTACGGTATCACCGCTACCTCGAGGGATAGAGTGCCGTAGGGAGCGGTATGTGCATGTATGCATGGAGTCCTATTGTAAATGTTTAGTGGGTAAGAAAGGGATGAGAGATCTCATCTCTCAAAATCCTTCCTAAAAGCTAAACCCTAAACAAGTTCCTAGGGCATGAAATTAAATCTACTTAGGGCAAGGAATTGAAATCTACACTAGAGCAAGAAATTAAATTACTTACAGATGCATCCCTCCAATCATCCATGCAGGGTTGTCAGATCTGAATTTCTGAATGGAGAAGAAACACCGATGCTCTCCAAAAGATTTCTAAATTTTATTCATTAAAGGGAGGCATAAGAAAATACATTCTTTAGAGTTCCTATTTATAGAGAATAGGAAACCCTAGGTTACATTTTGATCTGCATGTCTAAATTTACAAAAATAGCCCTAGGTCAACTTTTCAGCGCCGCTAAACATTTTGGTAAAAAGTTCTCCGCGCACGGGCACAATATGGCCGCGGAACCGCGGCCATAGTAGGCTTGGGCCGCGGTTCCGCGGTCCTTTAGAAAGATTGGGTGCTGAAAATTTAGGGTTTTGTTCTTGGTCTTATTGGGCTTTTGGTTCTTTGGTTCTTTTATCATTTGGGCTTCTACATTGGTTCCAGATCTTCAGTGAACATTTTGCAGTGGATCTTTTAACCGTTTTGCCTTGGGCACGTGGACCTTGCGTTGCCTTGTTGATTGTGAACTGTCTTTCGATGTAGGCTTGACTAAGATCCTCCTATTTGTTGGTCAAAGTCCACTTTTGCATCGTCTTTTCATCATTTTCACTGTTTTCTGTCCAAGAACCTGTAACCTGTAATATGTAGCAGACATGCGTCAAAAGTACCTGTTTATTTATAAAAAGAATAAGAATGGGGAATATAATAATGCAATATTATGGTCTGAACAAATACCCCCAAACTTATCTTTTGCTCGTCCTCGAGCAATCTTATTTTTATTCTCTAAAATCCTAACCACACTTTCGCAGGGAAACGCGATTGCACTGAGCACGTGCAACAAGCCGTTAAATCTCTAGGTGTCCCTAGTAGGAGGAGTGTTGTCTCCTGAGGGTTTTCAGCGGATACTACCCACAAAATCCTATCAACTCGGCCCATTGGCTTTTGTTCTCCAATTAGGTTTTCTAACTAAGAATTCTATTATCTTTTACTTGTAAATTATCCACCCATATTCTTCACACTTCCTCATCATTTAACTTAAGATTATATATGTTATGTAGACCTACTTAGCTTTCGGCATCTCTTAAGTTTTCCTTCTAGGGTTCCATCTCCACTTAAGAATTTTTATCAATTCTACTAAAGATACAAGTTCTATTCTTCACTCCTTTCTCTCATCTAAATCCCAATCACATACCCCTACGTGTGTGTATAAGTCACCCTTACACTTGGAAATTCAAATCAAGCAATCATACCCTTGTCCGTTGTCCAAAGCACTTCTTAATTGGTGAATTTTTTAATTAAATTTCGCTTACACATCTTTCATGCGACCGTTAATACTTCTTGAGGTACCAACGACCGATTACAAGATGCGTTAGCACTTTAAAGCGTACTTCCTAGTTTTGCAACACCCAAGGCTTTAGCAGTGACTCCCAAACCAGTTGGTCTAAGGTACTAGGTGATGAAGCACCCTTGCTAAATATTTTTCTATTTTTTTACAGCCTTAAGTAATCACAAAAACCAGTGTCCATTTTTTTCTTTATTCACTTTTTTTCTTTTATTTTCATTGTACTAAGGACTTTAGACAAGAGCATTTCAAGGTCTCTTCTACTATTCCAAGTTTCAAGGTGCGTGATTGTGCAAGTTGTAGGGTATACGTTTTCAGAATCTAGACTTAAGCTAGGAACTATTTTTCAAACTTATACTCTAATAAGAACATCAATACTTTTCCCTTGTTTCGACTTAGCCCAAGAAGTCAACCCAAAATTTGCCTATTTCTAAATAAACTACAAGGCATATACTTTCTACCGTTAAACTTTAAGAAATGTTATTTTTAGGGTTTTTAATTTACTAAGTCTAAAATCTAGTTGTTCCTAGCCAGTTAACCTATCTGTCAAACTCAAATCAAATATGGCCAAAATTGAATACAATATTTTTATAATTTTTGAAATTTTTTCAAATTTTTATGGGTTTTCAAATAAATATGCAAATGCAAAAATATGTACAAATGAATGCGAAGGAAGAAGACGTACCGAGCATACCCCCAAACTTGAACTTGACAGTGTCCTCACTGTCATGCTAAACCAAGAGGGTCAAAATACCGGCACTTCCCTGTTTATTTATTTATAATTTTTTTTATTTTTTTATTTGTTTTGAAATTTTTTTTTATTTTTTTATAAAAGAAAACAAAAAAAATATGTACATATATACAAAGGTCCCCCCCCCAAACTTAAGCTTGGCCTTACACAAGCCAAAAGTTAGTACCAACCATTCAAAAATCTTATCATGGTAAAGGTATAGTCGGTGCAAGAATGGGGTGGAGATGAAAGAGATGAAAAGCACGCGAGACCGTGTGGAAAGAAGAATGATAGAATATGGTCTCGGTGGGGGAGAAGAATGGCGAAAAGAAGAAGGAAGTAGAGTACGATCTTGAGGGTGTAAATTGAGTGAATAAATTAGCGCAATATGTGATGACCGATATGTTAAAAGCGATTGCGCTAACCTATCAACTCGTCGTGCAATGGGGTCAAATCCCTCAAGATTCGCAAGAAAACATGGGTACGCCGAACTTGGTATAGTAGATGAAAGCGTAACGTTCACTTGTTCGGTCGAAACAATGGGAAAGACGAAAGGGAGTGAATTAGGGATAGTATCTTTCTCACCGTAGTAAACTGTTTCGAACTTGAAAGATTCTATTAATGGTTCGAAACTAGTATAATCAACCGAGTCTGATGGCTCATCTGAAAATGTAAAGGACTCAAACTCGGGCGGTGAGTCATCAACATCGTCCGAAAAGGTGAAACACTCGTAGGTGTTATCGTCTGTGAGAATTATGTCAGATTCAAAGGAAAAGGTTTCAAGCTCACAGTCTTCAAGCGGGGTCGGAACGATGGGAAGGAGGGAGGGTGATATAGCAGTCAAAGGTTTAGGAGGATGAATTGGAAAATCAGACACATCAAATAAAAATGATTCAACCTCAATATTATCCTCAAGACTCTCCTCAATACTATCCTCAATATTTAATTCATCCATACCATTATCATCAAAATCTAGACGCATATGAGATTCGGGAGAAACATTTAATAACTCGGGATGATGATTTGAACATAAAATCTCAAGTAAATCGAAAGGTTCATCATCCGAAATATTCCCGGCGTCTATATCCTCAATCAAGTGAAAATCAATTTCTTTAGACACCTCATCAAAAGCATGGATATCTATCGATTTAGGTTCTAGAGTGGAGGTGTAAAGATCGAAAGGATTATGTACGGTTTCACTCGAAAGGGGTTCCTCACAATCTGGCAAATCAAACACTACAAAATCACACAACTCATTTTTATTTTCAACAGGTGAACTATTTAGGGCAATCGATGGAAAACAGGAGTTGTGGGCTTCAATTGGGTAAGGGTAGGTGTGATTTGGAAATCCTCTCTCATTCTCATTCTGTCCAACCGCCTCCTCATACATTGAAAAATTTGGTGCTAGCGGGAAACTAGCTACTGGTTCAGCAGGTTGCATAAGGGCGGCCACGGACGCTTCCACATTCCTAACCATTTTGTTTGATGCTGCGATATACGCCTCCAACGCCTCTTCCAAACTAGACTTTGGTGGTAAGGGGGTTTCGGGAAAAGATTCGAAATTGTGTGGATATGCAAAACTCCCAACAGACTGTGTAGAATCAATGTCTAGTGAAGGTGGTAAGGTCGGGTAGGACTGGTAGGAAGTGGGTGGTAGGACAGGGGTAGGGTCTACATGTGGATAAAAATGTGAATAATCTTGTGGATCCCTAGAACTAGATGTGTGAAGAGGGGTGAAAGATCGGCTGCGAGATTGAGCAATGTGCTCAGCAATGGACATCGGCCTAGGAGTGTCAGAAGGACTCGAAAGAGTGGTATTAACATATGGAAGTGGTGAAGGTTGACTTGGTTGACACAAAGTAGGTTGAAAAGTCAAACTGTTTCTCCTAGACTCCTCTATGTGATCTTTCAAAGATTTTTTAGGCACGGAAGGATCGTCTTTAAATTGACCGAACACATTGACATATGACGCAAAATTAGGTTCGGGATACCAAAGTTCGGCTAATGATTTTTTATGTGGGGCACCCATGTTAGAAGAAGAAAGGTGACAAGAAGGAAGGTTGGATGGTGCAAGGATTTATTTGGGGCTAAAAAATTTTGCAAGTTCTATAAAATATTTGTCCTTTTTATTTTCATTTTTTCTTTCTTTATCTTTATTTGGAAAAATTTTTGTTGCAAAAAGATTTTAAAGAAAAGA
Organism: Agapanthus africanus; assembly: GCA_030015575.1. Lineage (NCBI taxonomy): Eukaryota > Viridiplantae > Streptophyta > Magnoliopsida > Asparagales > Amaryllidaceae > Agapanthus > Agapanthus africanus. The sequence continues at coordinate 951,065,672 of CM057337.1, forward strand.
TATGCAACAGCAAAATATTTTATAGAAAAGATATGCAACAGCAAAATATTACTTGCAATTGGTTATTATTTGAAGCATATCACAAGAATCTTTATTTGGAAAAAAATTGTTGCAAAAAGATATTCGAGAAAAGATATGCAACAAAAAAGATTACTTGCAATCAATTTCAATTTTGAGCGGGGCCCAAAAATCCTGCACAAGATTTGTTATATGGAAGAGAATATATTTTTAAAGCACACAAAATCTTGCAGGCATTATTCAGAAAATATATTAAAATTTGCAGAGGAGAAATAACAAAGAGCTTACAATGCAAATTTCATAGGATGATCTCACCAGAAGAGTGCGGTTCCGCGGTATAAACGCGTTATTGCCGCGTTTTCGCGGCGGCCTAAGCAGCACGAATCCCCAAAAAAAATTTGACGCTCTGATTCCACTAGAAGGCCGCGGTTCCGAGGCCTAAGGTGGGTTTTGGCCGCGGAATCGCGGCGGGTTAGGGGAATTGGGTCTCCAAAAAAAATTTTCACTGTTCTGTTATTTGATTCCCCTTCTGTTTCGATCTTCTGATTTCTGTTTCGCCTTCTGGAAATTTTCAGATCGTCTTTGTAAATCCTGCAAAATTAAAACAACAAAGTATCCCTTCCAAAAATAACAAAATATATATATTTTTATATTTTTTTGGATTTTTTTAGATTTTTATGAAATGTTTTTTTTTAATTTTGATTAACCCGAAATTGCGAAAAGGAAAGTTCTACGCCATCCCCGGCAACGGCGCCATTTGATTTAAGAGATTTAGCGTACTTGCGCTTTCTAAAAGATAGATCAAAAATATTTGTAACCGCAATCAAGAACGGCGTCGCTTTGCAGCTAGCCGGTGAGTACGGGTCGGTCCACAGGGATGTTGTGACTTTCCGATTCGTTCTTACGAGTTAATTCCGAAAGGTATTCGGACAGATTATTAAATCTAAAAATCTAAATTATCCTAGGGCAATTATCTAGATCTACTCTTGCTAGGGCTAGGTTTAGGGATGGTTTGGAAATGTAATTAAATCTCACCACTTTCAATACCCGAATGAAGATCTGTGAGGAGTTATGGTAATTATCAATAAAGTGGATTAGATCCGTTCGGGAAGGTGTTCCTTCCTCTAGGTTCTTGTCCTTCCTTTAGAGATCCTTACCCTAACCTCCATGGAAAAAATCACACCCGGGCCTTTATACTACGGTATCACCGCTACCTCGAGGGATAGAGTGCCGTAGGGAGCGGTATGTGCATGTATGCATGGAGTCCTATTGTAAATGTTTGGTGGGTAAGAAAGGGATGAGAGATCTCATCTCTCAAAATCCTTCCCAAAAGCTAAACCCTAAACAAGTTCCTAGGGCATGAAATTAAATCTACTTAGGGCAAGGAATTGAAATCTACACTAGAGCAAGAAATTAAATTACTTACAGATGCATCCCTCCAATCATCCATGGAGGGTTGTCAGATCTGAATTTCTGAATGGAGAAGAAACACCGATGCTCTCCAAAAGATTTCTAAATTTTATTCATTAAAGGGAGGCATAAGAAAATACATTCTTTAGAGTTCCTATTTATAGAGAATAGGAAACCCTAGGTTACATTTTGATCCGCATGTCTAAATTTACAAAAATAGCCCTAGGTCAACTTTTCAGCGCCGCTAAACATTTTGGTAAAAAGTTCTCCGCGCACAGGCACAATATGGCCGCGGAACCGCGGCCATAGCAGGCTTGGGCCGCGGTTCCGCGGCCCTTTAGAAAGATTGGGTGCTGAAAATTTAGGGTTTTGTTCTTGGTCTTATTGGGCTTCTGGTTCTTTGGTTCTTTTATCATTTGGGCTTCTACATTGGTTCCAGATCTTCAGTGAACATTTTGCAGTGGATCTTTTAACCGTTTTGCCTTGGGCACGTGGACCTTGCGTTTCCTTGTTGATTGTGAACTGTCTTTCGATGTAGGCTTGACTAAGATCCTCCTATTTGTTGGTCAAAGTCCACTTTTGCATCGTCTTTTCATCATTTTCACTGTTTTCTGTCCAAGAACCTGTAACCTGTAATATGTAGCAGACATGCGTCAAAAGTACCTGTTTATTTATAAAAAGAATAAGAATGGGGAATATAATAATGCAATATTATGGTCTGAACACGGGTCCCGATGTCCGAGCCCACACCGGATTTAGGCGAAACCACATTCGCCGTCTCCACCGGAGCATGGGGCGCTGGGGGCACGTCCACGGTATCACGGGGCAATCCGCACGGGGGGCTTAGCACACGCGGAGGCTCATCTCCAGCATCTCCTCTCAGCGGAGGAACGACAGGGATCCTTGGCCTCAGTGGAGCTTTGCGGTCGCTGCCACGGGCGCACCCTTGCGGTCAATCAGCAGCCGCTTCTCTTCTCGGATAACAGCGCCCATCGCGTGCTGATACCAAGCCCCATATACGTTAAGGGCCCTTGGAACGCAACTTGGCTTGCTAATGAAGAAGTGGGAGCCCGTGTTCAGCCGCATAAAGTGGTGCAGCGCGCTCCGTATCCCCTCCCTGGTGGCCACAGGCTCTTCCAAAAACGCCTCCAGTGGGACCCCCTGGTTATAGCTTGATTGTTGGGCGAACCGATGGGGGTTGTCCCTCATAAAAAGTGCCATATCATTCTGCCTGAACACCAGGAAGCCCAGCCGGATGGAGTATAAGTGAAGAATCTCCCGAGCTTTCAATACAGAGGCCCCGTCCTTGAAGTTATCACGCAACGCCAATACCGCCTTGGAGGTCTCCGGGCCGATGGTCATGACCTTGTCCGTGAAAGAGATGCCCGCTCCGACCGTGCGCGGACGAAGAAGCAAACCCTAGCTTCCCGCGGAGGCGGATTCACAATAGAAGCGCCAATTAACCGCATGACTCTCGGGAGTCTGCACTTCTCGTAGAACGAGGGCCTCTTGTGAATACCAAAAACCCCGAGCACATGCATTTCCATCCATGAAGTAAAGTAGTGCATCGGGAGATTGGCGGGTTGCACCCCCGGTTCATTTGCGTCCGCCGCCACGCTAAGTCTATGGTACAAGTAGGCCAACCCAGCGACTCCAATCGACAACTGTATACCAGCCACTATCTGATGCGCTGGGTAGAAGACGGACGGCCTCATGTAGCGCGGGTGCATGGGGAGCGCGAAACAGCACAACCATAACCCCAGAAACCCGAGAAAGAAGGTCTCCTCGTCGATGCCCGGGGTGGCGATTTCCGATAAGGGCATGATCGTAGCATCGGGAAGGTAGAAACCCTTTTGGTCGTCCTCCAGTGCTGGTCGACGATCTAAGCCAAAGCCGGAGAGGTCGTCAAGCTTGGCGAACTTTTCACTCCGCTGCGATAGAATCTCCGGTCGAAGAAAGCGGGCGATGAAGTCTGCAAAACTAACTCCCCGGCCTCCCGATTCCAAATAGAGACTTTCATACATATTCAGCACCTTCACCGGACTCGGAAACTGGTGCTGAATAGCATTCTCTGGCGTTAGACCCATTACCAGCGGCTTGGTGGCGAAGACATATTCATCAGGAGGAAGTAGCTCTTCATAATGCTCCCCCCTCACCGGCAAACCGGAAATCTCAGCAAATTCTTCCAGGGGGATAGAGACTTCCCTGTCCGTCAGAAGAAAGGTATGGGTGGGGATGTTCCATTGTTCCACGAATGCCTTAACCCACCACATCGGAGGAGCAGGGTACTCGAACAATGAGGCGTAGATTGCGGGGTATAGACCAATCTTCAGCAAATGCATCTTCTTCACTAACAAGATGTACCTGGCCCACTGCAAATACCCGGCCGATTGTCGAAGGGTCAATCCAATGTTATAAGGTTGTCCCCAAGGGCGCGACTCACTCTGGCATATGCGCCGCCCCAGAATATCCACGGCTGCCGGCGGCTGCACGGGAATAGCAGCAATCGAAGGCTGAAGAAGATCCTCCGAATTCCAATTTACGACCTCCACGGCATAGTTCACCGGGGGTGCATCTGCATATGGGATCGATGAGATCGGCTCTGATGGCGTCGCACAAGAGAAGCTTCGGCGACCCTTGATAATCTCGTTGTACCACCTACCCCATAGGTGAAGGTTCTTATACTCAGGGTCGTGATCCTTAATGAGAGCGAGAACCTCCCGGTGCACCGGCGCCTCAGGGAATCCTCCCTCTGAGCGGAAGAACGGGAATGAAAGATCAGCAGACATGTTGCGTGCAAGAGAAAGCGAAATTCAGTTATCAGTATCATAAGTTAATTTTAAAAATTCCAACGCTTGGTACTTTAAAATTCATACCACACTGCAACGCAGTGGAGAGGGGATCAAAGGGGGACCCAACAAATCCAGATGACAATGCATCAGTTAATAAGACAGCCTCATCATTGGATGAGACTGTCAATTAATGAGGAAATCCTCAAAAGAACATTCTCATTAAATGAGAAATCCCTTGAGACAAGAAGAAAATCTCCCTTTTCAGAGCAAAGCTCTGTCACAGAGTGACACTTGTCAAACTCTGGTCACAAGGGAATAAAATTCCTTAAAGAGTCTAGCTCTGTAATAATGATGGAAAAATCCATCAAAGGAAAAATTAATTCCTAAAAATCAAAGTTCTGGGATCTTAAAGATCCATGAAAAACTCTTAAGAGTTCATCATAAGAAGATCAAAAGATCTATATTCTGTCAATGAGCAAAGCTCTGTTCATGGGTTAAGAAACCCTGAAACAAATTCTTGAGAGCAAAACTCTGTTTGTGAAACCCCAAAGGGGATTTGTTTAGATCAAAAGATCTATAAGAGCAAGGCTCTATTAATTAAAGTTGATTTAATTAAGTTTAAATTTTTACCTAAAATTTTCTAGGGTTCTAACTCTGAAGTTCTTGAAAACAAGAGCAAGGCTCTGAAAATAAAATTCTTGAAGATGATAATCATCTGCTGAGGACCAAGGGTCCTATTTATAGGCGCTCAAGCGCCTCTTCAACTCCTGAATCGATCCAATGGATCAGATGTTGCCACCGCTGCACTCACGTGTGCGCCACGTGAGCGTAACGGTGGGGGGCATTTGTTTCCCCAGTCAGAGTAAAGCTCTATTTGAATTTCAAAATTCAAAAGGTGAAGCAACGCTTTAGATCCCTTGCGCTGTGCGCAGAGCGCCACGTGTCAAAAGCAGACACGCCAGCGCAAGGAGCGCTGCGCCCAAGGCAGCGCACCCCCAATCAGAGCAAGGCTCTATTTTAAAATTCAAATTAAAGGAAGCAACGCTTCAGATAACTTGCGCTCTGCGCTGCGCGACACGTGTCAAGCGCAGGCGCGCTAGCGCAGTTGCGCTGCGCTCTGCGCTGCGCGACACGTGTCAAGCGCAGGTGCGCTAGCGCCAACTGCGCCAGCACTGGAGTTTAAATAATAAATTATTTAATTAATCAGAATTAAAATTCTAGAAAGATCTTTCCAATCTTATTAAAATAAGAAGATTATCTTCTGTAAAACAGAGGCCTTAGGATCAAAGATCCAACGGTGGGGAAATATCCCCGGATCAATCAGAGAAAGATCTCTGTAACTAACTCAATAAACCAATTGGCCCTATATAAAGGCCCCTACACTCCAAGTCTCACACACATACAGACATACAGAAAAGAGAAAACTCTCTGAAAAATTTGAAAGGCAAGCTTTTGAAGAAAGAAGACCATCTTCTTCATCTTTGAAGGTAAAGAACTTGATTCTTGAAGAATAGAGATAAAAACACCTCACAAAAAGAATAATTTCTTCTAAAAAGATCAAAAATCTAAGAACAAGATCAAGATCTTCAATATAAAAAAGGAAAAAAAGATCATAAAAATCCAATCATAAAAGATTAAAGAAGTAATTTACTTCATCCCTAGATCTTTTGATCAATATAAAGGCACAGCCTTTTGATGAACCATTGGTTCTTGAATCTTGAGGTAGAAGCTCTTTAGAACAAGAAAAACTTGTTTCTTTGATCTAAATTGGATCAAGATGCACTCTGCGCTATTGGACAGTACCTTGCACTTTTGAAATGAGCCTTTGCGCTCCTTGGATTGGCGCACTGCGCCAGAGAGCGCCACGTGTCAATCACAGAACAATCTGCGCTTTGCGCTCCTAAAAATAGCGCACTGCGCTCTTGGAATGGCACACTGCACCAGGACGCGCCACGTGTCAGCAGCGCACTGCGCTAACAGACTTGCGCTCACCAGAGCGTGACACGTGTCACCTCCACATGCTCTGGTGCCTTGCGCTCTTTAATTGGCGCAAAGCGCCTGACAGGCCACATGGCGCATTGTCAGATTATTAAATGCTATGCATTGTTTAAAAAGGGCAGAGCCCAAGTAAAGTCTATCAGACCAATTTAAATGCTGTGCATTATTTAAAATGGCCTAACAGGCCAAATATAAATGCTATGCATTTAATTACAAAGCCCAATGCTATGCATTGTTTAAAAGGGTAGAGCACAAGTGAAAGCCTAACAGGCCAAATATAAATAAAATGTTGAACATCTTCAACTGGACTTAGCCCAATTTTGGCCATTAGTCCTCAATATAAATTGAACTGAGCACAACTGCTCTCCCAATCAATTTACACCCGGTTCGAGGGTGCATCTCTTTACTTCTCTGGCATCCGTCGTTGTAATCTCTCAACGTTGTCAGAGAGGTGACGGGTCCCGACAACCCCACACTGTTACGGACTGTGGGGTCCTTAAACTCATGGATTATGATGGCCTTAACCTTGACCGTGGTGTCTTAAAACTAATACCGGAATATGATGTCCTTAACCTTGACCGTGATGTCTTAAAACTAACATCGGACTGTGAGGTCCTTAAGCTCACGGACTATGACGTCCTTAATCTTGACCGCGATGTCTTAAAACTAACATCGGAATGTGAGGTCCTTAAGCTCACGGACTATGATGTCCTTAACCTTGACCGCAACGTCATAAAACTAACATTGGACCGCAATGTCCTTAAACTACTTATCGACCGCAATATCACTAAACTAAACAATAGAGCCCCCAATTGCTCTCTTGTCGGATCTAAACAATCCCGTTAAGTCGATCTTAGTCTAAAATTAGAATATTGTGTCCTTAACAAACGTTTAAGTCGATCTTAGTGTCAAATTAGGCTAACGTATCCTTAAACACACCCCCAACCCAAATCTAAGAAAGATACGGATTTGGACTAATCCACGTCCTACGGGCGACGGCATAACTTAGTCTCCGTATACTATCCACGGGCAACCAAACACAAAACAAACACACACGACACGAAGTGACCATATGGAGAAGGAGAAAGTTGTTACCGCGATGCGGTAGCGTAATTAACTGCAGGGGCTTGCACCTGCAGGGAAGAGCGTCCCCACAATCAAAAACTCCTCAACCGAGGGGGAACCTGACGAAGTCTGCTACATCGGACTCATCCATTTAAACCTTCGATACACGGTGCCATAAATCAACTTGGCATCTTCGAAGAGGTGGACGGATAGCACCAATTAGCATCTGCCCCGAATTTTAGGCAAGACGTCTGTCGCGCCGTCTTTCGGAGGGGAACACTAGACTTGGGGGATGTTTAATGACCTGGATCAGAGCTTAGAAACCCCAAAACACGGATTTAGAAACCCCGACACCAGATAAATGTGTGAATTGTGAGGGTATTTTGGAATTTGGAGCAACCCGGGGACACTAGAAATGATTTTGCAATTACCGGGAGTCGTGCAGGCACCTGGGAAGCTACCACCAAGACCTGAGCCCCATCCCCTGTACCAGGGCCGCAGATTTATTCAATCTGGCCACAAATTGCGGGCAGACTAGGTTAGAATTGCTTCGTATTGGTTCTGGGGTCCCTTTAGAGGTAAATTATGCCCTCCATATATGCAGAATTGACCATTTTGGCTTAGGGTAAAATCTGGGACCATTTCCATGAGTTGATGCATTGTTTTACGACTTCGTTTTGACTTGATTTTGGTATTTGATATTATGTTTCCATCGTGTGGTATTTGTACATCAACGATCAGGGTTAATTGTCGTGTTTTGCACGCAAAGTTATAGGTTTTGACCTATGAGCGAAACGTTTGCCGTTTTGGTTTTTCCGCCTTGATTTTTAATACGCATTGTGATTGTTTATTATTGTAGGTACCTTTGCATGGATTCCGAGGCGACGGAGCATGGAGTCATCGATTTCGGCGAGCGAAGACCAGGTGAGTGGATCTATATCCATGGGGGAAATCGGGTGGATGGCGTATAGCACCCCCGCAAAGTTTTGGTGGAAACCGATTATAGAATATGGTTAAGGAAACCTAGATTAGGAAACTAGGGTTAGAATGAGATAGCTATGAAACCATATTAGAAACTAGAGGATAGTTAGAAGTGATATGTTACTACTATCATAGGATGACGTTTAGCGATATTGCCGTTTAGGATACTGTAGGACTAGATAGTCGATGTAGATGCGTCATCCGAACCATACCTTTTTCTAAAACAAAGAGTCGTATGTACCTTTTAAATATATACCTTGAGGGATGTTACGGATTTTCAAATGATATATTTTTCTTAAAAACACCGTAATCCCTATTTTAAAAACTACGATTCACTTCTTTAAAAATATGATTGTATGGTTCGGGTGTGTTTGTTAGATTAGATACTTATACTTAGTAGAGGTAGAATGTTTATGTACATTCGATTTTATGTGTGATATAAATGCGATGAAAGAATATAAGACTGATATGATGATATGATGATACGATGATATGTTGGTATACGGATGCGAGTCGATCGAGATGATTTATACCTTGCCGGTCCCCTGATATGAGATTATTGCGGATGTGACCTGGGACATAGGTATGTGTGTGTGTGTGTGTGTATATATAATGTTATGAATCTTGGATGATAGGCCGTATGTGTTATTAGACCATACCCTCATTTGTCTTATAGGATGATAGGATCCCTATTAGCTTAATGCCGCCGTACGATAATTTTCCGTGCGTGATGAGTTTGACTTGATGATTGATCCTTACCCTTGACTAGAAGTTGTCGTACGATGGATCATACCGTACGCGATGTTGTTAGGCTGGATGCCGATTGATAGATTCCCAGACTCGGTCATATTAGATACGTATACCCGTCAGTTTTTGCATATGATTTACCTTATGCTGCATTCATATTATTTCCATTGCATTGCTTATACCTGTGCTAGTACACTTGCACCATTATCGATGATGCGTATGTTACACGTACACAGATTTGCCGGCTCACACACTTCATCATCGATAATTGCCATGTCACTACACAGTAGGGTTGCTGCATCATGACATATACATTGATACATCCATACTTGCGGATATACACATTCGTATATCCATATTTATGCACACATACATTGGTACATCTACACTTGCGCATATTCATATTGTACCTTTATAGATAACTGGTTTATTGTAAAATTGGGAACCGAATGTTATATTTTAAAAACTGGAATCATTTTAAAATAGCGGTTTTCCCTTAATATGTCATATCACTATTCCATGTTGCATGACACACGGACATGCTTACATTTCCATTATATGTCGCATGCATCATACTCTATGATTTTACGCATTGAGATATGCTGTTTTCATGAGATTTCTGGATTTGAGAACCGTGGACATTTTAAAAGAGATTATGTGTTGTTTTAAAAACCCGGTTTCTCCTGATATGATATTTCAGTGCGTCCACCATATGTTTTCTCGATGCCGAGAGCGACATGTGAAACCCGATTCGAGGAGGCGGATGAAGCCGATTGCGGGTACATGGTGAACCCGGTATGGTCCCCCGGGGAAAGAAAGTGATACTGTGTATACAGACGGTGAGCCTGGCAGAGGGACTACTACCTACCGGTGATAGTTTTGAGCACGGCAGATATCCGGAGGATACTGACCGGAGTCGAGAGATGATATGGGTTGATCCGGACTGACGGAGCCCGTGGGCCGATCCGGACTGACGGAGCCCGATATATGAAGATTTACGTGCCGATACTGGGCACGGTTTTCATGATATTTTCGAGTGTCGATGCTAGGCACTCAGGTTCCATGATTTTGATGTGTCGGGAGGGACACCGTTGATATATATCCTCATACTTTCATGCACACTCCTTTATGATATTTACATGCATGCATACCTTGTTTATGGTTGGACGATATCTATATATATGCATTGATTATTACTGTTGGATGTTATCCACATGCATATAGCTATTGACTACCTTGTTGGCACATATACAAACCTGGTCACCTTAGATATCATAGTATTACCTTCATGATATAGTTGACTTAGGAGTCGTTGTTTATTCGATTTCTATCTGTTGATATTTTTCTACTCACGAGTTAGCAACTCACCCCCGTTGTGCCACAGTTCTTGCAGGTTGACCACTTGGATCAGTAGCGGCTTCGCTGGCACACAGTTGCATTCGGGTGTTTTGCATTAGTGGGTGGGACCTTGTATCGTACCCACTCTTGTATTAATATTTCATATTGTATCTAGCAAACTCCATCAATCAAAATTAGTAAATTGTATAAGTAATGAGACTTAGTGAGATTGTGGTTGCGAGACTTAGAGCGAGGGGTTTTCCGCTACTTGTGATTTATATGTCTTGCTTTTCTTTATCCTTTGTGGTGAACTTCGCCGTTGGGCGTCGTATACTTATTTTTACTGTATTACGTGGTTGTGATCCACCGTTTGGCGAAGGGCTAGCTCCCGCTTGGGGATGCCATTATTCTTATTATATATTTGTGGTTTTGGATCAAAAAATACAAAGGAGGTGCTGCCAAAATTTTTAAAAAAAAGAAATATGTTTTCAAACTAGTAAATTTCACTTGTATCATTCATGTTCCTTTTCTATGCATTAAGAAAACTTGATTTCATCATACCTTTATTTCAAAACTTCACATCCTTTATTTTTCTTAAAAGGTTTAGATTTCTGGGTTTCAGCTTACTTGAATTCCGTTACGTCTTTAGACGTTGCGTGGTTCAAGTGCTGGTCACGAGCTAATATTTCGGGTCGTGACAAGAGTGTAGCTTTTACAGTTGTGTTATATTGTTATATTGTTATAATTAGTGTTAGCGCTGTTGTTTGTAGCTTGGTACAGAAGGATGTCAGTGTATACGAGAGGAGTCTCAGTAGACCAGAGACTAAGGTGAACGGAATGTACAAGGAACCGTTATGCCACGGTACAACAGCAACGGAATATAGGTTAAGTATCTTAAATCTTGCAGTCTCGTGCCACTTCTAACACCTTCCGTACCAATCTACCGCTTAAACCCCGCGATGTCTTGATTGTACTATTTGTGTTGTATTGTAAATTGTATTGTCTTATATAGATGGATGACTTGCTGTTCAGTCGAAAATATTGCAATCCGTAACACATTAATTTCCTCATTATTCTAATCATCTAAGGATAGTTGATATAAATATAACACATATTACCAGTTTGTCTGGAAAATATCAAATACCACGTGTTGTATATATATATTCAACATTCTTTATAGGAAATTGTGTATTTATTACTTCACGCATGATATTGTATATCTCAACACTTTTCATTGAGATTTTGTGCAGAAAATTATTCAGGTAAAAGAACTGGAATTTGAATTATTGAGACATATTTTATGACTTTTCATTGAAATCTGTTAAAGTATTGTGTTAGCTGTGCTGTATGTGATATATTGAAAAAATTGAATTATTGAGACATATCTTACAGACTGAGCATGGTGAACTCAGCGTCATATTCATCTACTGACTTGGTCCACATTGAATCTTGTTGCAGATGGATGAACTGCTGTTCCATGTCGAACCTGGCAGTCTCAGGGAAGTACTTTGCGTCGAACATGTCGCGGAAATTCTTCCATTCGATGGGTTGATCAAGACGGCTTTCTTCCACCTTCCACCAATACCGTGTATTGTCCGTGAGCTGTAATTTCGCAACACGAACCCAAGCTATTTCTGGCACTTGTGCCGCTACCAGATCATCTTCGATGCTCTGAGCCCATTCCTCAGCTTCTAGTGGGCTCTCTTTTCCTGAGAACTGTTTAGGGTGCAATGCCCTGAATTGCTTCACCCCAGGTGCTTCTGCCTCTAGACGGTTCATTAAAAGGGTAGTTTGCTGCTGCTGTCCTTCCAGGAGGCTGCGAATCGCCTTAAGCAGAACCGTCTATTCGTTGATCGGAGCAGGGACGGCAGGTGTGATTGGTAGTGGAGGTGGGGTGTTGTTGAAGTTGGTGCTGGTGTTGTTTGGGGAATCCATAATCTTGAATGAAAAATTTGGGTTAGAACAGATTCAAAGTATATGCAATGATAAGATTCAAGCAATATGAATTGTAAAGAATGTTTTAGTTGCTGATTCTTGTGTTATATTGCTTAGGTTGTTCATGCAGAACAGAACTGCATGGTAAGGTTCCATACAGCTCTGACCTGGATGGGCCACCAACAAAACCTGTCACGCCCCGCTTCCCGGTATACGGGCAGAGGACGCGACGAGGCCGCTACGTACTTACTCTGAAGTAAATACGCTAAGCGTATCTAAGCAATATAAATAAAAATGCACAAGAGACAAAGACAGTGTGTATAACTGAACTGCAACTTTATTTATTAATATTCTTTTGTACAATGCATGGAAAAGTAAATACATCTGAATGAAAGCAATGCCTAAACAGTGGCATAACAGAAATGAAAAGTACTAAAATAAAATGTGTACAATGAAGCTAGAGCTCTGGGTCATAGCCAAGCTGATCCAAGTCCTCGCTAGTAGGCTCGATCTCCTGAGTGTCCAGATCACCTGACAACATTCCAAAGAAGAAAGAGAAGGAATGTCGTCAGCGAAAAATCGCTCGGTAAGTCCTAAAGATAAGGGAGAAATAGAATAGACAGAGAGTAAGAGAGAGAGTATAGCTTTTACAGTTGTGTTATATTGTTGTAATTAGTGTTAGCGCTGTTGTTTGTAGCTTGGTACAGAAGGATGCCAGTGTATACGAGAGGATTCTCAGTAGATAAGAGACTAAGGTGAACGGACTGTACAGGGAACCGTTATGCCACGGTACAACAGCAACGGAATATAGGTTAGGTGTCTTAAATCTTGCAGTCTCGTGCCACTTCTAACACCTTCCGTACCAATCTACCCCTTAAACCCCGCGATATCTTGATTGTATTGTTTGTGTTGTATTGTAAATTGTATTGTCTTGTATAAATGGATGACTTGCTGAAACCATGATATCAGTAAATAGATGTAACTGGAGAATCATGTAAATGGAAGTATATCCATGGTTCAGTTTAGTCAATACATATTTAATAGGTTGAACAGTTTGATTATATGGATTCATGGATTCATAGATTCATGTTGAATTGCAGTTTGTACTTGAATCATATTCAAGTCGGATTGATTATAATGAGACCCAGCTTGAGTCAGAACAATTAGAAAAGAAGATTGAAATCCTGAATTAGGTTTTGATATTATTGGTAACCGCTGCACATGGACGGCAGGATTTGTGTCTTTTTCAAAGACGATTACCGTGTTGATAACACTGTTTGTTAAGTTGTCTACCTTAAATAGAAAACCACCCATATCTCTGGCTCCCTGAGGCTCAAGAGACTGGTCCCGTTTAAACCTATATTTACTAGGGTCCTTAGGGTAATTTATAGAACTTAAGGGGGTTTTATGTAAAAATATTTTTGTATAATTTTCAAAATACACCCCAAGTATTTAATTATCATGTTTAGAGTTATCATAAATGTAGATTTTATATTTGTGATATTTCTAGTAAAAATAAGCTAATTTCATAACATAGGGTATTTAATTGTAATATTGAACTTGTATGGAATGCATGGTATTTTAATATAAAGTGATTCTTATGATTTTAGAAAAAAGTGGGAATATTTATATTATCACAAAAATTGATATTTTAATGATACATACATACAAATATTTATATATATATATATATATATATATATATATATATATAAATATTTTTAATATATATTATATTTCTAGAAATCTCATTTTCTTAAGATATTTGTATTTTAAATCTCTCGAGATCGAATGCTCCTTGCGGAGGTCTGCATCTCGCACTACTAAGCCTTGGGATGTGTGATAATCCGCACCATCCCAGTTGGGTTCTCTAATTATAGCGGCGCTTTGCAAAGATTTATAAAAATACATAATCTTATAGAAAATGGTTTTAATAGTTAGTGGTATTTATATGTAAAGTTTCGTTTTCCCGTATTCTATGCTCCCGAAAGGTATTGTGCTATGTTGCATATGAGTGTTGTGAGGAGGTAGGTTATTACCTCGTAATCTATCTAAAGGTATAGTAAATTTAATGATGTTTTAAAGTAGAAAGTAAACTACATGGTATTTTAGTGAAAAAGAGCGGTAAAAGTTACAAAATGAAATATATTGCCATGAAACTTGTTCAACATGTTTGTTAATGATTAATAGTCAATATGTAATGGTTTGGTATGTTTGTATTTAAGAAAATGTTGGATTTTTAGGAAGAACAAAATCGGAAATCGGATTAACTCCGATTCCGTCGGGTTTTAGTAATATGATTTTTAGAAAAGAATAGAGAAGAGAGAGGTGGGACTTACGGGTTTGTAGTATAGAGAAGAGGGAGAGGAGACGGTAGGAGGCACCGGTGCGTCGTTTCGTTGCCGGGAGCTCCTAGAGTCGTTGTCGGAAAATTGCCGGAGCTTCGCCCTTCGCTAACTCCAATTGCACACTAAACTTTTAGGGATTTTCTTGAGAGTTTTGATCAGAATTTTGGTGTGAGGGGTTATGTTTAGGGGTGGTATTTATAAGGTAAAACTAAGGTTAGGGTAGGTGAAAGGTTGAATTAAAAAATGTAATAAAAAATGTATTTAAAATAGGGTTTAATAAGGTTTTAATTGGTTTTAAAAGGCTCTGTTAAATTACAGGGAAATTAAAGTGTACAGGGGGTTAGAGAAGGCCAAAAGACACACTTTTGCTGTTGGCAACTCGGCGATCCGACTCAGTCCGGCCGGCGCCGCCGGCTCGAGTCGGCCGAGTCAGGCCGATTCGAAGCCTCCACGTGTCCAGATACTGTTGGTGTACCCCCTGGGATAGTTTGTTTTACATGTGTAGTGGGGTTTTTACGAGTTATGCACGTGCAGACCTTTGAACTTCTAAAAATCTAAAATAAAACAATATTAAAAATAATGTGGGTAATGGGACTTGAACTCTGGTGCTTTGGTTCAGCAGTGCAAAGTCTTACCAGTGAGCTACAAGCTCCTTCTTGCTTTTAAAAAGCAAAACAATTACTTATAGTACTCACAGTAAATGCAAATACCCCAAGTATACATTAACTTTTAAACAAATTTTTGTACACTAAAATTGGAGTTGTTATATGTAATTTTTTAGGAACAAATGTAAGAAAAATGGGCAAAATTCCAATTTTGTAAAGCCTAAGGGTTAAGATGCAAAGGTATGCACAAATGTTTGGAAAATGGGCAAAAAACCAATTTGTAAAGCCCAAAGGCTCAAGTACAAATATGTAAGGGGTATTTATGCCCCACCTAAAATAGAAATGACAAGCACTTTTTATTTTCTCAATTTTTAGGGTTTTGAGCCTCCATCAAGAAAGAGATAAGTCTCTTTCTTCTTCATCTTCTTCAAAAAGAGAGAAACCCAAATAAAAAGGAAGTCCCTTTTGGGCCTCTCTCATCTTTCTCATCTTCTTCTACCCGAAAATAACCAATAACAAAGAGAACACATTTCTTTGAGGAAATTCCATCTCAAGAACCTAAGATTTAAGACCGAACCCATTGTTGCTGGTCCCAAGTCCGGATGAGAAAGGGTGAGAGTTGTGGTAGGCTTGTGACAGCCAACGTAAAACTTTGTCACATTCTATGACATAAACCATAATAAGAATATCGTTGGGACGTCCCCTACTCAGCGACGCACTACATCGGATCCCGGGTGTAGTGTTAAATATGTAAGGGCTTCTAGGTCGTTCGGAAACAGCGCGCTATATCGGACCCCAGGTGTAGTGACAAATAAGCAAGGGTTTCATATGATCCATCTAACTTCTTGGAACATAGGTTCCTTTATGGGTAGACTAATAGAATTAATGGAGGTGATGATTATGAGAAGAGTTGGTATTATATATTTACAAGAAACTAAGTGGGTAGGTGTAAAGGGCAGAGTCATAGAGCCTTAAGGTTATAAGTTTTGGTATACGGGTAGAGATAAAAATCATAATGGGATAGGCGTAAATATAGATAGACGGTTGCTTGAGAATGTAGTTGAGATTATGAGAAAAGGTGATAGAGTTTTACTGGTTAAACTTATTCTAGTTGGGAAGATCCTTAATATTATTAGTGCTTATGCCCCATAGATAGGTTTTGATGACGCTGGTAAGCGTCTATTCTGGAAGGATTTAGACGAGATGGTGCAAAGGATACCTAGTGGAAAGAAGTTATTTATTGGTGGTGATTTTAATGGACATGTAGGTACCAGTCGTAGTGGGTTTGATACTATCTATGGAGGTTTTGGTTTTGGACAAAGAAATGAAGCAGGTAGCTCAAATCTAGATTTTTCCTTATCTTATGATTTGATCTTAGCAAACACTTGGTTTAGGAAAAGAGAGTCTCACCTTATCACTTTTAGGAGCGGATCAAGTGCAAGTCAAATAGACTTTTTTCTGACGAGAAGGATGGATAGAGATTGTTGTATCGACTGTAAGGTAGTGCTATGTGTGAGTGTAACCATTCAATATAAACTTTTAGTTCGATTTAGAAGAGGACCTGGGAAGATTAGACGTAAGGCAGAGCCTAGAATTAAATGGCGGCGACTCAAGGAAGGTAACCAAAAAGTTTTTATAGATCGTGTAGTTCAAGAGGCGGATTGGCAGTCTGAAAATGTTTCAGATAGAATATGGAACAAGATAGCTTGTTGTATCAAGAGGGTTGCTAGAGATTTACTTGGTGAGTCGAGAGGTGGTGCTTCACCATCTAAGGACATATCATGGTGGAATGAAGAAGTAAATGCTGCTATTAAAATTAAGAGGGATTCTTATAAAGATTTGAAGAAAAACAGAGATGCAGAGAGATTTGAGAAATATAAAATGGCTAAAAAAGAAGTTAAGAAAGCTGTTCGGGAAGCTAAAACTAAGATCTATAAGGAGGTGTAAGAAAAGTTGGACACTAAGGAGGCTGGAAATGATATTTACTGGATTGCTCGGACGCGGTAAAGGAAGACCAGAAATTTATGTACGGTGAAGTATGTCAAAAATGAAGATCAGAAGGTTTTAGTTCGAGATGAGGATATCAAGGAAATGTGGATAGATTATTTTGACAAATTGTTCAATGAGTGATTTACTAAGAATTTGGATGGGCTTATCATTCAATCTCAAGATATAAACTGTGATTTCATACATAAAATAAGACTACCTGAGGTTAAAAGGGCTTTGAAAAGAATGAGATCAATAAAAACGATTGGTCCAGATGAGATTCCTATCGAGATTTGGATATGCTTAGGAGAAATATACGTTAAATGACTGACTGATCCGTTTAATAAGATTTGGAAGACCAAAAAGATACCAAATGAATGGAGGAAAAGTACCTTTGTACCTATATATAAGAACAAGGGTGACATTCAAAGTTGCTCAAACTACCGTGAAATAAAGCTTATGTGTCACATCATGAAGTTTTGGGAGAAAGTGATTGAACACAAGCTAAGAAATGATGTTAAGATAACAGAGAACTAGTTTGAGTTCATACCTGGACGATCGACGACGGAGGCTATTCATTTGCTTTGTCAACTTGTCGAGCGTTTTCAAGAGAGGAGAAGGGATTTGCATATGATATTTATTGATTTAGAGAAAGCGTACGACAAGATACCTATAGAGGTATTGTGGGGGACAATGATGAAGAAGGGGGTCCCCGTCAAGTATATTGATATAATTAAGGATATGTACGATAGAGTGGTGGCAAATGTCAGAACTTGTGGCGCCTAACGAGTGATTTTCCGATTACAATTGGTTTACATTAAGGATCTGCATTAAGTCCATTCCTGTTTACCATCGTGATGGATGGGCTTACTAGAACTATCCAAGATGAGTTATCTTGGTGTATGCTATTCGCCGATGATACTGTTCTAGTAAATGATACGAAAGCATAGGTTAATGCCAAATTGGAGTTATGGAGGCAAACGTTGGAATCTCGGAGGTTCAGATTGAGCAGGTTCAAGACAACATATATGCATTGCAAATTTAGCAAACAGAGAAGTCGAGACCTTATTAGTATAATGTTGGAAGGGTAAGAGATATCATCGAGCGATGAGTTTAGATATCTAGGTTCCATCATCCAAAAAGATTGGGAGATCGATAGTGATGTTAATCAAATGATCCAAGCTGGTTGGTTGAAATGGAGGAGTGCAACAGGGATTTTGTGTGATCGTAACTTTCCGTTAAAATTGAAAGGGAAGTTTTATCGGAGCACTATTCGGCCTGCTTTATTATATGGTACAGAATGCTGGGCTCCTAAAAAGTATCATACACAGAAAATGCACGTAGTGGAGATGCATATACTTCATTGGATGTGTGGTAATACTAGAAAAAATATGGTGCGAAATGAGAATATTTGTGTAAAAGTTGGTGTAGCACCTGTGGAGAAGAAGATGCGGGAAAACCGGTTAAGATAGTTTGGTCATGTGCGACGCAGACTTATGGAAGAACCGGTTCAACGAATGGATACTCTCGATATAGGCAATGTCAAAAGGACGAAAGGGAGACCGAAGAAAATATGGATGGAGGTGATACGAAAAGATATGGTTTCCAAAGACCTTAATGAAAGTATATTGTTCGATAGGAGTGAGTGGAGGTGGAGGATTCATGTACTGGACCCGGCGTGATTCTCATGTTGGTTCATGTAGCCTACCCCATATGCTTGGGATAAAAGGCTCAGTTGTTGTTGTTGTTGAAAAACAATGAGGACTCTCGGGGGTAAAAGCGAATGTCTTTCACCCCGAGCAAACATATTTGAACAAGTGCATCCGGCGAAAGCCTTCGGCTTTCATCATGCCAGCACCAGATCTCCCATAAGATCCATATGAACACGGGTCGCAACCCACGTTCCCCATCAAAACGTGAACACGAGACACACCTGTGTTCAGCTTCGAGATCCCCCTCATAGGGATCTTGTTTTGGAACCTCCTCAAAGGGGTTCCTGCCTTTGGGATCCCTCTTAATGGGGGTCCTGCCTTCGGGATCCCATCTTTGGACCCCTCCTAGGTCTCCGCTTCGGGACCCCCCAAAGGGGTCCTTCAGCTTTCGGGACCCCTACCTTAGAGACCCCCCAAAAGGGTCCTCCCACTTCCCAGACCCCCAAGGGGTCCTCCTGCTTTCGAGACCCCTCCCAAAAAGGGGGTTCCGTCTTTAGGAAGGCCTCCCGAGTTCGGGAGGCCACCTCTTTCCGTCTCCCTTCCCGAGAGCGTTCTGACATACTCAAATACCTTCACTTCATAAAAAATTTCTTTCGAGGCGCTGTCCCGAACTCTGTAAGGGGCTACTAGCTCTCTTGACTCCCAGCCCGCTGACCGGGGAACAGGACCCCGTGTGATGGCCCCCGATATGTTCAAAGAGACTTGAAAATCGTTTTCAAACACAAATGCACATATTTCACATTGAGTTTGCATGACCTATTAATCGGAGGTTCCTTTGCGTCAAGCGCGAGGGTAATTAACATTATCTTTGTCTGCGGCTGCTGGAGATTTGGATCCCCACGATCAATAAACTCCTGTCTACCATCGGGCATGAGGAATCAATATACGTCTGATACACGTGCGCTTCCATCTTCATGAGATGACGAAAAACACTCTACAATCACTCCGTGATTATGGAACATAATTCAGAACTTCCATTCCATATCAGGATTATCATAATTGGACGCAAATTATCATAGCCAAGCACACCCTACTATTAGGACTTTATACCTTTTAACTTTATTTTAATCAAATAACAGTTTGTAACCTAATACGGTTAGAGTTTGAACACCAAATCTTTTACTCAACTGCAACCACTAAACTACAGTTGCAGTCGTTATACCTTTAATTTATTTTCTTTCAATCTTTTTTATTTTAAAAACGAACCTTTTGCCATTAATTGAAGCATCAAATTACAAATAACCTTACCAACCTAGCTGGTATAACTTCCTTTTCTAAAATGAGAGATCACCAGTTCGATTCCCAAAAAGGGTGCATTAAAAATCAGGAAGTTGATGCAAAAGGATACCCAACACATTGTTCAGGACAATCAAACGAGTTCAAGACTACAATTCACTTCCTGAGTCAGAAACATCAAAACGAAAATCCAACAAGTGATCTTATGCATAATATCTTCGATTGATGTGAAAATGATAAAGGGAGTATAAACAAGCATCCTATGTAAAAAGTTCTTTTGTTCCACAAAAATGAACAGTTAGGTCTCAAATATGAACGATGCAACAAAGTGCTCCTACCAATTGCATATATACTAGCATGAACTGTGCAAGAATCATGAAACAAATACATCATAAAAATGAGATACAAAAAAGTGCAGCTACCAAATGCAGTTAAACTGTTAGCAAAAATCAGTGAATACAGCACATCAGTGTGAAAATCTTAACATACAGAAGAGGAGAAACTCAAGTTATAGGCCATACCTTCATTGTTTTTCTAGAGAAAAGAAGAGAGATGAATATAGACAAGTTGGAACTGTTACTTAGCACTCTAACAGAAATGTGCGTCGGATGCAAATAATCCGTCTTTGATATCGGATTGACAAGAAAAATGAGAGAATACGAACAAACTAACAATTGGGAACAGATGAATATTCAATCCACCACTTTTGAGATACACGAGATAAAGATGAATAAGTTAAATGCTATAGAAATCCACCCTAGAGGTACTAAGCAAATAATTTTCGCCCCCTTCGGGAATCGAACCGGCGACCTTTCACTTTGGAAAGGAAAGTTTTACTGCTTGAGCTATGTTCCTTTGGTCTCCTGTGTCACTCTTTCCCTTCCCCTGCACTTCTCATATGCAGGGTCAACAACCATTAGTAGTTTAATGCTGGTCAGGGTGGTAAGTTCTGGTTGGTCCCAATATAGATCGGCCGCTTTGGATCAGGTTTTGGCCTACCGGATCCAAAACCCTGATCTAAAATTGGGGTCAGACATGAAACACTCAATTCCCTTGTTATTTGAGAAAAGGAGAGTATAAATATGTTATGTTAAATGGTTTGGGTTCAGATCTCACACCCAAATGTGCCTGCAAAGACACAAACTGATCAAACTTTACTCAAACAAAAAAGAAAAGAAAAGAAAAGAGTACCCGCACGCACACCAAAAAGGAAAAAAAATACAAATACACCGAAAACTGAAAAATAAAAATAAATAAATAAACACAAACCCAAATCATTATAGTCTCCATCTAGAACAGTAATGGAGCATCTCAAAATTACCTAAGGGGCTGTTTGGTTGCAGGATTATGGAATTTGGATTCCAAAAATAGTACGGTTGAAATTTCTGGATTTGGTAATTTGTTGTTTGGTTGGTTTTGGATTTGTAGATCTGGATTTGTAGATCCTTGTAATCTTTGTTTGGTTGTTGGAAAAAAAATAGGATTTGGATTTGAGGATTTTAGAGAGAGATATAGAGAGAGAGGATTGTTAAATAAATAAAGTGCATGGGCCCCATCTAAAAGTACAATGAATAGTGCCAAATCCTTGAGAATCCATGAAAATTTTTAGGATTCATGAATCCTTCATTTGTGGTGGGCCCCCCATATAAAACAAAGGAATCCTAGAAATCCTAATCCTGCAACCAAACACAAAATTGTGGAATCCTAGGATTCCACAATCCAAAATCCTAATCCAAACCCATAATCCTGCAACCAAACAGCCCCTAACAACACATCATCAACAAAGAAATAAAATAAGTTCAGTACAACTACATTAAAAAGTATATAATAAATTTATCGAGCAAACCCGATATGGCTCACTATAATATATATACTAAACAAATATGATTTAGAATGTTGTGGCCAAGGCTTCAATGAGTCTGTATTACAATTCAACAAGTATGTATTTAAGCAGACAACAAAAAAAAGTAACACCAACCTTCTTCTTTTTTGAATGAACAAGTAGCACTGTCAACGAAAAGTAGGTTATATTACAAGAAGTTGCATTCATGAACAAATCATGAATTACTCATGAGCAGTTTGTATAGGAAATAATTCATGAAAAAGAATCTAAGCACTTATATTTTCTATTCCATCAAAAGTTTCTTCTGGTACAACAATTTATTATTCTAAAATCTAATTGAATCTCTGTTCACTTTTATTCCCATCCTCTTCATAAACCATATAAATACATGGTATAACATGGATAACGGCAACAAGAATAATGGCAAAAGTTACCTTCAAATATCAGTATGTTGAAAATTAGAAGGGCGCAAAATTTATGATAATTATTTTCAGGGCTTTTCAGCAGGGGTATAAATTGGTTCTAACCTTCAGGTATGTACTCTATTAAAGGGGACAAAAATAATCTTCACTTACTGAGAGCATTGCAGCTACCAGTGGGGTCCACTGTAGTTGAGCTCAGAAACGCATGAAACCAGGGCTTCACTTACATGCACATTATCTGAGTCCATGGAGAGCATATCCTCAAAGAGACTCTTTGCTTGGTGCAAAAGTTTTATCTTCTCTCTGTTGTTTCCTCGACGGAGGTAGGATCGTTGCTGCAACAACTGTACCCCATCTGTACAGAGCTGCAAGTGAGGCGAATTATTTTAGAGAAGAGATCCAATTCATGTTCAGGTTTGAAAGTTAATTTCTTTGAGTGTAAATGAAAAATTAGCATGAGACTTTAGAATGTATCTGTAAAAAGAAATATCCATGTACTTATGGAAACAAACAGCTCAGAGAAGGAAATTTCCTTCAGAAACTAAACTAGACTCTAATATTGATTCCATGGGATGCTGTGCATATTTACAAATTGGAAGTCTTCTCTTTCTTCATACTGTCCTGGTATCTATAAAAAGATACCCAAACTCTCAACAAAACAACATTGGAAGTTTCAAGCATGCATTTCCAACTTGCTATTGCTAAAGCATACACTGAATTTAAGACTTTCAGAATATTTGGCTGAGGCTGATGTAAAACTACTATATGCTTTCTATCCCATAAGGAATCTCTGAATTTTAAAACATACATGCTAAATTGCTCAGGCAAATAACTAACAGCAATGCCATGAACTGGTAGATAAAACGAGAAGCTATCCAGCCTTTCAGTTCCAATTAGTTATTGCATGTTCATTCCGCGATGGCACCATCTGCATTGACATAATGGCAATTTTCTTTATTTTGTCTTCATTTTGGATAACATGTTACGTTTGGCTCAATTTATGTGTTGAGTAAAATTCTATCTGCTATGGCGAGTTCATCATCTTCCCGCATACTCTCCCTTTGTCCACAGAATTTTTTAGAGGGTTGCTTCATGGATGAACAGACTGGATTTGTGATAAGGTAGGTTATTCCACCTGCCAACTCTATATGACAACCCTCTCTCGTTTCTATTAGCCAAAGGATTTAATGCCAAAATAGAGGGTTCAAATCAATTTAGAGGATTAATGTCAAGTTTATATCTCATCAAATTTCATGGATCCTTCCAATGATGATGTTCTGGTGTGAGGGAACCAATTTTCATTAACCAAAAAACTTACCGGTGTTCTGGGTTTCAGAGACCAGGAAGAGTCATTGCATCAGTCTCCTTCTTCATCTATGAAATGCAAATAGTTACTGTTGGGCAGTGTTAAATATTGATTTCACAAATCCTAATGTATTTTCTTTTTATCTTATGCATGTGCGCAGAAAAGGATCACAATATGCTGAGGTAACATTTTTCGCTGAAGTTACTTATATGAAATATATTACCATCTGCCGCATAAAAGTTAAAGTTTACCAGGATACAGTAAGTTGTTTTGTCCCTACCGCATTATTCATAAAGGTTACTTGTGGGCATCATAGCATCAAATTTATCAATTGCTGCCAAATATATCTTGTCGGCATCTAGAGCTGCTTCCTGCAAATGGAAACAGAACAAAATTACTATAAATTAAGTAAATCAGAAATTACATACTTAAAATTAAGAATTAACAAACGGAGATATAAATATATAGAGATGGAAAAGAGGATGCACATGAACCTTGAACGTAAGTATACACATCACATTTACATTTTAACCACAATCTCAGAGTTGAAAACTTAGAATTGAGTCTAACATTTCTCATAAACGATTTATTTAACCAAAGAGCTGTTCGACCTAAAAAGCTTTTGAGTTCTCACTACTAATATAAACCCAGGCACTGATTTAAGTTGGGGCGCGCGCGCAGAGAGAGAGAGAGAGAGAGAGAGAAGCCTTTCATCTGCAAGTTTAACTTTGGTTTCTGCAACTATAGAACTTCTGCAAATGCCAACACCATGTATTTGGTCACTCCCTTTCATTTGAACCTGTTGGGGGGGGGGGGGGGGGGGGGGTCTAGAAGGAGATGAATTCCAGTGGGCAATGTGAAAGCAACTAAAATGTTGAAATTAGTCGACTCAACAAGTTATATGGAATGTTGGGAAATGAACCTCCTAATGAACTGATGTCGACATGGCGTTGTGGGAAGACAGAAGGAGGAGGCCAGCTAAAGTGACTTGTAATTCCTCTCAACCTCCTGCTGCTCTGCCTACTGGCCTGGCTATCCTGTCCTCCCTGCTCTTCTCTTTGATTTCGCAAAGGTTTTAAAAACATTTAAGTTCAAAGTTGTAACGGAAGTGATTTTTTAGCTGCATTGGAGTTAGAAAGCCTTTGATGAAGGAATGTGCCTTCAACCATGGTCTACATTGAAGAATTTGCAACATGATCATGCACAACATATTTTAAGCAATTTAACAAACAAAACATTAATCCAAGATTATATGATATGGAGCTTGTCAAACAAGTTTAGAGTAAAATGATAAGCAAAACTGACCCCATATTTCACAAAAAAATAGAAATAAAATTTAAATATTTAGTCATGCTTTGCCAAACTAAGGCTACATTGAGAAACTTCTGCAATATATGAACCTTAGTGCATCACTGTCATTGCCGTGAGAAATTTAACTGGATGTACTTTAGCAGTGCTTAGATCACGCCCGATGATTTCCACAATGATTTTAACAAGCCAAGCATATATTTTGGGTCCATTATTTATAAATCAGAAGAAAAGAAAGGAAAAAAGATAGCGGTCACCAGTATCAATGCTACGCCGAAACCACTTTCCCATCAAAGGGCAATCCTATCACCTAATCTTTTACTAATTTGTGAATCACAAAATCATAACTCTACTTGGATACCTCCCTATTGCTGTGTAATCCTTCATCCTTCATAACTCCTTATCTGTCTTGTCTCTAATCTATTATGCACATGATTTACCCATCCTCAAAGGGTTTCCTGTGCTATTGACTCTATCGATATAGCTTTCAATCTTAACCCTACCAGAGGCAGTTAGCAACTGAAAATCCTCAATTCTGCAACAAGACTCAATCTCCATGGCTCTCCACAATGCTCAAATTTCTTGACATACATTTGCTCAAAAGAACCTAAATGGTAAAGTGACTAAAGTCCCAACAGTTAGCACAACCGCAATACAAAATGGTCAACTGGTGCTGGTTTGTTGTTTAGTGGACAAGCCATTATGAACCATGAAAGACGAGTTTGATTCCATGACAGATGCATGTGCATATCGCGAACAGGTTGAAATGTTCAAGGTTTAGTTATAGCCATGAGGACTTTATTAGCTATGTGCTACATCATATTGAAATACGGTCTAATTTGTAGCAACCAACTTCAGAATGTAGAAGTTTAGACAATGTTCCTTTAGTCTGATTTGAATTCAACGTAACACATTACACAGGCATGTATTCTTGTGGCGTGTGAGTGTTAATGAGTTATGATTTATCTTCTTTAGTTACAAGCAGCAGAAGAAGCGAATCAAGCAGCAGCAGCAGCAAACAAATTAAGATGCCAACATGTTCCTCTTCATGACATATTGCTTGTAGAGTGAGGTTGTGGACATATTTTAAATTACCCTATTTCTTCTTATTGAAATGAGGAAGGTTCATTTTCTAACCAAACTTGCTTCAGATTCAGTGTGGTTGACTAACAACAGTAAACAAAAGAGATAAACTAACCATATCTAATTCAAATAACTAAACTAAATAAAAACTATCTGACACACAGAAACTCAAGATAACTCAAAGGAGGGTTCGGGATAAGCATCGTCCTGTTAGCATTTATTAATGAAGTGGCATCATTAGCGAATGCTCTTAGAATTATCTTTAAAATAGTAACAAGTATATGAATTAATTAAACACAGTAATTTGTTAAGAAGTAAGAACTCTGAGATGAGGGTGGCCTGGTATGAGTTTCATTGAAAGCGAATAATATGTCAATACTCAATAGTATAAAAAGCTTATACATCCAATTCACTCTCTCCAAAATGGCTTCAACAGGCTTAGCAGCTGGTTGCGAATTTGGCATAACTGAATAAGATGCAAGTTGAATCGTATACATGCTTACAGGTCCAATATCTGCAATCAACTGAGCACGGAATGAGAGAGCAAGACCCCTATTATAAAGCGCTCTAACATCATTCCCATCAATCGACAAGGCCGTCCTGTACCTTCTTCCAGCTTCAACAAGAAGCTCTTCACATTCTTCACACACTTCAACAACGGTTGATTCAACATCCCCTCTACATAACTCACGAGCAGTCAACTTCTTAAACTGAGCAAGACGACTTTTTCCGATCACCGAGGGATCACTCTTGACAGAAGAGTTCTCAATTCCTGATTAATCTTTAATTTAAGCTCTCCGTGCAGAAGATAAGTGTTCCGCAATTGACCCACAGCGATTAAGCTCGTCAGTCTCATAGCTTCAGCTGCAGACAGCAGTTTTGCTGATTTATAAAGAATGGAATCATCTGTTTCCTCGTTCGTTTGCCCCCTTGTACATTCTCTTGCTCGGTTTAGAAGGCTTGTGGCCTCATCGATATATTTACCAAATTCCTCATCAACGATGATGATGGCATGTTGCCTTCTTTGGCACCATTTACTCTTGGCTTTTTAACTAGATCACCAATTCTACTCCTATCCATTGGGTAATCAGTTTCATCGGATATCTCTAAAGTTTCCTCAAATAACGCAGATGCCTCCGACTTTGTGGTAAATAAATCCATTGTTTCTGTTGTTCTTTTATCAGGGCCAAAATAATTATTACGATCAAGGTCATCCTGAAGTGAAGAACGCTTGAAGTTATGTTTAAACACCCTTCTCTCCAAACTTTCTTGCCTCGTCATGAATTGAAAACTTCTATTAAGATTATTCAGTTCCCCCTCATATGCAAGCATACCATTACCGTCCCTACTATTTGTAGAACGATAAGGTTTTATATCGTTCCCTGTTTCTATAGTATTTCGGACAAGATTATCATCTAACTCGTGTCTCATATTTTTCTAGTAGCCTTAACTTTATCTTTGTTCTTGTTGAACATTAGCTCTGATTCTTCAATCCCAACATTCTTGTGATCTTCAATCCCACTGCCCATGATACTCTCTTTTACAGAACCCACAATGGCCGAATTGGTTTTCGCTACTGAATTCAATTGTTCTGTGGACTCGACTTTAGAATTATCTTTCAGTTTCGGTGTCGTTACCCCAATTACACTATCTTTAAATAAAACACTGAGATATTGCAAGAAATCAACCTCCTTTCTCTTCTTGCTAGTCTACGGATTCGTTTTCTCCACCAACGGAGGTCGGAATCTCCCTCAGATGTTCCGTCGATCTGGTGGCGAGCGAGTTGAAGGGCTGTGATTTGAAGAGAGAGTATGGATCTCAATGGGTTGTTGGTTGGCGTTTTCGCTGAGCTACCTGCAAAAGAAATCGCGAGGTGGGAAACCACCGTAAGACCCTCCGACGATCAACTTAGAACCGAGGAATCATTGGGCAAAATAGCAGCGTATTGGATTAAGTTCGAGTTATCTGAATCGTCTGAAGGAAAGGTTTATATAGGGGTCATATTGGAGCGAGCCATTGCGAGGTCCTCGCCGTCAGTTTCACCCATGCGCCATGTTTGCATTAATGGCGAGATACACTCGCATAAGATGCGGAACGTGGGGTGGTTGACTCCGTCGTGACGAGAGATGCGAAGCCGTTATGAGGAAACTTGGTAAGGAGAAGTTAAGGAGGCTCGATCCGAGGAAGATCGGGCTTTGAACTAACGGTCCCGAGTTGGCCAGGATGGCAAGAAGGCTGAGGAAGCTCAGTTCTAGGATTGCTCGGAAACGAGCTATTGACCGGCGGTTGCTCAAAGGAGGAATGCATCCAGGTGGATGCCCCAACGAGTCTCGGAGACGAGACTCCGAGAAATGTTCCCTTTGTATCATTCTTATTCCAGTTCTGTAGCCCCCAGAAATCAAGTGGGAATACGTGGATGGCACGTCATCTGCTACGTGCCGTGATCTGGGGAATCCCCACTTACGAGTATCATCATTAGTCCCAACTCTCGTTCCGGACTATTTGTGGGTCGGGTCGAGAGTGGTCTGCTCGGTCTTCTCTGTTTAGCTTGGTCCGAAGAATCTTCGCTATAGGTTGTCCAGGAACGATATGGCGTTTGGCAGTTGCGTCTCTTCAATCCCCGAGTCTACAGGGCGCTCATCGTGCGTCTTAATTTTCACTCGTATCCTCGATGACGTCAGCGGATCGCTGAAAGGACGGTGCCATCACAGCGACGTTGTTTCATTTTCTTAGGTTGTCGTGGCGACGGGCCGACCGTCGATCTCGTGCCATACGGCTGCACCTAGAGCGTGGATGTAAGACATTGCTTCGGCTGTTCGGATCCGTGTGAAAGGAAGGCGGCCAATGATCGGCTGCAACGTGGCATCGTCTGGACTGTCGGATCATTCTTGCTGAGGGTGTAAATAGGGGTGTCTTGCCTTCAGCAAATACTTTTGCTCACTTGCATTTCTAATCTCCCGATTGCTCGGCGCTCCTGATCTTAGGTCGGCTTCCATTCCCTTCACCAGCCTTTCCTTTTCTTGAATCAGGCCAGATATCTTTCTCTGACCCCGTAGAAAATGTAGTTAGGGTAGAGTCTGGTGATGATGCCTCTTTCTCTAACACCGAGTCTAATGAGTCTTCCCTGTCTTCTGAAAGCCGAGGAAACTCTTCTTCTGTGCCTGGTTTGCCCCCAAGGGGTAGCGATTCCCCTGTTCCCCAACATCGAGAGCCAAGAAGGCTCTTAAGGTGCGCATCGAGAACGCTCGTGATACTGCTTCGGTGTTGAGCGGGAAGAGCAGGCTTGCGGATATCTAAGCTCGCTTTCACATTCCGACCTGCTATACGCTCCGTTTGGCCAGAAAGGATGAACGGGCTGACCAAGTGCGGGGAAACGAGATTGCCTTGTACTTAGAAGCGTTCCTGGAAGGAATACGTCTACCCTTCCCCCCGAGATTTGTGAAGTCCTCCATTTCTTCTAACTTGCCCCCGGCCAGCTTGTACCGAACTCGTAGAGGGTTCTCTTTGGGTTCTTGGTTCGGCTAAAAAATGAGGAGACCCCCTTTAACCTCGGACTCCTCCATTCCTTCCTTTGCTATAGAAATCATCTCGGGACTCGCAAAGATGAGCCGAGCTGGGTGTACTTCTCATTAGGAAGCTCAACAAAATGGTACCGGTCCCTTCTTCCATCTATGAGTGGAAGAAGAAGTTCTTTTTTGTCGGTCTTCCTGAGGGAGAGAACTGGCCGGTGCCAATAGAATGGTACCGGTCGGATTGTCTAAAGGCTTAGGAATTGAACACCCCGGAAGCGGGGATCATGCCTTAGTAGGAGCCGCTTCAGAGAACCGATGTCCTGCTTTCCGAGCAGGTCTTGAGCTGGGAAAGGTTTAGCCCCGTGCAATATCTGGGTGAGTCTAGTTTAGCCGTCCAATCCATACTTAACGTTATTGTTATTTTGCATTTCTGATTATTTCTCATTTTTCTTTACAGAGCCCACGGATCAGTTGAAGGTTATGGCTGCCCTGGCCATGAAGGCATGGGCCAAGAAAGGAGGTGGGGTGAGCTCGTCCAGGTCTGCGCCGAGCGAAAGCGTTCGTACACTAACCCTCAAGAGGACAACTGCCCCAGTCCTCATCCTCGAGGAGTCTGGGGGGAGTGGGAGGCCGCAACACCGGGCTTTGGCTCCTTGGTCAAGGTCGCGGGTGCCCTCTTCCGCTGAGCCTCAAGCCAAAAGGCAGAAGAAGCAGACTCCTCAGCGTGAGTCGGCTGGGGAAAAAGCCCGTGAGAGCGGGCTCCACTACAAAGTTCCGTTTAGGTTGTCCGTTGCCGACAGCCTCTTAATGGAGGCGGAAAAAAGCGCAGGAGTCAAGATCCCGAAGGGACTGTGCAAGTCTAGGCTGCAGCCATTGCTCAGGAGGCCATCCAGATTGGTAAAATTGTACTTGAAATTTTTTTTCAACCTATTTTTCCTCGGTTATGTTCCCGACTGATGCTTTTTGTTTCCTTCTACAGATCCTCCAGCATTGCGTCCTTTTGGCCGCCATGGAGGGTGAGGAAATCACCCCGGCGATGAAGAGGGTAGAGGAGGCTGTTCACCGCCAGAAGATGGGGATCGAGACGTCGGGACGTCTAGCCTGGATTCTGGGGGTATATGCTATCTGTATTTATCCGTCCACCTCTCCGAAAATACCAAGTTGATTTATGGCACCATATATCGGAAGTTTGGACAGACGTGACTGTTGTAGTAGATTTTATCAGATTCCCCCTCATTTTATGAGGGGTTTTTGATTGTGGGGAGCCTACAGGCGCACGCTCCTGCAGGTAATTACGTTACCGCATTGCGATAACCACTTTCTTCTGCTCTGGAAATTCACTTCGTGTCGTGTGTGTTTTTGTTTGTTTTGGTTACCAGTGAATTGTATACGGAGACTAGTTTGTATTGTCGTCCGTAGGGCGCGGATTAGTCCAAATCCGTATATTTTAGATTTGGATTTGTTTTACTTAAGGACCGTTAATCTAGTTTGAGATTAAGATCAACTTAAATATATAAGTGAGCATTTGGGCTCAGTTTGGTTTGCTAAGGATACGTTAGTCTTGTTTGAGACTAAGATCAACTTAACAATATTTTAGGATCATTTTTACTTAAGATCCAGCAAAAGAGCATTTGGGCTCAGCTGCAAGAAAATTTCAGAGACCTAGCCAATCTGGGCACAGTCTTCTTAGTCTTTTCTTTAATTCAAAAGTGCTAAGAACTTATTTGGGCTTTATTTGTTCAGCCCTTTTCCTTTTATGTAAAAGTACTAAGCACTTATTTGAACTCTGATGCCTACATGTATGTCATGTGAAGTATTCAGTCATGAGCGCTACCCAATAAATGTTGAACACTTTAGTCATTTTGATTAAATGTGAAGCACTTCTTATGGTGTCCTCATGAGGTGCACGTATGGCGCTGGGCGCTGCCCAATTAGTGCCGAGCACTCAGCCATTTTAGCTGTATATGAAGTGCTAAGCACTTTTTGTATGGCGTCCACGTGAGGTACACGTGCGGCGCTGGGAGCTGCCCAATTAGTGCTGAGCATTCAGCCGTTTGGATGTATATAAAGTGCTAAGCACATTTTATATGGCGCCCACGTGAGGAGCATGTGAGGTGCTGGCCTTCTGTTTTGAGCGCCCGCGTGTCTTTCACGTAAGGCGCTAGGTCCTGTTAAAGAGAGGCGCCCACGTGGGAAGCACACGAAGTGCTAGTTTCTTTTATATGGAGATTTAATCTCTGTTGATGTTTTCAGAGAACCTCTATCAATGGTGTTTGGACCATTAACGCTCGCCAAAATCATTATATTTTGAGGATTTCGGGTTGAGTTTTTAGAGAACCAAGTTCTTGATTTGAAGGAACTGAGTTCTTGGAGTATTTTGGACACCCTCTTCTTTCTCTTTAAATTTCTTCTTCCCTGAAACTTTTAATTCTCAAGAACAAGATCTTTCCAAGAGAATTAAATTCTCAACTTGTGGGAGACTTGTCTTGTGGATCTCAGATCCATAGAAAAAATTAAGTTCTTTTTTTCAAAAGGGTTAAACTCTTAGATGTGATATTGTAGGTAATAGAGATATTTTGATCTTTTTTCTTTACCTAAGGTTTCGAGAATGAAGTTTTTTTCTTTGAGAATTGAATTCTCTATTCTTTCTATCTGTGGTCTTTGTGGGTCTCTCCCCTCTTTCTCCTTCCTTTTTTTTCTTTTTCTCTCCGCTGTCTCTGTGTGAGACTTGAAGTCTCAGGTCTTTTATATAGTGAAGGCAGATTGTTAATTGGTTTTAAGAAAATCTTTCATTGAGAGATTCCAATTGATTTAATTAGTCTCAAAATTGACTTGGGGAATTTTACCCACCGTTGGATCTTTGATCCAAGAACTTCTATTTTACAGAATATATTATTCTTGTTTTTAATAAGATTAGGGAAATGTTTTTCCATATACAAAATTTATTCTGTCAAGTGGTGATTTTTAATCACCATTGGATTTTTAATCCAAGGGTTCTCCGTTTTACATAGAGCAATTTTTTTGTTTGGAAAGATTAAGGGAATACATTCCCAAAATAGAATTTTATTCTATTATTGGATCATTGATCCAACCGAGAGTGTTCTTCTTATTTAGAAAAATATGAGAGATATTTTTTCCTAATAGAATTTGATTCTATATTTTGATGATTTAACGTCTCCATTGAATCTTTGATCCAATGGCTCTGTTTAACAGAGAATATCCTAACTTTTGTTAGAGAAATGTAGAATTTAATTCTACTGATATGAATTTGGGCGCTGGCGCTCACGTGTTATGCACGTGGGCGCCACTTAAGAATTTAATTCTTATGATAGGTACTTATGTGTTTTGCACATTGACGCATGCGTGATGAGCACGTGCGGCGCCATCTAAGAGTTTAACTCTTATGTAATAAATTCTTCTGTGCTTTATACATTAGCACCCGCGTGAGGAGCACGTGAGGCGCCACCATAGGATTTAATCCTATAAGATTGGCTCTGGCGCTGGCGTCCTCGTGGAGAGCATGTGAGGCGCTGCCTCATTAAATCCAACAGACCTTTGCTCTTTTATTCGGTTTAAATATTGGGGAAACAAATGCCACCCACTGTTGTGCTCACGTGGCTTATACGTGAGTGCAACCGTTCGATCTCCTGAGGAGTTGAACCGTCCCTTCATTTCTTATAAATAGGGCATTTGGCCTTTGAGATGACTGTCGTTATATCATCTTCTTCTTCCTTGAGAATTTAATTCTCTTCTCAGAGCTTAGATCTTTGTTCCTAGAACTTTCTCAAAGTTAAAACTCTGTCAAAATTTGGTAAGAATTGTAACCACGATTTAACTCTTAAAGAAACTCTTAAAAGAATCTCTTCTCGTTTTGGGTTTTTAACCAATTAGCAGAGCTCTTCTCTTGGAATGATCTCTCAGAGATCTTTAAAAAACTTTATTTGGGTAGACCATGGGTCTTAGAGATCTTAGGGTTTTACCCTGTTAATGACTTTGATCTCCGAAGGTTTCTCTGGAATTTAATTCTAATATATTTCCCATGGGGATTTCTGGGATTTAACCCAACTATCAGAGGAATTCAATTCCGGTTTTCTTTACAGAGCTTAGCTTTGAGAAAATTTCTTTTGAAAATTCTTTTGGGAATTTTATTCCCTTTTCTTATTTTCTTTTTAGGGTTCTTCTTGCAGATTTGAATCTGTTGTAGAACACGTTCTTCGAGCCCATTGGGAGTCTTGAACTCTACTGCTCAATGA
This sequence comes from Agapanthus africanus, assembly GCA_030015575.1. Lineage (NCBI taxonomy): Eukaryota > Viridiplantae > Streptophyta > Magnoliopsida > Asparagales > Amaryllidaceae > Agapanthus > Agapanthus africanus. Next base: position 951,099,570 of record CM057337.1, read on the forward strand.
AATTTTTCATTAAATGAGAATCCTTTCAAATTCTTACAATGAGTGCCTGCCTCATCATTGATGGGGCATTACCTTGATTTTTTGAGGGCCACCGTTTTTTTCCTTCTAGATTGTAATGATTTTGGTATTTTGATTGCTAACCCTTTACTGGTTTTTCCTTTCAGATAGTATGGATTCTCATCTATATGATCTTGAAGAGATTATCTCTTATGAGAAGAATCGCATCCAAGGTCGCTGCTAGGGCCAAGAGTTTATTGACGCCGAGTGCGTGGAGGTGATGAGTCGCTTCGATGATTACAATGGTCGATTGCTTTCTCGCCGTTCTGCTCTTTTGAAGATTGTCGTTGGGTCAATTTGGGAAGCACTTCCTGAGCTTAATGAGGCTATGCCACTCGAGGCACTTGATGATGCTGAAGACAAGGTACATTCAGTATATTTGACGGGCCTGATCTCAAAGAAGCGGAGAGATGATCTTGTTGTTGTTTTGCATCGCGTCTTCCAACAGAAGGCGATAATATCCACGTACCAGAGGATGGACGACATCAGCGGGTATCCCGACGCTTGCATTCATGAGAAAATGCATAAGAAGATGGTCAACGAAGTTAGAAGCACTTTACTCAAACCTGCCTCTAAGTTCATGAATTCGTGTCCGGAATTCAGCGTTTTGCCATTGTAAATATTTTGATGATATTTATTCTTTTTTTAAAAATCATCATCATCATTGTTCCCGCCAAAATTTTGGCTCAAAACCCGCTCCTAATAATAACAATAAAATAATAATAAAAATTCCACATGAAAAGAATGTAACAAATGCCTCAAAGCCAAGAGTTAAAACATTGTGAAGCAACGCTTCAGATTCTGTGCGCTGCGCGCCACGTGTCAAACGCAGACGTGCTAGCACCAGGTGCGCTGCGCCCTAGGCAGCGCACCTCCAATCAGAGCAAATCTCTATTTTAAAATTCAAAATTTAAAAGTTGAAGCAACATTTCAGATCCAGCGCTCTGCGCTGCGCGCCACGTGTCAGACACGGGTGCACTAGCGCAGTTGCGCTGCGCTCTGCGCTGCGTGCCACATATCAGAAACGGGTGCGCTAGCGCAGTTGCGCTGCGCTCTGAGCAGCGCACCACGTGCAAAGCACGGGTGCGCCAGCGCAGGAACCTAAAAGATCCCCAACCGTCAGATCAAAGATCTAATAATAACGATAAATCATTAATTAATCAGAAACTAAATTCTGTTAAGCAAAGATTCCTCAAAATCTTTCCAAATAACAAGATTGTGCTCTGTAATTCAGAGCACCGTTGGATCAATAATCCAATGGTAAATAAAAATTACCAAAACACAGAATAAGTTCTATTATGGAAAGATTTTCTCAATCTTGTTAAAAACAAGAAGATTGCATTCTGTAAAACAGAAGCCCTATGATCAAAGATCCAATGGTGGGGAAACATTCCCAAATCAATCAGAGAAAGATCTCTTAAAACTGATTTAACAAATCATTTGGCCCTATATAAAGGACCCTAGACTTCAAGTCTAAAATAGAGAGAACAAAAAAAAAGAGAGAGAAAAACCCTCTGCAAACTTTGAGAAAAAGAAGAGCGAGCTCTTAGAAAAGAAGATTATTTCTTCAAGGTAAAAAAAATGTTTCATGAACACAGAGATGAAATCATCTCATTAAAACAGAAGAATTATCTTCTTAAAAGATCTTAGATCTATAAAAAAGACCAAAGTCTCTCTCATAAAAAGATCAAAAGATCTAATCATAAAAAAACAAAAGAAGTATTAACTTCATTCATAGATCATTGATCTACAAAAGCAAATTCCTTTTATAAACATGAACTTTTGTTCTTGGATCTTGAGGCAAAGCCTCCTTTGAAGGACATAAACTTGTTCTCTGATCACAAATTTGATCAAGAGCGCTTTGCGCTATTAAAAAGTGCATTGCACTCATGAACTGCGCCCTTGCGCTCCTTGGATCGGCGCTCATGGATCGGCGCTCAGTGCCAAAACATTCCACGTGTCAATCATAGACACAATCTGCGCTTTGCGCTCCTGAAGCAGCGCATTGCGCTCATGGACTGGCGCTCAGCGCCAAGCGCGCCACGTGTCACTCACTGGCGCACCCACAAACTAGCACAGCGCGCTCATAAATTAAAAGCGCAATGCGCTAACAAACTAGCAGTTAGCGCTAAGCATGACTCGTGTCCAGCTCGTGTGCTCTATCCAACAGAAGCGCAATGCGCTCTTTCCTTGGCGCAAAGCGCCTGACGCGCCACATGGCGCACTGTCAGAACATACTTTGTTCTGATAAATGCTGTGCATTCAATACAAAATAAAAATGTCAGAGCCCAATGCTTAGCATTATTGAAAGGGCCAAGCCCAAATAAATGCTCAATAGCCAGAACAATAAAATGTTCAACTCATATCAAGTGAGCCTATATGCTCGTAAACCTTTAAACAGACTTTAGTCCCAAATTGGACTATAGATCTCCCAACCAACATTGGTTCAAGGTTACATCTCTGAACTCCTCTGATATTTGTCGTTGTAATCCTTCAACGTCTTCAGAGAGGTGACGTCTCTACAGCCATACATTTCACAGACTATGATGTCTTTAAACTGGACTGTGGGGTCCTTAAGCTCACGGACTATAATATCCTTAATCTCGACCGTAATGTCTTAAAACTAATATCGGACTGTGAGGTCCTTAAACTCACGGACTATGATGTCCTTAACCTCGACCGCGATGTCTTTAAACTAACATCGGACTATGAGGTCCTTAAACTCACAGACTATGATGTCCTTAACCTAGACCGAGATTCCTTAAACTAACGATGGACCATAATGTCCTTAAACTAATTATCGACCGCAATGTCCCTAAACTAAACAATAGAGCCCAATTGCTCTTTTGTTGGATCTAAACGATCTTGTTAAGTTGATCTTAGTCTAAAAATGAGACTAACGTATCCTTAACAAACGTTTAAGTTGATCTTAGTCTCAAATGAGGCTAACGTATCCTTAAACCCAATCTCCTAAACTAAATCTAAGAAAGATACGGATTTGGACTAGGCCCTACGGGCGACCACATAAATTAGTCTCCGTATACAATCCATGGACAACCACAAACAAAACAAACACCCACGATACGAAGTGACCATCTGGAGAAGGAGAAAGTTGTTACCGCGATGCGGTAGCGTAATTAACTGCAGGGGCTTTCGCCTGCAGGGAAGAGTATCCCCACAATCAAAAACCCCTCAAACGAGGGGGAATCTGACGAAGTCTGCTACATCGGCCATATCCGTTTAAACCTTCGATACATGGTGCCATAAATCAACTTGGTATCTTCGGAGAGGTTGACAGATAGCACCACATAGCATCTGCCCTGAATTTCAGGCAAGACGTCCGCCGCGTCTTTGTCGCGTCTTTCGGAGGGAAACAGATTCTAGCACGCCCGGTAGGACCTTTTCCTCTTTCCACTCCACACTTCGTGTATCGTGTTCGCGAATGAATCACGGTTTGCTATGGTTGCCTGTGGATTCGAGGTACTTAGATTTGGTGCAGAAAACAGAATATCAATGGCTTCAAACTGCACTAACTGCAACTGCAACTCTCGCTCCGTCCCGTCCGGAGGAGTGACTTACGGGCCTCAAGCGGCCTCCATCTTCGCTATGCCGGTGGAACAGATGACTCAGGCCACCACTGGGCTATTCTTTGGGACTATGCTCCCACCGATGAGCTTCAACGCCCAATGTCGTCGCAAGAAGCTCCAAAGAAGTCGGTCTTTGGTCGGCTTGCTACTACTGCGGCCCCTCTCAACGGGTCGTCCAGCTCCAGCGCCTCGGTCTTCGCCAGATTGGGCCAAAGTTCTTGTGGGCCCATGATGAAGCCTGCAATTCAAGAAAAGGTTATTCCGAAGAGAGTAACCATCTCTGCTCCTGAAGTCGTCAAGGCGGCTTCCCCTGATAACAGGCTAGACACCGCTACTGAACGGAACTCGGTCTTCAAGAGGCTGGTGCTAGCAACGCCTCACTTGAACAGGGGGCAAGACAAAGCCATCCCCGTCACCGAGCCAACACCATCGGCTCGACACGCTCGACGTTGCCACTGGCGCCGAGTGAGGAAGGCTGGGGGCAACTCCCCCTCTGGGCTAACTCCACCAGCCCCAACAGTGGAAGTCAATGCTACTGTTCCAACCGGGAACAGCTTTGAATTGCTAATTAAGGTGCGCAGGAACTCTCCTACCGCCGTACTGAAAAGATCTCCTCCATCGGTGGAGAATGTTACAGAAATAAAGCCGGAACAACCCCCTCAGCGGCTATCTTCCAGAATTTACAAAGTCTGGCGACGGGTTTAAAAGTCGGTGATTGATCAAGATTATCCTCGTCGACAGAAGAAGCTGAAGGTTCAACCGGAAGAGAATCGTCCTAGCAAGCCACAAAGGATGACAACTGCTTGGGTGCCTGCTGCGATGGCCCCCTCAATATCAACTGCTCAAAGAAGAAGGAGGCTAAGGAAAGCCCCTATGAATACGGCAGAACGTAAAGACGCCGAGACCAAACGCCCCAAGTCTGGGGGCATAACGGTCCATACTGTTTACATGGTGTCCGGGAAAAAGGATAGCCGCGTTTCGACGGGTCACCGACCGCTCACCCGATCCGTGACAAAAGCCCAGGAGCAACAACAGAAGCTTCAAGAGATGCTGACTGCAATGGCCGCACTTACCGGGCCAAAAGAAAGCCCGGAGGCGTCATTGGAACAACGTCACGAACACGAGACTGATGCTGAATTCCTTCAGAGAATGCTCGAAAAGAAGGACAAGGAGGCTGCGGAACAAGCGGCCAATATAAAGCAAATGGCTCTTCTATTCCAAGACATGGTGGGTATGATGATCCAGCAGGACCCTTCAGCTGAAGATCCTTCGATTATCCTCGAAGACGACAGAGGAGAAACATCAAATCCACCTCCGGCTCTTTCAGCAGCCAAGGAGGAAACTATTTCCAAGTCCGCCCTGGATGATTATATCGCTCAGCAAATACGAGTTCACCAGGCAAATGAAGTGGCCAGCCAAGTCGTCAAAACTGGGCGACCGTATCCAGGCTGGTATGATCAGATAAAGTACCCGCTGGGATACACGATCCCCAAATTCCACGTATATAAGGGGACGGGAAATCCCCACCAACATGTCGCTCAGTTTAGGGCACTTTGCGGCAACACCGGGGGTGATGATAAGCTTTTGCTCCGCCAATTCGTCGGCAGCTTATCGGAAACGGCCTTCGAATGGTATTCAGAGCTTCCCAACGACTTTGTCAAAACATTTGCAGAGATGGAGCTGCTGTTTACACAGAGATTTGCAAGCGCTAGCGAGCGCACCCCGATCACCGCATTGATCAACGCCAGAGTAAAGCCAGGCGAAATATGGGTTCAATACGCAATACGATGGCGAAACTTATAGTCGAAGTGCGAACAACGCATCGAGGAAGCGCCGGCAGTGGGCATGTTCGTGGGCACTCTGGACCATCATGCAACTATTTCCCAGTTCATGATGTTTTTCAAGCCGACTACTTTCCAGGCCTTGATTGACAAGTTGGCCCAAATAGACCAGATGGGTCATAGACCGTCTCCTCTAAAGCCGGACTCTCGAAATGAAAAAGGGAAAGGAAAAGCAACTTTCGTCGCCAATACTCAACAACAGCCGAGTAACTTAAAGCCGGTTGTCCGCCAAAACAATATGCGTCCACGCCCATCCCTTGAGAAAAAACTAGGACGTCCTTACTCGTTTCCTCAAGACAAAATGAGAAGACTGTTCGAGCTGGCAGTGCGTAACGGACTCATTAATCTGCCGGGTCCAAAACGTCCGTTGCAGCCAGGCGATCTCAACAATCCTAATTACTGCCATTACCATCAAGCAGTAAGCCATCCAATCGAAGATTGCTTCGTTTTCAAAGGATGGATTGAGGACCAATACCAACAAGGCAAGTTCGCATTATCCGAAAACTGGAAGGTGAACCCGCCACAACCTCATGCTCCTAAAAAAGCGGACACGCCGGGGGCATCGTGCTCTTTTATAGAAGAAACTCCGTGGGAGATCGCTCTTTCAGCCAAAACTAAAAGAATGCTGAAGGATCTCCAAACGTGCCCGGCAATCAGGTGGAAAAATCCACTGGAACCCGAGGTCGTCGAGGGAATGCTGAAACCGCGCCCAACTACAAAATCCGGTGGTGATGGTCAAAGCGCTCGCACCCAGCCGTCAAAGTCTTCGAAGAAGAAGAAAAAGACCTAAAAGCTCATGAAGTTTGATAGTAAGCGCACGGATCTGCAAAAAAATATTGACGCACTGGAAGAATATAATCAGAAGGCGCGGACCCCAGTCACACTCCGAGAATTCCTCAGCCACGTCCTTGAAGACGGAGATGATGACAAAGACTCGTCGGATGAACTTAAGGATTATGTGTCAAGTTGCCATATGATCTCTCACTCGTCGATAGACGATGAAGAAGCTCCTCACACCAAGAGACCGGGGGCAGATCCCAAGCCGGAACTTCTAGGGCCATCAGACGAAACAATTGACGCATTCCTGAACGAAGCCCGTCTAAAAAGCAAAGCTGATCGGGAGCGCGAGATGGCCATATTTGAAAAGGCCAAACGTCGGCGACTGGACAAAAGGGTCGAAACACTCCCACCAGATCAAAGTACATCCGCCGTAATTAAAAACAGGATCAAAACAAGGAAACGATTCGCCAAAGCCATATCGATGGGGATGAAGCTGCCCTCTTTCAGAGAAAATTCTCCTGGTGGTATACATCTTGATGAAGAGGACGTACATCCTAACTTCTTCTTATATCATCAAAAGATCGCGCATCCTACTGAAGACTGCAACTCCTTTAAGTGTTGGTGGCAAGGGTATATCGCTCACAGGCAACACTTCAAGAAGACAAAGCGTGAAGCTCGTAGACAACGGAAAAATGTGACAGATGAGCGTAAAAGAATTGCCTGCAATTGTCATAGGGTTGATCCCGGGGGATCCGAGTTCTCACCTTCGGGAGCGACTCCGACGAAGGGATAGCCCTCGGCCCTCTCTTCAAGGAATCCATCTCTGAAATGAAAGAACTGAGGAGTTGCGAGAACATTCAGCCGCGCAATCGCACGCTACCCGGAAAGAATCTCGTACCCGCAAACAAGGGATCGAACAAAAAGGATAAGGAGAACGGCCTTCGTCGCCAACGCTCAACAACAATCGAGTGGTTCGAGACCGGTTGTTCGCCAAAGCAACAAACGGCAACCCCTCGTTGAGAAGTTGAAACGTCCTTAATCATTTCCCCGGGATGAAACAAGGAGACTGTTCGAACTAGCAGTGTGCAACAGGCTTATCACTCTACCGGAGCCGAAACACCCACTACAACTGAACGATGTCAACAATCCTAATTACTGCCCTTACCACCAAGTATTGGGCCATCCGATCGAAAACTGCTACATCTTCAAAAACTGGGTTGAAGACCAATATCAACAAGGCAAGTTCGCGCTGTTCGAAAACTGGAAGGTGAGCCCGCCACAACCACATGCTCCGAGAAAGATGGATATGTCGGGGGCATCATGCTCATTCATAGGGAAAGCCCCATGGACCGAAAAGTTTGTAAACTAGAAATTCGCCTCAAATACGGCAACAATGGACCACTATGTCCTAAAACTGGCTGCAGACCGAAATGTCCCTAAGCTCACCATGGACCACTATGTCCTAAAACTGGATATTGACCGAGACGTCGATAAACTATTACAGACCGCAGCATCCCAAGGCTGATACAAAAAAAAGACAATAAAAAAAGAGATAAAAAAAAGAAAACGGTATCTCCACAAGCAAAATAGGCACGGATGAAAACCCGAAAGGGCTCCGAGAGTAAAAATAGCAGGACTACCGGCGAGTATTGTGAAAACCCGAAAGGGCGCAATCTCGTTAGAATTAAAAAAAGAAAAAGAAAAACGGTATGTCCATAAGCAAAAAGGGCACAGATGAAAACCCGAAAGGGCTCCATGAGTAAAAATAGCAGGGCTACCGGCGAGTTTTGTGAAAACCCGAAAAGGCGCAACCTCGCTAGAATAAAAAAAAAGAAAAACGGTATGTCCATAAGCAAAAAGGGCACGGATGAAAACCCGAAAGGGCTCCGTGAGTAAAAACAGCAGGGCTACCGGCGAGTTTTGTGAAAACCCGAAAGGGCGCAATCTCGTTGAAAGACACTTGCAAGGTCCTCTCGCCCTTGTGAGGAGAAACCACCTGCGTGAGATCCTTACGACTCACAAGGGAGCAACACACTTAGGGATCTTCACGATTCTTAGGAAGAAATTACACTTGCAAGATCCTCACGATTCGTAAGGAGAACCCTCTTATGGGACCCTCACGGCTCATAAGATTTGAAAGTCTTAAGCTACAACGATCTAAACCTGTTCTTAAGCAGCCACCACAACTTCCGACACTGCCCTACAAGCGGTTCAGTATTGACCCTTGTATACAATCCACGGGCGCGAATAAACATCTCCCTAACAAAGTCCCATTCGCGACTAGGGATATGTTTGCTCGGTGAACAACCCTTGTGAGTCCTTTTGACTTATAAGGAGAAAACACTCTTGTAAGATCCTTACGACTTATAAGAGAATATACACTTAGGAGTCCTCATGATTCCTAAGGAGAAAACGCACCTACGAGATCCACACGACTCGTAGGGAGAAATACCTTTATGAGACCCTTACGGCTCATGAAGTCAAAACCCTTAGTCGACAGGATCCTAACCCTGTTCGCTAAGCCACCTTTGTTTGACATCGGCAGAGGCAAATGATGATTCGCTCCTGGCAATATTCCAGTTGTAGCGGTGCTAATGTAGAAATCGGTGTCTAATCCCAAGCTTACAGTAAGAAGCTAGCGAGCCACACATGCGTATGAAACAGCCGAAATGATGGGGCAACTTGCAAACAAAATCAGCAAGTAAAAATGTATGCATGCAAAATAGCCGAAATGATTGGGCAACTCGCAATAAAAAGCAGCGAGTAAAAATGAAATAAATAGCCGAAATGATTGGGCACCGCGAAAAATAGCCGAAATGATTGGGCAATCGCGACATTCGCGATATAAAAGCTGAAATGATAGAGCATCGCGGAGAGAAATAAAAAAAAATGAAATGAGATTTATGCCCTACAGGTGATATCACATCAATCCCTGTATACAATCCAGGGGCACAAACAAAAAAGGAAGCACACCTTTCCTTCCCGGGCTCCATAAGAAAACGGAGCCAAGTCTCGACGGTTCACAGACAACTTAGAGACCACTTCGGCATTCGTCTCGTTACAGCAGACGCAATGTCAACAACGGCGTTCCTTTGCAGTCCAGCAGGACGCAGACACAACGTCAACAAAAGACCTCACGTCAACATAAAGCGGAGTGATGGCAAAATCCCAACTCCGCCTCAGCATTAGTCTCGTTACAACAGACGCAATGTCAACAACGACATTCCTCCACAGTCCAGCAGGATGCAGACGCCACGTCAACGAAAGACCCTATGGTCGAAAGAAAGCGGAGTGACGGCAAAATCCCAGCTCCACCTCGACGTTCGTCTCGACACAACAGATGAGATGTCACCACAGCGTTCTTCCTCCAACAGGATTCGGACACGCCAAAGCAAACGAAGCAAAGGTCAAATTCCTAGCTTCAGGGTCTTGACAGCAACTCATATAAAACCGGAAAGACCATCGGAGATCATCTCACACCAGCATGGAGTGATCACCACCTCGACGTTCGTCTGGACACAACAGACGATATGTCACTACAGCGTTCTTCCTCCAGCAGGATTCAGACGCGACAATCAAACAATGGAGCCATGGCAAAATCCCTAGTTCCAAACCTCGACGGTTCACCAGCAACCTAGAGACAACTGCGACATTCGTCTCGATACAGCAGATGCAATGCCAGCAAATGAAGCGAAGGCCAAATTCCTAGCTTCAGGTCTTGACGGCAACTCATATAAAACCTGAAAGACTATCGGAGATCATCCCACACCAGCGCGGAGTGGTTATGACTCATCGGGGCTCTCCAAAATGAGCCTAAGCTCAAGTAAAAATCGGCATGGCAAAATTCCTAACGCTTGCTCTTCCGACGGTCAAACTGCCTAAGAGGATTGCTTGAAGACGTCTTGTCCAGCCCCCGAAGGGATCAGAGACATGACAGTCGCAAGGCTACTCGAACAGCAAGGTTGCCTATCGAGGGATACATCAGCCAACGCGACGGTACGACGGACAAAACCCCAGTACCACAGACCCTAACGGACCTCTGTCGTAAAGAGCAGAGGTTAACTGTGACGTTAGGATATTCTTGCGAGAAATGCTCGATTCATCTCGACTTGTGAGTAAAAGCCTTAGGCAGCGGGGATTAAAAAACCTGTTTCCTAAGCACTGAGGCCCTGCAAGTCAGTCCAAAACGGACTCTTGCATACTATTCACAGACCACACTCTCCAAAGTCGAATCTCGACAAGGAGGGAAACAACCACTTACAAGTCCTCTCGACTTGTAAGAGGGAAAATTTTCTAGTGAGATACTTACGACTCTCAAGAGAAAACGCACTTAGGAGTCCTCACGACCCCTAAGGAGAAAATACACCTGCGGGATCCTCTCGACCTGTAGGGAGAAAAAACCTTCTTGAGATCCTTACGGCTCATGAAGATGAAAAAGTCTTAGGCTACAAGGACCCTAAACTTGTATCCTAAGCCCTCAATTCCATGGCCATGCATAACTCTGCACTACTTCACCCACGTACATACTTACGTGGGCAAAGTAGTGGGGGGCATTTGTTCCCGCCAAAATTTTGGCTCAAAACCCGCTCCCAATAAAAACAATAAAATAAAATAATAATAAAAACTCCACATGAAAAGAATGTAACAAATGCCTCAAAGCCAAGAGTTAAAACATTGTGAAGCAACGCTTCAGATTCTGTGAGCTGCGCGCCACGTGTCAAACGCAGGCGTGCTAGCGCCAGGTGCGCTGCGCCCTAGGCAGCGCACCCCCAATCAGAGAAAAGCTCTGTTTTAAAATTCAAAATTTAAAAGTTGAAGCAACGCTTCAGATCCAGCGCTCTATGCTGCGCGCCACGTGTCAGACACGGGTGCGCTACGCTCTGCGCTGCGTACCACGTGTCAGACACGGATGCGCTAATGCAGTTGCGCTGTGCTCTGAGCAGCGCACCACGTGCAAAGCACGGGTGCGCCAGCGCTGGAACCTAAAAGCTCCCCAACCGTCAGATCAAAGATCTAATAATAATGATAAATCATTAATTAATCAGAAACTAAATTCTGTTAAGGAAAGATTTCTCAAAATTTTTCCAAATAACAAGATTGTGCTCTGTAAATCAGAGCACCGTTGGATCAATGATCCAATGGTAAATAAAAATTACCAAAAGACAGAATAAGTTCTGTTATGGAAAGATTTTCTCAATCTTGTTAAAAACAAGAAAATTGTCTTCTGTAAAACAGAAGCCCTAGGATCAAAGATCCAATGGTGGGGAAACATTCCCAAATCAATCAAAGAAAGATCTCTTAAAACTGATTTAACAAATCATTTGGCCCTATATAAAGGACCCTAGACTTCAAGTCTAAAATAGAGAGAACAAAAAAAAGAGAGAGAAAAACCCTCTGCAAACTTTGAGAAAAAGAAGAGCGAGCTCTTAAAAAAGAAGATTATTTCTTCAAGGTAAAAAAAATGTTTCATGAACACAGAGATGAAATCATCTCATTAAAACAGAAGAATTATCTTCTTAAAAGATCTTAGATCTATAAAAAAGACCAAGGTCTCTCTCATAAAAAGATCCAATCATAAAAAAAAGAAGTATTAACTTCATTCATAGATCATTGATCTGCAAAGGCAAATCCCTTTTATAAACATGAACGTTTGTTCTTGGATCTTGAGGCAAAGCCTCCTTTGAAGGACATAAACCTGTTCTCTGATAACAAATTTGATCAAGAGCGCTTTGCGCTATTAAAAAGTGGCCTGCACTCATGAACTGCACCCTTGCGCTCTTTGGACCGGCGCTCAGCGCCAAAATATACCACGTGTCAACCATAGACACAATCTGCGCTTTGCGCTCCTGAAGTAGCGCACTGCTCTCATAGACTGGCGCTCAACGCCAAGCGCGCCACGTGTCACTCACTGGCGCACCCACAAACTAGCGCAGCGCGCTCATAAATTAAAAGCGCAATGCGCTAACAAACTAGCGTTTAGCGCTAAGCGCGACACGTATCCTCCTCGTGTGCACTATCCAACAAAAGCGCAATGCGCTCTTTCCTTGGCGCAAAGTGCCTGACGCGCCACGTGGCGCACTGTCAGAACATATTTTGTTCTGATAAATGCTATACATTCAATACAAGACAAAAATGTCAAAGCCCAATGCTTAGCATTATTGAAAGGGCCAAGCCTAAATAAAGGCTCAATAGCCAGAACAATAAAATGTTCAACTCATATCAAGTGAGCCCATATACTCGTAAACCTTTAAACAGACTTTAGTCCCAAATTAGACTATAGATCTCCCAACCAACATTGGTTCAAGGGTACATCTCTGAACTCCTCTGATATTTGTCGTTGTAATCCTTCAACGTCTTCAGAGAGGTGACGGGTCCCTACAGCCATACATTTCACAGACTATGATGTCTTTAAACTGGACCGTGGGGTCCTTAAGCTCACGGACTATGATGTCCTTAACCTCGACCGTAATGTCTTAAAACTAACATCGGACTGTGAGGTCCTTAAACTCACGGACTATGATGTCCTTAACCTCGACCGCGATGTCTTTAAACTAACATCGGACTATGAGGTCCTTAAACTCACGGACTATGATGTCCTTAACCTGGACCGAGATGTCCTTAAACTAACGATGGACCGTAATGTTCTTAAACTAATTATCGACCGCAATGTCCCTAAACTAAACAATAGAGCCCAATTGCTCTCTTGTTGGATCTAAACGATCCTGTTAAGTTGATCTTAGTCTAAAAAATGAGACTAACGTATTCTTAACAAACGTTTAAGTTGATCTTAGTCTCAAATGAGGCTAACGTATCCTTAAACCCAATCCCCCAAACCAAATCTAAGAAAGATACGGATTTGGACTAGCCCACGCCCTACGGGCGACCACATAAATTAGTCTCCGTATACAATCCACGGGCAACCACAAACAAAACAAACACCCACGACACGAAGTGGCCATCTGGAGAAGGAGAACGTTGTTACCGCGATGCGGTAGAGTAATTAACTGCAGGGGCTTGCGCCTGCACGGAAGAGCGTTCCCACAATCAAAAACCCCTCAAATCTGACGAAGTCTGCTATATCGGCCGCATCCGTTTAAACCTTCGATACATGGTGCCATAAATCAACTTGGCATCTTCGGAGAGGTGGACGGATAGCACCAAATAGCATCTACCCCGAATTTCAGGCAAGACGTCCGCCGCGTCTTTGTCGTGTCTTTCGAAGGGAGACAATCATCAATGTATAAATTTCTTCGAAGTATGAATGACACAGCTCCCCCTTTTTTTACACCAATGTTCATGTGTGGCTCCGTGAAGTATTGTTATATATATATATATATATATATATATATATATATATATATATATAAAACTAGCGCGGTGCTCATGTATCATGCACGTGAGGCGTTGCTGATGGATTTAATCCTAAAAAGAATCAGTGTCGGTGCCGGCGCTCACGTATCATGCACGTAGGGTGCTGCTGATGGATTTAATCCTAAAAGGAATCAGCGCCGGTGCTCACGTGTCATGCATGTGAGCCGCTGCTGAAGGAGTCACTGTTGGAGATAGTGCCCTCAAAGTCAATTATTGGATCACAGGCACGTGATTGCAATGATTGAGGGATGACCAATCCCGGTAGGACAGTCTTACTCAAGATGATAGTATGCTATCTGGTTTATCTTTATCATCGTGTACTGTTTTAGGTGACATTACTGATCACTATTGCACGTTGATAGAGCCCTTAGGATTCTTGCTTGACGGCCAGCAGTATGATGGCGATCATATACGTGGGAGCAGGGGACTATAAGCACATCCTTAAAAGGTCCCTAGTCGTGGGAGTTTCGAGACTGGGCATCGATACTCCATTAGTAGACTAGTGTATACAGTCGAGACCCCGACGAGGGGCGGTGGCCGGTCTCACAAGCCACTGGTGTCAGTTGGTTCACCTAAGATGTATACTGGTGCTCATTGGGTTATGAGTACACCGAACATGACTCGCCGGGAACCTGCTAGTTGGGATTATACCAGACGTCAGATAGCAGTTCCCTGGTGACATGTGTACAGGTTAGTTCATCGACCTGAGATCGTCATTTGTCTCGTGTGAGTTACCACTGTACTTTGATTACTACCCTACCACGGCTCAAAGGAGTCGTGCAAACAGGTTTTAGTTGGGTACAGTCCCGAGCCACATGGAGGCAATGAGCGGATCTTCAGGGGTTCGTCTCTCCCGGTATTGGGGGTAAGGTCGCGCTGTGTCTATGAGAGCCATTACACAGAGCCCTCGGCCGAGGCAGGAGATTTACTGGTAGGTATTCCAGTAGTATCTCAGGGCGTTCTGGGCTTCACTCCGACACGACTTGTACCGCTTTTGGGGGTCTGACTTTTACCAACCCCCTAGGCCCGCCATGCGATACTCATAGACGAATGGACTGGACTGTACGGATATTGTCACTGACAGGCTCAGTAGGGTGTCAGGATGAGTTCGCTCATCGACGTCCCTTTTGGTCAATAGCTGGTGGCCCGTCACGTATGGCTAATACCTCTGACGTGCTAGTGGTTAAATCCACAGCCATAGTATTGACGAGTCTTTAGAGTCCACCACACTCAGTTACTCAAGTTTCGGGCGAAACGCTGTAGAGGCCGTATGGAGATATGGCAGGGTTCGATCAGATACTTGCGGTATTGCACGGATCATGATCGGACGGATTTTACTAGCCGGCTTTGGCTTAAGCCGGATCCTAGTATTAGACAGTGTAGATTTTGTCTCTTTGCATTTGTATTCAGTGGGAATACAAATGCGGGCATGTATATGCAGTCGCGGGGTTTTCCTGTAATTTATTACGGGATCAGTTTTCTGAAGTTGTCAGTTTGCATTCCGTTCCAGCCAGTTTTCCTTTGTTCCTTCACGGCCGGATTTTTCCGATGGAGGGGGTTATTTGCAGTTTTGCAAATAACTTATTGTGGAGGGGTTTCTTGCATTTGTGGCATTATGAAAGGTTAAGCATCTTTGCTTTTTCATGATGGCTTGCTTTAATGAGATTAGATGAGATTTGAAATGAAATTGACAATGTTATCATCATATTTGGTGTGGTCACCCCTTTGCTTTTCCTACCATCACCTCCCTTCATGTTTTGTTGATTCCTCCACCATTTGATCAAGGGGGGCCGGCCACAATTTTGAGAGAGAGAGATTTCATTTTTTGGTGAGGGTGGAAAATTATTCTCATTCTCATGTTGCATCAAAATTTCATAGCTCATTTCTCTTCTCCTCCACATCCAAGGCATCTTCAAACCCCAAAAGAGACAACCATTCTACACTTGTCTACAGCAATTCTTGGATGCGTCGGCTAGCCAACTTCGCGCCCGAGTTGCCTCGGTCCAGAGGTGGGAGCCCGTAAAAGTAACCGGCTACGTGGTGCCCTTTCCGACGAGGAGGTGACGGACGGAGATTCCGCGAGAGATCGGAGTGGAGATGAAGACCGAAGGACACGGATCGCTCGGTATATCTCTCACCCCATCTCTTGTTAGCTAGAATTGGGTTAATGGTTACGATCCGGGTTTATTGTCCGCGGTAGCGCCGGTTTAAACTTAAGAAAATTTTTGATTCCGCATTTTGGCCTCGAGTAGACGGCCGGGGCGCTGCCGTGGCGCAACATAGTATCAAAGCCACGCCATTAACCTAGTCTAGCTTGCTCTAGTATGTTTAAAGACTCGATCGAACTAAAATCCCAAAAACCGTATTTCGTGTGCATCCGGTTTCTGTCGAAATTTTTTAGGCTCCAAAAATTTTTCAGTATATTGCAGAAATACATGCAGGTAATTATAAGCAATCTGTGAAAATTTGGCCGAGTGAAGTCATCATATCACCGCGGAACCGCGGCCAAACCCACCCATTGGCCGCGGTTCCGCCGCTCGTTTAACTGTTCATTTGACCAAATTTGTACAGTGGGCTTCTGAGTTGAAAATGGGGGTTTTGAGATATTCTTTTTGGGCCCAGATTTTCTCTGAGTGCTACAGTAGTGCTTGGGGCCCACTTCAGTAAATTTGATCGATCGAGAATTTTAAACATGTTAGTTCACAGTATTTACATTATATCTGCGACCGTGAATGTCACTCGATCGGTAAATCCAGTCTATCTGCTATAGCCCTTTTAGACGGATTTGCGAACGTGACATTCACGTTGATGTTCTGTGTTGTGCTGTGATGTTGCGGATCGGTCGTGGGGGATGGCCTGGATGCAATGTTAGTACAGTTTTGTTTTATATGTACATTTGATATTGCGGGGCGAGCGTCCGACATGTGGACTGCCGTCGCTGCCTGTTTGTATATTATTCTTTTGGGGCACGACCGGGTCGAGGTCGATGTACCCGTTGTATGTATATTTTACTTTCTGTACTAGGATTACCCCGCGGAGGGGTGCACGGATAGCCGGGTTCTAGAGGGCAACGGGCCCGCATCTCATGGCATTGAGACGGAGGGGGCTTTACTCTAGAATTGGCAGGCTATTCGCCGCACTCGTAGGGGGTACAGGTTGACCCAGGAGGGGTGCCCAAGTTACCGGATTCTGTGAAGTGCTGGGTGGTCCATTCACGTTGCTGAAGGGGGCTGCCTCACTTCAGGTTTTGGCGGGTAACTTACCGCGCCCGTAGGGGTCTAGGATCTCTTTGCACAGGCTATCCACACGACCAGGGGAACGTCGGGTTTCAGTAGCGGCTCTATGAAACCCGGTGATCCCAGATATCTGTATTGTTCTGTGATGCTGGTTACATTTCTGTGATGTTGCATTTTATCACGCCTTGAGCGAATATTATATATTTATATATATACTAGTAGATGTTGTATATGTTTTGCATCCGCGCTAGTCCAGTCCTGTTCATATCAGATTTTTGCATTTTCATACCGCCCAATTTTTTTCACATTGCATATCGGTAGATACTCTTGAGCCGTGTTTGCTAGTCAATTGCAGGATACAGGTTCTCGGTTCTAAAACGGTGAAATTCATGGAAAACACGACAAAATCCGGGTTCCTACCAACCACAGATAAAACACGGTCTCCGCTCTTCATCCGTATGTTGCCAGATACCAGTTTAGGAAGACAAAATGGCAAATCGATTGTCACCTTCATGCACAAGGCTCAATGGCAACAACAAGTTCCAAGAAATCTACGCGGAGCTCGAGGCAATCATGCCAAATCTTGACAAAAAGTCCATCTTTCCCTCAACAGAAATTCTGGAAAAATCGTGGAGCCAAATTGAGAAAATACATATACCAGAATAAAGGGGACAGAAGACCAGGGAAGCCCAAAAAACCAGAAAGCCCAACTCAACCATAAGGCCGCGAATCCGCGGCCAAAGGGGGGTCTAGGCCGCGGATCCGCGGCCGTCTAGGCGCCGCATGTGCAGAGATTTTGGGGGTATTTTGGTCTTTTCGTTTTTGTTCTGGTGGTTGCCCTAGGTTTCCATTCTCCAGCCTATAAATAGCCCAGAACTTTGAGAAGGAGGGGGTCCATTCTTGTATTTTCATTTTGCTAAGTTTAGTGTGTTTCTTCTTCCTCTTCTCACCTCTTCTCCATTGAAACTTGTAGTGAGCTTATGAGTGAAGAGTGATGAATAAAGAAGAACCATTTATTATCATGCTTGTCTCTTTATCTTGTTAATTGTTGTAATTTTAATTTGTTAAGTAGTTGTTGTTATTTTCTTGTTGTTTCTTTCTTCTCTCTTTTTCTTTATCCTTAATACGACAATGATGCTTACGCTCGATCCTCGCCAAGGTGAGGTCGCAAATAGCTAGTCGTATTCTTCTAATCTCCTTCTTTCTATCTTCCTCTTTTGTTTTGTTTTATTTTTCCGTATCATGATGTGTGAGTAGTTCATACTTGTTAGGGTAGGATAAGGGAAGTTTGAGAGAAGGAAATCTCTCTCACTCTTTCCTTGCCCAACAGCTTAAATCGACTCCCGTTAATTGAACCATAATCCGCTCCTTACGGCACCCTATCCTACATGATAGCGGTGATTCCGTAGTGAGACCGGTTGTGGTTGAATTAACCGGAGGTTATGGCTAAGAGCCAAGAACGGACGGACAAGCACCAAAAGGAAGGACTTATGCGTTGGAAAGCCTAGCTTATACTCGCAAGTTCCTTCCTAGTCGTGCTAATCCCCGTTGTTGCCGATTACCGTAACACCGATATTAAGAGGGGCAACGAAAAATGTGGAGACTCCTAACTCAAACTAACCTAATCCTAACCCTAACAAGCTCTCTTTAAAACATCAACTTAACACTTAGATAATCACAAACAACTCTGAACTCTCGGACTTAACTCGTTAAAACACATAGAAAAACACTCCCATCTCCCTGCTGACGACCCGTACTCAACCGGCTAGCTACAAGCGAAACCGTCTTGATTGCGGTATTTAAACTAAAACTTGAACATGCACAACCTCTAACAATCAAATGGCGCCATTGCCGGGGAGACGGTAGTTTATTTCCTTGTGTAATTTCGGGTTAATTTGTAAGTATAAATATAACCAAAAAACGAAAAAAATATATATACTTTGTAAAAAAACCATCTTGTTGTTTTTTGATTAGCTTTTGTGCAAGTGTGCAGGAAAATACGAAGTTCAAGATCGACGCCAAAGACGTCGGATAATACGGAGTTCAAGTACAGTGCCAAAGACGTGGGAAAATAGACCCACATTTCACGGCTACACCGCGACGGACAAAAACGAAGCATCCGGTCTACTGTAAAAATCTGGAGCAGATACAGTGAGCAAATAAGAATTCCACACATCCAGACAAGCAGAGGACACCAAACAGAGCCCACACCAGAAAAATGAAGCATCAACTCCTCTTTTCCGCCGCGGAACCGCGGCATTAGGGCTCTTTTGCCGCGGAACCGCGGCCACTTGGTGGGGTCAGTGTGCCATCTTCTCTGTTAGTGTTCCTCTCCTCTCTCCTACTCCTCTGGACTCCACTGAATTGTGTTTTCTGCAGCATTCTTTGCGCAAATTCTTCTCCCCCTTCCAATAAACTGTTCTTGTGCAGGATTCTTTGCGCCGCAAAATAAAAAAATTGTTTGCAGTTGATTTGTTACTGCTTTGCATTTCTTTAATACGGACTTAAGGGGCTTGAAACCAATCCAGATTGGGTGGGGATTTCATCACCCTTCCCAGGACCCCAAAAATCACTAAAGCATATGCATTGTCCATTGTAAATTAAAAAATACTAGACTTCAGCCCTAAGGACTTCGCGCTCATTAGGAGAAGATAAACCGTGTTTAGAACCTCGCTTAACGGTATATTGTTTACGGGGTGTCTAGGAAAGTGTTAAAGGCGCAACCGCCGAAAGAGAAAGGGTTATTTAATTAAGAAACTTCGCGAAAGCGTTGGACAACCTCCCCTTATCTCTGCACTTACCTGGCCTCGTGATCAGTGTATTTTTAAGCCCGTTTCTCGGCACTGTTTAACTTCGACAATCAAGTTCAGGAGCAGGTCTAGTAGACCTAGGTTACCCTAGATCTAGGTGTGATTGTGCATATCTTGTTTGTGATTGCTTAAGCCGTATATCCGTACATATTTCTGTAAATCTCTTTCCAAAAAAAAAAAAGAAAAAAAATCAAAAACTTTTATAAAAAAAACTTGCCCCTTTGTCGCCAAATCCATTTTTCACCCACCACCCATCGCCTTTCTCCATTGACGTTTTCTTACCCTCACCTTCTCCGCTTTGACTATACTAAACTCGTTTAGTGTATATCCGCTTGGACTCGGGACACTAGCGCCCGTCTAGTCCGCGTTACGTTAGTCGCTACCGACTACGCGATCGACTCCGAAGTCGATACTCCGTCCACTCCTCTTTCACCCCTTCCTTTGCCGGCCAACTCCGACGTTGACCGGAATTCTGTTCATACATCTTCACCTTCACCTTCACCTTCACCAACCTCTTCTTCCGCGATGTCGGGATTTAATCCGAACATCTCTTTGACCACCGCTGGATTGGCTCCACCTCCTACGGAGACCAATCTCCCACCACCTCCGCCTGTTGTAGCGCCACAGCGAATCGCGCTCCAGGATCGTTTCTATCCCACCCGTTCTGCACTTCCCACCAGCCTTTCTCTTCCTCCGGCCAATGGGGACAACTTTGAAATTAAGCCCCACTTCATCAACATGCTTCCACGTTTTCATGGGCTTGAATCTGAAGATGCCTATATCTTCATCAATAAATTTCAAAACGTCTGTGCCATGATGAAAACCACCCAGCTGTCGGACGATGCTATACGTCTACGGGTCATTCCGTTCACTCTATGCGATCTTGCAGAAAAATGGCTGTATAGCACCGCTTCCCACTCAATCACCAGCTGGGACGAGTTTGTTAAAGCGTTTCTAAAAAAATTCTATCCGAATCATAAGACCGCAAGGATTCGAAATGAAATCAACCAATTCTCCCAGCTTCCTTCTGAACCCTTCTGGAAGTGCTTTGACCGGTACAAAGACCTTCTTGTTCAGTGTCCTCACCACGGTATAGAGAAATGGCAACTCTGCCAAACCTTATACGAGGGACTGAACCCAGCAACGAAGCAGTTGTTGGAAACCATCTGTCAGGGCCACTTCCTATCGAAATCTGACGAGGAAGCGTGGCAGTTCTTTGACGATCTTGCAGAGCAAACGCTACAGTGGGAGAGCACCAGACCGACTTCTTCTTCTTCTACCTCCACTTCTACCCGTCAGTCTAGGGTAGGAATCCACCAACTTGATGTCTCTATTGCGATGAAAGCTGAAATGGCTGCAATAACAAGAAAGCTTGAAGCGATAGAAAGCAAATTCTCTGCTCTTGCCCCCACCCCTGTTCTCCCCCTTCGTACCATCTGCGTTTGTTGTTCCGATCCTTCTCACTTGACCGAAGAGTGTCCTTACAATCCACCCTCGCAAGGAAAGGATCAGGTCAATGCTGCATTTCAGCAAAGACCGAGTAATGATCCATACTCTTCCACCTACAATCCCGGTTGGAGGAACCACCCCAATTTCGCCTGGAATCAGAATCAGAATCAATTCCAAGGCAACAATTTCCAAAGGGCCCCTCCGCCGCAACAACAAGCGCAACAACAAACTCAACATCAATATCAGCAGCCCTTCCAACCCCAACCTTTCCAAAATCAGACGAACAACTTTGCACCCAACAATTCTTTTCCACCAAACAACTTTGTTCCGTCAAACAACGATAAGGTTTCCTCGCTCGAACGAAGTCTGGAGGCGTTTGTTAAACAATCGACTCAATCCACCGCCAACATCCAGTCTTCCATTCAATCTTTAGTGCAACACACTGCCGCACACGGGCAAAGCATCAAGACCATCGAGGCCCAGATTGCACAGCTGAACGCGGCCTTAAGCGAGCGAGAGAAGGGGAAGCTCCCGTCCCAGCCACTTCCAAATCCCGGTCACCCACATAATGCACATGTTGCTCTTGAACAACAAAACCATAATGTGAGTGCCGTGACTACACTGAGATCGGGGAGGATGCTGCAAAACAACATTGGCAAACGGATCAACGATGACACCCCGGCCGCTTCTTCTTCTTCTTCTTCTTCTTCTTCTTCTTCTTCGTCTTCTGAGCCTATTCTCCGTTCTTCGAAAGGCTCACCTTCCTCTTCTTCTGCTCTGAACGGACCCACTTCTCACTCCACGAAAACACCTATTCTGGGATCCGTTCCAACTCCACAATCTCCTCCTCCAGCATTAGACTCAACCAATTTTCAAAATGTTCCATTTCCAAACCGGTTGAAGTCTAACAAACAAAATCCACAAATGGAGAAGATTCTGGAGTTATTCAAGCAGGTTAACATTAACATTCCTCTTTTAAATGCTGTCCAACAAGTCCCGTCCTACGCGAAAATCTTAAAGGACTTGTGCACGAAAAAGAGGAAGTCTCAGGTACCCAAGAAAGTTTTCTTGGCTAGTGCTGTGAGTGATGCCCTTACCCAATCTTTACTACAAAAACGAAAGGACCCTGGCTGTCCTACGATTTCAATTACTATTGGGGATAAGAACATCAACCGCGCACTATTAGATCTTGGTGCCAGTGTTAACCTGCTTCCATATTCAGTATACGAGCAATTAGGCGTCGGAGAGTTGAAACCCACGCACTGCACTCTCCAAATGGCCGACCGATCGATCACCCATCATAGGGGTGAGCTAGAGGATGTGTTAATCAAAGTCGGGGACTTCATATTCCCCGTTGACTTCATTGTATTAGATACACAGCCTGTAGCTAACCCCCGGAATCAAATTCCGGTGATACTCGGTCGCCCATTTCTCGCAACCTCAAATGCTGTGATCAATTGTCGCAATGGTTCGATGAACCTCTCTTTTGGAAATATGACGATTGAACTCAACATTTTTAGGTTGGGGAATCAGCCCGCCGAACCTAATGCTCATATACTGGACGTCTGCTCGATCCAGGAGATCACCCCAGAAGAGTGTGAATTCGAGGAGTTTCTGTTTGATCACGATAATCTTGACGCCACTAGTGCGTTTCTCTTCGAACCTGCTGCTGTTTCTGCGCCCGACAACGACTACGAGTGTTTCACGTTTTCAAACGATCTTAGCCGCGCACAACCCGAGTTTGAATCCTTCGACTTTCTGGATGAGTTACCTAAACCATCCAACTCGGTTTCCTACACTCGCTTTGAACCTTTGCTGGAGTCCTTTGAGTTCGAGACCTTTGCACCAATCTTGCCTTCCATCGTTTCACCTCCAACGCTCGAACTCAAGCCTTTGCCGTCTCACCTTAAGTACGCTTACTTAGGTGAGAACGAGACCCTCCCTGTCATCATCTCGGCTTCTCTAGCTCCCGAGCAAGAGAAAGCCCTTCTCGCGGTCTTGCACAGCAACAGGCAAGCTTTTGGCTGGTCCATGGCGGACATCAAGGGGATTAGTCCCCTGATCGTTGAGCATCACATTCATCTGATGGATGATGCCAAACCATCCCGGGATCCACAAAGACGTCTCAATCCAGTCATGAAAGAGGCTGTGAAGAAGGAGATCGTAAAATGTCTAGATAGTGGTATCATTTACCCTATCTCTGATAGCCAGTGGGTTAGCCCCATTCATGTTGTCCCCAAGAAGTCGGGCATCACGGTCATAACCAACGAGGCGAATGAGTTAATCCCTACTCGCACCCAAACTGGGTGGCGAGTTTGCATTGATTACAGAAAACTCAACGCCGCAACGCGGAAAGACCACTTTCCGCTACCTTTCATTGACCAGATGCTTGAACGATTAGCCGGACACGAGTACTACTGCTTTCTTGATGGCTACTCCGGCTATAATCAAATTCCCATCGCCGAAAAAGACCAGGACAAGACCACATTCACTTGTCCTTTCGGCACGTTTGCATATCGTCGCATGCCCTTTGGGTTATGCAATGCGCCCGCTACCTTCCAGCGGTGTATGATGGGAATTTTCTCAGACATGGTGGAAAAATTTCTGGAGATTTTCATGGATGACTTCTCCATCTTCGGCGATTCCTTCAGCGAGTGTTTGCTGCATCTTGACGCTGTCCTTACCCGATGTAAGGACAAGAATCTCACTTTGAACTGGGAGAAATGCCACTTCATGGTGCGCGAAGGTATTGTCTTAGGACATATCATCTCGCAAAATGGCATAGAGGTTGACAAAGCAAAGATTGAGGTCATTTCCAATCTGCCTCCTCCCCGATGCGTCAGAGATATCCGAGCCTTCCTTGGCCATGCCGGTTTCTATAGACGGTTCATCAAGGACTTTAGCAAGATTGCTAGGCCCTTGACTCTTTTGCTGGCCAAGGATACGCGTTTCGACTTCAACTCGAGCTGTGTGACTGCATTCGAGTCACTGAAACGCTCACTCACTTCTGCTCCCGTTCTTTCCTCACCTGACTGGACGCACCCATTTGAGATTATGTGCGATGCATCCGACTTTGCCATTGGTGCTGTCCTTGGACAACACATCAACAAGATGCCGCACGTAATCTATTACGCAAGCCGAACCCTGAACGACGCCCAACTCAATTATACAACAACTGAGAAGGAATTCTTAGCTGTTGTATTTGCTTTAGAAAAGTTCAGGCCCTACCTCATCGGCTCTCCAGTCATTGTCTACACGGACCATTCTGCCCTGCGCCATCTTTTTGCGAAGAAAGATGCAAAATCTCGGTTAATCCGTTGGATCCTCTTGCTTCAAGAGTTTGACCTTGTCATTAAGGACAAATGAGAATGTGAAAATGTGGTTGCCGACCATCTCTCACGACTTCCTTCTTCGCCTTCGCTTCCAATTCCGATCAATGACGTTTTCCCGGATGAACAGCTCTTGACAGTATCATGCGAACCCTGGTTCGCAGATATTGTGAACTATTTGGCCACAGGATTACTCCCGACTGAATGGTCGAGTCAGGACAGACTTCGCTTCTTATCCCAAGTAAAACACTTTTACTGGGACGAACCCTACTTGTTCAAGTACTGTCCCGACCAGATTATTCGTCGGTGTGTCCCTGACGAGGAATTCAAGAGTGTGCTGTCATTTTGCCACGATCAAGCGTGTGGCGGGCATTTTGGGCCCAGAAAGACAGCTGAGAAGATCTTGCAATGTGGTTTCTACTGGCCACAACTCTTCAAAGACGCTCATGACTATTGCAAGACTTGCTCCCGGTGCCAACACATGGGCCGGATATCCCGGAGGAACGAGATGCCGCTCCAACCGATCTTGGTTGTGGAGATTTTCGATGTTTAGGGGATAGATTTCATGGGGCCGTTTCCCAGCTCTTATGGTAACTTGTACATCCTTCTCGCTGTTGATTACGTCTCTAAATGGGTCGAGGCTGTGTCCAGCCGGACTAACGACAACAAGGTTGTCGTTAGGTTCCTTAAATAAAACATTTTCTCCCGGTTTGGGCACCCCCGAGCGATCATTAGCGACAATGGAAGTCATTTCTGCAATAAAACTTTCGAGGCCTTGATGCGGAAATACTCCATTAATCATAAGCTCTCTACGCCCTACCACCCCCAAACCTGCGGGCAGGCCGAAGTTTCAAATCGGCAAATCAAGCAGATACTGGAGAAGACGGTTTCCAAGAACCGTAAGGATTGGTCTCTGAAACTCACTGATGCCCTTTGGGCATTTCGAACCGCTTATAAGACCGACCTTGGCATGTCTCCCTATCAGCTTGTGTACGGAAAAGCCTGCCACCTACCTGTCGAAATCGAGCATCGCGCATTTTGGGCGATAAAGGAGCTGAATCTGTCTCTTGAGGATGCGGGCAGCCATCGGAAGCTGCAGTTGAACGAACTAAGCGAGCTTAGGGATGAATCTTACGATAACGCGGTTGTCGTTAAGAATCGAACGAAGGTGTTTCACGATAAACACCTTTTGCGCAAAACCTTCGTACCTGGTCAGCAGGTATTGCTTTACGACACCCGACTTCACTTCCATCCTGGAAAGCTTAGATCTCGCTGGAAAGGGCCGTATTTTGTGCGGAATGTGTATCCGCAGGGCGCTGTGGATTTGGAGAATCCAAAGGACGGTTCATTTTTCAAAGTAAATGGACACCGATGCAAACCGTACCTTAGCGCCGAACCAACAGAGGAGCTCCTGTTCTTACAGGAGCCGGTTTACCCTGAATGATCTTCCTCTGCCTACCTCTAAACTTCGGTTATCCAGCCAAGAACAGTGGACACTGTTCCAAATAAGTTTGGGGGTATGTACAAACCATTTTGTATATATTTGTGTATATTCTTTTTCTTTTCTTTTAAAAACAAAAAAAAAACCACATAAAAATTTGTGTATCAGTAACCGACAATTTTGACCCTTCAAATGATCTCTTCAGGCACCGACAGTGAGGACACTGTCCAGTTTAAGTTTGGGGGTACGCTCGGTACGCATTTCTTACCTTCGCATTCATATGTATATTTTGCATCTGCATATTTAAATCCATAAAATCCATAAAAAACTGAAAATTTTCTAAAAATTATAAAAACTTTTTTTGTCAAGTTAGCTTGTGGAAGAACTCTGATTCAACATTTCGACGGTTTTTGTTTGAAAAAAATAGGAATGACTAAATCTTATGTTTGGATTTTGAAAACCTGAAAGATAACTCTCCTTTGAAGTTAACTATAGCTGATATACGTCTTTACATCATACTACACGTGTCGTGAGTTTTTAGGAATTAGATGACAAGTCTTTTATGTTGAAAAACTTTTAAACAGATAAATGATTTTCTGAGGATCAAATAGGTTTGTTCTGAAATAAGTAATGTCAAGAATAGTTTATGAGGTAAAGCGAATATGAAGGAATGTTATTGATGCCGTAATTAGAGCTAAGTCTGAAAAATAACCCATCTGAAACTTGATTGGAATGATTACACACCGAACCCACTAAACACGTCTTTTATCCAAAAAAAAATAAATAATTGAACAGCCGGTTGTATCTCCGTTCGTATTAAATCATCTGATTTTCACGCCAAACTGTCTTTTGTTTTTGGACCTAGGTAACTTGAGTAATTAAGTCCGCTGGGGTGTTTCTACACCTAATGCCCTAAAACCAACTGGTTTGGGTGCATTGGCCCAAAGCTCGCTAAGAAGCCTAGAAAGTCCAGTTTTAAAACAAAGTCAAGCAAGTATTCTCTCCGAGTTAAAATTCCTAATGGTTCTTTGTGTGAGAATAATCTTGATAAAAGACAGGCTTTTATAAAAAAAATTTAACGGAGATATGAAGGTTTTATTCTGTGATAAAGACTATTGCACGTTCACAGAGGTGTGTATGAAATGAAAACAAGAAAAAGGTGGAGTGAAGAATACGACTTAGTTTCCTGTTAAGAAAGATAGAAATTCTGAAGTTGAAACCTTACTGGAAAACGAAACTTGAAAAATGCTTAACTCTTTATAAAACTTATGTGATCCTTTTAAAATTGTTATCTGGGCTTTATGGTGCGACATGATGACTTTATTCGATCTTTCGGGAACTTAACGACACTATTTGCACTGCACGTAAAGACATATAAAATCTGTAGTTAAATAAGAAGCGAGGTGTGAAAAATAAAGGTTCGATGGTCTAGACTTAGGATTATAGAATTATTATTTTCTAAAACAAAACTTTAGGGTTTGAATCTTAGTTATTTTACGAAACCAACTTGACCGGATTTTGTGGATAGTATCCGCTGAAAACCCTCAGGAGACAACACTCCTCCTACTAGGGACACCTAGAGGTTTAACGGCTTGTTGCACATGCTCAGTGCAATCGCGTTCCCTGCGAAAGTGAGGTTAGGAAATTTTTTGAGAATAAATTGGCTTTGCTCGGGACGAGCAAATGATAAGTTTGGGGGTATTTGTTCATATCAGATTTTTGCATTTTCATACCGCCCAATTTTTATCACATTGCATATCGGTAGATACTCTTGAGCCGTGTTTGCTAGTCAATTGCAGGATACAGGTTCTCGGTTCTAAAACGGTGAAATTCATGGAAAACACGACAAAATCCGGGTTCTTACCAACCACAGATAAAACACGGTCTCCGCTCTTCATCCGTATGTTGCCAGATACCAGTTTAGGAAGACAAAATGGCAAATCGATTGTCACCTTCATGCACAAGGCTCAATGGCAACAACAAGTTCCAAGAAATCTACGCGGAGCTCAAGGCAATCATGCCAAATCTTGACAAAAAGTCCACCTTTCCCTCAACAGAAATTCTGGAAAAATCGTGGAGCCAAATTGAGAAAATACATATACCAGAATAAAGGGGACAGAAGACCAGGGAAGCCCAAAAAACCAGAAAGCCCAACTCAACCATAAGGCCGCGGATCCGCGGCCAAAGGGGGGTCTAGGCCGCGGATCCGCGGCCGTCTAGGCGCCGCATGTGCAGAGATTTTGGGGGTATTTTGGTCTTTTCGTTTTTGTTCTGGTGGTTGCCCTAGGTTTCCATTCTCCAGCCTATAAATAGCCCAGAACTTTGAGAAGGAGGGGGTCCATTCTTGTATTTTCATTTTGCTAAGTTTAGTGTGTTTCTTCTTCCTCTTCTCACCTCTTCTCCATTGAAACTTGTAGTGAGCTTATGAGTGAAGAGTGATGAATAAAGAAGAACCATTTATTATCATGCTTGTCTCTTTATTTTGTTAATTGTTGTAATTTTAATTTGTTAAGTAGTTGTTGTTATTTTCTTGTTGTTTCTTTCTTCTCTCTTTTTCTTTATCCTTAATACTACAATGATGCTTACGCTCGATCCTCGCCAAGGTGAGGTCGCAAATAGCTAGTCGTATTCTTCTAATCTCCTTCTTTCTATCTTCCTCTTTTGTTTTGTTTTATTTTTCCGTATCATGATGTGTGAGTAGTTCATACTTGTTAGGGTAGGATAAGGGAAGTTTGAGAGAAGGAAATCTCTCTCACTCTTTCCTTGCCCAACAGCTTAAATCGACTCCCGTTAATTGAACCACAATCCGCTCCTTACGGCACCCTATCCTACATGATAGCGGTGATTCCGTAGTGAGACCGGTTGTGGTTGAATTAACCGGAGGTTATGGCTAAGAGCCAAGAACGGACGGACAAGCACCGAAAGGAAGGACTTATGCGTTGGAAAGCCTAGCTTATACTCGCAAGTTCCTTCCTAGTCGTGCTAATCCCCGTTGTTGCCGATTACCGTAACACCGATATTAAGAGGGGCAACGAAAGATGTGGAGACTCCTAACTCAAACTAACCTAATCCTAACCCTAACAAGCTCTCTTTAAAACATCAACTTAACACTTAGATAATCACAAACAACTCTGAACTCTCGGACTTAACTCGTTAAAACACATAGAAAAACACTCCCATCTCCCTGCGGACGACCCGTACTCAACCGGCTAGCTACAAGCGAAACCGTCTTGATTGCGGTATTTAAACTAAAACTTGAACACGCACAACCTCTAACAATCAATTCCCCGCTCTGTCGTTAGTTAAGTAACATAACGGGTGATGACGGGACCCAGTGGCGAATACGGATGGCATATACGTACGTCATTATTTTCGTTCTTTTGTGGTGTGATCAATTGATGGGACTGCGTTGATTCGGATCAATGCAAGTTAAACAAACCTATTCTGATGTTGTTGGAACACTTTTCAAAAAGCTGTTATTGCAAGGGCGTTCTCTTTTGTTTTGCACAGTGGTATTCAGTTGGAATATCCTGCTCCTCGGTCGACGAGGCAAGGGCCGAGATCCCTTCACCGGGAGTGACCCTTTGGACAGAAGTTTGTGTCAGGGCAATAACTTCACTATAGCCGATTACTTTTGCTTTGCATCGTGGTATTCAGTTGGAATATCCTGCACCTCATTCTACGGGGAAAGAGCCGAGATCCCTTCACCGGGAGTAACCTCTTTAGCAAAGGTTTTCGTCACTATATTTTTATAAAAGGTTATCCGGTTCCTTCAGCGATATCAAGTTCATTACGTTAAAGGTTTTTCGCCAAAAACCAGCCGTAGCCCTCCGTCATTTCAGATTGGTATTGCTTAGTATTCGTGTTACGTATGTCGTGCTCAGCCGAGGCGTAGTGTGCGGTAGCACTGTAATGCTTTTCTGTCTTATGGATATGTGATTGGTTAGGACAGTCGTACGGTCATTTTGGCTCAGTCAAGGACTCGTGCGGGTGGGTCTAATGCAATCAAGATAATGACGGGTTGAACTTGACTAGGATCCTTTGATATGTTGGCTCAGTCAAGGTCACTTGGGTCCTAAGGGTAAAAACCTACATCGGGAGTTTCTAAAGAAACTTAAACTTGCCAAGCATGCGCATACCTTCTGGAGTGTGGTGACGTGAGTGGATTCCGTCACGTTATCATGCAATGATAGTTGGATCCCGATTCCCACTGATGAGTTGGTTTACTCCCCGGGTGATCCCGACTAATTCTTCTTTCAGGTTTGGAGGAGAATTTGACGGTACAGTGGGAGGTTTCCTGATTAGATAAATTGATAACCATTCTGATCTAGGTTAGAGTGCACGCTGAGTGTTTCTTTTCTCTCTCTCTTTGGCAGTGACCATTGACCCGACCCTAGACTATAACTCAGTGACCAAGTTGACCGAACCTTCTTAAACACTGGCTTTTGGATTGTCAGAGTTGCAGACCTCATTGACACTCCTACTTTTATCCTTTTCTCCAGGACACCCCGTATTACTACGAAGGTCTACTTCCATTGGACAAAACCATCGTATGGTTATATACGAACTCGAAGGAATTTATTCGAGGATGGTTTCTGGTTCTGGAGAAAACGAATAGGATTATTCAGTTGTCTTTTCCTTTTACCTTCTCTCAGGTTGCGAGTGTTCCTTGGATTAGGACAGTACACCTATTACGCAAATTGGATAGTCTTCTTCCAAACCATAGGCAGGTGCCAACCGGTAGGGAATGAAGAAAACCAATTAGCCTAAACGGTGTACAGAAGGTATTAAGTTAAGACAAAGAAAGGGATTAGAAGGAGAGCAAAGTAAATTGCGACTGATATTCACGACCAAACCAAGTATTTCTTCGCCAATCCTAAATTACCTTTGTATTTCTCCAGAACACTCCGTATCACTACGAAGATCCACAGTTTATTGGATACTCCATCGTATGGTCATATACGAACTCGAAAGGAGCTTGTTCCAGTTCGGGGATGAATTCTGGTTCAGGAGAAATAGGAATAAGGTTTATTCAGGTGTCTTTTATCTTCACCTTTTTTTCGCATTGCGAGTGCTCCTAGGATTAGGACAGTACACCCATTATGCTTATTGGATAGTCTTCTTCCAAACCATAGGCTGGTGCCGAACGGTAGGGAAGGAAGAAAACCATTTGGCCTAAAGGGGTGTACAGAAGGTAATGACTAAAGACATATAAAGGGATTTGGAGAGGTGGCAAAGATTTATACGGTTACAGTTGTGAATCTGGATAATGAAAGAGGCATTACTAGGAATACCAGGATACCCCATCGAAACATTTTCAATGTTTCAGTTTTACTGTGTACTGTTAATTGAAAACTGATTTCCCAATTGGACACTTGCTCCAGGATATGTATTTACCAGGTATGATTCTCACATCTGTATGGTTTTACAGATGATGAGTGGGAGTAAGTTATTGGGAATTAGGTGATTATCCTCATTATATCGAGATTCGTTGTAATTCGTGATATTTGAGGAAATCGCCTGGGTTGTTTGCCGGACGGCAAATATTTGGTTTTGAATATCCGTTGTTGTGCACCAATTTCAAATTGATATATCTGTACGTCTATTTTTATAGAGTGAGATATACCTTTTTGAAATTATGTCTATGACATTTACCTATATCAGTGGATGGTTAGGTAAGGAGTATTGAACAGCGGTGTAATTCTTTATAACCATAGTACAGTTTTCAACCTACGACACACAGTGAATGAGTTGTTAGACTCAGGGACTTATACAGAGTATTGTATATTGTCCAGTGTCCATTAGGACAGAGGGGTTGGTCCTCGTACTATATTCTGTTTACTTTTAACTTTTCTAGTTCTTAGACATGTGTTTCGTAGAAACACAGGGTCTGAGTTTTGAGGAGTTATTGGTATAAGAATAGAGTAGAGAACCAGGTATTGCAAGTATCGGGATTCTTCAAGGTGATCGAAGATGTAAATACTTGTGTATGGTATTCAGTTGATAGTAATGAGAACTTGCTTCTCTTTCAGGTTACTCATAATTGGAAGCATTCCTAAGTTAAGTAACGCTGATCGGCCTCCTTCCATTTAGTTGACATGCACTGGTGACAGCTGCATGATTTGAATCTGGTTCAATTAAATCAGTGCCTCTGTTGGATATAGAACAGTTCATATCTTGACATTGTTAAGATACGGGGAGTTGTCCGGCTTATGCTTAAAACCAGACTCCGGATAACTCAAGGCACGTTTCTGTAATGGCTGTTTTGTGGGTTGACCCGGGCTATGACGAGGGTTGATTTTCTACCATCTTGAAGATCAATAGTGATATTGTTCTTGACTCGCCACAGTTTTAACAAAAATGGATTTTTTCAGAAAGCAGTAGTGGGAGTATGGTAGAACTGGAAATGATTCCAGAACCGCAAACGATTACTGAAAATTTGATAAGAACCTAAAGATTCAATCTGGTTTGACATTCCATTGGCCACTCCACAGATACGGTGGGTAACCTCAAGCACCCGAGAGGTACTCCGGTAGCCTCAAGGACGGTAGCAGGGAGGTTCTTGTTTATCCAGACTTGCCATTGCTGTTGTTCCAGGCTGTGAGACCCGGCAGGAGGATGAGTATAGCATCGTTCTAAACTAGTTTTAGAAGTGTACGTCTATATGACTCTGCCAGAGGGTTGTCATGGTCAGTGGGAGCAGCGGAAGCATTGGTGGACAAGTGGCTTATGTCTATTTATAGACTAAAGCAGATATAGCGGAGATAGATCATCTATTTCTGATGTGACAGTCATATATTTGACTTCATCAGAATAGGGGATGGATCTGTTAAGAAGGTAGTAGGGTATGATGTCCTGGTATTTGGATGACATACACAGAGTAGGAAGTGATATTCCTATACCACGATCGGTTATTCTTTGGTTGTCACACAGTGGTTTCTCCACATGGGACTTGGATATTATAGCAGACATTCTGGTTACTAGATCTATGGTTTTAGATCTAGATTTGGGTGGTTTCCCAATCTGGGTACTTAGACAGCATTCTATGAGTATTTAGAATGGACGACTCCTGGCACGGTAGTGTACCTGCAGGTAATGGAGTCACCCTATCTAAAGGTGTCTTATAGACTAAAGTAGAGAGGGATGTGCATGATTGGCAGATCACTTGCTTAGGCAATTGAGTCAATCATGAGATGTCAAGTACCACACCAGATGTTGTTTTTGCAGGAGATGCAATAAGTTGATATTAATCCAATCCTGGAGAAACAATCGGAAGCAGCTTTAGAACATAAGTACATGTTCTAGGGATTTGATAACGGCAGCTTCCTTCAGGAGACAGTTATCATTCCAGGCTTCCAAGGTGACATAGACGACAGGGTAGTCGTCAGAGTTATAGTTTTCCCTCTGACGAGGGGCAGTATTTTGGACAGGTGGTCCAGGCGGATACTGAGGGAGGCATGGTGCAGGACACTGATTAAGTTCAGTTGTCGATACAGTCTAAGAAGTTTGGATTTGGAGTTCATTTATGAACTAGGTCCCATCAGACATCCAGACATTCTAAGACAGGTATTGCTTGTAGGGTTCCTAGGCATACTATAGAGGTCTCACAAGGCATCAACCATGCCAATTTCGAATTTTACGGGTGCCGAGAAACCCTAATACGGATCGTTGACTAGAAATTTAGGCGAAAACGAATCTAGCTAACAACTTAACTAAAGATAAGAAGCTACAACCTTTGTAGATCCGGATATCCACTTTCTTGGCTCCACGTAGGCGTCCTCTCGCTGTCCATCTCGAATCCCGGACTCAATCGTCGGCTTGATCGGAGAAATGGGTGGACTAGGTCGTCGGCTTCGTGCCGAAGATGATCTACGTCGAGGCATCACAAGTTCAAGCTCCGACTTCACAAATTTGTGAAACTTGTGAAGAAAACACCCAAAACAACTTGGCAAGAGGTAGAGGGTGAAGAAATAGGAGGTGGGTTCACTTTGGAATTGGATTTCTCACTTTAGAACTCAAGTTGCCATTGATGGCATCAAGCTTTCTTGAAGAAGAAGATGATGATGAAGAAGAAAGAATATGATAAGTGTTGAATTAAAATGAAAAATAAATCAATACTTATCATAAGCTAACCATAGTTGAGTGTAAAGAATAAACCATGGTTACTTGGATGGGTTAGGGTTAAGTATGAAGACAAGAATGGTTAAGAAGTCAAAGCTTCATGAAGCTTCAACTAGAAACAAATAAAGCCATCATTCTCATCTAAACCATTTCCAAATAAATAAATGAACAAATAAATAAATAAATGAAAAAGCAAAACCCTAATCATCTCTTAACCATGGTTTAATTCTTTACACTTAACCAAATGATCAAGTATCATCAAACATGATACAAATATGTGCACAAAAGTATATCACATATACTTCTTGCACATCAAGTGAGAAAATCCATTTGAAGTGAACCAATACTAGTTAATGCAAAGTAATATATCAAATATATAATTTTACATTAAATTATTAAATCAACATTTGATTCAACGATCCGGTCATATCGCATATAACCGACTAGTATCCTATGTATCGGCTCATCGAATCAATCCTTGATTCGATATCTAGGTTATATCGAATATAACCAATCGATACATTCATCGCGAGAATGAAATACGGTATCACATACACGCATTATTCTCGGTCCTGCACATATCTCATATGCGCTCCTATTTCGTTTCGCTTGAGCCAGGAAACCTCTGTGTAGGACTCTAAAGACTCGTCAATACGCCGGTAGCAGATGATGATCATATCAAGCACCCACAAGCCGCAAGCGGTCTGCTAAACGTAACGGCCATCGGGGTATTGAGCGATCAGAAGATCGACGAGCTAGTCCGCTCACACTCCTGTGAATCCAACCAGTAACACTTACCGTACAGTCCGGTCTGTTCGTCTGATATGTCGCATATCAAGTCTAGGGGTGGTAAACGTCAGACCCCAATAACCGATAAGTTGTGTCGATGTGAGGCTCATAACGGGTCGAGAAACTACTGGTAACACTTACCACCAAATCTCTGATCAGCCCTGGCCAGGGACTTCCCTGTTACGGCCAATCGAGCACAGCGCAACATCAACCCCCAATACCGGGAGAGACGAAACCCCTCCTATCGCTCATTGCCTCCATGTGACTCGGGACTGTACCCAAAGACCACCGTTTTGCATGCCCTCATGGACGTGGTAAGGTGGAGATCAAAGCACAGTGGGAATCACACAAGACTCTATGACGATCTCGGGTCTACAGACTAACCTGTACAAGCGTCACCTGAGAACTGCCATCTGACGTGAGGTATAATACTATCTGGGAGTTCTCGGCGAGTCCGTCCAGTGTACCCAGTCTCCACTGAGCACCCGTATACCATCTCTGATGTCAAACACCAATGGATATGGGATCGTCCATTGCCCATCTCATGGGTCGAGAAGCGTATACGCTAGTCTACACTGGTATATCGATGCCCTGTCTCGATACACCCACGACTAGGGACCTTGAAGGATGTACTTATGGCCTACCATGTCCCCACTAGTATGATCTGCATCATAGTCCAGGTAGTCAAGTACACATCCTAAGGGCTTTATCAACATGTAACTATAAGACAGTTTAAAGAGACAAGTGTACATGTTAAGATAAAGAGTAACCAGATAGCATACTATTATATCGAGCAAGAAAGTCATCTCTATATATGTCCAAGCATCCAATATAATATACATCATCTGTACAATACTGGCCTCTAGGGCATACATACAACTAATAATCTCCCACTTGCACTAGGGCCAGCTGCTGTAGTATCGCATACCGAGCATCCCGAAGAGTCTCTCAAACTGTATCTGGGGAATGGCCTTCGTGAGTGGATCCGCCGTGTTGTTCTTCGTGTCAACCCTCCTAACCTCGATCTCCCGGCGATCAACTATCTCCCGGATCAGGTGATACCACCTCAGAATATGCCTGGATCGCTGATGGGACCTGGGTTCCTTGGCCAAAGCCACCGCTCCATTGTTATCGCAATACAAATGTATTAGATGCTCAATGGATGGAACCACACCAAGTTCAGTAATGAACTTCTTGATCCAGACAGCCTCTTTAGCGGCATCGTTGGCAGCGATGTATTCAGCCTCCATCGTCGAGTCTGCCACGGTTTCCTGCTTGGAACTCTTCCAGCTAACCGCCCCTCCGTAAAGGGTAAAGACAAATCCCGACTGCGACTTAGAGTCGTCCTTATCACTCTGGAAGCTCGAATCGGTAAAGGACTCCACTTGGAGTTCTCCGTTACCATACACCAAGAGCATCTCTTTAGTCCTTCGTAAGTACTTGAGAATGCTCTTCACAGCTGTCCAGTGACTCTCTCCAGGATCAGCTTGATACCTGCTCACTACACTTAGTGAGTATGCTACATCGGGTCTGGTACATAGCATCGCATACATGATAGAGCCTATAGCCGAAGCATAGGGTATCCCTTGCATGCGAGCTCTCTCCAAATCAGTCTTGGGAGACATCTCTTTGGAGAGAGTGACTCCAGAGATCGTGGGCAAGTTCCCACGCTTGGATTCTTCCATACTAAAGCTCTTTAGTATGGTGTCAATGTACCTGGATTGGGATAATCCCAGTATCCGTTTGGATCTATCTCTATAGATCCTGATCCCCAATATGCAGGAGGCATCACCAAGATCTTTCATTGAGAATCTTTGTGATAAGAAGAGCTTGACCGATTGCAGCATAGGAATATCATTTCCTATCAAGAGTATGTCGTCCACGTACAATACGAGGAAGACTACCTTACTCTCTGCTACCTTCTTGTAGATACAAGGTTCATCTGGGTTTTTGACGAAATCAAACTCTTTGATAACGACGTCAAAGCAGATGTTCCAACTCCGCGATGCTTGTTTTAATCCATAAATGGATTTAAGCAGCTTGCACACCTTCCCGCTGCTCCCACTGTCTACGAAGCCCTCTGGCTGAGTCATGTACACGCACTCTTCTAAATCACCATTTAGAAAGGCGGTCTTAACATCCATTTGCCAGATTTCGTAGTCATGAAAGGCAGCAATGGCATGCATGATTCGGATGGATTTAAGCATAGCCACTGGAGAAAAGGTTTCGTCATAGTCCACACCTGGTCTTTGACGAAAACCTTTTGCAACAAGTCTAGCTTTGAAAGTCTCCACTTTCCCATCTACACCAAGTTTTTTCTTGAAAATCCACTTGCTCCCGATGGGTTTTACCTCTTCAGGAGCAATATCCAAAGTCCATACTTTGTTGGTGTACATGGATTCCATCTCGGACCGCATTGCATCCAGCCATTTCACTGAGTCCCTACTCGTGATGGCCTGCTCGAAGCTTGTTGGGTCATCATCCTCCATGATGCAATCCTCGCTCCCACCATCCATGAGAAAACCGTAGTATCTCTCAGGTCGGCGAGGAACCCTACTAGATCGGCGGAGAGGCTGGGGTTCGTCGGGTACTACTGAATCCTCTGGTTCCACCAGATCTTCTGTTGTAGCTTCTGTAGCTGGAACCTCTTCCAGTTCTACTTCATGACCACTAATCTCTTTTTCAAGAAATTCCTTTTCTAAAAAGATGGCATGCCGAGAAACAAACACTCTTTGTTCCTCAGGGTGGTAGAAGATATACCCTTGTGAATTTTTGGGATATCCTATAAATTTGCATAGAACAGACCGTGCCTCGAGTTTGTCCGGATTTTGTCGTTTGACATAGGCTGGAAAACCCCATATCTTAACATAGTTAAGACATGGTCTCTTCCCTTTCCATATCTCATATGGAGTGGTAGGCACAGATTTGGTGGGGACCATATTCAATAGATGTATGGCTGTCTCAAGCGCATACCCCCAGAAGGAAGTAGGTAACTCAGCTGTGCTCATCATAGAGCGCACCATATCTAATAGGGTGCGGTTCCTCCTTTCTGATACACCGTTGTGCTGTGGTGTATATGGAGGAGTCAGCTGAGAGAGAATCCCATTCTCTTTTAGGAAGTCCAGGAATTCATTGCTTAAGTATTCACCTCCTCGATCAGATCGAAGGATTTTAATACTTTTTCCGGTTTGGTTCTCGACTTCTTGTTTATATTCTCTAAATTTCTCAAAAGTTTCAGACTTGTGTCTTATTAAGTACACATGTCCGTATCTTGAGAGATCGTCAGTGAATGTAATGAAGTACGAAGAACCATCCCTGGCATGTGTAGACATGGGACCGCATACATCACTATGTATCAGTCCCAAGAGTTCGGTAACTCTTTCTCCGTGTCCCGTAAACGGAGTTTTGGTCATCTTGCCTTTGAGACATGACTGGCAAGTGTCATAAGATGAAAATTCGAATGGTTTCAAATATCCATCCTTATGCAACTTAGCCAGTCGTGTCGCATTGATGTGACCCAGTCTACAATGCCACAAGAAGAATTCGTTCAGTTCTGAACTCTTCCTCTTGTGTGTGTTTGTTATGCTCAGAACTGTTGATTGATTTAGAACATAAATGCCATTGCACAACGTGCCTGATCCAACTAACTTTTGGTTACGGAAAATGTTCATAACATTATCCTGTAATACAAAATTATATCCCTCTTTACTTAATAAAGAAACCGATATAATGTTGCATATCAGGTTCGGCATGTAATAGCATTCGTTCAGAACCAATGTATTACCAGTAGGTAATACAAGGTGATATTCCCCGACAGTCTTAGCTGCAACAATTGTACCATTTCCAACTCTAATGTCTTTATCACCTTCTCCAAGTTCTCTACCTTTCCTTAGCCCATGTAACTGATTACATATATGGGATCCTGACCCAGTATCTAATACCCAGGACGTAGAGCAAATGGAGAAACAGTTCTCAGTAACGAACACACCCGAAGAAAATGCATCAACATGTACTTTCTTCATTCGGGTGGCATGGGAATCCTGGTATTCCCCTATGTCCTGTTCATTCCTATAACTCTTATAAGAAAGAACGGAACCAACGTTCCCCAGCACAGTATAACATGCGGGTTCGGTCAATACATCCATATTATTATCTTTATTAGGGCATGAAATGGTCGCTACCTGGAGAGAGAGAGAAGAAAACACTTTAGCGTATGCTCGTGCAAGATCAGATTGGTTATTATCTTATCTAATCAGGATGGCTCCCACTGGTTTTTATCAAATCTTCCTTCAAACCCTAAAAGGAAAGACTAGCCGGGATTAATTACACACTACAAGTTCGCCAATCTTTCAGCCAGGCCAGTGTCGGTACTTTGAGGGAGGTCCCCCGTGCTTTCGCACGAACCTAATTAATGTAAACCTCGTTTTCCCAGAGGCGTAACCCCGTTGACACCTTTCTAGACATCTACTTGATCGGCTAATTGTAATGTGTAAAACTCTCTCAGGAGTAACTCTTACTCGCAGTGAGTATCGGGATCCAACTATCTCATAGAAGGTATGCAATCTCATTGCAAATTTCAACACTTGAAATTCCCGATAATGCTTTTGCCCCTAGCGTGCTATGACCTTGACGAAAGCCAACAAACCACAGCCCGCTAGTCAAGTTCAACCCGTACATTTCTTGACTGAATTAAACCCACCCGCACGACCCTTGACGAAAGCCAACAAAGCCGTACGACTACCCTAATCCAGTCGCATCATATGCTGCAGATAAGCAGCACATAGCTACCGCACACTACACCTTGACGAAAGCCAACAAATGTAGCACGGATACTATATGCAACTTATCTGAAATGACGGAGGGCTACGCAGGTTTTTCTGAAAACCATGAGCGTAATGAACTTGATATCGTTGTAGAATCAAATGAAGTTTTGAAATGGAGTGATTTTGAGGCTTTTCTAGTTTTGCTAAAGGGGTCACTCCCGGTGAAGGGATCGTCGGCCCTTTCCTCGTCGAATGAGGTGCGGGATATATCATATATATCACTGTGCAAAGCAGAAACTATAGAAGCAATCAAAAAACAAACCGAGTGTGTAGCATCTGCCAGTTATTGCTAAAGGAGTCACTCCCGGTGAAGGGATCTCGGTCCTTTCCTCATCGAATAAGGTGCAGGATATATCACATATACCGCTGTGCAAAGCAAGAACTGTAGATACCTGTTTTATTTAAAATTTGATTCTACAACATCTTTGGTTTCTTTTCTTTCATTAATCACATTAATGAAGTCCCATCATTTAAGTACCTAAACATCACAGATAAATACGACGTACACTTATGCCATCCGCATTCGCCTCGATGTCCCCTCGTGCACCGTTAGGTTAGGTAACTAACGGCAGAGCGGGGCAGGGCTAGCGCGGGTGCAAAACATATGTAACGTCTATATAATATATCATATATACTATATACTGTATCTATCACAGAACATCACATGATCACATCACAGATAACGCAGCAGAAGAAACATATGAAACATTGGATATACTAGGACGTCCGTGTTTTTAATACGAGCCAGTATAAAACACGGATTCCACGGTCGTGATGAATAGCCAATCCCACACCCCTAGACCCCTATGAGAGCGGCAAGCAACCCTACCAATTCTAGGGTTAGGAGACCCGGACTCGACTCCTCGAGTTGGTCTCCCACTGGACCCCAGAACCCGGTTACTTGTGCTCCCCTCCTTGGGTCTATCCTAATGCGGAAAAGTAAATAATATACAAAAGGTGACAACTTCCGCAACCTGGAAGTGCCCCAAATAAAAGAATATTACATACAAGTTCTTACATGAATGAAAATGAAAAACACTCATCTCACATAAAAAACCCCGGCTATTCGAACACGACAATCCAATATAACATATCCAGCAACACATAACATCACATGTCATCAACGTAAGTAAATATGCGCATCCCAATTGTCGTTGACATATAGTAACGAAACCGGCGATATCACATATTACACTTACGGTCACAGAAAAGAAAGTGTAAAACTACAACAGTTGGAATCCGCAAGCTCTTTAGACATCGCATGTCTAATCAAATGAAATACTTAGACATCACATGCCTAACAGTTATAAACCCCGCATTTTAGTCTCATTATCGAAAACTCTTTTCAATATCAAATGAGACTAAACCGCTAGATTTATAACATTCATTCAGTTATCTCATAACTGTTTGTGAATTCCAATTATTGTATCCCATTCCAGATAAATAGAAAATATTAAACTTTCCGATCGAACATTCGAACACCCAAGTTTTCCCGAAACCGTCCAACACATGAAATAGGTTCAAAGACATTCACTTCATGCCTCAGTACCAACGGTCCAGCCGTAGAAGGGTCAAGCCAACGCCTCACATGTGGCACGCCGTACTGCCCCAAACCCGAAGGTTCAAAGGGCAGTTCAAGACGGTCACATAATCGAGTTAAGGTTTGTTGTCTTCTAGAGGGACCATCGCGTTACTTGCACTACTCAGAACATCCTTAAACCACAAAAAAATCCAACACTTGGATATTTTCCGGCAGGGGAAAAGTTGGGTATTTATATCCGGTCGGACTTTTTAACATATTCAAAAAATTATCCGGAAAGCACTTAGACAAAGTTCGATAATCCGATCGAAACGATGAACTCCCAATACAACCCAGAAAACTCAACTCTTGAGTTTAGATTAAAAATTCCCAGGAAAACCAGCACTGGAAACTAGGAATTACTGTGCAGAAATCAACTTGAGAAGGGATTAATTGGCCACGGAACCGCCGCATTAGCCATGCTAATGCCGCGGTTCCGCCGCGTATTGATGGAATCATGTTGTCGAAATTCACAGTAATTCTTAGATATTCCTGCTTATTTTTCTGCATATTTTTAATCTGGAAAAAACCCAGTTTTTGAAAAATGTACAGAGAGCAATATTGATTTTAGGGTTTCGGTTCGATCGGACTTCCAACTCCGTCTACGCATCGCCTAAGGCTCTAGCTAGGCTCTGATACCACTGTAGGGTTCCTAGGCACACTATAGAGGTCTCACAAGGCATCAACCATGCCAATTTCGAATTTTACGGGTGCCGAGAAACCCTAATACGGATCGTTGACTAGAAATTTAGGCGAAAACGAATCTAGTTAACAACTTAACTAAAGATAAGAAGCTACAACCTTTGTAGATCCGGATATCCACTTCCTTGGCTCCACGTAGGCGTCCTCTCGCTGTCCATCTCGAATCCCGGACTCAATCGTCGACTTGATCGGAGAAATGGGCGGACTAGGTCGTCGGCTTCGTGCCGAAGATGATCTACGATGAGGCATCACAAGTTCAAGCTCCGACTTCACAAATTTGTGAAACTTGTGAAGAAAACACCCAAAACAACTTGGCAAGAGGTAGAGGGTGAAGAAATAGGAGGTGGGTTCACTTTGGAATTGGATTTCTCACTTTAGAACTCAAGTTGCCATTGATGACATTAAGCTTTCTTGAAGAAGAAGATGATGATGAAGAAGAAAGAATATGATAAGTGTTGAATTAAAATAAAAAATAAATCAATACTTATCATAAGCTAACCATAGTTGAGTGTAGAGAATAAACCATGGTTACTTGGATGGGTTAGAGTTAAGCATGAAGACAAGAATGGTTAAGAAGTCAAAGCTTCATGAAGCTTCAACTAGAAACAAATAAAGCCACCATTCTCATCTAAACCATTTCCAAATAAATAAATGAACAAATAAATAAATAAATGAAAAAGCAAAACCCTAATCATCTCTTAACCATGGTTTAATTCTTTACACTTAACCAAATGATCAAGTATCATCAAACATGATACAAATATGTGCACAAAAGTATATCACATATACTTCTTGCACATCAAGTGAGAAAATCCATTTGAAGTGAACCAATACTAGTTAATGCAAAGTAATATATCAAATATATAATTTTACATTAAATTATTAAATCAACATTTGATTCAACGATCCGGTCATATCGCATATAACCGACTAGTATCCTATGTATCAGCTCATCGAATCAATCCTTGATTCGATATCTAAGTTATATCGAATATAACCAATCGATACATTCATCGCGAGAATGAAATACGGTATCACATACACGCATTATTCTCGGTCCTGCACATATCTCATATGCGCTCCTATTTCGTTTCGCTTGAGCCAGGAAACCTCTGTGTAGGACTCTAAAGACTTGTCAATACGCCGGTAGCAGATGATGATCATATCAAGCACCCACAAGCCGCAAGCGGTCTGCTAAAAGTAACGGCCATCCGGGTATTGAGCGATCAGAAGATCGACGAGCTAGTCCGCTCACACTCCTGTGAATCCAACCAGTAACACTTACCGTACAGTCCGGTCTGTTCGTCTGATATGTCGCATATCAAGTCTGGGGGTGGTAAACGTCAGACCCCAATAACCGATAAGTCGTGCCGATGTGAGGCTCATAACGAGTCGAGAAACTACTGGTAACACTTACCAGCAAATCTCTGATCAGCCCTGGCCAGGGACTTCCCTGTTACGGCCAATCGAGCACAGCGCAACATTAACCCCCAATACCGAGAGAGACGAAACCCCTCCTATCGCTCATTGCCTCCATATGACTCGGGACTGTACCCAAAGACCACCGTTTTGCACGCCCTCGTGGACGTGGTAAGGTGGAGATCAAAGCACAGTGGGAATCACACAAGACTCTATGACGATCTCGGGTCTACAGACTAACCTGTACAAGCGTCACCTGAGAACTGCCATCTGACGTGAGGTATAATACCATCTGGGAGTTCTCGGCGAATCCGTCCAGTGTACCCAGTCTCCACTGAGCACCCGTATACCATCTCTGATGTCAAACACCAATGGATATGGGATCATCCATTGCCCATCTCATGGGTCGAGAAGCGTATACGCTAGTCTACACTGGTATATCGATGCCCTGTCTCGATACACCCACGACTAGGGACCTTGAAGGATGTACTTATGGCCTACCATGTCCCCATTAGTATGATCTGCATCATAGTCCAGGTAGTCAAGTACACATCCTAAGGGCTTTATCAACATGTAACTATAAGACAGTTTAAAAAGACAAGTGTACATGTTAAGATAAAGAGTAACCAGATAGCATACTATCATATCGAGCAAGAAAGTCATCTCTATATATGTCCAAGCATCCAATATAATATACATCATCTATACAATACTGGCCTCTAGGGCATACATACAACTAACAATGCTCATTTTGGGAGATGGCTTTCTCCTCGAACATGGGATAAAGAGAGACATAAAAAGAAACATCAAAGCGGATCCAATCACTGAGGCTATTCCTCGAACGCAATAGTTTCGCAAACGAGGTTTGTGAGACTGACTAGTAGAGGAGTTGGGTGTTCGGTATCACACGGGCTGTGAGTATGCGACATCGCAATAAATAGCCTTGAGTGCAAGTGGGAGATTGTTGGAGATAGTGCCCTCAGAGTCAATTATTGGATCACAGGCACGTGATTGCAATGATTGAGGGAGGACCTATCCCGGTAGGACAGTCTTACTCAAGATGATAGTATGCTATCTGGTTTATCTTTATTATCGTGTACTGCTTTAGGTGACATTACTGATCACTATTGTACGTTGATAGAGCCCTTAGGATTCTTGCTTGACGGCCAGCAGTATGATGGCGATCATATACGTGGGAGCTGGGGTCTATAAGCACATCCTTAAAAGGTCCCTAGTCGTGGGAGTTTCGAGACTGAGCATCGATACTCCATTAGTAGACTAGTGTATACAGTCGAAACCCCGACG
Organism: Agapanthus africanus; assembly: GCA_030015575.1. Lineage (NCBI taxonomy): Eukaryota > Viridiplantae > Streptophyta > Magnoliopsida > Asparagales > Amaryllidaceae > Agapanthus > Agapanthus africanus. Next base: position 951,144,209 of record CM057337.1, read on the forward strand.
AGGGGCGGTGGCCGGTCTCACAAGCCACTGGTGTCAGTTGGTTCACCTAAGATGTATACAGGTGCTCATTGGGTTATGAGTACACCGGACAGGACTCGCCGGGAACCTGCTAGTTGGGATTATACCAGACGTCAGATAGCAGTTCCCTGGTGACATGTGTAAAGGTTAGTTCATAGACCTGAGATCGTTATTTGTCTCGTGTGAGTTCCCATTGTACTTTGATTACTACCCTACCACGGCTCAAAATAGTCGTGCAAACAGGTTTTAGTTGGGTACAGTCCCGAGCCACATGGAGGCAGTGAGCGGATCTGCAGGGGTTCGTCTCTCCCGGTATTGGGGGTAAGGTCGCGCTGTGTCTATGAGAGCCATTACACAGAGCCCTCGGCCGAGGCAGGAGATTTACTGGTAGGTATTCCAGTAGTATCTCAGGGCGTTCTGGGCTTCACTCCGACACGACTTGTACCGCTTTTGGGGGTCTGACTTTTACCAACCCCTTAGGCCCGCCATGCGATACTCATAGACGAACGGACCGGACTGTACGGATATTGTCACTGACAGGCTCAGTAGGGTGTCAGGATGAGTTCGCTCATCGACGTCCCTTTTGGTCAATAGCTGGTGGCCCGTCACGTATGGCTAATACCTCTGACGTGCTAGTGGTTAAATCCACAGCCATAGTATTGACGAGTCTTTAGAGTCCACCACACTCAGTTACTCAAGTTTCGGGCGAAACGCTGTAGAGGCCGTATAGAGATATGGCAGGGTTCGATCAGATACGTGCGGTATTGCACGGATCGTGATCGGACGGATTTTACTAGCCGGCTTTAGCTTAAGCCGGATCCTAGTATTAGACAGTGTAGATTTTGTCTCTTTGTATTTGTATTCAGTGGGAATACAAATGCGGGCATGTATATGCAGTCGTGGGGTTTTTCTGTAATTTATTACGGGATCAGTTTTCTGAAGTTGTCAGTTTGCATTCCGTTCCGGCCAGTTTTTCTTTGTTCCTTCACGGCCGGATTTTTCCGATGGAGGGGGTTATTTGCAGTTTTGCAAATAACTTATTGTGGAGGGGTTTCTTGCATTTGTGGCATTATGAAAGGTTAAGCATCTTTGCTTTTTCATGATGGCTTGCTTTAATGAGATTAGATGAGATTTGAAATGAAATTGACATTGTTATCATCATATTTGGTGTGGTCACCCCTTTGCTTTTCCTACCATCACCTCCCTTCATGTTTTGTTGATTTCTCCACCATTTGATCAAAGGGCCGGCCACAATTTTGAGAGAGAGAGAGAGAGAGAGAGAGAGATTTCATTTTTTGGTGAGGGTGGAAAATTATTCTCATTCTCATGTTGCATCAAAATTTCATAGCTCATTTCTCTTCTCCTCCACATCCAAGGCATCTTCAAACCCCAAAAGAGACAACCATTCTACAGTTGTCTACAGCAATTCTTGGACGCGTCGGCTAGCCAACTTCACGCCCGAGTTGCCTCGGTCCAGAGGTGGGAGCCCGTAAAAGTATCCGGCTACGTGGTGCCCTTTCCGACGAGGAGGTGACGGACAGAGATTCCGCGGGAGATCGGAGTGGAGACGAAGACCGAAGGACACGGATCGCTCGGTATATCTCTCACCCCATCTCTTGTTAGCTAGCATTGGGTTAATGGTTACGATCCGGGTTTATTGTCCGCGGAAGCACCGGTTTAAAGTTAAGAAAAAATTTTATTCCGCATTTTGTCCTCGAGTAGACGGCCGGGGCGCTGCCGTGGTGCAACGGTCACTTCACCTTCTGGCTCTGATTTTCATGAGTCAACTCTTTCTTTTTCCATGCTCTTTTTGTCAGGCCATGGAAATAGTTCCACCATGCACAACATTTTCTGTGCCTAAATTTAAATACTTCTATTTATATTCTGAAGCAATGATCTTCTTTTTCTTTACAAGGAGAGAACCATTTTTAAAAGACCAAGAGTCATGGCTTGCAATTGTCCTCATGCTCGTCGGCAACCATGGGAGGTACTTATCGAGAGAATTGTTCCTCGTTTTGCTATGCGATTAGTGGATCCCGTTCTCACAGATGAACAATATGACACGGTGATGTTTGAGCTCCTGACTCATAGGGGCTCTCCTCTTCCTATCGGCTTCATTTGGCTCCGGATGATTTTCTCATCTGTGCTTGCTGACATCCCCCCTCATCCAGAGGAGATGACTCCGGCGATGCTCGACGCGGTGGAGGAAAAGATTGAGTGCTTTAATGAGGCACATTTGATTACCTAGCCTCTGAGGGATCGTTTTGTTTAGTTGCTAAATTAGATACGGGCTCAGCGGGCTATCATGTCTTCACTGATGGGCACGGCGCTGACCGATGGGGAGCAACTCCTCGTGAAGATCACCGCTTCGACATAGCGGAGAAGGCAGAAAGGGCTTTAGAAAATTTTATTCTTAGTTTTGTAAACCCTTGTACTTTTGATCCCTTGTTCGGTGATATGTTTCCTGTAGAATAAAGTACTTATTTAAATGTGCTTCTTTATTGTTGACTGTTGAATATTTTTTCTCCAGTACATATCCATGTGGGCATCTTGCCTCTGCACGTATACTTTGCATTTTAATCTTAGAATTTTCTTATGCATGCATCTAGCAATAGGTGAACACTGGACTGATGTGAACAAATGCTTCCCCCTACCACGTTGCTCACGGTCGTGAGTGAAGTAATGCATAGCATATGGCCGGTTTTGAGCTGGTATACACAATTTTTATTAGAATTTTGATCTGAGATGATAACGAGCGGACACAAGCATTATTATCAATTGATAACTCAGATCCCGATCCTTAAGAAATGTAGTTCTAAACCCCGAGGCCTATGAGTTGCGCCTTTCTGTTTCTTGATGTCTTGATCTGGCGCGAAGTAGTTTATGTACTCATTTCGGAGTTTGTAGTTTATTCACTCGTTTCGGAGTTTCTAGTTTATATACTCATTTCGGAGTTTGTAGTTTATTCACTCGTTTCAGAGTTTCTAGTTTATGTACTCTGTTCGGAGTTCGGAGTTTATTCACTCGTTTTAGAGTCTCTAGTTTATATACTCATTTCAGAGTGTTTTTAGTTTACATCCCTTTGGTTTACAGGCAAACTTGTCCTAACGTTGTATATAGATAACCCCTATTCTTTACGACAGAGGTCCGTTAGGTTTGTGGTACTAGGATTTTAGTCCGTGGTACCATCGTGTTGGCTGATGTATTTCTCGATATGTAGTCTTTAAGCCACTGTTCGAGTAGCCCCACGATTGTCGTGTCTCTGATCCCTTCGGGGACTGGACAAGACGTCTTCAAGTAATCTCCTTAGATCATATTACCATCGGAAGAGCAAACATTAGGAATTTGCCATGACACTTTTTACTTGAGGTTAAGCTAAATTTGGAGCCCCGATAAGTCATAACCACTTCGTTCTGGATCGGTCGACATGGCATTAAGAGGTTCGACATTAGAGAAAAGTGGAGTAAGAGGTTCGTACGAGATCTTGATGAGATGACGTTTCACTCCGCTGACATCAGAGATGTGATACGCATGCAGAGGCATTGTATATGGATATATCTTCTAGAAGGATTCGTGAAGAGAATGCAGCCGTTTCGGAACAAGAAATTTATTTAGTAAAGGATGACGACTTCCGGAAAGTTCAGCAGAAACAAGATTTGGGAGAGACCTTGACAGAACCTTTCTTGAACACTATACGAGAAAACTTGGACCTAGGATCAGTCGTATTGTGCACACCCAGTAGGCCAGAATTCGGCATCGTCGACAAGACATGTTATGAGTGACCATGACAGTTGGCCAGAGATCTTTAGAGGATGTGCTAGAGCGGAACTGTTTCCGCCATTTTGGGATTTCGGTAATTTGGGCGATTTATTTGCATGATTGAGATTTGGGCGCCACAATTGCACTTGACTTCGATTTAATATCATTCGAGATGTTGATTTTGATTTCATGCCTATGGTATGCATGTAATTTGACTTGTGCTTTCGGCATAGTTTTCATGCACTTTTAGTATTTTGATTCGGTTTTGTGCACGCTGACGCGCATGGTTGTGAGATTTTATACCACGGTATACCTGATTTGGATTGAGGTTGTTGTATACCGTCGATTTTGATTGTGATATTCGATATTGTATTCGTGCACCTTGTGCACTTAATTTGGATTCTTGCGCATGCTTGGGCGCTTGATGCGATTTTGGTGCACATCAGATGCACTAAATCGGGATTCTTCGTGCATATCAGATACACCTGATGTTGCTGTCGGCACACTCATTGCCCTTGGCAGGTATTTTCGTGCACACCCGTTGCACTTAGAGTTGGTTTCTGTGCACATGTATGGCACATTCATTGATTTCGATTCCCGTGCGCACCAGACGCACGTGGCATTCTTATGCACATTTTGGGATTGGTTTCTTTGAGCAGTATGTTTTATGATATTTACTATTTGGTATACTAGCTGAGCAGGACTAATCCGAGGACAGTACCCGAATATATTTTTGCATGCATTGATAGTTATCGAAGGGATTTCCAAAAAGAAGCTATAGTCTCAGTATTTACCTACGTATCCGAGATGACACACGACATTAACAAAGGAAACCCTTCTAAATTATTTTTCAAAACGGCGGGACGGGTATGTTAAACAAAGGGTATATATATACATAGTTATTTTCTTACAATAGATGTCCGCCACTATGCCGTGATACGCGCATCCCACAACAACATGAAAGGTTTGGCATGCATTTCTTTCAGATGTTTTGACGAGTTTACAACAATGCGTACTATGTACATGTTACAGTTTTGATGTATATCATGTTGGTTTTCGTATTGGACTTTGACATTGGTGTCTTCACCATAACTCCGATGACTGCATGATGCTTGACGGAGTTTGATTTTTTTATATACACTCGTTTTTCATACGCATGCATTGCGCTACGATATGTTTTATGTATTTATGATTTCGGAGCCCCGACGACTTGATCATTTTACTGAAATGTTTAGTATTTGAGGGGTTTAAATTTAAATTCGGGGACCGAATTTATTTAAAGGGAGAAGACTGTAACATTTCAGAAAAATAAAATATTATTTTTGAATAATTTAAATAATAAATATTATGAATATTTTAACGATACGGTATAATTAAATACCGATAAATTGGAAAATATTTGGAATTTATGTTAATTATTAAATTTGAAGAGATAATAAGAATGGAGCATCCTTAGATTTTTATATAATTAATTATATTCCATTTTATGCTAATCGCGATTAAATATCACTAATCGCATATTAAGCTTGATTTGTGCACATGACATGCACCATGTCATATTTCACATTTTTACATTTTTTACCATGACTTTTTATTTTTCTAAGCATGGCTTTGTTTTTGAAAATGAAAAGGAAAGGAAAATGAAAAGATAAAGAAAAGAAAAGAAAAATGAATAAAGTATTGAGGTATGAGCAAGAGAAAGAGAGGTGAGGGGTCTTCATTGACCATGGCTCTTTGTTAATCATTCATCATCTTCATCATTTCTTTCTCCCCTCATCTCCATGGCTGCTCTCTTCTCTCCCCTCATCTACCTCCTCACCACAACCACAAATCCACCTCAAAACACCATAATCTCTTCATTAAAAATGTGCACAAGCTCACTACAAGCATGGGGAACCAAGAAAAAATGGATTTTGAAGACTTGGGGCAACTCAAGGATTTTCTTGAGTTGCCAAATGAGGTACTTTCTTCGCCATTAGTGTAGTAATCCACTTCCTTTGGCATATATACATGTTTAGAAGTGTTTTAGTGAGGTTTTGTGAGCTTTGAAAATTCCTAGATGAGGTTTGAGGGATTCTTGAGTTGTGTTGGTGCTATTGAGCTTTAGTGGTGACCTTAAACCCCCCATAGTGTTAGAAACCCAGGCCAAATAGAAACAAACCAAACATGGATTAGAAATTTCAAAATGTCGGTTTTGTGTGTAATTGGTGGTCTACAGGGAATCTGGAGTGACCCGGAAGTTTTACTGGAAAAACAAATAACACCATTAACCTAGATTGAGCACTAGGAGGCCACCCTGCAAAGACAAACCAAAATGGAGAATATTTAGCCGAGGTGGCCGGATTTAGAGGGTAAGCGGCCGTCCATATTGTGGAGATTTGGGTCCAGCTTGCTTCTGTAGCTCATATGCCCCCTATACAACACCCTAGTTCTGTTTGTTTAGCCTAATTTCACTTGAACTAAAATCTGGAGAATGTTTTCATAAGTTGCTGTATTGTTTTTGTAACTTTTCATGACATGAAGTTTTGATATTTGGTTTTAACTCGATCAATTGGCGTTTATACACTGATGTCGAGGGTTTTTGGGCTCTTCTGCGTGAGTAGACCATAGGTTTTAACCTATTGTTTCCCCCAACCAGAGAAAAACTCTGCTTTAAAATTCAAAATTTCAAAATTGAAGCAACGCTTAAAATTCAGCGCTAGGCGAGCTGCGCGCCACTTGTCAGACACAGACGCGCTAGCGCCAGGTGCGCTGCGCCCTAGGCAGCGCACCCCAATCAGAGCAAGGCTCTGTTTTAAAATTTCAAAACTCAAAAGTTGAAGCAACGCCTCAGATCCAACGCACTACGCTGCACGCCACGTGTCAAAAACAGGTGCGCTAGCGCAGTTGCGCTGCGCTCTGCGCTGCGCGCCACGTGTCGAACGTAGGTGCGCTAGCGCAAGGTGTGCCGGCGCTGGAATTAAAAATTCTCCACCGTTAGATCAAAAGATCTAATAATAATAAATTATTAATTAATCAGAATTAAAATTCTGTTATGGAAAGATCTTTCCAATCTTATTAAAATAAGAAGATTATCTTCTGTAAATCAGAAGCCCTAAGATCAAAGATCCAACGGTGGGAAATATCCCTAAATCAATCAGAGAAAGATCTCTTTAACTGATTTAACAAATCAATTGGCTTTATATAAAGGCCCCAAGACTCCAAGTCTAAGATAGAGAAACCCCCCTGCAAACTTTGAGAAAAACTCAAAGAGAAAGAAGAGCAAGCTCTTAGAAAAAGAAGATCATTTCTTCAAGGTAAAGAATTAATTCTTAAACAACAGAGATGAAATTATCTCATTAAAAAAAGAAGAACTATCTTCTTAAAGGATCACAGATCTACAAAAAACCAAGGTCTTTGATAAAAAGAAAAAAGATCAAAACATCTAATCATAAAAATAAAAGAAGTATTTACTTCATTCACAGATCCTTGATCTACAAAGGCAGAGCCCTTTTATAAACAAGAAATTTTGTTCTTGAATCTTGAAGCAAAGCCTCCTTTAAAGAAGAACATAAACTTGTTCTCTGATCACAAATTTGATCAGATGCGCTTTGCGCTACTGACCAGTACCTTGCACTCATGAACTGCGCTTTTGCGCTCCTTGGACCGGCGCTCAGCGCCAAAACGTGCCACGTGTCAATGACATATACAACTTATGCTTTGCGCTTTTGAAACAGCGCACTGCGCTCATGGGCTGGCGCCAAGCGCGCCACGTGTCACTCACTGGTGCGCCATTAAACTAGCACAACACGCTTATAAATTGAAAGCGCGATGCGATCATAAACTGACGCTTAGCGCAAAGCGCGACACGTGTGCGCTACTTGGCAGAAGCGCAATGCGCTCTTTAATTGGCGCAAAGCGCCTGGCGCGCCACGTGGCGCGTTGTCAGAACACACTTTGTTCTGATAAATGTTATGCATTCAATGCAAGACAAAAGATGTCAGGATCTAATGCTTAGCATTACTAAAAGGGCCGAGCCCAAGTAAAGGCTCAATAGCCAGAACAACAAAATGTTAAACATTTTTATTGGCCATAGCCCAACATTGGCCATAAGTCCTCAACTCATATCAACTGAGCTCATATGCACATAAACCTTTTAACAGAGTTTAGTCCCAAATTGGACTACAGACCTCCCAACCAACATTGGTTCAATGGTACATCTCTGAACTCCTCTGATATTTGTCGTTGTAATCCTTCAACGTCTTCAAAGAGGTGACGGGTCGCGACAGCCATACACTCCAAAGACTATGATGTCTTTAAACTGGACTGTAGGGTCCTTAAACCCATGGACTATGATGTTTTTAAACTGGACTGTGGGGTCCTTAAACCCATGGACTACAATGTCCTTAACCTGGACTGTGGGGTCCTTAAACCCATGGACTACGATGTCCTTAACCTGGACTGTGGGGTCCCTTTAAACCCACGGACTATGATGTCCTTAACCTTGGACCACTATGTCCTTAAACTGGAAATCGACCGCAATGTCTCTAAACTAAACAATAGAGCCCAAATGCTCTTTTGTTGGATCTAAATGATCATGTTAAGTTGATCTTAGTCTAAAATTAGACTAACATGTCCTTAACAAACGTTGAGTCGATCTTAGTCTAAAATTAGACTAATGTATCCATAACAAACGTTTAAGTTGATCTTAGTCTCAAATGAGACTAACGTATCCTTAAACCCAAAACAAAACCCAAATCTAAGAAGATACGGATTCAGACTAATCCACGCCCTACGGGCGACAACATAAATTAGTCTCCGTATACAATCCACGGGCAACCAAAAACAAAACAAACACATACGACACGAAATAACCATCTGGAGAAGAAGAAAGTTGTTACCGCGATGCGGTAGCGTAATTAACTGCAGGGGCTTGCGCCTGCAGGGAAGAGCGTCCCTACAATCAAAAACCCCTCAAACGAGGGGGAATCTGACGAAATCTGTTATATTGGCCGCATCCGTTTAAACCTTCGATACATGGTGCCATAAATCAACTTGGCATTTTCGGAGAGGTGGACGGATAGCACCAATTAGCATCTGCCCCGAAATTCAGGCGAGACGTCCGACGCGTCTTCGCCCGCGTCTTTCGGCGGGGAACAGATTCTGGCATGCCCGGTGGGACCTTTTCCTCTTTCCACTCCACACTTCGCGTGTCGTGTTCGCGAACGAATCGCAGTTTGCTATGGTTGCCTGTGGATTCGAGGTACTTAGATTTGGTGTCTTGCTCCGAGCAGAAAACAGAAGATCAATGGCTTCAAACTGCACTAACTGCAACTGCAACTTTCGCTCCATCTCATCCGGAGGAGTGACTTACGGTCCCCAAGCGGCCTCCATCTTCGCTATGCCAGTGGAACAGGTGACTCAGGCCACCACTGGGCTATTCTTTGGGACTATGCTCCCACCGATGAGCTTCAATGCCCTAATGTCGTCGCAAGAAGATCCAAAGAAGTCGGTCTTTGATCGGCTTACAACTACCGTGGCCCCTCTCAACGGGTCGCCCAAGTCCAATGCCTCAGTTTTCAACAAACTGGACCAAAGCTCAAGTGGGCCCATGAAGAAGCCCGCGATACCTGAAGCAGCCATCCCGAAACGGATAGCCATTCCCGCTGCTGAAGTCATCAAGGCAGCTTCCCCTGCTAAAGGGCCGGTCTTCACAAGATTGTCCATTTCCTCTCCTACTCCATGCAAAGTCACGAAGGCTGCTTCCCCTGTTCGAAAGTCGGCCTCCGCGAGACTGGCTATCCTCTCTCAACGTACGTCAGTCTTCGACCAGCTAGCGCCAATAACAGCCTCTCCTCAAAACAGGGGGCATGACAAAGCCATCCCCATAGCCGAACCAACACCATCTACGCGACATGCTCGCCGTCGTCACTGGCACCGAGTACGGAAGGCTGGGGGCAGCTCCCCTTCTGGGCTAACTCCACCAGCCCCAACGGTGGAAGTCAATGCTGCTGTTCCAACTGGGAACAGCTTTGAATTTCTGAACAAAGTGCGCAGGAACTCCTACCGCCGTACTGAAAAGATCTCCTCCACCGGTGAAGAACGTTACAGAAACAAGGCCGGAGCAGCCCCCTCAGCGGCCATCCTCCAAAGTTTACAAAGTCTGGCGACGAGTCCAGGAGTCAGTGATTGGTCAAGACTATCCTCGCCGACAGAAAAAGGTGAAGTTTCAGCTGGAAGAGAACTGCCCTGGAAAGCCACAAAGGACGACAACCACCTGGGTGCCCGCTGCAACGGCCCCCTCAACGTCAACCAATCAAAAAAGAAGGAGGCCAGAGAAAGCCCCTGTGAACAGGTGAACCGTAAAAGCGCTGAGCCCAAACGCCCCAAGTCTGGGGGCATAATGGTGCATACCGTTTATATGGCTTCCGGAAAAGAGGAAAGCCGTACTTCCACAGGTCACGACCGCTTACGCGATCAGTGACTAGGGCTCAGGAGCAACAACAAAAGAAGCTTCAGGAGATGCTGACTGCAATGGCCGCACTCACCGGGCCAAAGGAAAGCCCGGAGGCGTCATCAGAGCAGCGTCATGAACAAGAAACCGATGCTGACTTCTTACGCAGAGTCCTCGAAAAGAAGGACAAAGAGGCTGCAGAACAGGCAGCCAACATAAAACAAATGGCGCTTCTCTTCCAAGACATGGTAGGGATGATGTTACAGCCGGATCCTCCAGCTGAAGACCCTCCGATCATTATTGAAGACGATAGAGGGGAGACATCTAATCCTCCTCCAGACCATTCAGCAGCTAAGGAGGAAACCATCTCCAAGGCCGCACTGGATGACTATATAGCTCAGCAAAAACGAGCTCACCAGGCGAATGAAGCGGCCGACCAAGTCGTCAAAACTGGGCGACCGTATCCAAGCTAGTATGACCAAATAAGTTACCTGCCGGAATATACGATCCCTAAGTTCCATGTATATAAAGGGACAGGGAATCCACATCAGCATGTCGCTCAATTCAGAGCCTTATGCAGCAACACTGGAGGCGACGACAAACTGTTGCTTCGCCAATTCGTCGGCAGCTTAGCGGAAACGGCCTTCGAATGGTATTCGGAGCTGCCTAACGACTCCGTCAAAATATTTGCGGAGATGGAGCTGCTATTTACACAAAGATTTGCAAGCGCTAGCGAGCGCACCCCGATCACCGCATTGATCAACGCTAAGGTAAGGCCAGGCGAAATGTGGGTTCAATACACAACACGGTGGCGGAACTTATGGTCGAAATGCGAACAACGCATTGAAGAAGCGCCTGCGGTAGGCATGTTCGTGGGCACTCTTGATCCGCAGGCGACCATCTCCCAGTTCATGATGTTCTTCAAGCCAACTACTTTCCGGGCCTTGATTGACAAGTTGGCCCAAATGGACCAGATGGGTCATAGACCATCTTCTTCGAAGATGGATCCTCGGAATGAAAAGGGGAAAGGAAAAGCAAGTTTCGTCGCCAATACTCAACAACAGCCGAGCAACTTAAAGCCGGTTGTTCGCCAAAACAATATGCGTCCACGCCCATCCCTCTAGGAGAGACTAGGACGTCCTTACTCGTTTCCCCAAGATAAAACGAGAAGACTGTTCGAGCTGGCAGTGCGCAACAGACTCATTAATCTGCCGGATCCAAAACGTCCGTTGCAACCAAACGACGTCAATGATCCCAATTACTGCCCCTACCACCGAGTATTGGGCCATCCGATCGAAGACTGCTACGTCTTCAAAAACTGGGTTGAAGACCAATACCAACAAGGCAAATTCGCATTATCCGAAAACTGGAAGGTGAACCCGCCGCAACCTCATGCCCCAAAAAAGGTGGACGTGCCGGGAGCATCATGCTCATTCATAAAGGAAGCCCCATTGGAGGTCGCTCTTTCGGCCAAGACGAAAAGAATGCTGAAGGATCTCCGAACATGCCCGGCGATCAGGTGGAAAAATCCACTGGAACCTAAGATCATTGAGGGGATGCTGAAGCCGCGCTCAACTCTAAAAATTGGTAATGATGGCTAAAGCACTCATACCCAGCCGTCAAAATCTTCAAAGAAGAAGACCAAAAAGCCCGTGAAGCCTAATGACAAGCGCACGGACTTGCAAAAGCAGATTGACGCTCTGGAAGAATATAACCAGAAGGCGCGGACCCCGGTCACACTCCAAGAATTTCTCAACAATATCCTTGAGAACGGAGATAACGACAATAACGACAGGGATGACTTGTCAGAAGAATCTGAGAACTATGTGGCAAGTTGCCACATGATCTCTCATTCGGCATTAACTAATGAAGAAACGCACTCAGCGATAGAAGACAACATAAAAGAGCTGGGGCAGGATCAAAGCCAAAACCCTTGGAACCGTCTGACGAGATGATCGACTTGCTACTGAACGAAGCCCATCAGAAAAGCAAAGCCAATCAAGAGCATGAACTGGCTATATTCGAAAAAGCCAAATGCCGACGACTGGTGGAAAAGGTCGAGACACCCCAACTGGAGTAAAGCATCCCTACCACCAGCAAAAGCAAGCTTAAAGTAAGGAAACGATTCGCTAGGACCCTGGCAATAGGAATGAAGTTACCCTCTTTCAAAGGAAATTCCCCTGGCAATATATGTCTGGATGAAGCGGACATACATCCAAACTTCTGCCTATACCATCAGAGGATTGCACACCCTACCGAGGAGTTCATAGCTTTTAAAAACTGGTGGCAGGGATATGTTGCCCATCGACGACACGTTCAACGAGTGAAGCGCAAGGCTCATCGAGAACAGAAAAGCACGACTGATGAGCGCGAAAGAGCTGCTGGCAACTGTCACATAGCCGACACCAAGGGATCACAAGTTATCATTTTTGGAAGTGACTCTGACGAAGAAATCGCCCTCAGCCCTCTCTTCAAGGAATCCACCTCCGACACAAAACATGCGAAGATTTGCGGAAAAATCTAGCTGCGTAATCGTGCGTCGACTTATGACCGAAACGTCGTTAAACTACTACCAATCCGCAGCATCCTTAGGCTGACGTGGTAAAAAAAAAGACGGTATGTCCATAAGCAAAATGGGCACGGATGAAAACCCAAAAGGGCTCCGTGAGTAAAAACAGCAGGGCTACCGGCGAGTTTTGTGAAAACCCGAAAGGGCGCAACCTCGTTAAAATAAAAAAAAAGAAGAAGAAAAAGCGGTATGTCCATAAGGAAAAGGGAACGGATGAAAACCCGAAAGGGCTCCGTGAGTAAAAACAGCAGGGCTACCGACGAGTTTTGTGAAAACCCGAAAAGGCACAATCTCGTTAAAAGACACTTGCAATGTCCTCTCGACTTTGTAAGGAGAAACCACCTGCGTGAGATCCTTATGACTTACAAGGGAGCAACGCACTTAGGGATCCCCATGATTCCTAAGGAGAAATAACACTTGCGAGATCCTCACGATTCGTAAAGAGAACCCTCTTATGGGACCCTCACGGCTCATAAGATTTGAAAGTCTTAAGCTACAGGGATCTAAACCTGTTCTTAAGCAGCCACCACATCTTCCGACATTGCCCTACAAGCGGCTCAATATTGACCCTTGTATACAATCCACGGGCGCGAATAAACATTTCCCTAATAAAGTCCCATCCGTGGTTATGGATATGTTTGCACGGTGAACAACCCTTGTGAGTCCTCTCGACTTATAAGGAGAAAACACTCTTATAAGATCCTTACGACTTATAAGAGAACATGCACTTAGGAATCCTCACGATTCTTAAGGAGAAAACACACCTACGAGATCCTCACGACTCTCAGGGAGGAATACCTTTATGAGACCCTTACGGCCCATAAAGTCATAAGCCTTAGTCAACATGATCCTAACCCTGTCTACTAAGCCACCTTTGTTCGACATCGACAGAGGCAAATGATGATTCATTCCTGGCAATATCACAGTTGCAGCGGTGCTGATGCCGAAATCGGTGTCTAATTCCAAGCCTGCAGTAAGAAGCTAGCGAGCCACACATGCATACGAAATAGCCGAAATGATGGGGCAACTTGCAACAAAATCAGCAAGTAAAAATGTATGCATTCAAAATAGCCAAAATGATTAGGCAACTCGCAATAAAAAGCAGCGAGTAAAAATAAAATAAATAGCCGAAATGATTGGGCAACTCGCAATAAAAAGCAGCGAGTAAAAATAAAAAGAATAGCCGAAATGATTGGGCACCGCGAAAAATAGCCGAAATGATTGGGCAATCACGACCTTCGCGATATAAAAGCTGAAATGATAGAGCATCGCGGGAAGAAATAAAAAAAACAACAAACAAAATTCTGAAAAAATGAAATTTATGCCCTACAGGTAAGATCACATCGATCCCTGTATACAATCCAGGGGCACAAACAAAAAGGGAACCATACATTCCCATTAGGCTCCATAAAAAAGAAAGCCAAGTCTCAATGGCCACATCTACAGCCCGGAGACCCACAATGGCGTTCCTTCGCAGTCCAGCTGGATGCAGATGCAACGTCAACAAAAGATCCCATGGTCGAAACAAAGTGGAGTGATGGTAAAATCCCAACTCCACCTCAGCATTCGTCTCGTTACACCAGACGCAATGTCAACAACGGCGTTCCTTCCCAGTCCAGCAGGATGCAGATGCAACGTCAACAAAAGACCCCATGGTCGAAACAAAGCGGAGTGATGGCAAAATCCCAACTCCACCGCGACGTTCGTCTCGATACAGCAGATGAAATGTCACTACAGCGTCCTTCTTCCAACAGGATTCGGACATGCTAAAGCAAACGAAGCGAAGGCCAAATTCCTAGCTTCAGGGTCTTGACGGCAACTTATATAAAATCTGAAAGACCATCGGAGATTATCTCACACCAGCGTGGAGTGGTCACCACCTCGACGTTCGTCTCGATACAGCAGACGAGATGTCACCACAGCGTTCTTCCTCCAGCAGGATTCAGACGCGACAATCAAACAACGGAGCCACGGCAAAATCCCTAGTTCCAAACCTCGATGGTTCATCAACAACCTAGAGACAACGCGACATTCGTCTCTATACAGCAGACGCAATGCCAACAAACGAAGCGAAGGCTAAATTCCTAGCTTCAAGGTCTTGACGGCAACTCATATAAGACCTGAAAGACTATCGGAGATCATCCCACACCAGTGCGGAGTAGTTATGACTCATCGGGGCTCTCCAAAATGAGCCTAACCTCAAGTAAAAAGCGGCATGGCAAAATTCCTAACGCTTGCACTTTCAACGGTCAAACTGCCTAAGAAGATTGCTTGAAGACGTCTTGTCCAGCCCCCGAAGGGATCAGAGACACGACAGTTGCGGGGCTACTCGAACAGCAAGATTATGCGTCGAGGAATACACCAGCCAACGCGACGGTGCGACGGGTAAAAAACCTTAGTACCACAGGCCTTAACGAACTTCTATTAGCAGGAGTTAACTGCGACGTTAGGATATTCTTGCGAGAAATGCTCGATTCGTCTCGACTCGGGAGGAAATTAGTGTATTTGCGAGAACTTCTCGATTCGTCTCGACTCGTGAGGAAAAGCCTTAGGCAATAGGGATAAGAACTGGTTTCCTAAGCACCGGGGCCCTGCAAGTCGATCCAAAACAAACTCTTGCATACTATTCACGGGTCACACTCTCCAAAGTCGAATCTTGACAGAGAGGGAAACAACCGCTTACGGGTCCTCTCGACTCGTAAGAGGGAAAATTCTCTTATAAGATCCTTACGAATTATAAGGGAAAACACACTTAGGAATCCTCACGATTCCTAAGGAGAAAAAAAAACACCTACAGGATCCTCTCGACTCGTAGGGAGAAAAGTCTTCATGAGACCCTCACGGCTCATGAAGTTGAAAGTCTTAGGCAGCAAATCTGAACCTGCCTCCTAAGCCATCACTACCCCTCGAAAAAGCCAAAACAAGATGTTCACCCCATCATCTGCCGGCTATGTTTGTTAAGGTGACATGCTGATAACAAAAAAAAGGAAGAAGAAAGCAAAGAGAAGACATAAGATATTGCGAAAGAAATGTATCTTTTATTCATGAATTCAATCGGGTACAAAATACATCATATGAATGAATAAAAGAATGAATACATTTTACTCAAAATTACAAATGGTACAAAAAATTGCTACTGAGAAGGAAGCGTTTTTAGCAAGGCTGCCAGCTGCTCTCGCACTTCTGTTAGCGCCTTCTCATGATCAGCCGCCACGGCCAGCTCCGCTTCAATTTGAGCCCTTTGCTTCAAGCACGATGAAATCTTCTCATCAATTTCCTGCTGAGCAGCTTCCTGACTCTGCGCAACCTGCTCACTAAGATCAAGCTTCTTCCTCAGCACCAGCCCTTCAGAAATACATCGTTGAAGGTTTTCAAAGATGGTGTTCAGCTGGGCAGCATTTGCTGCAACCTCAGCGTCCAGTTGAACAGATTCAGCGGAAGTCGCCTCACGTTCCTTTTGCTTAAGGGTTGCCTCTCGTTCGAAATGGCGAAGGAACGGAACGCTCTGCTCAACCCATGCGGCCCGCTGGGAGTTCAAAGCCTGAGCCTCAAGGGCAGGATGCATAAGCTCGACCTCGTGCAGGTAGGACTCAATCTTCCGGCAGTAGTTAACCCAAGACTCGACAACGCCTTCGTTATGGAAGTTTACAAGCGTCGCCAGCATTAGGTTAACCTCTGCGGCAAAATCCACGGCAGATGTAGGAGTCTCCATGTCGAGCTCCTCGATATAGTTGCTCACCATGCGCAGACTATTCGCGGCAGCTTTCGAGGATGGACGTCTGGAAAAGGGTCCGACCGACATTATGACGCGAGACTCGAACGGGCCTGGAGTCGATGTGACCGCTACAAAATAAATCATAGTCAAATGACGGTTCAAGAAGTATAAGAGGTTCATGAACAATGGAATTTACTATACCAGCTGCAGCAGGTGGCAAGGCCGGGAGTACCAGTGGCACAACTGTTCTCTCATCTCCCCCTTCAATCTGTAGTACTGCAATCAAAATAAAAAAGAATCAGAAATGATTTGACTGCCGGTAAAAGAAGGAACATTAGCTGAAGGCTGTACTCACCAGTGCCATTAGATGAAGCAATCTCCGATGGGAAAGAGAAGTGCGGGTTCAGCACCTGATACAAATGATCAAGAAGAACTCCTGCGAGATCACGATGATATATGGTCAGTACACGAAAGATGTTGTCCCCGACTTAAATTTATCACAAACCCATACCTTCCAGCATTTGAGAAGATATAAGAGAAGATGGAGGGGCGGTTACCGTCAAAGTGGTAACTGGTGGCGCTTCCTCGGGGGGCACAACCTCAACGCCCACCGCAGCTGCATTCAAAACAAAAGTACTTTCAGAAAAGGTAGAAAAGGGATTGCAGAATAGAATAGAAAGCAATAACCTAAAATTTACCTAGTAAGTCACCAATCGGGACCACGACAAGGGCATCACTGGATGCAGCGACTGCCTCATCCCCCTCCGTATTCCTGAGCACATCATCAGGGATGTCGGCTGGTATAATAACGTCCGGTGGAGAAGCAGTGACCATCGCTACATGCTCCAATGAAACGACAGTGGCTTCGACCACCTGTCCCACAGTCACCGGGCCATCCCTAGAAAGATCCATTGGATCCGTAGCCAATGAAGATGCCTCTTCCGGAGGAGCAATCACCTGGAGAGCAGGAATCACCAAGGGAAGCTCCATCGCAGGAACATCAATGGCGTCAACCCCCTCCACACTGATTAGTGCTTCATCGGGGTTATCTACGAAGTCCATAGTCAGGACGCGACTTAGACTCAACTTCTCCGCCATCGCCGAAGTCCCTACAAAGTTTGTATGAGGATAAGGATATATATATGTATGTATGTATGTATGTATGTATGTATGTATGTACAAGCAATACAAAATATTACAAAGAGATATATGAACATACCGATGCGCAAGGGAGCTTCTAATATGGCTTGTTCAAGCCGACGCTCCTTCCTGAGGAGGTACGCTCGCCGAGGTTCAAGAGTAGACTCGTGGCCACCGGTCCACAATGAAAGTGCATCCTCGGCGTCGGCTGAGACGGCCTGCTTAAGAGCCCTTTCCCCCATTCTTCCAGAGGGCCTATGAATAGTCGCCGTATCCACGGAGGGTCTTCGTAAAAGATGACGGCAGGGGAAGGCCTTTTCGGGATCCTTACATTTTTGGATTCGTCTTGTGAGCGTCTTATAGCCTCAGCCAATTATGCGGCTTCCTTGGCAGATGAACCAGGAAAAAAGACCGTCTTCTGGTGGATTAGTAACGGTCTTCTTCCCCTGCCTTGATCTAGAGCTAATGATTGTAGAAGATCACTTCTTTCCCCTGGCCGTATGTTTTTTGGGCTGCTTCTCGGTTTTGACAGGGAGAGGAGGCTTCTTTAAGACCTTCTCCAAAGAGATATTATCACTAGGGCTAGGTTTTACCACCGGAACCGTTACGGTATCCATCATTGGTCGTTCAAGCGAAGCCTCTGTTGGTAATGAGGCACGAAGCCTTTCTTCCTCTTCAAAGGTTTTAAGCGAAGCCGCAATGACTTCTTCTGTAGAGGCACCTGTTAAAAAAGGAGGCGTCAGTCAAAGTATGATAAAAAAGTGAAATAAACAGCTGAGAGATAAGGATAAAGTATACCTGACTGCACAAGGGCGGCCAATTCCTTTTCGAGGGCGGCCGATTGTTTGGAAGCTTTAATGGCGACCTCCAAATCGGTATCATCAAGCATCCCGAATAAACCCTCGTTGGTCCCATATTCGCTCAAGCCTTCGCTAAACGGAGCAGGGGGTGTCGAGCCTAATATGGTGTCCAAAGAAAGTACTTGCTTCTTCTTCTTCTTAGGACGGGCGCCGGGAGCCGATGACACGAGTTTGCGTTTGGTAGACGCCTTTGGACGACGAGTCCCAATTTCTTTTCCTACGTCCGATTCGGGGGACGCGGCAGCCACTTCTTTTTCGGGCACGCCGGATGGGGGCAACCCGCGCGTAGGGCTTAGCACATGTGGAGGCTCAACTACAGTGACCTCTCTGAAGGGAGGATGAACAATGTTCCGTCGCTTCAGAGGAACATTTCGATCACCAGCCGGCACCGCACCCTTGCGATCGAGCAACAATCGTTTCTTCTCTCTGATGACGGCGCCCATTGAATGCTGATACCATGCAACGTATGCATTAAGGGCCGTTGGGACGCAGCTCGGCTCGCTGATAAAGAAGTTGGACCATGTTCATATCATAATTTTGCATTATTATATTCCCCATTCTTAGTCATTTTACAAATAAACAGATGCTTTCGACACATGTCTGCTACATAGTTGCAGGTTACAGGTTCTCGGAACAAAACAGTGAAAAAGATGAAAAGATGATACAAAAGTGAGACTACGACCGACAAATGGAAGAATTTTGATCAAGCCTACAGTTTGAAGGCTAAATGAAGATCAATGAACAAGTTCACAAAGCACAAAGGCAGAGCAAGGTTCAAGACCTCGACACGAAGCGAACGGTAAAAGTCCACTACATTATTCACTGTGGAGATCTGGAAGAGAACTAGAAAACATTCTGAAGAACCAACTGAAGAAACAGGAAGACAAATACAACCAGAAGTAGCGGTTCCGCGTCCGTGTTGAGCCCGGGTCGGTGGAAACTTCTGTAGCGGCTGGCGGCGCGTTGACTAGTCTTCCTAGGGTATATTTGTAAAAGCAGATGTGTGTCGATTGTAACCCTAGGGTTTCTATGTTCTATAAATAGAAATCCTAAAATTTGTTTTAGGTGATGCCTCTTTTTATTTCATCTATTCAGAATTCTAAATTCGGTGTAAATGTTTGAAGAGAGCCATAAAATAAAGTAAGGTTTTTTTATTTCATTGCCCTAGTTAATTTTCATTCTGCCTTAGTATAATTTTTCTTATCTGCCCTAGTTAGATAGTTAGAAAATGTTAATCAATTCTCTAATGAGTGAGTAATTCCTCACTTTTTAAGGTTAGGAATAGGGAAGGCTTGAGAGATGAAAATATCTCATCCCTTTCTTGCCCATCACATATAATTAATAGGACTCCATGCATACATACACACACCGCTCCCTACGGCACCCTATCCCACGAGATAGCGGTGATACCGTAGTATAAACGACCGGTTGCGTATGTTTTCCATGGAGGTTAGGGTAATAATTAAGAAAGGAAGGACAAGGACCTAGAGAAAGAAATATCGTTTCTTCTCGATGGTACTAATCCCCTTTATTAATTATTACCATAACACCTAAAGAGATCTAAATTAGAGTATTGAAAGCGGTGAGGAAATCTTCAATTTCCAAACTTAACCTAAACCTAACCCTAGCAAGATTCTAATCCTAGTTTAAATCAGTTTAGTTTTTAGTGATAATCCATCCACACCGTTTGGAATTAACTCGTTAGACCAAATTAGGAAATACACAACATCCTTGTGGACCGACCCGTACTCACCGGCTAGCTACCAAGCGACACCGTTCTTGATTGCGGTAAAATTATTCTTTGATTAATCTTTTAAAAACACACAAGCGAAACAACATCAATCAAATAGCGCCGTTGCCGGGGATGGCGTAGTATTTTCTTTTTGCAATTTCGGGTTAATATAAATTGAAAAATCATAAAAACTGAAAAATAAAAAAATATAAAAAATTTATCATCTTTTTATTGTTTGAAGGGTGTTTCGTGAGAATTTTGCAGGATCGACGAACGAGTTCGGATCTGGAAAAATCCAGAGAGCGAAACAAAAACTGAAGATCTGAACAACAGAGGATTGCAACAACAGAGAAGTAGAAAAAATCTCGGGACTTGAACCGCTCAATCCACTGCGCTTCCGCCGCCAAAAGAGCATTGCCGCCGTGGAACCGCGGTCCTGGAGTGACGTCAGCACGCGAAATCCCACTGTAAGTCTCCTCTGTTCCTTCTCTGCAACCCCAATATCTCCTCTGTAAAAATTTTCTACGGGATTCTTTGCGCTAAAAATCTCTCCCCTTCTCCAATAATTGATCTAGTGCAGGATTCTTTGCGCCGCGCTTAAAATAAAATTGTTTGCAACTGATTGTTTACTGCTTTGCATATTTTAATTAACTCTAAGGGGCTTGACACCAATCCAGATTGGGTGGGGATTTCATCACCCTTTCCAGGACCCCAGAAATCAGGTAAGGCATAATGCATTGACCATCATTTAATTAAAAAATATTAGACTCAGCCCTAAATATTTCGTGCTCAATAGGACAAAGGAATAGTTGTAGGCATCGACCGTTGATCCTAACCTGACTTTGTGGTGTCTAGGCAAGTGTGTCTAAGGCGAGTGTTTACTTAATTAGGCCCACTACTTACGTAGTGGAGAACCACCCACTTACCTGGCATTTACCTGGCCACAATTGGCGGTGAAGAGGCGGTTTGAGGTCCTACCTCTTGCCCTTTGGAACAGTTAGGAGCTGTCTAGCTGACCTAGGTGACCCTAGATCTAGGCCTGATTGTGCATTTGTGGTTGGTTGAACGTGTGTCTAAGCCTTTTATCGAATATCTTTTTTTGCAAAAAGCTCCACATATAAAAAAAGGAAAGATCTTTACAAAAAATTGCAACTTGTCGCTAAGAAATCCGTGCACCCTACTTACACCCACTTTCTGCTCATTGACGTTTTCTTACCCCCACATTCTGTTTTTCACTTTTTGACTACACTACCTCTTTAGTGTATGTCCGGTTGGACTAGAGACACTAGCGCCCGATTAGTCCGTGTCTCGTTGGTACCGACCGACGACGCTTTCGACTCCGAAATCGAAATTCCTTCCACTTCCTTACCTTCACCTTCACATTCTTCATTTTCTAAGGAGATGTCGGGATTTAATCCTAACAACACCTTACCCACGGGACTGATTCCACCTCCGCTAGGTGCGAATAACCCGCAACACCCGCCTGTTGAAGCGCCCCAACGAATCGCGCTCCAGGATCTTTTCTATCCTGTCCGCACCGCTTTACCTACTTGTCTTTCACTCCCACCGGCAAATGGGGACAATTTTGAGATCAAACCCCACTTCATCAATATGTTGCTAAAATTTCACGGATTGGAATCCGAAGATGCCTATATCTTCATAAACAAATTCCAAAACGTTTGCACAATGATGAAAACAACCCAACTTTCAGATGATGCTATAAGGCTAAGGGTCATTCCTTTCACCTTATGTGACTTAGCCGAGAAGTGGTTATACAGCACAGCATCACATTCAATTAAAAATTGGAAAGAGTTTGTTAAAGCTTTTCTTAAAAAGTTTTATCCACATCACAAGACCGCGAGAATTCGCAATGAGATTATTCAATTTTCCCAGCTTCCTTTTGAACCCTTTTGGAAGTGTTTTGAAAGATTCAAAGACCTATTTGTTCAATGCCCTCACCATTGTATCGAGAATTGGCAACTTTGCCAAACTTTATACGAAGGATTGAACCCAGCAATGAAGCAGTTGCTGGAAACCATTTGTCAAGGTCACTTTCTAACCAAATCTAGTGAGGAAGCTTGGCAGTTTCTCGAGGATCTTGCTGAACAAACACTTCAGTGGGAAAGTACTAAGACCACCTCATCTTCTTCTATTGGTCAGTCTAGGGTAGGAATACATCAATTAGATATGTTGATTGCAATGAAGGCCGAGATGGCCGCACTTATGAAAAAGCTAGAAGCAATTGAGACCAAAATCTCATCTCCTTCTCCTGCCCCTGCTTTACCCCCACGAACTGTTTGTGCTTGTTGTTCGGATCCATCACATCTTACCGAAGAGTGTCCTTACAATCCACCTGTTCAAGGACACGATCAAGTCAATGCTGCCTTTCAGCAACGAAAAAGAAATGATCCATACTCTTCGACTTATAATCCGTGTTGGAGGAGTCACCCACATTTTGCTTGGAATCAAAATCAACAATTCCAAGGAAACAACAACTTTCAAAGGCCTCCTCCTCCACAACAACAAGTACGACAACAAATTCAATACCAGCAACCTTTCCAACCACAACCTTACCCAAACCAAATGACCAATTTTGTGCACAACAACTCTTACCCTCCAAACAATTTTGTTCAACCAAATGATGATAAGCTTACCTCATTAGAAAGAAATCTAGATGCGTTTCTCAAATAATCTACACAATCCGCAGCAAGGTTAAAGACTTCCATTCAGTCTTTGGTGTACAACAATGCTTCACACGATCAAAGCATCAAATCTATTGAGGCACAAATTGCACAACTAACAGCTGCGTTAAGCGAGCGGGAAAAGGGAAAGCTTCCATCTCAACCATTGCCAAATTCCGGTCACACACACAACGCACATGTTGCATATGAACAACAAAATTATAATGTAAATGTTGTGACTACGTTGAGATCTGAAAAAGTGTTGCATAATAATGTGGGTAATAGTGATGATACCCCCGCCGGTGGTTCTTCTTCATCTTCTTCTTCTCCATCATCTTCTTCTTCATCTTCATCTTCTTCGTTAGAGCCTATTCTTCATTCTTCAAAAGGCTCTTCTTCTTCTGATCCGAATGGACCCACATCTCACTTCACGAACACACCCATACTTGGATCCGTTCCAACTCCACATTCTACTCCATAGACATTGGACTCAACAGATTTTCAAAATGCTTCATTTCCAAACAGGTTGAGATCCAATAAACCAACTCCACAAATGGAGAAGATTGTGGAGTTATTTAAACAGGTTAGCATAAATATACCTCTCTTGGATGCAATCCAACAAGTCCCTTCTTACGCGAAAATCTTAAAGGGCTTATGCTCCTTGAAGAGAAAGTCTCAGATACCCAAGAAAGTGCTAGTAGCTAGTGCCGTGAGCAATGCTATTAACCAACGTCAACCCTTATCCCAAAAACGAAAGGACCCTGGCTGTTCTACAATTTCAATAACAATTAGGGATAAGAACATCAATCGAGCACTTTTAGATCTTGGGTCTAGTGTTAACCTGCTTCCCTACTCCGTGTACGAGCAATTAGGTGTTGGAGAGTTGAAACCCACTCATTGTACTCTCCAAATGGCTGATCGATCAATCACCCATCCTATGGATGAGTTAGAGGATGTGTTGATCAAAGTAGGGGACTTCATATTCCCCGTTGATTTTATTTTTATGGACACACAACCTGTTGCTAACCCACGGAACCAAATTCCGGTGATCCTCGGTCGACCATTTTTGGCCACTTCCAATGCCGTAATAAATTGTCGCAATGGCTCTATGACTCTATCTTTTGGAAAGATGTCTAGTGAGTTCAATATTTACAAGATTGGAAGTCTGCCCCCCGTGCCTAAAGCTAGTACACGAGAAGTTTGCTCGATTCACAAATCACGCAGGAGAACTGCGAGCTTGAAAAATTTCTGTTTGATGACAACAGTTTTGACGCCACTAGGGCGTCCCTCCTTGAATCTAACACAGTTGGCACATCCGATATTGATTATAAATGTTTCACTTTTTCGGACGATTTTGACGACTCACCGCCCGAATATGAGTCCTTTGAATTTTTGGATGAGTTAGTTGAACCATCCGATTCGGTTGTTTGCAGTGATTTCGAACCATTGTTGGAATCCTTTGAGTTCGAGATAGCCTCCCCAATTTTACCTTCAATTGTTTCGCTTCCGAAACTCGAACTCAAGCCTTTGCCGTCTCACCTTAAATATGCTTATCTAGGTGAGAATGAGACCTTTCCCGTTATCATATCGGCATCTCTAGCTCTCGAGGAAGAGAAAGCCCTTTTAATGGTCTTACAAGATAACCGGCAAGATTTCGGCTGGACTATAGCGGACATCGAGGAGATTAGTTCCCTCATAATTAAATATCATATGCATATGATGGATGATGCCAAGTCAATGAAGGATCCACTGAAACATCTCGGGGATTGTGTGGATAATCAAGCTCCTCCTTTAGAAGTTGAACCACCCCCTTTTCTTTTAATAAGCTACGAGAATGCCAATATTCCACTGATTTCTGATCATTCACATTCTCGTTTTGATTCATCATCACCTCCTATCTCTTCACTTCCACGTACATACAGACATTTTCCATACCACCACTTATCTCTTCCCCACTTCTTCTTGGCTTGGTACAACATGCTTTTCCACCGACCGATACTCTACACAGATAAATTTTTCAACTGGTTGGTGTTGACTTTTGGTCTTTGCAAAGTTTGGGATTGAGTTGTAACATTGTTTAACATAAGTTTGGGGGGACCTTTTTGTATATATATTTTGTTTTTCTTTTAACAATAAAAAAACTATAAAAAAAAATAAATGGGGGAGTGCCGACAATTTTGACCCTCTTGGTGTAGCCTGACAGTGAGGACACTGTCAAGTTTAAGTTTAGGGGTGTGCTCGGTAAGCTTTCTTCCTTCGCATTCATATGTACATTTTTGCATTTGCATACTTATTTTAAAACCCATAAAAATTTAAAAAATTTAAAAAATTTTATAAAAATTAAAACATTCAATTTTGGCCTTAATTGACTTGAGTTTGCCAAATAGGTTAACTAGTTAGGAAAAACTAGATCCTAAACTTAGTAAATTAAAAACCCTAAAAATAACCTTTGTTAAAATTTAACGGTAGAAAGTATGTCTTTGTAGTTTATTTAGAAATAGGCAAATTTCTAGTTCACTTCTTGGGCTAAGTTAAAACAAGGGAAAGGTATTGATATTTTTATTAAAGTATAAATCTGAAAAATAATTCCTAAGCTTAAGTCTAAATCCTGAAAATATATACCCTACAATTTGCACAAACACGAACCTTGAAACTTGGAATAATAGAAGAGACCTTGAAATGCTCTTGTCTAAAGTCCTTAGTATAAAGGGAAATAAAATAAAAATACAAGTGTGAATAAAAAAAATGAACACTGGTTTTTGTAATTACTTAAGGCTGCTTTAATAGAAAAAATATTTAGCGAGGGTGCTTCATCACCTAGTGCCTTAGACCAACTGGTTTGGGAGTCACTGCTAAAAGCCTTAGGGATTACAAGACTAGGAATTACGCCTTAATGTGCAAACACATTTGGTAATCGGTCGTTGGTACCTCAAGAAGTATTAACGGTCGCATGAAGAATGTGTGAGCAATTTCATCTAAAAATTCATAAATTAAAAAGTACTTTGGACGATAGACAAGAGTATAATAACTTGATTTGAATTTCCAAGTGTAGGGGTGATATATACACACGTAGGGGTATGTAATTGGGGTTTGGATGAGAGATAGGAATGAAACATAGGACTTATATCTTTAATAGAGATGATAAAAATTCCTAAGTTGAGATAGAATCCTAGAAGGAAAACTTAAAAGATGCCAAAAGATAAGTAAATTCACAAGAATATATATAATCTTAAGTTAAATGATAAGAAAGCGTGAAAAATACGGGTGGATAATTTACGAGTCGAAGATAATAGAGTTCCTTGTTAGAAAACCTAATTGGAGAATAAAAGTTAATAAGCCGAATTGATAGGATTTTGTAGGTAGTATCCGCTGAAAACCCTCAGGAGACAACACTCCTCCTACTAGGGACACCTAGAGCTTTAACGGCTTGTTGCACGAGCTCAGTGCAATCGCGTTTCCCTGCGAAAGTGAGGCTAGGTCTTTTTCAAGAATAAAAACTAGGTTTGCTCGAGGACGAGCAAAAGATAAGTTTGGGGGTAATTGTTCGTATCATAATTTTGCATTATTATGTTCCCCATTCTTAGTCATTTTACAAATAAACATGTGCTTTTGACCCATGTCTGCTACATAGTTGCAGGTTATAGGTTCTCGAAACAAAAACAGTAAAAAAGATGAAAAGATGATACAAAAGTGAAACTACGACCGACAAATGGAAGAATCTTGATCAAGCCTACAGTTTGAAGGCTAAATGAAGATCAATGAACAAGTTCACAAAGCACAAAGGCAGAGCAAGGTTCAACACCTCGACACGAAGCGAACGGTAAAAGTCCACTACATTATTCACTGTGGAGATCTGGAAGAGAACTAGAAGACATTCTGAAGAACCAACTGAAGAAACAGGAAGACAAATACAACCAGAAGCAGCACAGCAAAAAGCAGACAACAAGCCTCCTTTTTGGCCGCGGATCCGCTTCCAAACATGGCACTTGGCCGCGGTTCCGCGTCCGTGTTGAGCCCGGGCCGGTGGAAACTTCTGTAGCGGCTGGCGGCGCGTTGACTAGTCTTCCTAGGGTATATTTGTAAAAGCAGATGTGTGTCGATTGTAACCCTAGGGTTTCTATGCTCTATAAATAGAAACCCTAAAACTTGTTTTAGGTGATGCCTCTTTTTATTTCATCTATTCAGAATTCTAAATTCGGTGTAAATGTTTGAAGAGAGCCATAAAATAAAGTAAGGTTTTTTTTATTTCATTGCCCTAGTTAATTTTCATTCTGCCTTAGTATAATTTTTCTTATCTGCCCTAGTTAGATAGTTAGAAAATGTTAATCATTCCCTAATGAGTGAGTAATTCCTCACTTTTTAGGGTTAGGAATAGGGAAGGCTTGAGAGATGAAAATATCTCACTCCTTTCTTGCCCATCACATATAATTAATAGGACTCCATGCATACATACACACACCGCTCCCTACGGCACCCTATCCCACGAGGTAGCGGTGATCGACCGGTTGCGTATGTTTTCCATGGAGGTTAGGGTAATAATTAAGAAAGGAAGGACAAGGACCTAGAGAAAGAAACATCGTTTCTTCTCGATGGTACTAATCCCCTTTATTAATTATTACCATAACACCTAAAGAGATCTAAATTAGAGCATTGAAAGCGGTGAGGAAATCTTCAATTTCCAAACTTAACATAAACCTAACCCTAGCAAGATTCTAATCCTAGTTTAAATCAGTTTAGTTTTTAGTGATAATCCATCCACACCGTTTGGAATTAACTCGTTAGACCAAATTAGAAAATACACAACATCCCTGTGGACCGACCCGTACTCATCAGCTAGCTACCAAGCGACGCCGTTCTTGATTGCGGTAAAATTATTCTTTGATTAATCTTTTAAAAACGCACACGCGAAACAACATCAATCAGACCCTGTGTTCAAGCGCATGAAATGATGTAGTGCGCTCCGCATTCTCTCTTCGGAAGCAGCAGGTTCGACCAAAAAAGCCTCAAGTAGGACGCCCTGATTGTAACCTAATTGCTGGGCGAAGTGATGCGGGTTATACCTCATGAATAAAGCCGAGTCATTCATCTTGAATACAAGAAAGCCCGGTCGGATGGAGTACAGATGAAGAATCTCCCGATCCTTCAAGACAGAGACCCCATCTTTAAATATGTCCTATAAGGACAGCACCGTCTTCCTCGACTCTTGGCCGACGGTCAAAACTTTATCAGTAAAGGACATGCTAGCCCCAACCGTGCGTGGGCGAAGGAGCAAGCCTCTAGCTTCCCGTTGCGTCGGAGTCACGATAGAAGCGCCAACCAGTTGCATGATCCGAGGAAACCTGCACCTGTCATAAAAACTCGGCCTCTTATGGATTCCAAAGACGTCTAGCATGTGTAACTCGAGCCATGACGTGAAATAATGCATCGGGAAATTTACCGACTGCACCCCTGGCTCAGTGGTATCAGCTGCCAAGCTAAGGCCGTGGTACATATGGGCTAACCCAGCAATTCCCACAGCCACCTGTATCCCGGCAACCATTCGATGCGCAGGATAGAAGACGGATGGTCTCATACGGCGAGGGTGCATAGGAAGCGCAAACCAAATCAGCTACAACCCAAGGAACCCTAAAAAGAACGTTTCTTCATCGATCCCAGGAGCCGCCAGCTCTGTAAAAGGGATAACCGGGGTATCGGGTAGAAAGAAGCTTTTCTGATCTACCTCCGCCGCCGGCAGATTACCTAAACCCAAGCCAAAGGGGTCGTCAAGACTGGAAAATTTATCGATTTCTTCCTTCAACATTTCCGGGTGAAGAAAATCAGCAATAAAAGCCGTAAAATTAATTCCACGACCTTCGTATGCGAGAGAGAGGTTTTCATACATATTCAACACTTTTATCAAGCTCTGAAATTGATGTTGAATAACATTCTTGGGAGTAAGACCCATTACCATGGATTTGGTAGCGAAAATATACTCATCCGGGGGAAGCAATTCCTCATAATGTTCCCCCCTAACGGGTAAACCTGAGACCTCTGCAAACTCCTCCAAGGAAATGGAAACTTCTCGATCTGATAGGAGGAAGGTGTGGGTTGGAATGTTCCACTGTTTCAGAAATGCCCTGAACCACCATGTAGGGGGGTGGAATATTGAAAAAAAGAAGCATAAACGGCGGAATACAATCCGAGCTTCATCAACTGTGATTTCCTCGCTGATAAGATATACCGGGCCTACTGCAAATATCCGGCTGGGTGACGGGGAGTTAGTCATACATTGTATGGCTGTCCCCAAGGACGCGACTCGCCTTGACATATGCGTCGCCCTAGGATGTCCAAAGCTCCTGGCGGCTGCACGGGTATTGCGGAGATAGAAGGCCGAAGGAGACCTTCCGAAGTCCGGTTGACCTCCTCCACAGTGTAATTTATCGGAGGCGCATATGCATAAGCAATTGCTGAAATAGGCTCCGAGGGTGTCACATAGGAAAAGCTCCGTCGGCCCATGATAATTTGGTCATACCATCTACCCCATAAATGAAGGCTCTTATGCTCCGGGTCATGGTCTTTTGTCAACGCAAAAACCTCACGGTCAACGCATGCTTCAAGGAACCCGCCTTCTGAGCGAATGAACGGGAAGGAGGTATCGGAAGACATAATGCCTGTGTGAAAAAGAGTGAATTTTCAGCTGCCCATGCTATAAATTAAATTCTATTACAAAGTACTATGAGTCCGTACCGCACTGCAATGCAGTTAAAAGGGACCAAAGGGGACCCACAAAATTTAGATGACAGTTCATCATTAATAAAACAGCCTCATCATTGTATAAGGCTGTCATTAAAAGAGGAAATCCTCAAGAGATTCTCATTAAATGAGAGAAATCCCTCGGGCAGAGGAGTAAAACTCCCATTGAGAGCAGCGCTCTTCACTAGACAGACATCTATCAAAGTCTAATGATGAAGGAATAAAATTCCTCAAGAAGAGCCTCGCTCTGAGAAGATGATCCATAAAAAATAAAATTTCATTTTTTGATCTTCAAGATCCATGAACAAACTCTTAAGAGTTCTTCTATATGATCTAAAAGGAGCAAAGCTCCATTGATGGATTAAAAAGTTATAAGTAAAATCCTTTCTGAGAGTAAAGCTCTATTAATGAAACCCTAAATGGGTTTTCTTTAGATCAAAGATCTATGAAGAGCAAGGCTCTGTTAATGGGTAAAACCCTAATTTATTAAAAGATCTTAACTTTACCTAAATTTTGACAGAGTTTTACTCTTAAAAAGAAAGTTTAAAACAGGAGAGCTATGCTCTGTGGGAGAATGAAATTCTCAGAAGTGAAAATTCTCAAGAAGAAGATGAAAATCATCCAAGGGACCAAAGATCCTATTTATAGGCATTGAAACGCTTCTTCAACTTATGAGTTGATCCGAGGGCGCAGATGTCGCCACCATTACACTCACGTGTGCGCCACGTGAGCGCAACGGTAGGGGAGGGGGGCATTTGTTTCCCCCAACCAGAGCAAAGCTCTGTTTTAAATTCAAAATTTCAAAATTGAAACAACGCTTCAAATTCAGCGCTAAGCGCGCTGCGCGCCACGTGTCAGACACAGACGCGCTAGCGCCAGGTGCACTGCGCCCTAGGCAGTGCACCCCCAATCAGAGCAAGGCTCTGTTTTAAAATTTCAAAACTCAAAAGTTGAAATAACGCTTCAGATCCAGCGCTCTGCGCTGCGCGCCACGTGTCAAAAACGGGTGCGCTAGCGCAGTTGCGCTGCGCGCCACGTGTCGAACGTAGGTGCGCTGGCGCAAGGTGCGCCAGCGCTAGAATTAAAAATTCCCCACCGTTAGATCAAAAGATCTAATAATAATAAATTATTAATTAATCAGAATTAAAATTCTGTTATGGAAAGATCTTTCCAATCTTATTAAAACAAGAAGATTATTTTCTGCAATGCAGAAGCCCTAAGATCAAAGATCCAACGGTGGGAAATATCCCCAAATCAATCAGAGAAAGATCTCTTTAACTGATTTAACAAATCAATTGGCCCTATATAAAGGCCCCAAGACTCTAAGTTTGAGATAGAGAAACCCCCTTACAAACTTTGAGAAAAACTCAAAGAGAAAGAAGAGCAAGCTCTTAGAAAAAGAAGATCATTTTTTCAAGGTAAAGAATTAATTCTTGAACAACAGAGATGAAATCATCTCATTAAAAAAGAAGAACTATCTTCTTAAAGGATCACAGATCTACAAAAGACCAAGGTCTTTGATATAAAGAAAAAGATCAAAAGATCTAATCATAAAAATAAAAGAAGTATTTACTTCATTCGCAGATCCTTGATCTACAAAGGCAGAGCCCTTTTATAAACAAGAAATTTTGTTCTTGAAGCTTGAGGCAAAGCCTCCTTTAAAAGAAGAACATAAACTTGTTCTCTGATCACAAATTTGATCAGATGCGCTTTGCGCTACTGAACAGTGCCTTGCACTCATGAACTGCGCTTTTGCGCTCCTTGGACCGGCGCTCAGCGCCAAAACGTGCCACGTGTCAATCACAGATACAACTTGTAGTTTGCACTTCTGAAACAGCGCACTGCGCTCATGGGCTGGCGCTCAGCGCCAAGCGTGCCACGTGTCACTCACTGGTGCGCCATTAAACTAGCGCAATGCGCTCATAAATTGAAAGCGCAATGCGCTCATAAACTGACGCTTAGCGTAGAGCGTGACACGTGTCCTCTTCGTGTGCACTACTCGGCAGAAGTGCAATACGCTCTTTAATTGGCACAAAGCGCCTGGCGCGCCACGCGGCGCACTGTCAGAACACACTTTGTTCTGATAAATGCTATGCATTCAATGCAAGACAAAAGATGTCAGGATATAATGCTTAGCATTACTAAAAGGGCCGAGCCCAAGTAAAGGCTCAATAGCCAGAATAACAAAATGTTAAACATTTTTGTTGGAC
Organism: Agapanthus africanus; assembly: GCA_030015575.1. Taxonomy (NCBI): domain Eukaryota; kingdom Viridiplantae; phylum Streptophyta; class Magnoliopsida; order Asparagales; family Amaryllidaceae; genus Agapanthus; species Agapanthus africanus. The sequence continues at coordinate 951,176,058 of CM057337.1, forward strand.
TTAGCCCAACATTGGCCATAAGTCCTCAACTCATATCAACTGAGCCCATATGCTCATAAACCATTTAACAGACTTTAGTCCCAAATTGAACTATAGATCTCCCAACCAACATTGGTTCAAGGGTACATCTCTGAACTCTTCTGATATTTGTCGTTGTAATCCTTCAATGTCTTCAGAGAGGTGACGGGTCCTGACAGCCATACACTCCACAGACTGTGATGTCTTTAAACTGGACTGTGGGGTCCTTAAACCAATGGACTACGATATCCTTAACCTGGACTGTGGGGTCCTTAAACCCATGGACTACGATGTCCTTAACCTGGACTGTGGGGTCCTTAAACCCATGGACTACGATGTCCTTAACCTGGACTGTGGGGTCCCTTTAAACCCACTGACTATGATGTCCTTAACCTTGGACCACTATGTCCTTAAACTAGAAATCGACCGCAATGTCCCTAAACTAAACAATAGAGCCCAAATGCTCTTTTGTTGGATCTAAATGATCTTGTTAAGTTGATCTTAGTCTAAAATTAGACTAACGTGTCCTTAACAAACGTTGAGTCGATCTTAGTCTAAAATTAGACTAATGTATCCTTAACAAACGTTTAAGCTGATCTTAGTCTCAAATGAGACTAACATATTCTTAAACCCAAACCAAAACCCAAATCTAAGAAGATACAGATTCGGACTAACCCACGCCCTATGGGCGACAACATAAATTAATCTCCATATACAATCCACAGGCAACCAAAAACAAAACAAACACATACGACACGAAGTGATCATCTGGAGAAGGAGAAAGTTGTTACCGCGATGCGGTAGCGTAATTAACTGCAAGGGCTTGCGCTTGCAGGGAAGAGCGTCCCCACAATCAAAAACCCCTCAAACGAGGGGGAATCTGACGAAGTCTGCTATATCGGCCGCATCCATTTAAACTTTCGATACATGGTGCCATAAATCAACTTGGCATCTTTAGAGAGGTGGACGGATGGCATCTTTAGAGAGGTGGACGGATGGCACCAATTAGCATCTGCCCTGAAATTCAGGCAAGACGTCCGATGTGTCTTCGCCCGCGTCTTACGGCGGGGAACACCTATGTGTGATACGTGCGCCGTTTTGGTTTTCGTGCACGATTTCGGTTTACGATACTTTGTGTTTATATGTGTAGGCACCCTCGCGTGGACTTCGGACGATAAGGACGAGCATGGAGACATCGACTTCGGCAAGCAAGGATCAAGGTGGGTAGATATATATCTACGGGGGAAGTCGGGTGGACGGCGTATAGCACCCCCGCAGTTTCGTAGTGCAAAATACCAATACGTTATATTATATATATAGATATGTGTATTGCGATACGTGGATGATTATCAGACAGGTTTTAGATGTTCATGGGTTAGTTTTAGTGTATTAGAAGTAACTTAGTTTAGCTTCTTAGTCGCGAAACCCTAGAGTAAAGTTTTGCACACACACACGCATACATTTGTTTTACTTATACGTATATGTGGATATATATATATACATATATACATATACGTATGTGAGTATGTGTGTGTATATATATATGTATGTATACATATACATGGATAATGAGGATAGTACATGGTACTTGGAGATGAGTCGATGTGATTGGGCGTGATGCCACTAGATCGGTAATGTGATTTGGTTCGTATTATGAGATACGACATGATATTATAGCGGATCTTTAGGCGATGTGTTTTCATACACACGCATATATATGTTGATGGTATCAGAGTGTACTAGATTTTAGATATGTACCCCTAATTCAAGATATGATGATAAGGATACCAGATGAATAATGAGATAAACGTGATATTCGACCCGTACCTAGATTTGGGATGCCGTATGATGGATTTACCGTACGAGATATAATTATGATGATTGATCCGCATTCTTGACTCGAGGATGTCATATTATATATTTTATCGTACGTGATACTATTGAGGCGGGATTGCCGACTACTAGATATATTTATCGACTCAGACTCAGGTGGTTTTCCTTACCCTTTCAACTAGTCTGTTAGTTTATTCCTGTAGTTTACTTAGTAGATGCTAGGCTGGACACGTGTCATACTTATTTCAAAACTAACGAATCATGAGTATTTTAAAGACAGGCCAAGAGATTCTACGGATATTTCAAAGGACGTACCTTTTCTTAAAAACACCGTAGCCCCTATTTTCTAAACACCACGATTCGTGTTATTTCAAATGACAAAACTGTATGACTTATATATATATATATATATTTATATATATTGTACATTCTTTATTGTTGTGTTTACTATTCATTTTCCGTATGTTCTTGCTATTCGCATCGCATTGAATGCTTAAATGTGTTTTCATAGTTATTATAAAATCATGATGTCAGGACACCAGCACCATTACCGATGATGCGTATGCTCCATATACATCTGCTTTCCAGCTCACACACATCATCATCGGTAATTGTCATGTCACGTACACATTAGAAAACACTATTTCATTAGTATGAATTGCTAGCTGATAGTTTCGACATAGTACTAGTACACTTGTTTTTAAATGATAGCTTAGACATTGCATTTATTACCGTGATATCTCATGCATGTGTATTTTCATTTGTCATGCAATATTATGGAACTTATTACCGGTATTTCATTATTTATTTACCCTTGAGATTGGGATTTTGGATTTCCATGAGATTTCTGGATTTGGAGAAACCGCAAGGATTTTATAAACTTATTATCATTTTAAAAATAGAAATTTGCTGTTTTCTCATGATATGATTTGAGAGGAGTCCACCATGAGTTTTCTCGGCTCTTGAGCGATATCATACACCCGATTCGAGGAGGAAGAGAAACCGTCTGTGGGTGCATGGTGGACCCGGTGCGGTACCCCGGGGTGAGAAGGTCGCAGATGATGGCGTTGAGCCCGGCAGGGAAGCACTACCGACCGGTGATTTTATTGTGACTCGACGGGTATCCGGAGGATACCGATCGGAGTATAGGCCTGTCCGGATTGCTGGAGCCTGAGGTATTGAATTTGATGATACGGGCCAGTCCGGATTGCCGGAGCCCGAGATATTGAGATACCGAGACATATATTTTGTGTCGATGCTAGACACTAATTTCCTGTTGATTTCATTGATGATACTTCGATTTTTATATAAAAATCTCACTGAGATAAGAAAACATTTTTCTCATTTAGATGTATTCTGTTTTCATACATTCATACATCATACATGATATGTTGCTACCTGAGGCACTGACACGAGCACTTGGTATTACACTTGTATAGATGTTTACCCTGGCCATTAGCAGATGTTTCAGGTTATATATATTGTATGGATATTGGTATGACCTAGGATAGGGTCATACATGCGATTTCTGCTCGGTGATGTTTTTCTACTCATGAGTTGACAACTCACCCCGTTGTGCCACAGTTTCTTGCAGGTTTTGCCGTACAGGTTTCCTTGGCGGCTTGCTGGCACACTGCTTCTTTCCGGGTGATTGCTTTGGTAGGTGAATTCACTTGCATCGTGACCACCATTGTATTTTATTTATTTATTCAGTTGTATCTAGTAAACTCCATCAATCAGACTTGTATAAATTTATAGACTTAGAAGACTAGTGTATATTCTTTTGACCTTAGAGTCGCGCGCTGTATTATTATAGTTTATCACTAATTTTCTTCAGGATATTTCTTTTTCTTGCTGAGTTTGATCCTCGCCCTTCGGCGTTGTATATTATATTGCTTGCGTGGTTGTGACCGCCAATTGGCGAAGAGCTAGCTCCCGCTTGGGGATACCTTTATATTATGCATGTTTGTACCCGTTTGGGGCCAGTATTTACAAAGGAAGCTCTGACGAAATTTTTGGAAAAGACTTGACGTTTTAAAAACACATACTACGGCTCAGTTTGTTAAAACACTTGCTTTTAAACTAAGTTTTTCCTTTACTCTCTTTTCAAATGGTTTAGATTTCTGGGCTTTTGGCTTAATTGAATTAGATGGGGTCCTATAGATTTCATATGATTCAAGTTCCAGTCATGTGCTATTTTGGATCGTGACAAAGTTGGTATCAGAGCACTAAATTTAACCTTGGTTCGCATCTATGTTTGACTATGCGAAGTCTAAAGCGTATATTTATTCGGAACCTAGGCTTGACCTTACGGAACTTAAACTTGGTTGAGGAGGTATTAGACCCGAACTTTCGTCGCATAGGTTGACCTTGGTTGATGGAGTAGGTGACTTAAGTAGAGTGACGTACCGTGTGTATGTTCCGCGGCATACTTACGATATACTACTCCGCTTAAGAAGCCTTAGGATGTACATTTCTTTGCACAGTATTATATTCATTTCTATGATCTATCCTCATCGATATCGGTTGGTGATTTGTTACCACGATTACATAGGCAGAGAGAGCTGCGGCTGGAGTTGCGGTCAGCACGAGCTCGTCTTGGACGAGGACTGACCAGGATGTATTCCGGTGACACACGATTGTATAGATGCGTCGTTTTATTGTGTTTTTCGCGCCATGAGCATTTGATGGATTGTTTTTACCAAGATTTCTCGAATGTGCAGATCAGCACCAGAGGATCGGGCCACTGTTAGAGGCCAGCCAGAATGTGATGACTGTCAATACACCGATTATTCTTGATGACTGAGGCACTGTTCAGCGTGCGGACGAATGATTCAGTTGTTGCTACGACTGACGAGATATCGCCCCAGATGTTTGAAGCTAATGTCGCTCGAGTTATAATTAAAGATATGATAGAAGATCGCTAGTCACCCAAGGAGGAATGATTAGGACTTGTGGTTCGTTGCATACCCCGATGCGAGGTCATCAGATTGATTGATTCCAGCTAGAGAAAACTTCACGCAGGTACGTTGAGAGTCGATAGAAGACGATCGAATGTCAGAAACTGATTTTTCCAAGTTTAAAGTATTCGGAAAAACATGCAAGTAATTCTGTGGACCCTCAAGAAGAATGAAACTCTAACTCGATATAATGACCATGGGAACGCTTTGGAACCATAGGGTTTGCGGCAGTTCCGCGGTGCCATTAATAAGGCTTGGGTTTTCCCATCTATGGTTGGTCCATATGTACTATGGCTTGTACTGAATATTATTAAATTGTACTCAAGAGTTGAGCTCTTGGGGGATTATCGAATTTTGACGAATCGATCGAAAGGTTCGACGTCATTCGGATATCATGTGATGGGATACATTACTTAGGAGACTCCAGATACGAGTATAACCGTTGGAGCGCAGTCCATACAGCCACAAAGAGACGAGTCTGAATCGGTCGACATTAGAGAAAAGTGGAGTAAGAGGTTCGTACGAGATTTTGATGAGATGACGTTCCACTCCGCTGACATCAGAGATGTGATACGCATGCAGAGGCGTTGTATATGGATATATCTTTCAGAAGGAGTCGTGATGAGAGTGCAGCCGTTCCGGAACAAGAAATTTATTTAGTAAAGGATGATGACTTCTGAGCAGTTTAGCAGAAACAAGATTTGGGAGAGACCTTGACAGAACCTTTCTGGAATACTATACGAGAAGACTTGGACCAAAGATTAGTCGTATTGTGCACACGTAGTAGGCCAGAGTTCGGCATCGTCGACAAGATATGTTATGAGTAACCATGACAGTTGGCCAGAGATCTTTAGAGGATGTGCCAGAGCGGAACTGTTTCCGCCATTTTGGGATTTCGGTAATTTGGGCGATTTATTTGCATGATTGAGATTTGGACACCACAGTTGCACTTGACTTCGATTTGATGTCATTCGATATGTTGATTTTGATTTCATGCCTATGATATGCATGTGATTTAACTTGTGCTTTCGGCATAATTTTCATGCACTTTTAGTATTTTGATTCAGTTTTGTGCATGCTGATGCACATGGTTGTGAGATTTTATACCACAGTATACCTGATTTGGATTGAGGTTGTTGTATACCGTCGATTTCGATTGTGATATTCGATATTGTATTCGTGCACCTTGTGCACTTGATTTGGATTCTTGCGCATGCTTGGGCGCTTGATGCGATTTTGGTGCACATCAGATGCACTAAATCGGGATTCTTCGTGTATATCAGATGCACCTGATGTTGCTGTCAGGCACACTCGTTGCCCTTGGCAGGTGTTTTCATGCACACCCGTTGCACTTAGAGTTGGTTTCTGTGCATATGTATGGCACATTCATTGATTTCTATTCCCGTGTGCACCAGACGCACGTGGCATTCTTATGCACATTTTGGGATTGGTTTCTTGGAGCAGTATGTTTTATGATATTTATTATTTGGTATAGTAGCTGAGCAGGACCAGTCCGAGTACAGTACCAGAATATATTTTTGCATGAATTGATATTTATTGAAGCGATTTCCAAAAAGAAGCTATAGTCTCAGTATTTACCTACGTGTCCGAGATGACACACAACATTAACAAAGGAAACCTTTCTAAATTATTTTTCAAAACGGCGGGACGAGTATGTTAAACAAAGGGTATATATATATACATAATTATTTTCTTACAATAGACGTCCGCCACTGTGCCGTGATACGCGCATTGCACAGCAATATGAAAGGTTTGGCATGCATTTCTTTCAGATGTTTTGACGAGTTTACAACAATGCATACTATGTACATGTTACAGTTTTGATGTATATCATGTTGGTTTTCATATTGGACTTTGACATTGGTGTCTTCACCATAACTCCGATGATTGCATGATACTTGACGGAGTTTGATTTTTTTTATATACACTCGTTTTTCATGTGCATGCATTGCGCCACGATATGTTTTATGTATTTATGATTTCGGAGCCCCGACGACTTGATCATTTTACTGAAATGTTTAGTATTTGAGAGGTTTAAATTTAAATTCGGGGACCGAATTTATTTAAGGTGGGAAGACTGTAACATTTCAGAAAAATAAAATATTATTTTTGGGAATTTAAATAATTTAAATAATAAATATTATGAATATTTTAACGATACGGTATAATTAAATACCGATAAATTGGGAAATATTTGGAAATTATGTTAATTATTAAATTTGAAGAGATAATAAGAATGGAGAATCCTTAGATTTTTATATAATTAATTATATTCCATTTTATGCTAATCGCAATTAAATATCACTAATCGCGCATTAAACTTGATTTGTGCACATGACATGCACAATGTCATATTTCACATTTTTACATTTTCTACCATGACTTTTTATTTTTCTAAGCATGGATTTGTTTTTGAAAATGAAAAGGAAAGGAAAATGAAAAGATAAAGAAAAGAAAAGAAAAATGAATAAAATATTGAGGTATGGACAAGAGAGAGAGAGAGGTGAGGGGTCTTCATTGACCATGGCTCTTTGTTAATCATTCGTCATCTTCATCATTTCTTTCTCCCCCTCATCTCCATGGCTGCCCTCTTCTCTCCCTATATCTACCTCCTCACCACAACCACAAATCCACCTCAAAACACCATAATCCCTTTATTAAAAATGTGCACAAGCTCACTACAAGCATGGGGAACTAAGAAAAATTGGATTTTGAAGACTTGGGGCAACTCAAGAATTTTCTTGAGTTGCCAAATGAGATACTTTCTTCACCATTAGTGTAGTAATCCACTTCCTTTAGCATATATACATGTTTAGAAGCGTTTTAGTGAGGTTTTGTGAGCTTTGAAAATTCCTAGATAAGATTTGAGGGATTCTTGAGTTGTGTTGGTGCTATTGAGCTTTAGTGGTGACCTTAAACCCCCCATAGTGTTAGAAACCCAGGCCAAACAGAAACAAACCAAACTTGGATTAGAAATTTTAAAATGTCGGTTTTGTGTGTAATTGGTGGCCTACAGGGAATCTGGAGTGACCCGGGAGTTTTACTGGAAAAACAAATAACACCATTAACCTAGATGAAGCACTAGGAGGCCACCCTGCAAAGACAAACCAAAATGGAGCATATTTGGCCGAGGTGGCCGGATTTAGAGGGTAAGTGGCTGTCCACATTGTGGAGATTTGGGTCCAGGTTGTTTCTGTAGCTCATATGCCCCTATACAACACCCCAGTACTATTTGTTTAGCCTAATTTCACCTGAACTAAAATCTGGAGCATGTTTTCATAAGTTGCTGTATTGTTTTTGTAACTTTTCATGACATGAAGTTTTGATATTTGGTTTTAACTTGATCAATTGGCATTTGTACACCGATGTCGAGGGTTTTTGGGCTCTTCTGCATGAGTAGACCATAGGTTTTAACCTATATGTGATACGTGCGCCGTTTTGGTTTTTGTGCATGATTTCGGTTTACGATACTTTGTGTTTATATGTGTAGGCACCCTCGCGTGGACTTCGTACGATAAGGACGAGCATGGCGACATCGAATTCGGCAAGTAAGGATCAAGATGAGTAGATATATATCTACGAGGGAAGTCAGGTGGATGACGTATAACGCCCCCGCAGTTTCGTAGTGCAAAATACGAATACAGTATATTATATATATAGATATGTGTATTGGATACGTGGATGATTATCAGACAGGTTTTAGATGTTCATGGGTTAGTTTTAGTGTATTAGATATAACTTAGTTAGCTTCTTAGTTGCGAAACCCTAGAGTAAAGTTTTGCACACACGCACACACGCATACATTTGTTTTACTTATGCTTATATGGGGATATGTGTGTGTGTGTGTGTGTGTGTAAGTATGTGTGTGTGTGTGTGTGTGTGTATATATGTATGTATGTATGCATATACATGGATAATGAGGATAGTACATGGTACTTGGAGATGAGTCGATGTGATTGGGCGTGATGCCACGAGATCGGTGATGTGATTAGATTCGTATTATGAGATACAACATGATATTATAGCGGATCTTTAGGCGATGTGTTTTCATACATACGCATATATATGCTGATGGTATCAGAGTGTACTAGACTTTAGATCAGTACCCCTAATTCAGGATATAATGATAAGGATACCAGATGAATAATGAGATAAACGTAATATTCGACCCGTACCAAGATTTGGGATGCCGTGCAATGGATTTACCGTACGAGATATAATTATGATGATTGATCCGCACTCTTGACTTGAGAATGTCATACTATATATTGTATCGTACGTGATACTATTGAGGCGGGATCACCGACCACTAGATATATTTATCGACTCAGATTAGGTGGTTTTCCTTACCTTTTTGACTAATCTGTTAGTTTAGTTCTGTAGTTTACTTAGTAGATGTTAGACTGGACTCGTGTCATACTTATTTCAAAACTAACGAATCGTGAGTATTTTAAAGAGAGGCCAAGGAATTTTATGGATATTTTAAAGGACGTACCTTTTCTTAAAAACACCGTAGCCCCTATTTTTTAAACACCACGATTCGTGTTATTTCAAATGCCAAAACTATATGACTTATATATATTGTACATTCTTTATTATTACGTTTACTATTCATTTTCCGTATGTTCTTGTTATTCGCATCACATTACATGCTTAAATGTGTTTTCGTAGTTATTATAAAATCATGCTGTCAGGACACCAGCACCATTACCGATGATGCGTATGCTCTACGTACATCTGCTTGCCGGCTCACACACATCATCATCGGTAATTGCCATGTCACGTACATATTAGAAAACACTATTTCATTAGTATGAATTGCTAGCTGATAGTTTCAACATAGTACTAGTACACTTGTTTTTATATGATAGCTTAGACATTGCATTTATTACTGTGATATCTCATACATGTGTATTTTCATTTGTCATGCAATATTATGGAACTTATTACCGATATTTCATTATTTATTTACCCTTGAGATTGAGATTTTGGATTTCCATGCGATTTCTGGATTTGGAGAAACCGCAAGGATTTTATAAACTTATTATCATTTTAAAGATAGAAAATTGCGGTTTTCTCATGATATGATTTGAGAGGAGTTCACCATGAGTTTTCTCGGCTCTTAAGTGATATCATACACCCGATTTGAGGAGGAGGAGGAACCGTCTGTGGGTGCATGGTGGACCCGGTACGGTACCCCGGGACGAGAAGGTCGCAGATGATGGCGTTGAGCCCGGCAGGGGAGCACTACCGACCGGTGATTTTATTGTGACTCGACGGATATCCAGAGGATACCGATCGGAGTATAGGCCAGTCCGGATTGCCGGAGCCTGAGGTATTGAGATTTGATGATACGGGCCAGTCCGGATTGCCGGAGCCCGAGATATTGAGATAGCGAGATATATATTTTGTGTCGATGCTAGACACTGATTTCCTGTTGATTTCATTGATAATACTTCGATTTTTATACAGAAATCCCACTGAGATAAGAAAACAGTTTTCTCATTTAGATGTATTCTTTTTCCATACATTCATACATCATACATGATATGTTGCTACCTGAGGCACTGACACGAGCACTTGGTATTACACTTGTATAGATGTTTACCCTGACTTAGGATAGGGTCATACATGCGATTTCTGCTCGGTGATGTTTTTCTACTCAGGAGTTGGAAACTCACCCCCGTTGTGCCACAGTTTTTTGCAGGTTTTGTCGTACAGGTTTCCTTGGGGGCTTGCTGGCACACTGCTTCTTTCCGGGTGATTGCTTTGGTAGGTGGATTCACTTGCATCATGACCACCATTGTATTTTATTTATTTATTCAGTTGTATCTAGTAAACTCCATCATCCAGATTTTTATAAATTTGTAGACTTAGAAGACCAGTGTATATTCTTTCGACCTTAGAGTCACGCGCTGTATTATTATGGTTTATCTCTGGGTTTCTTCAGGATATTGCTTTTTCTTGCTGAGTTTGATCCTCGCCCTTCGGCATTGTATATTATATTGCTTGCGTGGTTGTGACCGCCAATTGGTGAAGAGCCAGCTCCCGCTTGGGGATGCCTTTATATTATGCACATTTGTACCCGTTTGTGGCCAGTATTTACAAAGAAAACTTTGCCGAAATTTTTGGAAAAGACTTGATGTTTTAAAAACGCATACTACGGCTCAGTTTGTTAAAACACTTGCTTTTAAACTAAGTTTTTCCTTTACTCTCTTTTCAAATGGTTTAGATTTCTGGGCTTTTGGATTACTTGAATTAGATGGGGTCCTATAGACTTCATATGATTCAAGTGCCAGTCACATGCTATTTCGGGTCGTGACACTTTTAGGCTTTATATGAGTTGCCGTTGAGACCCAAAGCTTGGAATATGCTGTCACTTCATTTTTATTTTGACGATGCCGTACCATTTCTTTGATGAAATAGGGTAGACATCTGTAGGACCTCTATGCTGTATATATTGCAATTAATGTTCGGAACTAGGAATATACCATTGCTCCAATTTCATTTGATAGTTGCGTCCGCATCCCGTTGAAATGGGGAGGGAACGCTGAGATAGTCTCTAGGTTGTATATGTACCATCGAGACTTGGAGCTAGGATTTTTCCGTGACTCCATTTCTATTTGACCCTTGGGTCATTGTTGACGTCGTGTATGTACCCTGCTGGCATGAAAAGGAACGTCGGGGTGATCTCTAGGCTTTAGATATTGCCATTAAGATCTGAAGCTAGGATTTTGCCATCACTTCACATTTATTTGATTGCCGTGTCTGCCCCTGCTGGAATGAGGAGGGAGGGGACACAGGGATAGTCTTTAGGAGCTAGGCTTTTGTCGTCACTCCTTTTTGATTTGGTTGCTTGGAGCCTTTGTTGATGTCGCATCTGTACCGAGAAGGAACGTCGAGCTGGAGCTGGGATTTTGCCATTAGTTTTTTCTGTTTGACCATTGGGTCTTTGATGACGTTGCGCCTATATTCTGCTGGCATGAGAAGCACGTCAAGCTGATCTCTAGGCTGTAGATGTTGCCGTCGAGATCTGGCTCTCCCTGGTAGGAAAATATGGTTCTATTTTCATTTGGGTCCATAGATTGTATACAAGGGTCAGTATGGACTCACCTGCAGGGTAGAGAAAATTTTATTTTATTATTATTATTATTATTTATTTCCGCGACGCTCCATCTTTTCAGATTTTCATATCGCGAGAGTCGCGATTGCCCAATCATTTCGGCTATTTATCACTGTGCCCAATCATTTCGGCTGTTTTTGTTTTTACTCGCAGTTTTTTATTGCGAGTTGCCCTATCATTTTGGCTCTTCTTTTCTTGCTCACTGATTTTTGTCACGAGTTGGGGACTTGGTCCTGATACCCATTGTGGCATCAGTATTGCTGCAACTGGAATATTTCCAGGAGCGAATCATCATTTGCCTTTACGAAAACTTGAAATTTGATACCTATTTTGGCATCAATATCGCTACAACTGGGATATTGCTTGGAGCGAATCATCATTTTCCTTTTTCGATTTGAACAAAGGTGGCTTAGCAAACAGGGTTAGGATCCTGTCGATTAAGGTTTTTTGACTTTATGAGCCGTAAGGGTCTTATAAAGGTATTTCTCCCTACGAGTCTAGAGGATCTCGTAGGTGTACGTTCTCCTTAGGAATCGTGAGGATTCCTAAGTGATATTTTCTTTTGTAAGTCGTAAGGATCTTCCAAGAGTGTTTTCTCCTCATAAGTCGAGAGGACTTACAAGTGTCGTTCACTATATAGGGACATTTCTCGCCATTGGTAGAACTTATTAAGGGAATATTTATTCGTGCCCGTGGATTGTATACAAGGGTAAATACGGAATGCCTGTTGGGCATCATGGGGGATATGAGGCTTAAGAACATGTTCGGATCTCTGTAGCTCAAGGCTTTTGAATCCTATAAGCCGTGAGGGTCTTATAGAGGAGAATTCTCCTTATGAGTCGTGAGGATTTCGTAAGTGTACTTTTTACGAGACCGCGCCCTTCCGGATTTTCATAAGCTCATCGGTAGTCCTACTATTTTTACTCACGGCGTCCTTTCGGGTTTTCATCTGTGCCCATTTTGCTTGTGGACATACCGTTTTTTTTGTGAAACTCTCGAAAGTAGCTTCATCGCATGTGACCCATCTGTTTGTTGATGGGATTTAGGGGTGGCTTCATCGCTGGAGTAGCTATGTAGCCAGTGGGACTTGAGTTGCAATCTTTCCTGCTAAGACTTCGATTGCAATATAGATCTCAAAGGAATGTATCGCCGTATTTCGGGCGATGCTCTAGTTTAGGGACGTTCCAGTCCATTATCGCCATGTTTGAGGTGAAATTTTAGTTTAGGGACTTTTCGGTCCAATGTCGCCATATTTGAGGCGAGATTCTAGTTTAAGGACATATCTGTCTGTTGTTAGTTTAGGGACTTCTCGGTCTTTTATCGCCATATTTGAAGCGGATAATTAGTAGAAGGACTTCTCGGTCCTTCATCTCCATGTTTAAGACGACGGAGGTTTTTTGCATACTACTCTCAGAGTTCTGACTCAAGAAGATAGCGAGCGGACACAAGTATCATCATCTATCATTGACCTAAGTCGTGACTCGTCCAGCGTAGTATTTTTTGAGGAATCAGCATTTATTGGCCGGAAGGGTCTTTCGCCATGCATATCCATGAGCAGGTAGGCTCCACCTCGGTAGACTTTGTCTAAGATGTATGGGTCTTCATAGTTCAGCTCGAATTTCCTTCATTTTGCACAATTGGGGATCATGGGTCTTTTGACGACTAGCACTAGTTCGCCTTGGTGGAATGTTCTCGGCCTGGTCAGTTTTTCGTATGACCGTGTTATCCTTTCCTTATAAGCCTCCAGATTTTGTTGTGCTATAAGGCGAGTTATGTTGAGGGCATCGTGCTCCTCAAGCCGAAGATGAGCATTTTCCTCATCTGTCAGCTCGTACCAAACCGCTACTCGTAGAGAAGGGAGTGCTATTTCCAAGGGAAGCGCTGCTTTCGTGCCGAATACCAACGCGTATGGTGTTGTATTCGTGGCCGTTTTGAACGTTGTTCGGTATGCCCAGAGAGTTTTGTGCAGCCTTTCATGCCAGTTTTTTTTGTTTCTGGACATCGTCTTTATAATCTTTGTCAAGGTCTTATTGGAAAGCTTTAGCTAGACCGTTGGCCCGAGAATTATAGGCTGAAAAGTATCTCCAATCTATTTTATGTTGCTGTGCGAAGCGGCTGATTTTATGACTCCTATAGGCTGGCCCTTTATTCGAGATAATTCGCCGCGGAGTGCCGAACTAATAGATGACATGTGTCCTGAAAAAATGGAGGATATTCTCCGTCTTCACCTCTCTTAGTGGTACTGCTTCCGCCCACTTAGAGAAGTAGTCAGCCATTGCCAATATAAACCGATGTCCTTTGGACGATGCTGGTTCAATGGGGCCAATTATATCGGTTCCCCATATTTTGAATGGCCAGCTAGCCACTGTTGGGTGTAGCGGATTTGGATGTTAGTAGATGAAGTCCCCGTAGATTTGGTACGAGTGACACTGCTTCGTATATTCGAGGCAGCTCTGAATCATTGTTGGCTAATAGTAACCCATTCTTTTTATCTTCAGCTTCATCTTTGGCCTACCTTGGCGAGAACAGCAGAGTCCGTCATGAGTCTCTTGGACGAATTTCTTCGCTTCTTCTGGTCCCAGACATCTTAGCCACAGACAGTCAAATAATCACTTCTATAGAGTATCATTGACGAAGGCAAAAGGCAGAGCTCGTTTCATGAGCTGATGTCTAGATGACGCATTTTTGGGCGTTTGTTGGGATTTGAAGTAGTCTATGAAGACTTCCTTCCAACCTTGACCTTTACTTTGTCCTGTATTTGAAGGGCTATTTGTTCGGTCGTTTCTTTCTTTCGGATGGCTCTATTAAGTCTTCCGAAGATATATCTGTTAGCGCGAGAACCCTGCGGCTTTGCACAATGATCTTTACGTCATCGAGTTCTTCATCGGCCAGTTCTTTAGTCAATTTTGCCAATGCGTCTGCCTTGCTATTTTCTGCACGCGGTATACTCTCCAGAATGTAGGAGGGGATTTGTGTCAGCAGTTTCTGCATGTTTTCGCCATACTTTATCAGCTCTAGCTTGCAGGTCTGATAATTGCCATTTACTTGGCTAATGATCGACTGGGAGTCTCCATATATGAGGAGGTCTTTGATTCCCATGTCGATAGCGATCTCGAGACCTCCTATCAAAGCTTCATATTCAGCTTCGTTGTTAGTCATATACTCCGTTAAGGCGAGGGCGTAACGCAATATCCCTCCTTGCGGAGGCACGAAGATAAGGCCCATCCCGGCTTTGATTATGGGGGTGTTTTGCTTTCGCCTCTTCATGGAAGACGCTCCATCGAAGTAGAGTTCCCATTGGGAATCATTTTCTTCCTTCTCTTCTTTGATTGTGTCGAATACATGTTTATCTGGCAACTCGCAATTTAAGAGGGAGTCGGCTGGTATCGGATTCTCGGCAAGAAAGTCGGTAATGGCCTGGCCTTTCACTGCTTTAAGGGGTTGATACGTTATCGAGAACGATCTCCAGACGAACGGGGTCCCCTTCTTCATCAAATGAAAGTAGGGAAGGCATTTTCTGGAGAGGTTGGCTATGAACCACCGGATATATGCGAGCTTTCCTTAAAGAGATCGCAATTGTTTGAGAGTTCTTAGCGCGGGCATTTCCATAATCGCCTTGATCTTTGAGGGATTGATTTCGATACCCCGATGCCGTATGATGAATCCTAAGAATTTGCCTGAGAAGACTCCAAACGTGCATTATAGAGGATTCATCTTCAGATTATAGTTCCGAAGACATCGGAATACTATTTTTAGATGTTCCTAATGCTCCTCATGAGATCTGCTCTTTACCACAAAGTCGTTAATATAGCATTCGATGATCTCGTGTATGAGGTCATCGAAGATCTTTGTCATGGCCCTTTGGTAGGTAGCGCCAGCGTTCTTCAGATCGAAGAGCATCACCTTATAGCAGAATATGCCCAGCGGAGTCCGGAAGGCGGTATGCTTTTGATTTTCTGGATGCATTTTTATTTGATTATATCCTGAAGATCCATCCATGAAAGAGAAGACCTCATGGGTAAACGTGTTATCGATCATTAGCTCAGTAACAGATACTGGGAAATCATCCTTCGGGCAAGCTTTGTTGAGGTCCCGGAAGTCCACGCAGATGCGCACCGTTCTATTTTTCTTCATCACTGGAACAATGTTGGCGATCCAGTCAGGATACTGGAATTCTTGGATGAAGCCAGAGTCAATTAGTTTCTTGACTTCAGCGTTGATACTCATCTCAAGTTCGAGCCGCATTCTTCTTGGTGCTTGTTTGACGGGTTTTATGTCCGGCGATATGGCCAGTTTATGTACTGCTACTTTCGGATATAGACCTGGCATCTCGGAATAGTTCCATGTGAAGCAATCTTTGTACTACATAAGCACGTCTTTTAACGTGGCTACCTGTTTTTCAGATAGTAGCTCGCTAACGAATGTCGGTCTCGAATCATTTTCTGTCCCTAAGTTAATTTTCTTTAGGTTGTCTGCCGTAGTGTGTATCTCATCTTCCATCTCTTTTGGTGCTGGTGGAAACTCTGAGATCACCTCGTCCTTTTCTTCATTTGCGAAGCACATGTGGAGATCATCTATAGTCTCGTGTCCTCTCACTTTTGAGAGTGTTATCATATGGCAAGTATGAGCCCGCTTCCTTTTTTATGGTTGAGCTGGTCCTATCCTCATGGTATAGATCCTCTTTGGCTCATGCTTTTGCGGAAGGGTTACCCTCCAGCTGTCAGATAAAGCGAACCTGCCTTATTGATACTGTTCTTCTACCCAGTCTTTAAAGGTGAAGCAGTCTTTGAGGGGATGACTTATTGCTCGATGGTAGGAGCAATAATCTGGATGATGGACCTCATTTATTTGTTCGGGGTTCCGAGACTCCGAGAGCATCACCATTTGATACTTTATGACAAGATTGGACATTTTTCTTGTCTTGTCTTGTAGGAAAGAGTATTCCCAATCCATCTTCTTTAAAAACGATAGGTTCCAATCGACCTTTTCTCGATTCCATGACTTCTTGGATCTACTTTGTTGTTTTCGGATGTTGTTTGCATCCTTTGTCCTATTTTTGCCTTTATTTCAGGATTTTCCCTTTTTGCGAGGAAGTACAGCGGGCTGGGGGTGAAGAGCATTATAGTCTTTCTTCTCTGCGGATAGCTGATTGAGACGCTATGTCCTGGCCTTTTCATAAATGGCCATCTCGTGACTGTGATCGTCTCGGCTCGTTTGACAAGCTTCTTTTATTAGCTTGTCTATTTGTTCTTCGAGTGACGAACTTAACGTTCTTAGAGCGGGATTTCGCTCTATTTCAACATCACGGCAATTCGGAAGAGCGTTTTCCCTTTCACTGGAGCTGTTTATGACACGGCAGTTGTGGAACTGCTTCCGTTTCTTGGACCGGACGTACCCGGTCTCAGTTGTCTCCATCTTCCCATTGGGCATCTTTCGCTGAGTCCCGGAAATATCCTAAATATTTTTGTAGAATTGGGCTTGCCAGATAGTTTGTTCGAGGGGTACACCTTGGTGTCTTAATAGCCTATTCAATCCCTCCACGTAGTATCTCGGCGGACGGATTGGTTGAAGTCTGTCGAGTGCAAAATTGGCACCATGCCAGACTTCTTTTTCTATTATGGTCTCCGTAGATCGGTAGAACAAGATCGCCTTTTCACCCCTTTGTCTAGGAGGGACGTCAAAAGTCTGTAGTTCTTGTATGCTGTATGTTTCGAGCGCATCAAGTTCCTTGTAATGCCGAGGCGGAGCCATTGTGATTTGCAGACTCTAATCTGCTCCGGCGAGTGTTTGCACTGACTGGCGGATGGAGAACAATGCGTTGGTCTCGTTCTCAGAGTCACTGCCAAAGACCATAATAGGAGTAGATAGTCCGGGTTTGCTGTTTTCTTTCTGGGGTTGCCCTGAGTAAACTATTTCTTCATCTTCCTCAGAGTCGCTCCCAAAGATCGGGATAGTGGCGACGGGCTTCTGTTTATCCTCCGGCCTATGACACCTTTTCGTATCCTCGAAGTCTGGTAGTAAGTACTTTGCGTCCTCATATTTTCGGACCCCTTTACGGAGAACAGATTTATCTCCCCTGTGATGTTGTACTCCGAGCCATCCTTGAAATACTTCATACACTGATGTTGTGTAGAAGGGATGACATTGTACTCATGTAACCGGGGCCTGCCGAGCAAAGTGTTATAGCAATTCTTGGCGTCAATAACATAAAATTTGATGTCAGTGACGAGCAACCCAAAGCGTAACATCAGTATTACGGACCCAAGTGTCCGTGATGACTCTGAGTCGATCCTGGAGATGGTAATTTTGTCTCAGGCCAGGTGCTGAACGTTCATGCAAATCTCTTTCAGCACTCTTACATTGAGAAGGTTGACGGAGGATCCTTTGTCGACAAGGATTTTCCCTATCTTGATGTCATGGCAGTTCTCGGTGAGGTATAACGGGCGATTATGTTCGCATGTACCGAGGAGGAGATCTTCATCGCTGAATGTAATGTCAGCTGTGTGAACCTCTGCCAGTTCGTCCTTCATCTTCTCTTCTGTAAGGAAAGTTTGGAACTGATCGGGCTCTTGTAATTCCTTGATCAGAGAATCTTGTGCCCCTTTGGACAGGAGAAGAGTATCCAATATGCTCAGTTGTGAGGTTATTTTCCTCAAATGTGCTAGGACATTGTAATCCACCTTGTTTTTTCTAGGCGGGTGTTCCTATCAGATTTTTGCATTTTCATACCGCCCAATTTTTATCACATTGCATATCCGTAGATACTCTTGAGCCGTGTTTGCTAGTCAATTGCAGGATACAGGTTCTCGGTTCTAAAACGGTAAAATTCTTGGAAAACACGAGAAAATCCGGGTTACTGCCAACCACAGATAAAAACACGGTCTCTGCTCTTCATCCGTATGTTGCCAGATATCAATAGGAAGACAAAATGTCAAATCAATGTCATCTTCATGCACAAGGCTCAATGGTAGCACAAAATCCAAGAGATCTACACGGAGCTCGAGGCAATCATGACAAAATCTTGACAAAAAGTCCACCTTTCCCTCAACAGAAATTCTGGAAAAATCGGGGAGCCAAATTGAGAAAATACATATACCAGAATTATGTACACATCAAACCAGGGAAGCCCAAGAAAGAAGAAAGCCCAAATCAACCATAAGAGCGCGGATCCGCGGCAAAAGGTGGGTCCAGGCCGCGGATCCGCGGCTGTTTAGGCGCCGCATGCGCAGGGTTTTGGGGGGTATTTTGGTCATTGTACAGGTGTTCTGGTGGTTGCCCTAGGTTTTCATTCTCTGGCCTATAAATAGCCCAGAAGTTTGTGAAGGAAAGGGGTCCATTCTTGTATTCTCTTTTTCTAAGATTTAGTTCACTTGTTCTTCTTCTTCTCATCTCTTCTCCATTAAACTTGTAGTGAGCTTTGTGAGGGAGGAATGATAAATAAAGAAGATCAATTTATTATCATGCTTGTCTTACTTTTGTTATAATTGTTGTAACTTTAAATTCGTTAAGTAGTTGTTGTTATTTCCTTGTTGTTTCTTCTTCTCTTTTTTCTTTATCCTTACATACGACAATGATACTTACGCTCGATCCTCGCCAAGGTGAGGTCGCAAATAGTTAGTCGTATTCTTCTAATCTCTCTCTTTCTATCTTCCTCTTTTGTTTTGTTTTGTTTTTCCTATCATGAAGTGTGAGTAGTTTTATACTTGTTAGGGTAGGATAAGGGAAGTTTGAGAGAAGGAAATCTCTCTCACTCTTTCCTTGCCCAACAACTTAAATCGACTCCCGTTAATTGAACCACAATCTGCTCCTTACGACACCCTATCCTACATGATAGCGGTGATTCCGTAGTGAAACCGGTTGTGGTTGAATTAACCGGAGGTTATGGATAAGAGCCAAAAACGGACGGACAAGCACCAAAAGGAAGACTTATGCGTTGGAAAGCCTAGCTTATACTCGCAAAGTCCTGCCTAGTCGTGCTAATCCCCGTTATTGCCGATTACCGTAACACCGATATTAAGAGGGGCAACGAAAGATGTGGAGACTCCTAACTCAAACTAACCTAATCCTAACCCTAACAAGCTCTCTTTAAATATCAACTTAACACTTAGATAACTACAAACAAAATCTGAACAACTGGACTTAACTCGTCGAAAAACACATAGAAAAAGATTCCCATCTCCCTGCGGACGACCCGTACTCAACCGGCTAGCTACGTGCGAAACCGTCTTGATTGCGGTATTTAAACTAGAACTTGAACACGAACGTATCCTATCAATCAGCGGGTCCCCTGCTGCGAGCTTTTTGACAACTCCACCGTCGAGAGCAATTTCCTCAGGGATTTTTTCTTTCCCTTTGTCCTTTTTGCTCGAACCTTTGTTTGTACATCCGAGGTTCTTTTCAGGAAGCGTGCGGTTATACAGCTGAATATTCTTGCAGTTCTTCTCCTCCTCTTCTTTTTTGGAGGTGGGGTCTTTAAAGAGAGGGTTGAAGGGTATTTCGTCCTTAGAATTGCTCCCGAAAGTAACAACTTGGGGTTTTTCCCCTTACGAACTGGTATCAACTATATGACAGTTGCCAGTTATTTTTTCATGCGCATCTGTCGCACTATTTTGCCGTCGATGAGCTATGCGCTTCACCCTCCTAAAGTGTTTTTTATGGGCAACGTATCCTTGCCACCACTTCTTGAAGGCACTACATTCCTCGATGGGGTGGATATCCCTCTGATGATATAGGCAATAGTTTGGATGTGAATCCTCTCCGTCGACGCATATAACCCCGGGAGTGTTTCCTACGAGGGCTTTGGCGAATCGCTTCTCTGGCTTGATCCTGCTTTCTTTGGTTGGATTGGAGTACTTTACGACTCCTTCTTGCTGCAGCTTTTTCATCCTGACGCCGATGCTTAGAATTTTCATATATGGTTGTTTCGCATTTTCAGTCATCTTTGCTTTTTCGAAAGGCTTCGTTTATCAGCCTATCGATCGGGTCTTCTGGCAGTTCTGGGGATTTTAGCGCCAATTCTGCCCCCAGTTCTTCTGCGTTGTTTTCTGACGCTAAGGGAGTTTCTTCATCATTTAACAATGAATGGAAGACCATGTGGCAACTTTCTACATAGTCTTTGGTTTGATGAATCATTTTCTTCATCGTTGTCACTATCTTCGTTCTTAAGAATATGCTTGAGGAACTCTTCGAGCGTGACCGGTTTCCACGCCTTTTGGTTATATTCCTCCAGCGCATCAATGTACTTTTTTAGGTCTGTGCGCTTGTCGTCATACTCGGCAGGCTGTACAGGATTCTTAGTCTTCTTTTTTTGCTTTGAAGACTTTGAATGCTTGACTTGGGGATTTTGCCCTTTGTCAACAATCTTCGGTATGGGACACGGTTTCAGCATCCCTTCGATGATTTCAGATTCAAGTGGGCTTTTCCACCTGACTTCCGGACATGCCTATAGATCCTTCAGCATTCTTTTGGTTTTTGCTGAAAGAACAACTTCCCATAGAGTTTCTTCCACGAGCAAGCATGATGCCCTCGGCGCATCCACCTTTTTGGGAGTATGCTTCTGTGGTGGGTTTACCCTCCAATTATCAGATAGCGTGAACTTCCCCTGTTGATACTGGTCCTTGAAGCGGTTCTTAAAGACATAGTAATCCTCAATTTGGTGGCTCACCATTCTGTGATAGGAGCAGTAGGGTTGTTGACGTCGCCGGGTTGCGGTGGACGCCATGGGTCTGGCAATGTGATGGTTTGTTATGCACTGCCAGCTCAAATAATCTCCTCATCTTGTCATGGAGAAACGAGTAAGCGTGTCCTAGTCTTTCTTCCAGGGATAGGCATGGACGCGCTTTGTTTTGGCGAGCAGCCGGTTTTGGACCACTTGGTTGTTGTTGAGTGTTGGCAACGAAGGCCGCTTTCCCTTTACCCTTGTCATTTCGAAGATCCTTATTTGAAGAAGAAATCCCGTGGCCCATCTGGTCCATTTGGGCCAGTTTATCTATCAGGGCCTGGAAAGTTGTTGGTTTGAAGAACGTCATGAACCGGGACACGGTCGTTTGAGGATCAAGGGTCCCGATGAACATGCCCACGGCGAGGGATTCTTTAATGCGCTGTTCGCACTTTGACCATAGGTTCTGCCACCGGATCGCATATTGGACCCAGGTTTCTCCTGACTTTACCCGGGGTGAGCTCGCTTGCGGTGGCGAATCGCTGTGTGAACAGCAGTTCCATCTTTGTGAATGTTCTCACGGAGTCATTTGGGAGCTCCGAGTACTATTCAAAGACCGTCTCTGATAGGTTGCTAATGAACTGGCGAAACAACAGTTTGTCATCGCCTCCAGTGTTGCCGCACAGAGCTCTGAACTGTGCGACGTGCTGGTGTGGGTTGCCTGTCCCCTTGTACACATGGAACCTTGGGATCATATATCCCAGCGGGTATTTAATTTGGTCATACCATCCTGGATACGGTTGCCCAGTCTGAGGATTTGGCCTGCGGCTTCATTGGCTTGATGACCTCGTATTTGTTGAGCGATATAATCATCAAGAGCAGCCTTGGAGATTGTTTCCTCTTTAACTGCCGATAAAGCCAGAAGAGGGTATGATGTTTCCCCTCTGTCATCCTCGATGATTATCGGCAGATCCTCGGCTGGGAGTTCTGGCTGGATCATCATTCCAACCATATCCTGGAACAAGAGAGCCATCTGCTTTATGTTAGCAGCCTGCTCAGCAACTTCCTTGTCCTTTCTTTCAAGCACCCTACATAGGAACTCTGTATCGGTCTCCTATTCCTGGAGCTGTTCGGCTGTTGTGTCCGGGATTTCTTTCTGCCCGGTAAGTGCTACCATTTTGGTCAGCATCTCCTGAAGCTTTTGTTGTTGCTCCTGAGCTTTTGTCAGCGACCGAGTTTGCGTTCGATGTCCTACGGAAGCACGGCTTTCTTCTTTCTCGGAAGCCATATAGACCGTATGCATGATCATGCCCCAAGACTTAGGGCATTTGGGTCCATCACCTTTGGAATTTGCCACAGGCGGTGAGATTTTCTCCGGCCTCATCTTTTTGTGGGAGGTCGAAGTTGAAGGAGCCGTTATGACAGGCACCTGTATAGAAGAAGTCTCTTGCTGTATGATGGAGGGATAGTCTTTCTCTTTCCGAGCCTTCGATTTCTTCGGTCGACGAGAGTAGTCTTTGTTGATCATATAGTTCTGGACTTTTCGCCAAACTCTATGAATTTGGGAAGAGAGCTATTGATGGGGATGCTCCGTCTTTGCCTGCACCGTGGCCTCTGTAGGTGGGGGCAATTTCTTTAGCACCACCGTTTGAGAGTTCTTGCGCACCCTCCTGAGCGGATCAAAGTTGTTCCCAGTTGGAACAGCAGTGTCAACTTCCACCATTGGAGCTGGTGGGGTAAGTCCAGAGAGAGAGTTGCCCCCAGCATTCCTTACTCGGCGCCAGTGACGACGTCGAACATGTCTTGCAAAAAGGACCGCCTCAGTTTTGGAAGCAGCTTCGTCGTGCCCCCAGTTTGGTGAGGGGCTGCTGTTGGTGTCAGCTTATTGAAGACTGACGTCCTGATTGGAGTTTGGGGAGGGCCGGCCAATCTTTCGAAGACCAATCTTCTGATGGGGGAAGCACTTTTGACGGCTTCACCCGTAACAGGAGTTGGGAGGGCTGTCTGTTTTGGGGCAGCCCCTTTAGGTATCAAGAGCCTCTTTGAAGGCCCGTTTCGGTTCTTGCCCAGCCTGTTGAAGACTGAGACGTCAGCTTTGGATGGCCCGTAGAGAAGGGCCGTTGTGGTTGCCAGTCGATCGAAGACTGACCTCTTGGGAGCTTCCTCTTGCGGCGCTGAGGCACCAAAACTCATTGGTGAGAGCATGGTCCCGAAGAATAACCCAGTAGTGGCTTGTGTAACTTACCCTACCGGCATTGAAAAGATAGAGGCAGCATTGGGCCCGTAGGTCACTCCTTTAGCTAGGGTGGAGCGAGTGTTGCTTTGCATGTTGTGTAGTTGGAAGCCATCAATTTTTTCCTTCTTCTGCACAGGAGCAAGACACCGAATTTTAGTACTTCGAATCCAAAGGCAACCATAGCGAACCACGATTTTGTTCGTGAAACACGACAAACGAAATGTGGAGTAGAAAGAGAAAAGGTCCCCCCCGGGCATGCCAGAATCTGTTCACCGCCGGAAGATAGGGACCGAGACGTCGGGACATCTGGCCTGAATTCTGGGGGAAGATACTATTTGGATTTATCTGTCCTCCTCTCCGAAGATACCAAGTTGATTTATGGCACCATATATTGGAGGTTTGGACAGACGCGACCGTTATAGCAGATTTTATCAGATCCCCCCTCATTTTATTAGGGGGTTTTGTTTGTGGGGATGCTCTTCCCTGCAGGCGCAAGCCCCTGCAGTTAATTACGTTACCGCATTGCGATAACCACTTTCTTCTGCTCCGGAAGTTCAATTCGTGTCGTATGTGTTTTTGTTTATTTTGGTTTCCTGTGGATTGTATACGGAGACTAGTTTGTGTCGTCGCCCGTAGGGTGTGGATTAGTCCAAATCCGTTTATCTTAGATTTGGGTTTGTTTTATTTAAGGATCGTTAATCTAGTTTGAGATTAAGGTCAACTTAAATATATAAGTCAGCATTTGGGCTCAGTTTATCTTGCTCATGATACGTTAGTCTTGTTTGAGACTAAGATCAACTTAACAACATTTTAGAATCATTTTTACTTAAGATCCAGCAAAAGAGCATTTGGACTCAGCTGCAAGAATATTTCAGAGACCTAGCCAATTTGGACGCGGTCTTCTTAGTCTTTTCTTTTATTCAAAAGTGCTAAGCACTTATTTGGGCTTTATTTGTTCAACCCTTTCCTTTTATGTAAAAGTGCTAAGCACTTATTTGAACTCTGATGCCCACATGTATGTCATGTGAAGCATTCAGTCATGGGCGCTACCCAATAAATGTTGAACACTTTAGTCATTTTGACTATATGTGAAGCACTTATTATGGCGTTCTCGTGAGGTGCATGTGCGGCGCTGGGCGTTGCCCAATTAGTGCTGACCACTAAGTCGTTTTGGCTGTATGTGAAGTGATAAGCACTTTTTGTATTGCGCCCATGTGAGTTGCACGTGCGGCGCTGGGCGCTGCCCAATTAGTGCTGAGCACTTAGCCGTTTTGGCTGTATATGAGGTGCTAAGCACTTTTTATATGGACGCCCACGTGAGAAGCACGTGAGGCGCTGGCCTTCTGTTTTGGGTGCCCGCGTGTCTTTCACGTGAGGGGCTAGGCGCTGTTAAAGAGGGGTGCCCACGTGGGAAGCACGTGATGCGCTAGTTTCTTTTTTATGGAGATTTAATCTCTGTTGATATTTTCAGAGAGCTTAAACCTCTATCAATGGTGCTTTGACCATTAACACTCGGCAAAATCATTATATTTTGAGGATTTCGGGTTGAGTTTTTAGAGAACTAAGTTCTTGATTTTAAGGAACTGGGTTCCTAGAGTATTCTAGACTCCCTCTTCTTTCTCTTTAAATTTGTTCTTCCTTGAATTTTTTGATTCTCAAGAACAAGATCTTTCCGATGAGAATTAAATTCTTAATATGTGGGAGACTTGTCTTGTGGATCTCCGATCCAGAGAAAGAACTAAGTTCATTTTATCAAAAGGGTTAAACCCTTAGATGTGATATTGTAGGTAATAGAGATATTTTGATCTCTTTTCTTTACCTAGGGTTTCAAGAATGAAGCTCTTCTTCTTTGAGAATTGAATTCTCTGTTCTTTCTATCTGTGGTCTCTATGGGTCTCTCCCCTCCTTCTCCTCCCTTTTTTCTTTCTCTCTCCCCTGTCTCTGTGTGAGACTTGAAGTATCAGATCCTTTATATAGTGAAGACAGATTGTTAATTGTTTTTGAGAAAATCTTTCATTGAGAGATTCCAATTGATTTAATTGGTCTCAAAATTGACTTGGGAATTTCTACCCACCGTTGAATCTTTGATCCAATGACTTCTGTTTTACAGAATATGTTGTTCTTGTTTTTAACAAGATTGGGGAACTGTTTTTCTATATACAGAATTTATTCTGTCAAGTGGTGATTTTTAATCACCACTGGAATTTTAATCTAAGGGTTCTCCATTTTATAAAGAGCAATCTTTTTGTTTGGAAAGATTAAGAGAATATATTCCCAAAATAGAATTTTATTTTATTATTGGATCATTGATCCAACCAAGAGTAACTTTCTTATTTAGAAAGATATGAGAGATATTTTCTCCTACTAGATATTGATTCTATATTTTGATGATTTATCGACTCTATTGGATCTTTGATCCAACGGTTCTGTTTAACAGAGAATATCTCAACTTTTTTTAGGGAAATGTAGAATTTAATTCAACTAATATGAACTTGGGCGCTGGCGCTCACATGTTTTGCACGTGGGCGCCATTTAAGAATTTAATTTTTATGATAGGTACTTATGTGCTTTGCACATTGGCGCCTACGTGAGGAGCACGTGCGGCACCATCTAAGAGTTTAACTCTTATGTAATAAATTCTTTTATACTTTTCACATTAGCGACCGCTTGAGGAGCATGTGAGGTGCCACCATAGAATTTAATCCTATAAAATTGGCTCTGGCGCTGGCGCTGGCGCCTTCATGGAGAGCACGTGGGGCACTGCCTCTTTAAATCCAACAGAGCTTTGCTCTTTTATTAGGTTTAAATATTGGGAAAACAAATGCCCCCCACTATTGTGCTCACGTGGCTTACACGTGAGTGCAACGATGTCACCTTTTCCACCATTCGATCTCCTGGGGAGTTGAACCGTCCCTTCATGTCTTATAAATAGGGCCTTTGGCCCTTGAGATAACTGTCGTTCTATTATCTTCTTGAATCTTCTTCTTTCTTGAGAATTTAATTTTCTCCTATAGTTTAGATCTCTGTTCCCAGAACTTTCTCAGAGTTAAACTCTGTCAAAAATTGGTAAGAATTATGACCATGATTTAACTCTTAAAGAAACTCTTAAAAGAATCTCTTCTCGTTTTTGGTTTTTAACCCATTAATAGTGCTTTGCTATTCTCTTGGAATGATCTCTTAGAGATCTTTAAAAAACTTTATTTGGGTAGACCATGGGTTTTAGAGATCTTAGGGTTTTACCCTGTTAGTGACTTTGATCTCTAAAGGTTTCTCTTGAATTTAATTCCAATATATTTCCCATGGGGATTTCTAGGATTTAATCCCACTATCAGAGGAATTCAATTCCGGTTTGTTCTATAGAGCTTAGCTCTGAGAAAATTTCTTTTGAAAATTCTTTTAGGAATTTTATTCCCTTTTCTTATTTTCATTTTAGGGTTCTTGCAGATTTGAATCTGTTGTAGAACACATTCTTCGAGACCATTGGGAGTCTTAAACTCCACCATTCAATGAAATTTTTTATAAAATGAGAATCCTTTTGGATTCTTACAATGAATGCCTGCCTTATCATTGATGGGGCATTACCTTGATTTTGTGAGGGCCACTGTTTTTTTTTCTTCTAGATTGTAATGATTTTGGTATTTTGATTGCTAACCCTTTACTGGTTTTTCTTTTCAGATACTATGTCTTCTCATCTGTATGATCTTGAAGAGATTATCTCTTATGAGGAGATTCGCATCCAAGGCCGCTGCCAGGACCAAAAGTTTACTGACGCCCAGTGCGCGGAGGTGATGCGTTGCTTCGACGATTACAACGGTCGATTGCTCTCTCGTCGTTCTGCTCTTTTGAAGATTGTCGTTGGGTCAATTTGGGAAGCAATTCCTGAGCTTGATGAGGCTATGCCGCTCGAGGCACTTGATGATGCTGAAGACAAGATGCATTCAGTATATCTGATGGGCTTGATCTCAAAGAAGCGGAAAGATGATCTTGTTGCTGTTTTGCATCGCGTCTTCCAATAGAAGGTGATAATATCCGCATACCATAGGATGGACGACATCAACGGGAATCCCGACGCTTGCATTCGTGAGAAAATGCATAAAAAGATGGTCAACGAACCTATAAGTACTTTACTCAAACTTGCCTCTAAGTTCATGAATTTGTGTCCGGAATTCAGCGTCTTGCCATTGTAAATATTTTGATGATATTTGATCTTTTTTTAACATCATCATCATCATCAATGTATAAATTTCTTCGAAGTATGAATGACACAGCTCCCCCTTTTCTTTACGCCAATATTTATATGTGCCTCCGTAAGGTGTTGTTATATATATATAAACGAGAGCCGGTGCTCATGTGTCATGCACGTGAGGCGCTGTTGATGGATTTAATCCTAAAAAGAATCAGTGTTAGGGCGCCGTTGATGGATTTAATCCTAAAAGGAATCAGCGCCGACGCTCACATGTCATGCACATGAGGCGCTGCTGAATGAGTCACTTCACCTTCTGGCTCTGATTTTCATGAGTCAACTCTTTCTTTTCCCATGCCCTTTTTGTCAGGCCATGGAAATAGTTCCACCATGCACAACATTCTCTGTGCCTAAATTTAAATGCTTCTCTTTATATTTTGAAGCAATGATCTTCTTTTTCTTCACAAGGAGAGAACCATTTTTAACAGACCAAGAGTCATAGCTTGCAATCGTCCTCATGCTCGTCGGCAACCATGGAAGGTACCTATCGAGAGAATTGTTCCTCATTTTGCTGCGCGATTATTGGATCCTGTTCTCACAGATGACCAATGTGACACGGTGATATTTGAGCTCCTGACTCGTATGGGCTCACCTTTTCCTATCGGATCCATTTGGCTCCGGTTGATCTTCTCGTCTGTGCTTGCTGACATCCCCCTCATCCAGCGGAGATGACTCCGGCGATGCTCGACGCGGCGGAGGACAAGATCCAGTGCTTTTATGAGGCACATTTGATTACCCAGCCTCTGGAGGATCGTTCTGTTCAGTTGCTAAGTCAAATACGGGCTCAGCAGGCCATCATGTCTTCCTTCGCTGATGGGCACGACGGTGATCGATGGGGAGCAACTTATCGTGAAGATCGCCGCTTCGACATGGTGGAGAAGGCAGAGAGGGCTTTAGAAAATTTTATTCTTAGTTTTGTAAACCCTTGTACTTTTGATCTCGTGTTCGATGATATGTTTCCCGCAGAATAAAGTGCTTATTTAAATGTGCTTATTTATTATTGACCGTTGAATGTTTTCTCCAGTATATATCCATGTGGGCATCTTGCCTTTGCACATATACTTTGCATTTTAATCTTAGAAGTTTCTGATGCATGCATCTAGCTATAGGTGAATACTGGACTGATATGAACAAATGCTTCCCCCTACTACGTTGCTCATGGTCGTGAGTGAAGTAATGCATAGCATATGGCCGGTTTCGAGATGGCATACACAATTTTTATTAGAATTTTGATCTGAGATGATAACGAGCAGACACAAGCGTCATCATCAATCGTTAACTCAGATCTCGATCCTTAAGAAATGTAGTTCTAAATCCCGAGGCCTATGAGTTGCGCCTTTCTGTTTCTTGATGTCTTGATCTAGCGCGAAGTAGTTTATGTACGCATTTCGGAGTTTGTAGTTTTTTCACTCATTTCAGAGTTTCTAGTTTATGTACTCATTCCGGAGTTTGTAGTTTATTCACTCGTTTCGGAGTTTCTAGTTTATGTACTCATTTCGGAGTTTGTAGTTAATTCACTCATTTCAGAGTCTCTAGTTTATGTACTCATTTCGGAGTGTTTTTAGTTTACCTCTCTTGGGTTTACAGGCAAACTTGTCCTAATGTTGTATGTAGATAATCCTTATTCTTTACGGCAGAGGTCCGTTAGGTTTGTGTTACAAGGGTTTTAGTCCGTGGTACCGTCACTTTGGCTGATATATTCCTCGATATGCAGTCTTTAAGCCGTTGTTCGAGTAGCCTCGTGATTGTCGTGTCTCTGATCCCTTCGGGGGCTGGAAAAGACATCTTCAAGTAATCTCCTTAGGTCATATTACCGTCGGAAGAGCAAACGTTAGGAATTTGCCATGACACTTTTACTTGAGATTAGGCTCAATTTGGAGCCCCGATGAGTCATAACCACTCCGCTCTAGTGTGGGATGATCTCCGATAGTCTTTTAGGCTTTATATGAGTTCCCGTTGAGACCTAAAGCTGTGAATATGCCGTCACTTCAAATTTTTTTTGACGGTGTCGTGTCGTTTCTTTGCTAAAATAGGATAGACATCTGTAGGACCTCAACGCTGTAAGTATTGCAATTGAAGTTCGGAGCTAGGAATATGACATTGCTCCAATTTCATTTGATAGTTGCATCCGCATCCTGCTGAAATGAGGGGGGAATGCCGAGATAGTCTCTAGGTTGTATATGTACCGTCAAAACTTGGAGCTAGGATTTTGCCGTGACTCCATTTCCATTTGACCCTTGGGTCTTTGTTGACGTCGTGTCTGCACCCTGCTAGCATGAGAAGGAACGTTAGGGTGATCTCTAGGCTTTAGATGTTGCCATTAAGATGTGAAGTTAGGATTTTGCCATCACTTCACATTTATTTGATTGTCGTGTCTGCCACTGCTGGAATGAGGAAGGAGGGGACACAGGGATAGTCTCTAGTGGCTAGGATTTTGCTGTCGCTCCTTTTTGATTTGGCTGCTTGGAACCTTTGTTGACGTCGCATATGCACCAAAGGAACGTCGAGATGGAGCTGGGATTTTGCCATTACTCCTTTTTTGTTTGACCCTTGGGTCTTTGATGACGTTGCGTCTACATCCTGCTGGCATGAGAAGCACGTCGAGCTGATCTCCAGGCTGTAGATGTTGCTGTCAAGATCTGGTTCTCCCTGGTGGAAAAATATGGTTCCCTTTTCATTTGTGCCCATGGATTGTATACAGGGGTTAGTATGGACTCACTTGCAGTGCAAAGAAAATTTTATTTTATTATTATTATTATTTTTATTTCCGTGATACTCTATCTTTTCAGCTTTTCATATCGCGAGAGTCGCGATTACCCGACCATTTCGGCTATTCATCGCGGTGCCCAATCATTTCGGCTGTTTTTGTTTTTACTCCCTGTTTTTTATTGCGAGTTGCCCTATCATTTCGGCACTACTTTTTTGCTCACTGATTTTTTTCATGAGTTAGGGACTTGTTCCTGATACCCATTGTGGCATCAGTATCACTGCAACTGGAATGTTGCCAGGAGCGAATCACCATTTGCCTTTGCGAAAACTTGAAATTTGATACCTATTTAGGCATCAACATCGCTCCAACTGGAATATTTCCAGCAGCGAATCATCATTTGCCTTTGTGTGGATTTAAACAAAAGTGGCTTAGCAAACTGGGTTAGGATCCTGTCGACTTAGGCTTTTGACTTTATAAGCCGTAAAGGTCCCATAAAGCTATTTCTCCCTACAAGTCGAGAGGATCTTATAGGTGTACGTCCTCCTTAGGAATCGTGAGGATTCCTAAGTGATATTTTCTCTTCTAAGTCGTAAGGATCTTCCCAGAATGTTTTCTCCTCATAAGTCGAGAGGACTTACAAATGCCGTTCACCATATAGGGACATTTCTCGCCATTGGTATAACTTGTTAAGGGAATATTTATTCGTGCATGTGGATTGTATACAAGGGTCAATACAGACCACCTGTAAGGCATCGTAGGGGATATGCGGCTTAAGAATAGGTTCAGATCCCTATAGCTCAAGACTTTTGAATCCTATGAGCCGTGAGGGTCTTATAAGGGGAATTCTCCTTACGAGTCGTGAGGATCTCGTAAGTGTACTTTTTACGAGACTGCGCCCTTCCGGGTTTTCACAAGCTCACCGGCAGTCCTGCTGCATTTTCTCATGGCCCCCTTTCGGGTTTTCATTCGTGCCCATTTTGCTTGTGGACATACCGTTTTTTTTTTTTTGCGAAACTCTTGGAAGTAGCTTCATCGCAGGTGACCCATCTGTTTGCCGATGGGATTTAAGGGTGGCTTCATCGATGGAGTAGCTATGTAGCCAGTGGGACTTGAGTTGCAATCTTTCTTACTAAGACTTCGATTGCAATATAGATCTCAAGGGAATGTATCGCCGTATTTGGGCCGATACACTAGTTTAGAGACATTCCAGTCCATTATCGCCATGTTTGAGGAGAAATTTTAGATTAGGGACTTTTCGGTCCAATGTCGCCATATTTGAGGCGAGGTTTTAGTTTAGGGACATCTCGGACCGTTGTTAGTTTAGGGACTTCTCAGTCCGTTATCGCCATATTTGAGGTGGATAAATAGTTTAAGGACTTATCGGTCCGTCATCGCCATGTTTAAGACGACAGAGTTTCTTTGCATACTACTCTCAGAGTTCTGACTCAGGAAGATAGCGAGCGGGCACAAGCGTCGTCATCTATCATTAACCTAAGTCGTGACTCATCAAGCATAGTATTTTTTGAGGAATCGGCCGTTTATTGGCCGGAACGGTCTTTTGCCATGCATATCTATGAGCAGCTAGGCTCCACCTTTCAGCTTGAATTTCCTCGTTTTGCATGATTGGGGATTATGGGTCTTTTTACGACTAGCACTAGTTTGCCTTGGCGGAATGTTCTCGACCTGGTCAGTTTTTCGTATGACAGTGTCATCCTTGCCTTATAAGCCTCCAGATTTTGATGTACTATAAGGCGAGTTACATCGAGGGCATCAAGCTCCTCAAGCCGATGATGAGCATTTTCTTCATCTGTCAGCTCGTATCGAACCGTTACTCATAGATAAGGGAGTTCTATTTCCAGGGGAAGCATTGCTTACGTGCCGAATACCAACGTGTATGGTGTTGTATTCGTGCCCGTTTTGAACGTTGTTCGGTATGCCCCGAGAGCTTCGTGCAGCCTTTCGTGCCAGTCTTTTTTGTTTCTGGACACTATCTTCTTTATAATCTTTGTCACGGTCTTATTGAAAGCTTCAGTTAGACCGTTGGCCCGAGGATTATAGGCTAAAGAGTATCTCCAATCTATTTTATGCTGCTGTGCGAAGCGGCTGATTTTATGACTCCTATAGGCTGGCCCATTATCCGAGATAATTCGTCGCGGAGTGCCGAACCGATAGATGACATGTGTCCTGAAAAAATAGAGGATATTCTCCGTCTTCACCTCCCTTAGTGGTACTGCTTCTTCCCACTTAGAGAAGTAGTCAGTCGTTACCAATATAAACCGATGTCCTCTGGACGATACCGGTTCAATAGGGCCAATTATATCAATTCCCCACATTTCGAATGGCCAGCTAGCCACTATTGGGTGTAGCGGATTTGGATGTTGGTGGATGAAGTCCCCATGGATTTAGTACGAGTGACACTGCTTCGCATATTCGAGGCAGTTCTAAATCATTGTGGGCCAATAGTAACCCATTTTTTTTATCTTCAGCTTCATCTTTGGCCCAGCTTGGTGAGAACCGCAGAGTCCGTCGTGAGTCTCTTGGACGACTTTCTTCACTTTTTATGGTCCCAGGCATCTTAGCCACAGACAGTCAAATGATCTCTTATATAGAGTGTTATTGACGAAGGCAAAAGACAGAGCTTGTTTCATGAGCTGATGTCTAGATGACGCATTTTTGGGCATTTATTAGAATTTGAAGTATTCTATGAAGACTTCCCTCCAATTCTTGACCTTTTCATCGTTCTCTATTTGAAGGGCTACTTGTTCGGTCATTTCTTTTCTTTTGGATGGCACTATTAAGTCTTCCGAAGATATATCTGTTGGCGCGAGAACCCTGCGGCATTGTACAATGATCTTTACGTCATCGAGTTATTCATCGGCCAGTTCTTTAGCCAATTTGGCTAATGCATCTGCCTTGCTGTTTTCTGCACGCGGTATACTCTCTAGAATCTAGGAGGAGATTTGTGTCAGCAATTGTGCACACTTTCACCATATTTTATCAGCTCTGGCTTGCAGGTATGATTGTCGCCATTTACTTGGCTAACGATCAAACAGGAGTCTCCATATATGTAGAGGTCTTTGATTCCTATGTCGATAGTGATCTCGATACCTGTCGTCAAAGTTTCATATCCAGCTTCGTTGTTTATCCTTGGCTCCGTTAAGGAGAGGGCATAACGCAATATCCCTCCTTGCGGAGTCATGAAGATAAGGCCCACCCCGGCTTTGATTATGGGGTGTTTTGCTTTCGCCTCTTCATGGAAGACGCTCCATCGAAGTAAAGTTCCCATTGGGAATCATTTTCTTCCTTCTCTTCTTCGATTGTGTCGAACGCATGTTCATCCGGCAAATCGCAATTTAAGAGAAAGTTGGCTGGTATCGATGCTCGGCAAGAAAGTCGACAATGGCATGGCCTTTCACTGCTTTGAAGAGTCGATACGTTATCGAGAACTCTATCAGGAGGAGGGCCCATTTGGAAAGTCTTCCCGTTAGTATGGCTCTTGACATTAGATATTTCAGAGGATTCACCTTTGATATAAGATGGACCTCATGTGCCAAGGCGTAATGTCTAAGCTTCGTTATCGAGAAGATCAGTGCCATGCAATGTTTTTCGATGGGGGAGTAGTTGTTTTCTGCGTTCAGGAGAACTCGACTTAAATAGTATAGAGCTCTCTCCTTTCTCTGATCGTTCTCTTGTGCTCATAGCGCTCTTAGAGAACCCTCAAGGGCTGTTGTATATAAGATAAGAGGTTTTCCCTTAACCGGAGCGGTCAATACCGGTGGCTTGTGTAGGTATTGCTTGATTTTGTCTAATGCATTTTGGCACTTTTGATCCCAAATGAACGGGGTCCCCTTCTTCATCAAATGACTGTAGGGACGACATTTTCCGGAAAGGTTGGTTATGAACCGACGAATATATGCGAGCTTTCCTTAAAGAGATCGCAATTGTTTGAGAGTTCTTGGCGTGGGCATTTCTATAATCACCTTAATCTTTGAGGGCTTGATTTCGATACCCCGGTGCCGTATGATGAATCCTAGGAATTTTCCTGAGAAGACTCCAAATGCGCATTTTAGAGGATTCATCTTCAGAATATACTTCCGAAGACGTCGGAACACTATTTTTATATGTTCCCAATGCTCCTCATGAGATCTGCTCTTTACCACAAGGTCGTCAATATAGCATTCGACGATCCCGTGTATGAGGTCATCGAAGATCTTTGTCATGGCCCTTTAGTAGGTAGCGCCAGTGTTCTTGAGACCAAAGGGCACCACCTTATAGCAGAATACGCCCAGCGGAGTCCGGAAAGCGGTATGCTTTTGATCTTCGGGATGCATTTTTATTTGATTGTATCCTGAAATCCATCCATGAAGGAGAAGACCTCATGGGTAGCCGTGTTATCGATCATTTGCTCGGTAACAGGTACTGGGAAATCATCCTTCGGACAAGCTTTGTTGAAGTCCCGGAAGTCCACGCAAATGCGCACCATCCCATTTTTCTTCATCACTGGAATGATGTTGGCGATCCAGTCAGGATATTGTACTTCTTGGATGAAACCGAAGTCAATTAGTTTCTTGACTTCAGCATTGATACTCATCTCAAGTTCGAGCCGCATTCTTCTTGGCGCCTGTTTGACGGGCTTTATGTCCGGCGATATGGCCAGTTTATGTATTGCTACTTTCGGATCTAGACCTAGCATCTCGGAATAGTTCCATGCGAAGAAATCTTTGTACTGCATGAGCACGTCCTTTAACATGGCTACCTATTTTTCAGATAGTAGCTCGCTAACGAACGTTGGTCTCGGATCATTTTCCGTCTCTAAGTTAATTTTCCTTAGGTTGTCCGCCGTAGTGTGTATCCTATCTTCCAGCTCTTTTGGTGCTGGTGGAAACTCTGAGATCATCTCGTCCTCATCTTCATTTGCAAAGCACATGTAGAGGTCATCCATAGTTTCGTGCCCTCCCTCTTTTGAGAGTTTTAACATATGGCAAGTATGAGTCCGCTTCCCTTTTTGTGGTTGAGCTGGTCCTATCCTCATGGTATAGATCCTTTTTTGGCTCATGCTTTTGCGGAGGGATTACCCTCCAGCTGTAGGATAAAGCGAAGCTGTCTTGTTGATACTGGTCTTCTACCCAGTCTTTAAAGGTGAAGCAGTTTTTGAGGGGATGACTTATTGTTCGGTGGTAGGAGCAATAATTTGGATGATGGACCACGTTTATTTGTTCGGGGTACTGAGACTCCGGGAGCGTCACCATTTGATACTTCGTGACAAGGTTGAATATTTTCCTTATCTTGTCTTGGGGAAAGAGTATTCCCGACCTATTTTCTTTATAAACGATGGGTTCCAATCGACCTTTTCTCGATTATGACTTCTTGGATCTACTTTGTTGTTTTCGAACGTTGTTTGTGTCCTTTTCCATGTTTTTTCCTTTATTTAAGGATTTTCCCTTTTCACGAGGACGTACAGCGGGCTGGGGATGAAGAGCATTATAGTCTTTCTTCTCCGCGGATAGCTGATTGAGGTGCTGCGTCCTGGACTTTTCATAAATGGCCATCTCGCGACTGTGATCGTCTCGGCTCGTTTGACAAGCTTATTTTATTAGCTTGTCTATTTGTTCTTTGAATGACAAACTTAACGTTCTTAGAGCGGGATTTCGCTCTGTTTCAACGTCACGGTCATTCGGAAGAGCGTTTTCCCCTTCGCTGGAGCTGTTTATGACATGGAAGTTGTGGAACTGCTCCCGTTTCTTGGACCGGATGTACTCGAACCCAGTTGTCTCCATCCTCCCTTTGGACATCTTTCGCTGAGTCCCGGGAATATCCCAAATCTTTTTATAGAATTGGGCTTGCCGGACAGTTTGTTCGAGGGGTACACCTTGGCGTCATAATAGCCTATTCAATCCCTCCGCGTAGTATCTTGACGGACGGATTGGTTGAAGCCTGTCGAATGCAAAATTGGCACCATGCCGGACTTTTTTTCTATTCTGGTCTCTGTAGATCGGTAGAAAAGAATCGCTTTTTCACCCCTTCGTCTAGGAGGGACGTGGAAAGTCTGTAGTTCTTGTACGCTGTATGTATCGAGCGCATTAAGTTCCTTGTAATGCCGAGACGGAGCCATCATGATTTGCAGACTCTGATCTGCTCCGGTGAGGGTTTGCACTGACGGGCGGATGGAGAACACTGCATAGGACTCATCCTCAGAGTCGCTGCCAAAGACTAGAATAGGAGTAGATGGTCCGGGCTTGCTGTTTTCTTTCTGGGGTTGCCATGAGTAGACTATTTCTTCATCTTTCTCGGAGGCGCTCTCAAAGATTGGGATAGTGGCGACGGGCTTCTGTTTATCCTCTGGCCTATGACTCCTTTCCGTATTCTCGAAGTCTGGTAGGAAATACTTTGTGTCCTCATATTTTCTGACCTCATTTATGGAGAACGGATTTAGCTCCCCTGTAACGGTGTACTCCGAGCCGTCCTTGAAATACTTCATACACAGATATTATGTAGAAAGGATGAAGTTGTACTCATGTAAGCAAGGCCTGCCGAGCAAAGCGTTATAGCAAGTCTTGGCGTTAATGACATCATCATCATCATCAATGTATAAATTTCTTCGAAGTATGAATGACACATCTCCCCCTTTTCTTTACGCCAATGTTCATATGTGCCTCCATGAGGTGTTGTTATATATATATATATATATATATATATATATATATATATATATATATATATATATATATATATATATATATAGCACCGGTGCTCATGTGTCATGCACGTGAGGCGCTGCTGATGGATTTAAATCCTAAAAAGAATCAGTGTCAGCGCCGGCGGACATAGGGATAGTCTCTGGGAGCTAGGATTTTGCCGTCACTCTTTTTTGATTTGGCTGCTTGGAGCTTTTGTTGACATTGCATCTGCACCGAGAAGGAACGTCGAGCCGGAGCTGAGATTTTGCCATTACTCCTTTTTTATTTGACCCTTGGGTCTATGATGATGCCGTGTCTATATCCTGCTGGCATGAGAAGCACGTCGAGCTAATTTCTAGACTGTAGATGTTGCCGTCAAGATTTGGCTCTCCCTGGTGGGAAAATATGGTTCCCTTTTCATTTGTGGTCATGGATTGTATACAGGGGGTTAGTGTGGACTCACCTGCAGGGAAGAGAAAATTTTATTTTATTATTATTATTTTTTTTATTTCCGCGACGCTCTATCTTTTCATCTTTTCATATCGCGAGAGTCGCGATTGCCCAATTATTTCGGCTATTTATCGCGGTACCCAATCATTTCGGCTGTTTTAGTTTTTACTCGCTGTTTTTTATTGTGAGTTGCCTTATCATTTTGGCTCTTCTCTCTTGCTCGCTGATTTTCTTCACGAGTTGGGGACTTGGTCCCGATATCCATTGTGGCATCAATATCACTGCAACTGGAATATTGCCAGGAGTGAATCATCATTTGCCTTTATGAAAACATGAAATTTGATACCTATTTAGGCATCGGCATCACTACAGCTGGGATATTGCCGGGAGCAAATCATCATTTGCCTTTGCCGAGTTGAATAAAGGTGGCTTAGCAAACAGGGTTAGGATCCTGTCAACTAAGGCTTTTTGACTTTATGAGCCGTAAGGGTCTCATAAATGTATTTCTCCCTATGAGTCAAGAGGATCTCATAGGTGTACGTTCTCCTTAGAAATCGTGAGAATTCCTAAGTGATATTTTCTCTTATAAGTTGTAAGGATCTTTCAAGAGTGTTTTCTCCTCATAAGTCGAGAGGACTTACAAGTGTCGTTCACCATATAGGGATATCTCTCGCCATTGGTAGAACTTGTTAAGGGAATATTTATTCGTGCCCGTAGATTGAATACAAGGGTCAATACGAACCGCCTGTAGGGTATCGTAGGGGATATGACGCTTAAGAACAGGTTCGGATCCCTGTAGCTCAAGACTTTTGAATCCTATGAGTCGTGAGGGTCTCATAGAGGGGAATTCTCCTTACGAGTCGTGAGGATCTCGTAAGTGTAATTTTT
The DNA here is from genome assembly GCA_030015575.1 of Agapanthus africanus. Lineage (NCBI taxonomy): Eukaryota > Viridiplantae > Streptophyta > Magnoliopsida > Asparagales > Amaryllidaceae > Agapanthus > Agapanthus africanus. The sequence goes on from CM057337.1 coordinate 951,214,875, forward strand.
ACGAGATTATGCCCTTCCAGGTTTTCACAAGCTCGCCGGAAGTCTTGCTGTTTTTACTCACGGCGCCCTTTCGGGTTTTCATCCGTGCCCATTTTGCTTGTGGACATACTGTTTTTTTGCGAAACTCTCAGAAGTAGCTTCGTCGCAGGTGACCCATCTTTTTGCCGATGGGATTTAGGGATAGCTTCATCGCTGGAGTAACTATATAGCCAGTGGAACTTGAGTTGCAATCTTTCCTGCTAAGACTTCGATTGCAATATAGATCTCAAGGGAATGTATCGCCGTATTTGGGTCGATGCACTAGTTTAGGGACGTTCCGGTCCATTATCGCCATGTTTGAGGCGAAATTTTAGTTTAAGGACTTTTCGGTCTAATGTCTCCATATTTGAGGCAAGATTCTAGTTTAGGGACATCTCGGTCTGTTATTAGTTTAGGGACTTCTTGGTCCGTTATCGCCATATTTGAGGCGGATAATTAGTTTAAGGATTTCTTGGTCCTTCATTGCCATGTTTGAGGTGATGGAGCTTCTTTGCATACTACTCAGCGTTCTGACTCAGGAAGATAGCGAGCGGACACAAGCGTTGTCATCTATCATTGATCTAAGTCGTGACTCGTCAAGCATGGTATTTTTTAAGGAATTGGTTGTTTATTGGCCGGTAGGGTCTTTCGCCATGCATATCCATGAGCAGGTACGCTCCACCTTGGTAGACTTTGTCTATGATGTACAGGCCTTCATAATTCAGCTCGAATTTCCCTCGTGTTGCATGATTGGGGATCATGGGTCTTTTGAAGACTAGCACTAGTTCGCCTTGGCGGAATGTTCTCGGCCTGGTCAGTTTTTCGTATGACCGTGTCATCCTTACCATATAAGCCTCCAGATTTTGCTGTGCTATAAGGCGTGTTTCATCGAGGGCATCGAGCTCCTCAAGCCGAAGATGAGCATTTTCTTCATCTGTCAGCTCGTATCGAACCGCTACTCGTAGAGAAGGGAGTTCTATTTTCAGGGGAAGCACTGCTTCCGTGCCGAATACCAACGCGTATGGTGTTGTATTCATGGCCGTTTTGAACGTTGTTCGGTATGCCCTGAGAGCTTCGTGCAGTCTTTCGTGCCAGTATTTTTTGTTTCTAGACACCGTCTTTTTTATAATCTTTGACAAGGTCTTGTTGAAAGCTTTAGCTAGACGGTTGGCCCGATAATTATAGAATGAAGAGTATCTCCAATTTATTTTATGCTTCTGTGCGAAGCGATCGATTTTATGACTCCTATAGGCTGGCCCATAATCCGAGATAATTCGTCGCGGAGTGCCGAACCGATAGATGACATGTGTCCTGAAAAAATGGAGGATATTCTCCGTCTTCACCTCCCTTAGTGGTACTGTTTCTGCCCACTTAGAGAAGTAGTCAGTCGTTACCAATATAAACTGATGTCCTTTGGATGATGCTGGTTCAATGGGGCCAATTATATCGGTTCCCCACATTTCGAATGGCCAGCTAGCCACTATTGGGTGTAGAGGATTTGGATGTTTGTAGATGAAGTCCTCGTGGATTTGGCACGAGTGACACTGCTTCGCATATTCGAGGCAGTCTCGAATCATTGTAGGCTAATAGTAACTCATTCTTTTTATTTTCAGCTTCATCTTTGGCCCGGCATGGTGAGAACTTCGGAGTCCGTCGTGAGTCTCTTGGATGACTTTCTTCTCTTCTTCTAGTCAGTCAAACGATCTCTTATATAGAGTGTCATTGACGAAGGCAAAAGACAGAGCTGGTTTCATGAGCTGATGTCTAGATGATGCATTTTTGGGCGTTTGTTAGGATTTGAAGTAGTCTATGAAGACTTCCCTCTAATCCTTGACCTTTTTTTCGTCCTCTATTTGAAGGGCTACTTGTTCGGTCGTTTCTTTTCTTTCGGATGACACTATAAGTCTTCCGAAGATATATCTATTGGCGTGGGAACCCTGTGGCTTTGCACAATGATCTTTACGTCATCGAGTTCTTCATCGGCCAGTTCTTTAGCCAATTTGGCCAATGCGTCTGCCTTGCTGTTTTTTGCACGCGGTATACTCTCCAGAATCTAGGAGGGGATTTGTGTCAGCAATTGTGCACACTTTCGCCATATTTTATCAGCTCTGGCTTGCAGGTCTAATAATCGCCATTTACTTGGTTAACGATCAACTGGGAGTCTCCATATATGTGGAGGTCTTTTATTCCTATATCGATAGCGATCTCGAGACCTGCTATCAAAACTTCATATTTAGTTTCGTTGTTAGTCCTTAGCTCCGTTAAGGAGAGGGCATAACGCAATATCCCTCCTTACGGAGTCATGAGATAAGGCCCACCCCGGCTTTTACCCTTTTCGGATATAGAGTTGGGATCCACTTCGCTGGTGAAGCCTTCAAGGTATGGGGGTGTTTTGCTTTTGCCTCTTCATGGAAGACGCTTCATCGAAGTAGAGTTCCCATTGGAAATCATTTTCTTCCTTATCTTTTTCGATTGTGTCGAACGCATGTTCATTCGGCAACTCGCAATTTAAGGAGGAGTCGGCTGGTATCGGATGCTTGGCAAGAAAGTCGGCAATGGCCTGGCCTTTCACTGCTTTGAGGGGTCGATACGTTATCGAGAACTCCATTAGGAGGAGGGCCCATTTGGCAAGCCTTCCCGTTAGTATGAACCTTGACATCAGATATTTGAGAGGATCCACCTTTGATATGAGATGGACCTTATGTGCCAATGCGTAATGTCTGAGCTTCGTTATCGTGAAGATCAGTGCCAGGCAATACTTTTCGATGGGGGAGTAGTTGTTTTCTGCCCCAGGAGAACTCGAATTAAATAATATAGAGCTCTCTCCTTTCCCTGATCATTCTCTTGTGCCCATAGCATGCCTAGAGAACCCTCAAGGGCTGTTGTATATAGGATAAGCGGTTTTCCTTTAACCGGAGCGGTCAATACCGGTGGCTTGTGCAGGTATTGCTTGATTTCGTCTAGTGCATTTTGACACTTTTGATCTCAGACGAACGGGGTCCCCTTCTTCATCAAATGACTGTAGGAACGGCATTTTCCGAAGAGCTTGGTTATATACCGCCGGATATATATGAGCTTTTCTTGAAAAGATCGCAATTGTTTGAGAGTTCTTAGCGTGGGCATTTCCATAATCGCCTTGATCTTTAAGAGATCGATTTTGATACCCCGGTGCTGTATGATGAATCCTAGGAATTTGCCTGAGGATACTCCAAACGTGCATTTTTGAGGATTCATCTTCAGATTATACTTTCGAAGACGTTGGAACACTATTTTTAGATGTTCCCAATGCTCCTCTTGAGATCTACTCTTTACCACAAGGTCATCAATGTATTATTCGACGATCTCATGTATGAGGTCATCGAAGATCTTTGTCATGGCCCTTTGGTAGGTAGCGCCAGCGTTCTTCAAACCGAAGGGCATTGCCTTATAACAGAATACGCCCAGCGGAGTCCGGAAGGCAGTATGCTTTTGATCTTCTAGATGCATTTTTATTTGATTGTATCCTAAAGATCCATCCATGAAGGAGAAGACCTAATGGGTAGACGTGTTATCGATCATTAGCTCGGTAACAGGTACTGGGAAATCATCCTTCGGGCAAGCTTTGTTGAGGTCCCGGAAGTCCACGCAGATGCGCACCGTCCCATTTTTCTTCGTCACTGGAACGATGTTGGCGATCCAGTCAGGATATTGGACTTTTTGGATGAAGCTGGAGTCAATTAGTTTCCTGACTTCAGCGTTGATACTCATCTCAAGTTCGAGCCGCATTCTTCTTGGCGCCTGTTTGACGGGCTTTATGTCTAGCGATATGGCCAGTTTATGTACTGCTACTTTCGGATCTAGACCTGGCATCTTGGAATAGTTCCGTGCGAAGCAATCTTTGAACTGCATGAGCACGTTCTTTAACATGGCTACCTGTTTTTTAGATAGTAGCTCGCTAACGAACGTCGGTCTCGGATCATTTTCCGTCCCTAAGTTAATTTTTCTTAGGTTGTCCGCCGTAGCGTGTATCCCATCTTCCAGCTCTTTTTGTGCTAGTGGAAACTCTAAGATCAAAGAGGTCCGGCCCGTAGGGTGGCACAATACCCTCAACACCGTCAAAGAGGTCCATCTCGAGCTTGATGACAAAGAGCTCTAATCGCGGTATCTTCTTTCCGAGGAAGCTCCCAGCGACAGAGACAGAAGCTTGACCGCCATCGAGACTGCTGCTCCTCCTCCTCCTCAGTCCTCTAAGGTCGCGTCCCTGGAGGTTGTCCCTGAGGAAGTTCAGGAGGTCGGCAACAACTGGTGAATGAGCTATCCTAGAGGAGAATACTTGATGCCCCCGTTCTCTTTATTTTTAATTTTGTTCTCTTTTGTAAGCCTCCGGGCAATTTTGTAAAGCTGAGGAGCTCATAATACCTTGTATATCAATTTTGAAATTAATGAAGTTTTTTGCTCATCTGTAGTGTATATGACCTTTTTGCTCATCTGTAATGTGTTTTCTTGAAAATTTTCATTTTTATTTTCCATGTCTAGATAGACCGGTATCCTCGATAGTCTCTTCACCCCCGGAGACGAGGTAATGTGAGTAGAGCGAACATTAGGTTGGTATCCCCAGCTTTCACCCCTTGGAGAGGAGGTAAGATGAGTAGACGACTTAGGATTCATCAGCTCAGGTCGGGCTGAGAATGAATGTGCTTATGAGCCGGGTAGGAATCTACTCGTGCGAGAACTTTGGATTCACGGCTTAGGTTATATAGAAATCTACCCGACGTGATGGGTGCTGATTGATATAGATTTTGCGTGTCGTATCTAATTTTAAAATTATCCACAATCAAGATGACATCGCGTGTAGCTAGTCGTTATGAGTACGGATCGTCCGCAGGGAGATGGTACGTTTTACGTTCTTGTTTTCACGAGTTAAACCAAAGTCCCGAATAGTTCGATTCTAACCTAAGTGTTATGTATATATGCAACGAAACGCTTGTTAGGAATAGAAATAGGTTGGTTTAAGTTAGGAAAATCTTTACTCGTTCCTTTGTATCTTACTTGACTTATCGAAACTATGGTAATCAGCAACAACGTGGATTAGGGTGCTTAAACACGGTATTTTGAGAAATCCGGCTTATTGACCCTTGTCCTTCTATTCTTGTCTCTTATCTTTCACCTCCGGCCAAACCAATCGCAACCGCTCATGGTTAGGGATCACCGCTATCGTGGTAGGATAGGGTGTCTAACGGAGCACTTGCGTGAGGTTTGGACGGAGTTCAATTAGCAATTCTCGGGCAAAAGAAACGAGTAAAAGAAAAACTTAACTTAAATAACCATTCTCTTTCCCTAACAAGATATACCATTCAAAAATCATGACCAACATCAAAAGAAAATACAAAAGAGAAGAGAGCAAAGAAAACAACATTTGCAAGTAAATAAATTGCAAGAAATTAAATTGCAAGTAAGTAAAGGGAAGAAAATACTAAGAACCAAAGTGCATCAAAATGAAAGCTTTATTAAGTTCAACTCTAAGATACAAACCATGAGTTCAATAATCAAAACCTAAATTTGCAATCTTAATGAAGATGTTGCAAGATCGGGAGAAGGCAAGAAACTCAAGATAAACTAACTACTATGTACAAAGTTTTAAACAAATTACAAAATGAAAATGGAATGAAGTGTGTCAAAATATGGCCTTGAGCGTGCTCTCTGTTCTGGTATATATAGCACAAAATCAACAAAAACAAATAATAAAAATGAGATGGTGTGATAACATGGAATGACCAGAAGAAAGATGGAGCCAAAATGTGGAGGTGGGACCGGCGGTAGCAGAATTTTTGGGGTTTCTGGCGGTTTACTGTTGAGTGGTGGGCCCGTTTCATTGTGGTGATCTTATATCCTCTCCATGATCTCTCTAGTATTGTTTGATTCTTCTATATCAACTTGGGTTGTAATTTGTAGATTTGGAGGGAAATTGCAAAGTTTAAATCACATCACACCTTTATTTCCAATCATCTCAAGCCCACTTGCTCATCCACTTGCACAAACCATAATTCTTATAGTCAACCTGTGTCAAGAAAATTTTGATATTAATTACATATATATTTATTTATTAAAAATATAAGTTTTATTTATAATACAAATCATATTTTCTAAAGAAAATTGTATTTTAAATCTTTCGAGACCGTATGCTCCTTGCGGAGGTCTGCATCTCGCACTACTAAGCCCGAGGATGTGCGATAATCCGCACCATCATGAATAGGTTCCCCGAAATGGGTTGTAGCGACACATTGCAAAGATTTGTTAAAAATACATATCTTATAAAAAAAAGGTTTTTATAAGTCGAAGGTAGTTATGTGTAAAATCGTATTTTTCCCAAATCCATGTTCCCAAATTCCATCGTGTTATGTTACATATGAGTGTTGTGAGGAGGTAGGTCATTACCTCATGAGTTTTCTAAAGCTAACATGGTTAAAAGGTGTAAACATGTCGATATGAAAAATAAAGGTATTTTACTGTAAAAGTGGAATAAAACTTGCTACGATTATTATTTTAATGTCAAACTTGTTCTATTGTCTTAGTTAATGAGTATTAAACAATATATATCAAAAGTTATAGGTTTTTTATTAAGAAAATGTTGTATTTTTTGAAAGAAAATAGAATCGGAAGCCGGATAACTCCGCTTCCGACACGTTTTAAGAATTCAAAATTTGAGAATAGTGAAAGAGAGAGAAGGGGGACTTACTGGATTAGGGTCAAGAGAAGAGGAAGAGGAAGATTGGGGAAACACCGGTGCGTCATTTCGTCGTCGGAAACTCCTCGGATCGTCGTCGGAAGTTCGTCGGAGCTTCGCCCTTTGCTAACTCCACTTTCACACAAGAAGTCTTGGGAATTTTCTTGAGAGTTTGGGCAGAGATTTGAGAGTGAGGAGAGGTGATTTGAGGTGTGGTATTTATAGGAAAAATTAGAGTTTAGGGTAATGAAAGGGTGTATTAAAATTTGTATTAAAAATGGATTAAATGGGGTTTTAATTTGCTCTGTAAATGTGCAGGGAATTTAAATAATACAGGGGTTATGGGGTAGGCCAAAGGTTGCAGAAGAATGAAGAAAATCGGGGATCGGGCTGAGTCAACCCGGCGGCGCCGGCCGATTAGCGCGAGTAGCCGGCCCGAGTCAAGCGAGTCGGGGTCCATCTCTTCGCCACGTATCCCTGATGCTTGGTCTACTGCAGCGGACTCGTTTGTTTTATGCGTAACTCTTGGTTTTACGGGTTATACACGTGTAGACTCTTGGGCTTCTAAAATATTAAAAGAATTTAAAATAAAAATAATATGTGGCTAATGGGATTTGAACTCTGGTTCTTTGGTTCAGCAGTGCAGGGTCTTACCAGTAAGCTACAAACTCTTTCTTGCTGTTCAAAAGCAAATCAAACTTATAGCTTGTGCTCAGGCTCAAGTACCTCTTTCTGTATTTTTTTTGAAAAAAATTGTACAGAAAGTTTATGGTTGTTACACAAATAAAACCAACCAATTCCAATAACGACCTCTACGTCAAAAACAATGACACTCTGCCTCGGGGATACGTCGACCAGCAACACTCCATGCCGGGGACACATCAACTGGCAACATTCCGTGCCGGGAAAACATCAAACAAACACTCTATGCCGGGGAAACGTTAAATAGACTCTCTGTCTTGGGGATATGTCATACACCGACACTCTGTCTCGGGGAAATGTTAAACAGACACTCTGTCTCGGGGATATATCAACTAGCTACAGTCCATGCCGGGGACACGTCAACCTGGGATACTCCGTGCCCCAGAAACGTCAAACAGACACTCCGTGCTGGGGCTGAGAAGGATTTCGGAAAGTTTTTTCCAAACAGCAGACACTCTGCCCCGGGGATACGTCATACACCGACACTCCGTCTCGGGGAAACGTCAAACAGTGGCACTCCGTCTCAGGGAAACGTTAAACAGACACTCCATCTCGGGGAAACGTCCGACAGTGACACTCCGTCGTGGGGAAACGTCATACAGACACTCCGTACCGGGGACACGTCAACAAACAGACACTCCGTGCTGGGGACACGTCAACCAGAGACACTCTGTCTCGGGGAAACGTCAAACAGAAAACACTCTATCTCGGGGAAACGTCAAACAGAAAACACTCTGTCCCAGAGATACGCTAAGCATCGACCGTCCATGTCGTAAAAAAGGGCAGTGCCCGCCTCCCAAAAGCAGGAACCAAATCAAGTCACACTATGCGAAAGAAGATCCATCAATTTCATGCACACGACCCATATATGTAGTGTACATTCATTGATGGGAGGGCACTTTGTTGGGGTTAAAATTTGCACCCCATTAACCAAAGGTCAAAGTCAAACCACGGACAACTAGGCGGGCCGTACTGTCGAATCCAAGCCGGGCCGAACCCAGGTCCAAGTAGGTGGGCCCAAGCTCATGCCGGTCCTATGCCAAGAAAGTATAACAAATAAATGTAATATTTAAATAGGAAAAAAGTCAAATTTTTGTAATGCCCATGGCTCATGTGCAAAAAAATATAAGCACATGAGGCATGGGATGGGTAAAATGTCATTTTGTATAGCCCAAGGGGCTATGTGTAAACTTGTAAGCCTATATAAGGTAATATTATGAAGAAATAAAGCATATTCATTCCTCTAAAAAATATTAGGGTTCTGTGCCTCCTTCTCCTTCCTCAAGCTTCTAAACCTTTTTTTTTTTCTTTTTTTGAATTAAATCAAGAGTTTAACTCTTCTTTTCCTAAAACGGAATAGTTTTTCACCATAAAACCCTCGAAGGAGAGTTCAAATCTACTATCAAATCTCTAAAAGAGAGATTTTAAATCTCACCGCCCCTTTTCTCCAAGATCCAATAAAAAGAGAGGAGGAAGAAGGAATCCATCTCAAAAGAACCCATTTTAGGGAAGTCCAAAACTTGAAGAGGGAGAAAAAAGGCCTTTTCTCACCATCCAAGATCAAAATCTTTTATGAGTTTAACTCCAAATCAATCTTTGAGGAATTCAACTCCAATTCCAAGATCCAAATTCTCAAAAGAGTTTAACTCCAAACCCAGATCTTTTAGGAGTTTAACTCCAAATAAAAATACTTCTTTTCTTAGGAGTTTAACTCTAAAGTCCCTCGAGAGTTAGTCCAAGGGCTAAGCCCCTTTTTCCGCTGGTGCCTAGTGGCCGCATGCCGAACGCGTGGCCCGCTGATGCCCCGCACGCCGGGCACGTGGCCTGCTGGGCCTAGCGCCCACACGCCACACACGTAACCCGCTAGCACCGGTGGCCACGTGCTATCTCATGCGTCCTTAGGACATTCCTCACCCCTCCTTTTTTTCAAACGTTCCATACTAAAAATACTTCCGCTGTTAGAAAAAGTTTCTAACAGGGCGCCCGCATCCCGTAAGAGGGCTGCTAACCCTCTTGACCCCGAGCCAGCTATCCGGGTAGCAAAACCCCCCATAAACTCTGTGAGGCCCACGATACATCCAAAACCCCTTCAAAACACAACACACACTGCACATTGAGTTCGCATGATCGGTTTTACCCATCAATCGGAGGTTCTCTCGCTCCAAAAGCGAGGGGTGATTAACGACAGCTTAGTCCATGGCTGCCGAAGATTCGGATCTCCATAATCAATAAACCCTGGTCTACCCTAGGCAGGAGGAATCTGTAAAATTCCTGACAAGCAACGCGTATTTCGATCTCAATGGGATGACGAAAAACACTCTACAGTAGGAACAACCCGAATTCATAATCCACTCATTCTTAGATCAATGTGTGCTGTCAAGAACCAGAAGAAAATCTCCTTCTTCTTCTGCCATACTCATCTCAGCCGAAGACTCCTTCTTCGATTTGTCTTCCTACTTTAGTTTGTTCTGCAACTTAAAACAATCGATCTTGAAGTGCTCTTTCTTCTTACAATAATTGAAGGTCACGTTCTTAACATTGGGTTTTGACCTCGACTTCTTTCTATTTTCTTCCGAATCTCTCTTCTCCACACGCCTTCGAACAAATAATCCGCATAACGAATCATCCGCTTCGGTAGAGGTCAACTCCTTGCCAATCTTCTCTTTGTTCATCAAATTCTCCTTGACATCCTTGATTGAGATCGTATCCCGTCCATAAACCATGGTGTCACAAAAGTGCTTATATGAGAACATAACAAGAAAAGAGTTTGATCTTCATCAACAATTTTAATATCAATTTTACCCAGATATGTAATTATTGAATTAAACTAATCTACGTGAGATTTGATTGGAGAGACTTCTGACATACAAAGTGTGTAGAGACGCTGCTTCAACAGGAGTCGATTCGTGAGAGATTTTCTTAAATATAACTCCTACAATTTCTTCCACAAATGAGTCGCCGTCTTCTCCATCATAACTTCTTGTAGAACTTCGTTTGTCAAATATAAGTGGATTGCCGTAAGGGCCTTCTCATCCATCTCCTTCTAAGCTTTCTCCGTCATAGTGGAAGGCTTTTTATCCTTCCCTAGAATCTCCTTCTTCAAATTATTTTGAGCCAAAAAGGCAACCATATGAACTTGCCACAAATTGAAGCTCATATTTCCATCAAACTTCCTGATATCGAATTTCATGATTGTCGGAAACATAATGTGGGATCAAATCAAAACACGATGTGCTAATGAACTCTAAACATCAAAAGCACGCTCTGAGAAAGTGGGGAAGAGGACGTAGTTGTCGTTACCCACCATTGACCTAGATCGCAATATTGAAGAGCTAATGGTTCAATCCAAAAGATCCCAAACAACAACAAAAGGCTCTGATACCGGTTTGTTGTATCTGATATCGCTCTGATATCAGTTTGTTGTGGCAGGACGACCACGAAGCCAAACACAAATGATAAAGATAAGAAACAAAACCACAAGCAAAATAGAAAATACGAGAACTTACAAATAGGCAAAGGCGAAGCTTTATTAATAATCAAATTCGGAGAAGTATAAAAGCGGTAGACGATTACAAATCCCTCAAATAAAACCCTAGATCTCACAAACAAAAGGGTTCTCTCAGATGACAAAAGCTATCTAAAAAAACTCTCTAGGGGTGCTACAAACTTTCTTATTTATAGCATACACAAGATTTACCCAAAAAATTAATTTCCTAACTAAGGTATTTTTGACCGGACCAATACGGCAGACGTCTGTCCAAGTATCATCGAAACTCCAAAGTGCCACCAGACGTCTGATCAAGGATATTCAGACATCTGGCCTTCACGACTTCAAAAGACCAGAGTGCTCGCAGACATCTGATCCTTATCAAGTCAAACGTCTACCCAAAGTATGCTCGCAGAGGACAGGCAGACGTCTAGGGCTAAAGATCCAAACGTCTATCTTCTAGACAACATCAAATTTTCATATAGCTTCGCGATAATGTCGGATCGTAGGAAATCAATATGGATCGAATGCAAGGCACACAAAACAGGATCAAACTCCGCACTCTCCCCACTCGGGGAAGTGGTCTTTTGGGCCTAGTTTCGCAACACGGTTTGGCTTAAATTGCTCGAGAGGGGCTATTATTGGAACTTCGCAAAAGTTGTAATAATAATTGGTTAAAAACAATGGTTTCATGAAGATTGGGTGCCTTCTAAAACCTAGCTTTAAGAAACTTCATTTTGATCGCGTAAAAGACCAAAACATCAAGCTTTTGGATTTGACCTTCTGAGCCCATAAAACCTTGCTTCTACAGTCCATAATCTTGTGACAATGATATTTTAGTTATAGTCTGGTCACTTTAATTCCCAAAGCTTTATCAATACAACACTTAAATATCCAAAGTTTAAATTATGACATTATCCCAAAAATATGTATATTCCCTTTTAACTTTAAATTGGCTTTCCTGTGACTTTTTAAAATTTTCTATTGCTTTTGATGGCTAGGAGGGAATATATACGTATCTGGAGTAACTACGGGTGGCGAAACGCCATGGAATAAAACTATAGATATTAAAGTGTCATATATTACACTCTAGGTATTAGGTAAATGTTATATTGGTGAAACATTGAGTATCAAAATACCATTCGACTACAATTAAATCTTAGATATTAGAGTTTAGTGAGCTGGCAGTGGCCAAAGCCCTAAGAAGATGAATCTGGAGACGGGCCCAAGTTGTAGGGGGGCCATCCCAGGACCGCGTCATACGAGTGCAGCCGAGGGGCTGCTCCAGACAACAGGACATTAAACACAAGATATTGATTGTGGAACATGTTAACAAATCTAACATGTTATCATGAAGGGGCTGTGGAATAAGTCACCAAGTCATTGTCACTCGTCAAATGAAAGTTCTATTTTTTTTAACAGTCGGTTAGGATTTTGACTATAAAACCATTTTTCATCTTTGAGGTAATACTTTGGGTGAAATAAAGTAATTCAACTTGCGTTTGACCCAGCTTTCATGATAACCTCCAATTGACTGCGAAACTTTTTTTCTTTTCTTTTTGGGGATAATATAATTTGACTATAAAATTAAACTCAACGATATAGAGTTTCAGTTGAAAGGCAAGAAAGGTCAATAAAATCGTCCTGACAATGATTGCTCAACTCCTTTTTGACTTTCATTTTGCAAGTTAGATATATAGATGGCTTATTTCCATTTTCACTCCTAACAAGAAATTAATAAATCTTATTCTTTGGCGGCACATATCAAAATTAGTTGTACTTTCGGTCTTCAAATTATCAATTAATTTTAGGCTAAATGGTAAGAAATACGTCTAACTTTCTAAAACCAACACTTTCCCTCTCGATTTTAATTGATTTCCAAAATGCCCTTTATATAAAAGGTGCCGATATTGCCAATTCCTTATTTGACAAATCCATATCAAAACTTGTGTATGAACAAAATTAATCCTAACTACATTAGCCGCCTTTAATTCCCTCCCCCCAAATGGCATCTCATCGCCCCTCCTCCGTCTACCATCCCTCACCCGCTGCGTCATCGCCTTCGACCTCTCCTCCTCCAACCTCACCGACCTCATCCCCTTCCCTCTCCATTTCCTTCCTTTCCCACCTCTCCCTCCTCAACCCCTCTTCCCAACAACTTCCGCCCTCTCCTCCAACCCGATTCTCTCGCTCCGGCGTTACTCGGCCCTAACGGATCTGCTAGCTAAGATCGATTACATGTTCGGAGGCAAGATCGGCGCCATCAAGTACTAGTTCCCCGATGAGGACCTCCGCGTCCTCATCTCGATCTCATCGCAGGAGGATCTTGATAACATGATGGAGGAGCTCGATCGCATTGTCGACGAGCCAGCAAGACTGCGGATCTTCATGAACTCGCTGACGACGACCATCCTGTGATGGATACAGGGCAATGCTACAAAAACGACGTGAACGGGATCGGACCGAGATCAAGAGGAATGATAGCATAAAAATACATTAATTAAAGGCTGATGTGGTTGGAGTTAATTTTGTCCATACATAAGTGAATTTATTAAATAAAAGTTTGGTAATATCGCCACACTATATAAGTATTTAATTAAAAAATATTTCTTTTTCTCTTTTTTTTATACACCGTCATTATTTTTCCATATTACCCTCACTATTCAAAATTCTGTAAGATTTCTTAGATACCCCAAACTTATTAAATGACTGTTAAGTTTATTTTTTCAATTTAATTTATTTTTTCGATACCAACTTTACTCTCATCGTCGTCGTCGTCATCTTCTTCATCATAACCCAACAAAATCCGTCTTTATCTTCTTTCTTTTCATCACTTGGTCTCATTCATTCTAATTCTTCTCTTTTCCTCTTTGTTCTCATAAGCTCTTTGTTTCTGCTTCTCTTCTCTCTTTGCTATTTGCTCCCAAATAAAAACATGATATAAAAGAATCCAAATTTGAGAAAATTCCAATCCAAAAAAACCCTCCAATTATGCAAATCCTAACATAAAAGAAAATCAAATCAATCAACACTTACAAAATAAAACAACTAAATCAATCAAATCTTATAAGAAAACCTAAATCGATAAAGCAATTTTTGTTTTTTAAATTTGAAAGCATACAAGAAATAAGAAGGGATTGTGAGAATATTTACAGTTTTTTTTTATCGATATCTCTGTCAAAATTAACCAGCGGTTAATAATGTTGTATTTAAAAAAAACATAAAGAATTTCGGAAGGTGAAGGTATTATCAAAAAATAATGGTGGAACATCAAATTTACATAGAATTTTAAGAGGTATTTCAAAAAATCTTTGATATAAATATTATAATTAATTATTTAAATGAAGGGTATTTTGAGAATCGATTAAAGTTGAGCGGGCAAAGTGCTGGTTTTAGAAAGTCGAGGGTATTTCCTGCTATTGGGATAAATGTTAAGGGTGTTTCCTGCCTTTTAGCCTTAATTTTAGCCAAAAAATGAAAAGTATGGATCCTTCGAGACAGTCTAGCTGGTGTGAGCCCCATATACTCATGCTTTGGATATGATATGGACCGTCACAGAGACGGATAGAAAAGTATGGACTTTTTATATATCTATTTTTGAGATATTATAGATTTAATGATTCTATTTGAATATGCAGTGACGAGATTTTCTATGTATAAATTTTTATAGGATTAGCTGCACAAACCCTTCGTCTTTAGTCGAGATCGGATCTTGCCTGTTTTATAATAATTATGTTGTCACCTTGTTTGGTAACATGTATATATGAAGTTCGAATTTCAAATTTGGAATAAAAATTATCAAAACTACAGTGTGTCTGAAATCAAAACAGAGTTTTCCTATAGGTCGGTAACGAAAATTCTGTATTTTGAACAAAAATTTCAAGGATCTTTTTTTTTTCTAAATTAGGTCTTAGTTTACCTTTTGACTAAGAGGGTTTTTTATTCTTTATTTTAATAATCGCCTAATACTTAGTTCCTAGGTTTTTTGGGCACCATGCATTGGGATTTTCAGTGCTGGGAACTTCCATATCATTCGTCACAAATCAAAAACTGGAACAATACCAAAACAATAGCTCAGTTTTTATGGCATGTCCCCTCATAGGAAGAGTGCATGGTTCGATCACCGGAGAAAAAGTGTCCATAATTTAACGTTTTAGGAGCAAATTCTTATGTGTGTAGGTATGACTTAGGTGCCAGTTCAAAAAAAATCAACCAATCCCTGGATTTTACTAATAGCATCCTTGCTGTTAGAATTTTAAGTACCGTGAGTGTTGAGCTTTTTATAATGTACGGGCTTTTAAGATATTTAGGGTTTCATAAGACCTCACTTTTTTGACATAGTGTCTGTCTATATCTTATACTTATACAGGGATCCAGAGTGCCTGTATTCTTTGTTATAAGGTAGCAGGAACAAGTGGATTCGACAGCAAGAAATGGATCAAACAATGGAGGCTCGTGGCTTTGGTTGTTGATGTGTGGCCAAGATCTCAGCAAAGTAAAGAAAATAGCGGAGACGGCAAGCAGAGGTTTCTAGTCCTACTTATATACCCCTTTTTAATTTTCCCAATATGGGGTTTTTCCAACACCTGATATTAAATTGATATTAACTTGTAACAGCATGGACTCTGGATCCGAGATCCAGATCCTCTGCTTACATTGCATCCTGCAAGTATATCCGACTGTCGGAAATGGAGAACTAACAGAAGGTCCATGGTTTGTGTGGGATCAAAAAAAGATCCAACGGATAGAAGAGAACAAGAGCCTCTGCACTTGAAAATTAAAGAACATAGGATCCCGGTCCAGGATCCGTGTTTTGTCTCGTGAATTTCCTTTTGTCCTTGTCTTGAATATGTAGCCAGCTGGTATTTTGGCTGTCGTTGCCTATTTATGAAGGAAGGAAGAGAGAGAGAGAGAGAGAGCTGAGAGTTGCTGGGATTTTGTAGAGTTGCAGGTTCACTGTAGCATCCTGAGGAGGATTCATTGCTTTGATCTTGCTGTGAGGTTTGATCTCTGCTCTCTTATATTTGCTATTATTTGTTCCTTTTCTTGAGGTTTTTTTAAAGCTAGAATTTGATGTTCTTAGGTTTTTTGAGTTGAAGATATTTTATACAGTCTAATTTGTTGCTGAATTTGGTTAAAACTGTGGAATGAAAGCTCAATTTATTGATGTTACAATGGAATTGTTGCATTTGTTGTAAAGATTTTTATTTTTTTATATCTGTAATGTGCTCCAAATTTTTTGTTAGGCTTAGATTAGATTAAAAAGTAATCATCTTGAAGATATGTTTTTGGGAAATAAAATAATGGGTTTTTTCTACACACTCCTCAAAATCTTTCTTATTTTTTTTAAACTCCCTTTAATTATCATATTTTTTATATTTCTTAAGATACTCAAATTCCTCCTCTACAGTTTCAACTATAAATCTATGATTCAGGAGCACGTATGAGGAGTGTTTCTATTTTTCTTTTACAACTGGTTCTTATTTAGTCCTTTTCATTGGTATTCACATTTTTCGACATAATTGTAGAAAATAATACTGACATAATGTTGTAGATTTTATAGGAAATGGTAGTCATGCCTTAATACATTCTAATTTATATTCATATAATCAGGATTCATAAAGGTTTTGTACTTAATTAATTCCTATATCCACAGATTGCATCCTAATCGCATCAGACATCGGTGTTAGAGACAACAACCGGACATGAGTTGCTTCTGCTTTGGTGCAAGGAAAAAGCCTCAACAACAACGGAACGGTAAAAAGAAAATTTTATTTAATCTTCAGAGAAATTCATCTGTTATTTTTTGTGCATTAGCTCAATTTGTAGTAACAAGACTTGATATATTTGTTATGACATTGGTATGTAAACATAGCTTATATTCCTATAAAAACAGAGAATTCATGTCACATGGAAATTTTTTTGACGAATAAGAGCAGGGTAGAACACCCGTCTCATTAAACTATATTAAAAACATAATATTCAAGATTACAACACATCTCGTAGTTCAACAAAATATAAGAAAGAAAAGGAGACGACATCTAGTAAAGAGAGAAAAGAGAGAATAAAAAGACACAAAAGAGATGGGTCAAGGAGACGGGGAGCCCTCCAGAATCTTTTACTTCAACACTTTATCAGCACATGAAATCAGCAAAACCAAACGCAGATTACCAAATCCTAAAGACAGATGAGTGAAGAGGCAAAGAACAATATAAACAGTGATGGAACAGATAGAGCAGCAGCACCAAAAGATCAAAAGCACCCAATATGGTCTCCCGGAGATCTAAATATATCATGGCAGCTTCAGAAAAAAGATATAGCTACTTCAAATCATTGCCTCAAAAACATTATTAAGGATAAAACTTCCATTACAAATGTTATAATAATTGCCTCATAAGGCCAATAGCAATAAACCAAACTAACATACTCACTCCACTTCCTCGCGTTAGAGAGAGCCACTGAGCGACTTCTGCCAATTAAAGGATATAAAGAGGGGCCAACTTAGGGGAGCTAAAAACCAACCATATCCCAGGAACATTAACTACAACCTCAGCAAAGAAAAATAGTAACGGTATCAAGGCATATCCAACCAAGAATAGAGCCTACATTATCATATAAAGACGGTATCAAAAACAAATTATACTTTTTTAACTGAGACCCGGCCGTTTTCCAACTTCGCTGATGGTGCCAATTTTCAGACCCAATCTTTTTCCAGACTAAGTAGACGGTGTCAATATTAGGACCCAACTTTCTTCCAATATATGATGCAGGATAAAAGAATTGGAGCACAATCAAACAACCAAATATGCATGATACTCATAAAAACATATTATACCATAAGAAGTGCAGAAAGTCCCAAAAGATATAACAAGGAAAGAAGCCTCCTAACTTATACCTCAACTCATAACATAACAAGCACAAGTATCCAATGACCCTTAACAGTAAGGGGTGAAGACTTTTGCAGGAGATCCATATACTGGTAAGCCGAGGAGGCAGCAAATCATATTAGTTATGACAAAACCCAGTAACAAAGGTAACCTTTTTTAAAAAAACAAAAACATGAGGCTTAAAAGAAGTAGGCTAAAGACACATCATTAGATTATATTAAAAGCATTAAGGAAGACTAATTAGGTGTCAATTTTGGCAGTGAAATGAGGATCATACACATTCATCAAAAATAAAATGGGATCTCTATTGAAAAAGTTTTTGATGGTAGGGAAAACATTGTTACATAGGATATTGGACTGAACTTTCTTATTAGAAACCCCTACCCAGGTTAAGAAATGATAGATAGTAGTGTTTACAGTATGAGAGGAGGAACTAATACCATTCTTAAAAATCCTTTTATTCCTTGCCTTCCAAAGAGACCAACAAGTAGCATTAAGGATAGTCCAAAGATGAGTGTTTTTTGCCCGTAAAAAATTATCTTTCCAAGTTGAAATGGCATCATGAAGGGATAGAGATAAGGTAGAGATATGCATTGTCCCTAAATTATATGCCAGACTTGCTTAGCTAAGCAATACACAAAGAAGATGTGATTTGAAGTTTCAATCATTAGAGTAGATAAAAATTTATTGAATGCAAGGTATCATCAGAGTAATACCCTTGAGAGGATACCAATGCATTTTTGTTCCACGAAATAGAGTAAAGATTAGAAAAGCTATTTGCAAGAAATTTGTTAGCCTAAATATCTGTTCAAAATAAAGTATCCAAATCATTGCCCACATTGCATACAATATTGCTAAAAAACCAATCTTTATTCTGGTAGATATCCTTCCATAAAACAGAAGACTGATTGCTAAGTTTGAATGTCTTTATTGTTATAGATGGAGGTCAAAATCTTGACAGAATAGTTAGAAGATTTATAAAATTTCCACAACCATTTGCCAAGCAGAGCAGAATTGAAATTAGCAATATTTTTGATACCCAACCCCCTTCATCTCTTTAAGTACAAACATTTTTCTAGTTGACTAGATTGTATAGCCTTTAGAAGTATTATTAGTACCCCTCCATAAAAAAAGGCTCTAACAAAATCAATTTTCTTAACAACCCACTTAGGAAGCTGGAAAAAGACATTTGATATAAATGAAGGTTGTGAGAACAGAATTAATGAGTGTAAGCTTGCTTCCAATGGATAAATATTTGCCCTTCCAACTAGCAAGCTTAGACTGAAACTTGGAGATAAGAATCTGCCAAGTTTTTCTATCTAATTTTCTTTGTTTTAAGGGCAACCTACATAAGTAGTAGGCAATGAAACAATTTTACAGTCAAGAATCTCAGCTAATCTAGCACCAAGAGTAGTGTTTTTCCCAAAGTAGAAAATGGAGCTTTTTTGAAAGTTTATCTTCAACCCAGAGACGCCCTCAAAAATATATTAAATCAACTTTAGATTGAGAATTTATTGAGAATTAGCATTACAGAAAATGATTGTGTCATCAGCAAATTGATTAGAGGGGACATTTTTATGCTCACTTTTAAGCTTGGAAATGGACAAAAGACCTTGTTCCCTGGCAAGATGCAAAATTCTAGCAAAACATCAGTTGCAAAGTTAAACAACAGGAAGGAAAGAGGACCCCCTTGCTTGAGATCCCTTTTGCATTTGATTATTTTACCTAGAACACCATTAACCATTACCTGAAAACTAGAGGAATCAAAATATCATAAATCCAGTGGACCTATTTAGGTCCAAAACCCCTGACTTGAAGCAGATTAATAATGTATCTCTAGTTGATTGAATCAAAAGCTTTTTGAAAGTCAAGTTTTAAAAGAATGGTTTCATTTTTGAATCTAGAACAAATATTGACTAATTCACGAGCAAGCAATTGAAAAACAATCAAAAGTTGATATGTCTTTCATAAAAGCAAATTGAGTTTTGCTTAGTAACTCAGGCAAAACATTATCCAATCTGGTAGTTAACACTTTGGTGAAAATTTTGAAAATACCATACAATAAGCTAATAGGTCTAAAGTCCTTGGCATATTGAGCACCTTCAATTTTAGGGATAAGAACAATGATAGTATAATTAATTCTATTCAAGTCATAGGTATCTTCATAGATACGTTTAAAGACATGTAAAAGATCATCTTTTATCAAATCCCAGAACCTTTGATAGAAAAGAATTGAAAAACCATCTGGACCAGGGGACTTTTCAGCCCCCAAGCCAAAAACAACACATTTTATTTCATCAATGGTAAAAAGAAGATCAAGATGGGAAAGTTCCATTGTGTTGTCAACATGGAAAAGTGTATGAAGATTGTACTTGATAGAAAAATTAGAAGTGGTGTCCAATAGGCCTTTATAAAATCTATAAAACTCATTATATATCTCAGAATTTTCACCAGTAAGATTATCATCAACATACAGGGCATAAATAAAATTGTTGTTTTTATGAAGGTTGGTAATTTTATTGAAAAAGCCAATATTTGAATCTTCTTCCTTGAACCACTGAATTCTGGATCTTTGTTTCCACTAGACTTCTTCTTTGCAACTAATGTCGGTTAATTTCTCATGAAGAGCATACATCTCACTTGTTTTATCATGATTTAAAATATCCAAAAGAATTTTCTTTTTCATTTTAGTAAGGCTTCCAAAAACATTTTGTTCCATTTCTTAAGAAATCTTCTCAAAGATCTTAGTTTATAACAACGTTTGCTAAAGAAGCACCCCCAGGTCTGTAAAAGTTCCATTGAGTAACAACTATATCATAAAAATTATCAACTTGGAGCCAAATCTTTTCAAATCTGAAAAGTCGGTTTTGTACTTGAAAAGAGTTGGAGTCCAAAACCACAGGACAATGATCAGAGTAAGTATTTAGCAAGACAATTTGGTGAAAATGAAAATCAAGTGAGTCTCAATTATAAGAGAGCAAAAATCTGTCAAGCTTAGCATAAACAGTGCCATTGATCCAAGTAAAATTTCTGCCCGATAAAAGAAAATCTTGCGGTTTCATTTCATCAATAAAATCAACAAACTCTGAAGTACTAGTTCTATGAGTTCCTGAGCCTATCCTCTCATTCAAGTTTATGGTTGCATTGAAATCTTCTTATAGCATCCAGGGACCACTAAAAAGCATTCTAGAGCTTCTAATTTCATCATAGCAAGCGGACTTTTGAAGATTATCACAAGGAGCATACACTGAAGTGAAAACAAACCTAAAGTTGTTACTTAACAGTATAAGTTCCAGAGTAATTGAATGAGACCCAATCCAAGAGTTAGAACATTTTGAATTTAGTACTGTCAAAACGAATTAAAATTCCACCACTCCTCCCTGTTACATCTAACTAAAACCAGATGTCCAATTGGGTACCTCCTAGGGATTTAAAAGTCCTACAAGAAGAGGAGGAAAGTTTAGATTCCTGTAAAGCAACTAGACTGCATTTGGAAAAATAAAGAGAGTCCATGACCAATCTTCTTTTAACAGAAGCACCCAAGCCCCTAACATTCCAAGTAAGAATAATCATAAGTAAAAGAGAAGACAACACGTACAAAAAGTAATTAGAGAGGAAATCATGGAGTCTTTCTTTCCAACTCCAATGTCCTGATGTTATCATAGGCCACATCAGTTAAAATAACACCTATTGCATCACGAAACTCAATCATGTCTTTATTTGAAAAGTTTAACAAGCATTTAATAATAGAAGGGGTGGTCTTAATAGAATGAAGACCGGACATAGTAAGTCTTATTTTTTCTATCCAGTACAAGTGAAAGGGGAAGAAAAGGGGAAGAAAGTCATTGGTGAGATAAGGAAGAAGGTGAAGGAACATAGGATAGAAGAGGATCAGAATAGGGAATCTTCTCAACAATCAGGATGTTTTTGCCTTTTAAATGGTCTCTTTCAGGGGTTACAGAAGTAACTAAGATGCAATTTTTGTCCTGATTCTCGAAAACAGTGTGTATTGTCCACATGTAAAATAGGTGCCTTTGGATTATTTGTCCCTTTCTTTTGAAGGGAGGAGCTAGTGTTATGAGATATCGGATTGACAGTCACAGGGTCCATCTAAAACTTCCATTTGAGGAGAAATCTTTCTATTTCCTGAAATATGAACTCTTTCATTAACCTCAGCAGTATGATGAGTTATGTTGACAACTTCATGATCTTTTGAGTGAATAATATGTGGTGTTGGCAAATTCTCAAGAATATTAAAAACATTAATATAAACAGAATATTGCCTGTAGCAACTATCAATACTGGAAATAGCATTCACAATCACTTTCTTAAGGATATAGGAGGTATCAAAAACCTTAATAAGAATTTTAAGATCCAATAAATTGGTTCTGCTATAAAATTGGATATTAAAATTGTGCAAGCTTCTTCAGACCACATATGAAGGGGAAGGTCCCTAATAGAAATCCAAAGCCGCTTTTTTTAAAGAATTTTGCTACATCTAATATTTTCAAACCAGGCATAAAATAAGCATTAAAGGATTCAAAAGATATAACCCTAGTATTCATGGCAAGCTCAAAATCTGTATAGAGGGAAAACTCACCAAAAACATATTAGACACGAGAGAGCTAATGTACCAATTCTTTCTGTTTCCACCGAAGTTTCACAAAGCTTGTCAACAATACAATCCATAGAGTAAAAAGATCCATCTACCTGAGGGAAAGCTGACATCGATAAAGAATTTGCTAAAAATAAGGAATTATTAGTAGGAGGAAAGACGACTTGAATTTCAGAATCCCCAGTAAACTCTTTTCTATCAATAGAAGCATTAGTAGAATTATGTTTGATGTTGGAAGAGATGGCTAATGGGGAAAATTCTCAAGATTTATATTGAATTCCTTGTTTTTAGAAGACTTTTAGAATAAGCACAATCCCTTGCCTTATGACCAGCAAAACCACATGTAGAGCACACGGGTAATGATTTTTTGCAAAAATCCACCAAATGCTCCAAGCTATCACACTTAAAGCATCTCTTGCAATTAGGCCTAACCCTAGGATGGTTAACATTAGAAGTAGTAGGCGTTATACCTGCTGATTTACCTACTCAAAGAGTAGCTGCATATGTTTGGCTATTATGATGATGTTCATGCCTCAGGATAGCATCATCTTGATAAACTGTGTGGAGAGGAGGAAGATACCCAGATCTGAAGCCCCCCATCGAAATAATCATCACCCAAATCCCCACCGTTAACTTAAGCACCAGATCCAGGAGGATAGCGACCAAAATGACGTAGATATGGGCAAAAGACGCCAGATCTGTGAGCAAAGTTGCAGGCTTCACCGCCTCCATAGTTAGATCTGGGGCCAGGACCCCAAATTGAAGGATAAGAATCATCGAGAGTTGTAGATCTACCATATCCATCAACAGATCTGAAGCAGCGATCCCAAAAAGGAGGTTGAGGATAACCCAAAGTAGAAACCCTAGAAGGAAAAGAACGATCAAGACGCTGAGGAAGAAGGGGAAGGAGGAGAATCGGAGGAAGAGGGCAGGAGAGAAGTTTAAATGAAGGAGGTGAGAAAGAAGGGATGAAATCACGATATGAGGGCAAATTTGGTGGCGATTTAGCATTGCCATTGTCTCCACCCTCGCTCTCTCTTACTTTCTCTCTCATCAGGAGATTTCAATGCAACATGTCACATGGAATTTGATGCAATGTTAATGTTATTTCTGCAGTTCGACAAGTATTTTTGCTTGTGCATTCCTGAATTCAAGCTTCTTTTGATATTTGATATTAATTCGATTGTAGGAATTGTTTTCATTACGCTCCGAAGTATTAATGCATTATTATGCCTCTCCGAGTACTATCCCTTTCTGTTGCAGAATTTTTCTGGAACGCCCGAAAAAGATATCGTATAATCTTAATGAACCAAAATTGGTTAAGGCGATTGATTTTGTGTCAGCCTCAGTTTACAAAATCCTCTCGATAATCCATTGCTGAATGATTTGAGAATCTTTCCGTTTCCATCCAATATAGGCCTTATCTACACTATTCAAATTGTAAAACGATATATAATTTCCTTGTAAAGATTTCAGTTTGAAAGATATTGTTAGACAACCACATAAGCATGTGGATACATATATAACCTACATTTAGAATAACAGAGGAAAGAGGCCCATCTGGTGGCATAAAAAAACTGCACCCCCGCCGTTTTATTCGACGATCGGCACCCATCATCTTCATCTTTATCATCTACGTGTGGTTTTTTGACGCCACGTGACAAAAAAGCCTCCTAGGTCCTCTATCCTCCATTATTCTCTTCAAATATTTGGTTATAATTATACCTGAAAGTTATCAGATTCATTTTGATAGGCTAAAAAACATGTTGCGAACCAAACTGGTGACGTTACATGTTAATGTATTGCTTCTGAGTTCTGGCTTCCATTTTGCTTCTGTATGGCCAGGTTTCTCGCGCGTGAAGAATATAAGGGATTTCACCTACAATCAGCTGCGATCGGCAACAAACAATTTCACCCAGGCAATAAAATTGGTCGTGGTGGTTTTGGAACTGTCTACAAGGTGTGCATAATTTACCTTCTTTTTAATAACTAATTATAACAATCATCATATGCTGTCTTGCGATTGGTCGAATGAAGCTACCTATAATATCTACGCTTTGTTCGCTCCAATTTGTAAATGGATATTTGTTCATTATGATTAATTCCTAGTCATGAACCATCCTTGCTGTTATATATACTAGGGGACTCTTCAGAATGGAACACGAATCGCTGCGAAAGTACTATCTGCACGATCAAGGCAAGGGATTACTGAATTTTTGACTGAGATTGACGCCATCACAAATGTGAAGCATCCAAACCTTGTCGAGCTACTCGGTTGTTGTGTTCAAGAAAGCAACCGGATATTGGTCTACGAGTATGCGGAGAACAATAGCCTTGATCATGCTTTGCTAGGTAAATACGGCAAAAATTGTTAATAATACTCATATAAAAATGGGCCTAAAGTGTCGGTGGTGCTGATGTGGCAATATTTATTGGTTGTTTCATATTAAAAAAAGTGACGTCACATACAAGGAATCCAATATTTAATATGAGAGAGATGTCGTGTCACTTTAAATATTAGATATAATCCAATAAACTATTGCCACGTCGGCATCACTGTGAGTTGCACCCTACAGTGACACTTTAAGCCTTGTTTCCTCATATAATTATTGGAAGAGACATGAAGTAAATAAAAATTCTTCTCACTTTGTTTTACGGTTTTGCTTGTAGGTTCTTGTCGTAGACCAGCTGAGCTGAATTGGGAAATAAGATCCGGAATTTGTTTGGGCACTGCCAGGGGTCTTGCTTATCTTCATGAAGGAGTCGATCCGCGTATTGTGCATAGAGACATCAAAGCTAGCAACATTCTCCTTGACAAAGACTTTGTTCCGAAAATCGGAGATTTTGGTTTGGCCAAGCTTTTTCCTGATAATGTCACCCACATCAGCACACAAGTGGCCGGAACGATGTAAGTTATTGTTAAACGTTTATGGCCGGAACTACAAGGGCCTATATGCACACAATGGATTACGTAGTTACAATTTTATGGGTGTATATAACTGTTCTTTGAAATTTTAGTGGCCGCAACCGTCTCCACTGTCCTTAACTGGATCCTCCCCAGCTAGCATTGTAATGAGCAAGTCCAACATTTAATAAAGACATGATCTATTATATCATGCAGCGGATATTTGGCACCCGAGTATGCAGTGCAAGGGAAGTTAACGAGAAAAGCAGAAGTTTATAGCTTCGGGGTTCTGGCGCTTGAAATAATAAGTGGGAGAAAAAACTCAAAGGCAGCCAGGTCTGATACAGAGAAATATCTCTTGGAATGGGTGAGTTCTTATTCAAACTTGTACCTTGTCTGAATATTGGTCCGCACAAATTTCATTTCACCTCCCTATAATGTATGATTTATCCATGATTTTGTAGACGTGGCAACTATATGAAGAAGGCAGAGTTGGAGAGGTCGTAGATCCGGAGCTGAGAGAAGAGGACCGAGAAGAAGAGATTCTCAGATACATAAAGGTTGCTCTCTTCTGCACACAAGGGACGGCCTCGCGCAGACCGACGATGTCCCAGGTGGTAGAGATGCTGTGCAAGCCCATTAATCTCAATGTGAAGGAGTTGACACCCCCAGGACTCCTTAATCGACTCAAGAATGACGACAGCAAGAAGAGGATTCAATGGCCGTAAGGTCTGACATTAAGGGAAGCTAACTTGATGCTACTGCTGCAGCATGGAACATTGATTTATTTGTTTAATTTTTTTCCTTAAATTTTTTTCCTCTGTGATCATCTTTGTATATTAATTCTGTCGATGTAAAGCTTTGTTAGATTGATTCATTGTTGGTTTCTTTTATAACCTGTTGTATATTAATTCTATGAACATATACATACACAAAAAACTACTTCAAAACGTCTTAAGAAGCAACCACTCAGATCCACTCAGATCGTGCATCCGAATCAACAACTGTACAATATCCTGAATAAACTCACAGAGAAAATATATAAAGGACAGGCTTTCATAACAGTAATCATAAACCATAACCACGAAAATATATATGTATATATAAGTTAAAAGGTCGTGTTTCCAACAGCCACTAACACACGTCAATATCAAAAGGAAATAACAAGAAGTTTTCCTGTAAAAGAGAAATTTCAAGATATAGCATCCTATGCTAGGTAACCAACCAGATCTACACAGCGAGAAACAAATTAATGGGTCAGCATAAGAACCAATATCGGAAAACCATAACCAAATAATGCAGCTTACTACAAAACAGTTTTATTCTCAAACTATAAACGGTAGAATGAGATTGAGTAGTACTGCCAACTAGTACTAATACTATAGCAGCAGACTGGCGAGGTGTAGTCATAGCCAGTTACTTATTCAGCGGAGCGGACTCGGCTGTAACAGCTATCATCTCATCTTCTACTGCTACTGCTACTGCTTCTGCTTCTGCTGCAGGAGCTGTTTCCTTAGGTGACGACGCAGCGCCATTAGCTGCTGCTGCTGCTTCTGTTGCTGCTTCTTTAGGTGATGCTGCTTTCTGACCGTCCGCAGCTCCCTTTTCTTTAGGTGTTTCTACTTTCTTTCCGTCTTTGACTGCAGCAGCATCTTTTTCTTTAGGTGGCGGAGGAGGAATCATGTGAGGCGGGGGTTTGTTCTTGAGCTTTATGAGCATTTGTCGCATCCTCGTGAGATCGGTAGGCTTCCCAGGCTTTGGGCCCTGAATCACAACAACAGATGGCTTCTTCTCCTCTTCCTTCTTCTTCCCTCTTCTCTTTTCGATGTTTGGTACTTCGTTAGGAATCAGTTCTGCAATTGCCTTCCAGTACTGTTTATCTGCATTTGCGTGGAACTTCTCTTGGTTCGCCAGAAACAACTGATAGCCACCCAAACATGTTCATAGTTGGATATTATTGTAAAAATGGCTAATTTGTGCAAAACTACCCAAAACTAACATTGCTTCTTGCTAAGCTACCTTCAAGTTTTTTATTACACTAGATTCCTTTAAAACTTTCATTTTAAGGAACATTATTTTCACTATAACCCATAAATATATAATACTTTAAGGGAGCCTACTGTAATAATTTTTTTAAAAGGTAGTTTATTAAGAAAAGGCAACAGTTAACGATATTTTAGTGTAATTCAGCCTAAAAATAGAAAGAATGGTAGGAAAGCATATATAAAGGTTTCTTGTCCAGCCAACCTTTTCCCTCTCTCTGTTGTGGTTCTTGTTGGTCTCGACATTGAGCTTCCTTTTCTCATAGAAAGCCTGCTTGTATTCCTCTGCTTCCAGAATGATTTGGTTGCGCATCTCCTTTTCCTTCTTTTCTTTCTCCTCTAGGTGGATGGTATTTTGGCTGCACGTTGTAATGGAAAATTAAGTTGTAGTCAGTATTCTCCAAAGAAAATTTATTTTAACCAACAAGCTCGTAACTACTGGAATGGTGACCTAAATGTATGAATAAAGAATATACAATGAACAGTGATGAAGATTCACAGTATTACAAAACATTGCTAATAAATAGTACAAATATCATATTCAAGCCACTAGTGCTGGTGGAAATCAGGTGTACAGCTAAGATTTACTATGGAAAAAGGTTTTGGAGGATAACACCAACAGAGAGCAAAGCCAAATAACTTGTATCATGATCTTAGAAAAAATGGCACGCAGAACCCAAACAGAGAATGTTTTTAAAAGGTATCGCATGCTCTTAGCTTCAAACAGCACAATGGTGCGTTATGGCATGGTATATTTGAGTAACTTGGCACCACCCAACAAATAATACTGGTGATGCAAACTTTTAATGAAATTAATGCATAAGATATCGCCTACCTTCTATGCAGTATCCTGATCACGAACTTTTGAGTTCACTGCATGAATTATTTTCTTCTTTTTACAACAACCATTCAAAACACAAAATTGGTTACATGCTTTGCGTCAGGTGTGGTATTCATTACTGGTTAACTGCCTGAACACCTTGAATCATTCTGAACAAACTAGACAACAAACAGTGATGTCGTAGCAATTGAAGAAAACACAAACTCAGTTACTCAGATAATATTTTTCTGGAGCCACAATGCCCTGTGGTGAACTTCAAAGCAAACAGAGGATCAAAGTTGTGTCCGAGGTTTATGAAGGCAGAAGGATGGCATCAATCAGAGTTCCCATGAAGACTCTTTTATGGGCTAAAAATGACAGGTTGGGCATTTACCCAGAAAAAAGAGCGAAAATAAGGTATGAAGCTAAACCGAAGGCAGAACAGGCTTACTCAATTTTGGACAATTTTAGAAATGACAAGTTTAAGATTTACCCAAAAAATTAAAAATGGGGAAAGTGATGCATGAAGCGATACCATAGGCAGAATGGGCTTTCCCAGTGACTAAAACTTTGGACATGTTAGATATGACAGATTTAGCATTTAAAAAACAAGAGGAAATTAATGCATATAGATGAACCGTGTAGTCATGACAGGCTTCTTTGCTTATAGGTAAAGGCTTCAAAGATGATAATTGTGTAGCGACAATCAAAAGAGACGTTTGTTACCTTATGCCTTTCACATTTATTAATACATGAGAGCTTTAGGAGATAATCTACATTCAGATTCTGCATTTCAGAAGCAAGCTTAGGCTTCAAGAAACAAGTCAAGGAATCAGTGTATCAATAACCCAACATCCACGCGTTATTTATGTAATTAATAACTTGCAAACTTGTTCCAATGCTCCTCAGGGTAGGCCCAAGCCACATCCAAAGGATTGGAAGGTAAGATAGTCCAAAAACAAGGCAGCATACTGGTCCAATTTTCTTGCCAACGAAGACATGAATATGATTATAACAAAAAAATCCAATATCCAAGACAAAAGATAAATAAGTAAATGAAACTTATTAAGTAAATATAGTCAATTGGAAAGCACAACCAAACAAATACAAAATTCCAAGTTTGATATGAATTGTGCAATTTGTGATAATACAATTTCATGAATCCACTTTCCTTTGTAATTGCAATATAACATTGACCACAACTTTTAGAAGTCTTAAGACAATGATGAAATCAAGTCAAATCCATAAACTTTGTAATCTGTGTAATGAAGTGTGGAAATGGTATATGAATTCATTTCTTTAGGCTTTCCTTGGAAGCGATGAAGTTCCATACACAATTCCATAGTATTTGTTGAGTGCAATTATGAATAGAAGTGCAAATATTAAACCATCATGGCACTTCATTTGTCCCTTTAGCGGCTTCAAAAATTGGACTTGGTTTGACTAGAGGTTCATCTCCAGAGTTTTGATTTTGACAGTATTAGTGGTTCCACTGTCTTGATTTGTGTCCCCATTCTCGCATACCAAAGAGATAAAATAAACATTAGATTGTTGTTCAAAGCTTTAAGCAAACATAACATATTTTATGTTTTTCTCCAGCATTTTTAGTCATGTTCTCAGACTACTTGTGCATGTATTCATATAGTTTTGGTAACAAGCACACACCAATACCCTAGTCTGTGCATGGTCAGAACGCGCGAGCTTCCCTTCCTACATATCTTTAACCCTCTAGTCACAACTCACAAGCTTCCTTTCGTAGGGAGTTTAGATTTGTAGATTAATAGTACCAAAAAAATGCAAATCCATTAACAAATTGTTGGTTAAAGCCAAGGACAGGCTGATTCTATTTGCTAGACATGTTTGTGTCCCACACATGATGGAGGACACACCAACACTCCAATACATTGACCAACTCTGCAACTTACACATGTGGACTGTGTCGCCACAAATTGGACATCCCAACACTTCAAATAAGCGCGCACACACACGGTTGAGAAATAAAAAGTGGAATATAGGTGTAGAGAGCTTTGATCTTTTTGATAATACAAGCATATTAAATATTTCAAATCTTTCTCTTAATGAACTAGAGCCAGAAGAAGTTCTTAAATGATGCAAATGATAAACTCATATTAATGGAAGTCAACTACAATTAAACAGGTTAGCTTTTTGTTTGTTTTAACTCCTATAGATTGTAATTCGTACGTTTAAAACATAATTACATGTATTTATAACTTTGTGAATGCTCAAGAAATCTAATAGTTATAGATGAAAGTTGAAACCTTGATTTTATAATTTTTATTTTCTTGTGATTTTAAGGTTATATTAGCGCATGTTTATTCTCGTAATTTATTCTATTTTGCTTTATATACTCACATACGTACATAAATAATATAGCCATGCCTCTATGCCCTAAGTTTTACAAATTTCCCATATCCATGTTTGTATCAATGTTCATAGTTCATATCTTAAAGCCAAGTGTTGTGCAACCAAATTCTAGTCAAAACTCTAACCTAATAACTAACCCCCCCCCCCCCAAAAAAAATAGTAATAGTAATAAATTAATGACAATAATAATAGAAAACACACAACCCAAGTAAGATATTGTTAACAATTCATAGGCCAGAGATTAAATATGATGAAGAGTTGATGGACCTTCTCTAGCCATGTGTTACACTTACATCATCAAAAAGCACTGCTATTGGCTAGATAAAGACAAAATGAAAAGGTAATTAGGAGATACATGATTTCATCTAGCTAGTCGACACCACCCTTAATAAGGGTAACTAGCAAACAACTATCCCATATTGACCTGAAATACAATGTCCTCTGATTTGTAAGTTAAAATCTAAAATCTAGATAATCTTAGTTTTTCAATCAACCCTTTTAAACTCTATATCATTACACCATAAGTCCAAACAAAGACAATTTTATATTCTAGGGGTCCTTAGGTTCTGCATCCCTTTTGTGGGCCAAAAACTACATTTATGCAGATGTATTCTTAATCTGCTTATATGTATGTGCAATGAGATTTGCACAGGTGTCCCTGCTGCTGCAACACCAGGATTCCATGGTAAGGATTTAGGAATGTATTTTATATTCTTGCAAATCCTAAGAGTAACCATAATGGATATCAACAAGCTGAAACTATTCCTTAACAGAAATCATGACTTGCTAGATGATTCTTCCACTATAAAGAGTGCTACTGGTCCTAATGGTCATATTTGTGCTGCATATATTATCTATATTTTGGTCCAACACCAATTTACCCCACACTGTGCAACTTACCAAGATATTGCAACATACTCTTCATATTTTCCTTATTCACTTAAAGAGAAAAAAAAGTGAGATAAATATAGGGACAACATATAGCACCATCATTCAAGCTCAAGCATCCCAATACCCAATTTCACTACCCTTGACAATTTTCATTAGTTAATTTACAAATAACAATTGAACACCTGTATGGCCCATTCCTCCACTTGTGAGGCTAAGGTTTTACTTTATATAACTTGAAGTAAATTAGAAAAACACTGATTTGAGTCTATTTAAGTTAACTATAAGCTTATAACAATTTTCCAATGTATAATGTATCGGACTTGGTGCTAATTTTGAAGTCGGATATCAGATATCGTGAAGTGTCGGATGGTATCATCAAATATCGGGTTCTATATTTTTTTTAAGGTAAATATCATTTATATAACTTATTTTTTGAAAAAATATTAATTTATTCAGATTTTTAATTTTATTAAATTTATATATTCATCAATAGCTCAGTGGTACAGTGATCGCCTATTAAGCGAGCGGGCGTAAATTTGAATCCGGTGAGGGAGATGAAATGAGATTCCTGCAAAGTAAGTTGTTCTAAATGAACTGGTTTATTTATAAAGCCCAAAACCTTAAAAAGAAAATCACCCTTGGTTTTTTCCCCTAATAACGATAAATGTCTGTTTAAAGATCGACATCACGACATTTCTGCCAAAATCACGAAATGTCGGCCGACATTCACCAAATACCGTTAACCAATTTTTTTTGTGCATATTTATGTCGTTTTCTTTTCAAAACCGACGTTTCGGCGATATCAGCCGACATTTAGAACACTGCTTATTATAATGGAATTTAATGTAATCTTGTGCATCATCTTTTTGCTTCAATGCTAATATAATTCTACAGCTAGTATCAATATCAGCCATATCGACTTTTAGTATTGGGGATGTCAAATCGGATGGGCATGTCCTGATATTTATGGTTAGGCAAACTTCATAGTCAAAGTTGCCTAATAAGAAATATGTATAAACTGATTATATGTATAGAGAAAATGGGAAAGAAAAGAGAAAGAAAGAAATTTCAATTAAACTCACACAATATTTAAAACAAAAGATGATAGGAAATGATGATGACGATGATAATAATAATAATAGAATAGTACAAGTAAGATTAAGAAAATTAGAAAAGAGTAGAGTGAAAATTATGACAATACTAGAAAGTAGATATAATGTCAACCTTGTTAAGATCTAAATTAGAACACATATTTACGGTCTAATATTTAGAAGATGCCACCGATGTATTCCGACATCTGCCATTGGACATGAAAACATTCATGCCGGCACGAGACCGACATCCAATATTTATAACACTTTTTGCCATCTTGTTTGTGTAAATAAGAAAAAGCCATTGTTGATAATAAGTATACGATGACACAAGGCACCATCTATCAAGTTCTCCATTTGTAAATAATGTTAATCCCTCTTTTTCACCCAAGTTCTCCATTTAGAAATTAGCTACTACATTTAGAAATTAGCTACTACATTTAAGAACTTGTGTCAAAAGAATATGCCTCTTTTTCACCCAAGTTCTTGTATATGTAAACGAAGATGAAAACGACCAATTTATTTTCCCCTTTTTAATTGTTACTTATGTTGCACAAGATGATTTCAAGGCATCCTGTATGCAAAATATTAGACTAGAGCAAACAGATCCTTCGTTAAATTGTCAAAGATATGTTCGAACGGATCTTTTGTTGAAATAGTTAGACTACTATCATAACAATAAAGAAAGAAAGAAAGAAAATATGCTAAAGATAATTTTAAATCGTAATATGCAGGATAATTTCCATGTTCGAATTCATCTACCTATATTGCTTTTTATGTTCTCCCCTCCCCTCTCTAAAATGCATTTAACAAAGAAGGTATTTAATGCTACTACACAAATCCTAATTCATATTTAGAAAATCGAAGAGCTTGGTATTAAGTCTCGGCCTAAGCAGATAAACTTACAGATGCTAAAATCCATCTACATCAAACCCTAATCAATACCTAAGAATGTCCAAGGAATTCATAGAAGCTCCATCGATCATCTTGCACCTATCATATAATAAATTAACCAAAACGACGTTTACCAAATTATCAGGCCATGCATCATTGCATTTAATAATTACTCAAAATTCCTACGATTCAAAACGCATTAGAAAGAAATTACAATCTTGAAAGGATAATTATATGATCAAGGAGCGAAACTCTTCACATAGTCCACAATTTACTAGAAATTCACACAAAATAACAACAAAAATCAAACCAAAAATTAATCAAAAATAGCAAAAGGTATCACTCACCGTCGCCACTCACGCAGCTTAGATCCCTCCTCCTGCATCTCATTCGGCGGCGGCAACATCGGCCCACCCGAAGAGAAAATGTCCTCATTCTCCTCATACACTTTCCCATTCGAAGCCTCCATCACGAACGGCGCCGGATTCGAGACGTACTCCGATCCCGCTCCCGATCCGTACCCGTAACCCTCGGGCGACTGCGGATCCATCTCGATCCCGCTGCTCTGGATTGGGACGTCGCCGTAATCGCCTATCGGACCCTTGGGCTCCTCGTCGCCGGCGAAGTTGGTGTAGGACTCGTAGCGCTGGGAGTCGTCGTAGTTGAGGTAGCCGTCGTCGTCGTTGCTGAAATTGTCGAAGTTCGACGACATGGCTGCTGGTGATTCTCTCTCTAGGGTTTCGTTTTCTTTTCCTTTTTTTTCTGTTCTCTCTCTCTTGATTTTGTTTTGTTTTGTTTTCTCTCTTTCTTTTCTAGTAGTTGGAGATCGAGGAGAGGTGTCCGAAGATGATGGCGACGATAAGAAATAATCTTCTGGTGTGAGTTTTTCCAGTTTGGTCCTTGGAAATGCAGTGTTTGGCATATCACTATCGGCCCGGAATTTGATATTTGCATTTTGCAAATGGATGAGGTGAATATGAGAATGCAAGCGGATATGAGACCGTGTCCATATCCATTTCCGACTTTTATCAAATTCAAATACCTGTTTTCATTTTCTATGACTATCTGTATCAGAATTGGCATCTTCATACGCGGATACGGATATGTTATCATTTATATATCTCTTCATACGCCGATAGGTATATGTTATCATTTATATATCTTTTGCCTGGAATTATATCGAATGTAGTAATGTTTTTTGAGATAATAGATGGGATAAATTAGCCATCCCTCATGCCTCATGAATGGAAGATCCGGGCTCGATCCCGGGTGTCTTCCATGGGCTACTTCAAGCTCCATCAATGGGCTGCTCCAAGCCCCCTCGAACGTAATAATGTTTAGCTTTGTTGAATACATTTTTTCGATATTTATTTCGTATTTGAATCTGTATCCAATAGCGGATATGGATATGGCTAACACCTATATCCCGTTCGTAAATTATGGATGGACTGATTTTATTTTCCTAACTATTTTGTTCCAAATGGGTAATAGACCATTTAAACATGGCTTTATTCGCTTGCTAGTTTTTTTCTTTTTCTTTAATAAATGTGCATTTTCCTTCTCTGAGTATATTATTATATTATCGTTGCTACGTTTGAAGAGAGAGAGAAATACTCACGGAAAAATATTTATTTTAAGCAATTCAATATACTATATAATCTCGAAAGTTCATGTTATTGAAAGTCTTGTATTATGATGATGATAAATTAACGGTTATATCACAAGCTTTTGCCAAATTCAGGATAATTAAGAAAATGCTTGGTAAGATCCATCTTAAGCTATTTATTCTCTAACCATATTGTTTTAAATAGCTTTTATACAAACAAATCAGGCATCTAAATCTCACGCAAGTATAACAAGCGTGCATGTGAAGCGTGCACGTGAGTCTGGCCTCTAAAAGACCAAATTATTGATCTTAGTTGTCCACAAACTATAACCCGCCCGACAAGCATATCTTTCTTTCCTTACGCTCTCTTACTTCATTCAACTCATCCTTATTTCACGCCTCTTATATGTGTCGACATGAGCATTTTTACACCGTTGTCGTTCAGAACACGGATGATCTAAAGAAATACGAGCGGAATGGAAAGGACATAGACAAGACATCGGGAATGTGTTGAAATGAAAGGAAAGAACAAGCTTAGTCATCAATCTGTTCACGAGGAAGAACCGAAATATAAAGTAAGAACAAATTCAATATGCTTGACCCTCCTTAGCCTACCCTATATACTTGGAATAAAAGTCCCAGCTGTTGTTGTTGTTGTTGATCCTCCTTATATATCCATAGTTTTACAATTTGTCATGTCATGTTAAATTAATTTATTTAACTCGATATCATAAGTTCTTTGACCGCTAATTAATTATCGTCCGTATCTTTTGCATCCAGAAATAGTTGGCTTTTGGATCTTGTTTAGGCAAGCAAGCATGCAAAACAGCATCGAGACACCAACAAAGTATATACGCAAAGAGGTCGATGGTTCCTGCTGCTACCGCGCTACCGTGCCCCCCTCGCATGGGGGATTTTTACAGAAAAGCCTCTCGACAATCCAGGAGGCCTTTCTGCAAAAACACCCCCATGTGCAGGGGCATTGGAGTAGAGGAACGCTGCAGCCCCTTTCAACCATAAGCAAATTACAAATTTAAAGCGGTAAATATGCAAATAAATATCTGAGGAGAATATGCAAATTAATGATAGAAATTGAGCATTTATATAAGAGATGGAAGTTGTTATTGCTTATTAGTTACTAAAAATAAAGTATTCAATCTATGAGGGCTCGTATTGTTAATGCTTAGAACTGCAAATAGAATGAAAGCTAGAACTAAATTTGTATTTTTGGAAGCTGCCTTTATAAATTTGATATGGCTTTAGATAGAGATAAATATTTGCTCAATATTTTTCTGGTAGGTGAAAGTTAGTTGGGTGACAAAGCTAGCTTAGATTGATTAGGTTCCAGGTGTACAACCTAAGATCAATATCCAACTAATTATATCATGTGGATCCAACAATAATAGGGTCATTATTTTTGAATTTCTTTTATATGAACTTTTGTCAGTTCTTGTAGGGAAATTCCCTTTTGGATAAGGAGAGTTGCAATTTGTCATATTGTCATTGGAGCACGCGTAGGAGTCATTTTTCAATAGGATTATACAGAGAGTGATGAAAGGAAAGAGACACTGCCTGATATGAGAAGATGATAAGCCACACTAAGACTGAGACGGTCAAGACTCATACAGAAAGAGAAAACAAAGAAAACTAGATAAGAGCAACCATTTTTAAATGCATTATAATTTTAATTTTTGATGCAGCACCGATTTTGCATCCTTACTATTGTCTTTGCCTCTTCTCCCTTGCATTGCAACCATCATGTAGGCCAAATTTCAATCAAGAAAGATGGTGAGAATGTGTTGGGGATGCCATCAAGTACTTAGGATATCAGATTAATCAATTCGACTAAGAAGAAGAGACACACCTTGATTATGTGATTCAACTTGGCCTACTACAATGGGCGGTTTAATAAACAGTGGTTCACAACGTAAAATCTCAAATCTGTTTCTTCAATGAGAAAGATAATATGGAAGACGACTCTTGTATATTTCTCCGGTATGCCATCCTCCTCCTCTCATGTTCTTCTTAGAAAAGAGGAGGGAACATTACATAGTTTGTCTTATGCTTTCACTCCTCACAAAAAAGGCATATTTCCGTACATTTAGGTTTTTGTTAAAAAGAATATGTATATAAAAACCCTTTGAAATCTTCCGAAAACTATCATGAGTAACCTTCAGTGGCAATCAACATCAACGGTGTGAAATGTGCATATTAAATAATAGTTAAACCTTAATGATGAGGTTAGGGTTTGTTAACTTCTTTTGTGTAAGCCAAAATTTGTTAATTATAGGAAAAAAATATTCGTGACAATAGAAGAATAGTTAAAACTAAATGTTAGATTTCTATATATTTTTTTATCTTTTCCCATGTAATGACTCCAGAAAGGTAATGGTCGTGAATCAACCAACCAATGTTTGCTAGAACGTGACTAAATAGAAAAAATATTTAAAAAATTGTTAATTATGTAATTTAAATAGATGTTGTAATTTAATTTGTTACTAATATATTACCTTAATACAATTGAGATATATGAGAACTTAATTGTGATTTTTAAAAATATATTTTTTAAAAGCACAAGAACTTTTCTTATCAAGTGTCATTTTAAGAGTCATCAGCAAATATATATATGTGTGTAATTTACTACTTGTGAAACTTGTCGAACATAGAAGAAGAGGTGGTTGGGTTTTTTGTGATGGATGATTAGTGATTCTAGTCTCTCTCTCTGATTAGTGAAACTTGTCAACCAAAATTGGGGGAAAATAAATAATTTCACCCGACAAAAAAAAGACATCATCTGAGACACCTCTCTAATATTATATAATTTTGATTTTTATGTTCAGTCAATTATTTCTCTCACAATCTTCCTTACAAAATGTGGATTTGCATATATGCCCCCAAACCTACATGAGATTATTTTCCAGAACTGTCCACAAATGTTTATATAGACAATCCCATAAATTTATTTGCATCAAAGTTGTAAAATACAATAATAACCAATATGGTTACAAACGTGCAACCCATGTGCAAGTTTATATAGAAAAATATTTTACTTGTCAGAGATTGCCCAAGAATCTCGTGTAGAGACGCGACATGAAAAATTCTTCTAACATATAGAAAAATATTTATAAAAATCATACACAGCTGTTCAAATCATCTAAAAAATTAGAGTAATAAATTCACAGAGAATTAAAATAAAACAGACACACATACACAAATATATAAATATTTTAAATAAGAAATTAACAAATATCTTTGATTTGTTTTATATACACAAATGGAGGCATGCATGCACATACTATTTTGAGAAAAAATTAAGAAAATCGGAACTGACTTTCATAAATAGCGAATCTATAAAAGAAAAATACCAGGCTTTGACACCAATTTACTCTTCAATATGAGAGGTCATAAGTTTAACCTCCGAAGAATGTCAAAAAAGAATCTAAAAGAAAAAAAACTACACTAGAAATATTCAAGATTCTATTCCTCTACTATTTTGATGCACAAACTGCAGGGGGTTTCAAAATTAAAATTGCCAATTTGATTCTCATGTTAACATGTGGCATGAAAAATTCTCATAATTTTAAATTTTTTTTATAAAATCATATCTAAGTATTTCAATCTTCCAAAATCGTTTAGAATAATAAATCAATAAAGTAACAAAGCACATATAAAAATATTTAAATGAAAAATTAACAAATCTCTGTAATTTTTTGTTTATTTCCTGATGATCCTCGATATCAGTGATCTCCTAGATCATGACACGTGGCAGATGGTGTGTCCC
Organism: Agapanthus africanus; assembly: GCA_030015575.1. Classification (NCBI taxonomy): domain Eukaryota; kingdom Viridiplantae; phylum Streptophyta; class Magnoliopsida; order Asparagales; family Amaryllidaceae; genus Agapanthus; species Agapanthus africanus. Next base: position 951,253,702 of record CM057337.1, read on the forward strand.
AAAGCTCACAAGAAAGGACATACAGTGGCCGACTAGACCACTCTTGTGTCCGTCCCACAAACAAGCGCTGGCTCACCTCTGAGCCCCCAGCACAATCGGCCTCCTCGGCCTCACAGCTCGTCCCCGGGCTACCACGGAACGAAGACACCTCGGCTCTCCCGTCGAGGTCATCTTCCTCGGTCTCATCGACCGACCAACGACACCGTTCACAGGCGCAACCGCCATCCCGCGAATCTCGCCATGTGCGAGATATCCGCCGGCCACATCTCACGTTCCACGCTATCACGATCCCCCATTAACGAGCCTGTCTCGCCATTAATGGGGATCCCGCACGCGGGCGTGACGTTGGGAGCGTAACGGCCGACGTGATTCTCGCGCCTGCCCTGCCTGCTGCCACCGCTATATAAACCTCTCTTCCAGACGGTTTAAGTAAGCCATTTTTACTCCACTAAGCCGTTACTCTGCTCGGATTCCCTCTCTAACTTGACCGTCGGAGGTTCCTCGATGGTACAACCACCCCGGGACTTCCTTGCAGGTAGCTCGGCGCCAACAACCTCAAACCCATTGAGATCCACACGCTTCAGGAGCCTGCCTCCAGACCAAACATCAGCCGTCCATCGCCGCCATCAGCAGATCAACGGAAGGTAACATCTTGGCGTGATCCAGGTCACGTCAGCTGGCGCCGTCTGTGGGAACCCTTGATTCCACAAAAACAAAAGTTCATCTTCCAATCTTACTCTAATGGCGAGCGATCATCATGACGATCCCAGCACCGGCCGCCGTCTCCCCCTCAACGGAGGCGTGGAAGAACCTCCTCCGCCGAATGCCATCAACGCCCTCGCCAGCCGGATAGACCGACTCGCGTCTGCCGTGGAGGCGCTCATCCGTGTCCAAACGGCAGGGAAAGTTCCCCAGGTCGCCACTCCTCCACTTCGAGACCGGGACCCTTACAGGGGGAGAGAAGACTCCGCACACGTCGGCACTGCCGACCACCGCCTCGCTACATCCCATGACCGCAAATCTCCCGGGCCGACATGTTCAATAACCCAGTAGGCACCGCATCGTTTTGCCCCGAGGTCTTACGCCGGAGAGTTTCGCCTCGAGTCTCGTCGCACCCTTGTCCCTCCTGAGGCGGTAGAGGTCAGCTCGCCTGTTCGTAGGCATGATCTGCACCCCCTCCCTCGACGGGGTCGCGCATGGGAGACTCTCCCAGGCAGCTCAAAAACAACCCCACCGGGGGGGCGTGAGGAACCTCATCGAAAAGAACCGAGGCTCGTCAAGAATCATGGTCGTGGTGGCGGGGAGTACGTAAGTACCTACGAGACTCAGCACCCTACGCCAGCCCCGGAGGCCGACAACCGTCCGAGGAAGAAGGCCAGGGAGACCGAGCCAATCACTTTTGACGATGGGGACTTTCACGGCATATCCCTGCCCCACAACGACCCCTGGTGATTACGGTTCGGGTCCATCAATACGAGGTGCACAGGATCCTGGTCGACTCGGGAAGCTCGGCAGACATTCTCTTCCACGACAGCTTTCTGCGCATGGGGCTCACCACAACAGACCTGAGGGCGACCTCTCACGTCCTTTCAGGATTCACCAACCACTCCATCCCGGTGGAAGGGGTGATCACCCTGCAGTTCAACGTCGGGGAGCCCGGCCGTACGCGGACAGTGCCGGTGGAGTTCATCGTAGCGAAAATCCCATCGGCCTACAACATCCTTCTCGGCCGCCCCAGGCTGAACTCCCTCCGGACCTAGATATCGACCTACCACCTGGCGATGAAGTTCCCTCTCGACCAGGGCCGGATAGGTCGGGTCTATGGAGACCAGCAAATTGCAAAGGTTTGCTTCACCGCAACATCTTCATCGGAGAGAACGGCTGACGACGTCGAAGGTGAGGGTGACATCAAGGGATCTCTAGACACTCGAGACGAGCAAAAAGAGGTCCGAGGTACCCCGGTGGAGCCTCTGACAGAGGTCCCCCTCGTAGAAGGGGACGAGGAAAAACTCGTTCAGATCGGGTCTCTTCTAACAGGAACTCACTGAGATGACCTGGTTCATTTCCTCAGAAACAATTCCGACGTTTTTGCCTGGGCGCTTGCTGACATGCTTGGGATCGACCCCAAAGTTATATCTCACAAGTTCGGGGTAGATCCTACGGTCCGACCCGTCAGATAGAAGAAGCGAAGCTTCGCCCCGGTCAAACAGAAGGCTATCGAGAACGAGGTAGATTGGCTCCTAGCCGCTAACTTCATTCGGAATGTGCCCTATTCGGAGTGGTTAGCGAACGTAGTCCTGGTCAAGAAGTCAAGCGGGAAGTGGCGCATGTGCGTCGACTTCACTGACCTCAACAAGGCCTGCCCCAAAGACAATTAACCCCTACCTCGGATAGATCAGCTCGTTGACAGCTCGGCGGGCCACGAACTATTGAGCTTCATGGATGCCTTCTCTGGCTACAATCAGATCCGTATGAATACGGCAGACGAAGATCTCACCGCATTCACAATGGACCGGGGGGTATACTGCTACAAGGTGATGCCCTTCGGCCTCAAGAACGCCCGGGCTACGTACTAACGGTTGGTCAACCGCATGTTCAAGCCACAGATCGGCAGAAACATAGAAGTTTACGTCGACGATACGCTCGTCAAATCAGTCTCGTCAACCGACCACGCCAAGGACCTGGGTGAGGCCTTCGAGGTACTCCGCAAGTTCAAGATGAAGCTGAACCCCGCCAAATGCGCATTCGGGGTCACCGGGGGAAAGTTCCTCGGTTTCATGGTCACCTACCGTGGGATCGAGGCTAACCCGGAAAAAATTGACGCTATCCTCAACATGACCGCGCCCAAGACCAACGTCGAGATCATGCGGCTGACGGGGAGGGTAGCCGCTCTGAGCCGCTTCATGTCGAGGTCTGGGGAAAAGTGCCTCCCATTCTTCAAAGCCCTCAGGAAAATCCCGAGGTTCGAGTGGTCAGAAGAGTGCCAGACCGCCTTTGACCAATTAAAAAGGCACCTTGCGACGCCGCCGCTGCTCACCCGACCAGTTGAAGGAGACGAGCTATCACCGTAGCTGGCGGTATCCGACCAAGCAGCGGGTTCAGTGCTCGCTCGAGAGGTCGACGGAGCGCAGAAGCCAGTGTACTACGTGAGCCACGTCTTCAAAGACGCAGAAACGAGGTACCCAGCCATAGAGAAGACTGTCTTGGCACTCTTGTGGCCTCAAGGAAGCTGCGGCACTACTTCCAAGCGCACACTATCCTCGTTCTCACCGAGCGCCCACTGGGGGCTATCCTCGCCCCACCCGAATCCTCGAGCCGCTTAGAGAAGTGGAGGTGGGAGCTGTCCCAATTTGACATAAAATATCGCTCGAGGCAGGCCATCAAAGCACAAGCCCTGGTCAATTTTATCGTCGAATGCACCATCCCCAGTAAGGAACCGGAGCCCACGTCGCCCCTCGCGGATCAACACCCGATCGTGGGGAGACCCGACATGGTCCCTGAGTGGGTCATTTACGTTGATGGGTCTTCAACTGAGGAAGGCTGTGGTGCCGGCCTCATAATTAAGGGCCCGAACGAGGCAGAAATGGAGTACTCTCTAAAACTCGGATTCAAGGCCTCAAACAACGCGGCAGAGTACGAGGCCCTGCTGGCTGGACTGCGCATGGCCTCCGGGATGGGGCTGAAAATAATTCGAATCCACAGTGACTCTGCCCTAGTCGTCGGCCAAGTGACTGGCCACTTCGAGGCTCGGGAACCTCTAATGGTAAAGTATCTAGCCGAGGTAAGAAAACTTCGGAAGAACTTCGATGAAGTCCAGGTAGAGCAGATACCCAGGCAGCTCAATGCCCAAGCCGACGCCTTGAGAAAGCTAGCTTCATCCTACTCGGCCAACAACAAGCGATCTATCCTCTTCGAGACCTTGCCGCGGCCCAGCATGGAAGACGGGGCACCAATACTTCATGTATATACGGCGCAGGAAGATGACCAAGACTGAAGGAAGCCCCTCGTGGAATTCCTAAGGGATGGTACACTCCCAGAAGATCGGGAAGCAGCCCACCGTCTCCGAGCCGAAGCCTGTCACTTCATCTGGAGCAATAGGAACCTTTACAATAAGTCCTTCACTCAGCCCCTGCTCTGGTGCGTCGACCCCCACGAAGCCGACTACATCCTCCGAGAAATCCATGAAGGGGTCGGCGGCGCACACCAAGGGGCCCGCACCTTGATCTAGAAGGCCTTGCTCCAGGGGTACTACTGGCCAACTATCCACCAAGACGCTCAGAAGATCGTCAGGAGATGCAAAAGTCGCCAACTCCACGGAAGCATACCTCGCCTTCCGGCTACCGAGTTGACCGCCCTAACCTCCCCGTGGCCGTTCGCCCAGTGGGGATTGGACATGATAGGCCAGTTCCCTACCGGTGCGGGCGGGCACAAATATGTCCTCGTCACAATGGATTACTTCATAAAGTGGATCGAGACCGTCCCCATCAGGAAACCAGATGCCGCTACGACCATCAAGTTCCTGCAGAACAACCTGATACTCCGGTTCGGCATCCCGAGGTGTATCATCACCGACCATGGGACAAAATTTGAAAATGAGAAAGTGAAGGAGTTCTGCAACGAGTACCATATCCTCATGAAGTTTGCCACGGTCGCACATCCACAATGCAACGGACAGGCCGAAGTCGCCAACCGGGACGTCCTCTGAGGCCTCCGAACATGCCTAGAAGGACGCTAAGGCAGTTGGGTCGAGGAATTGCCCCGGGTCCTATGGGCCCTGCGCACGTCAAAGAAGACCCCCACCGGGGAAACCCCTTTCAGCCTCTGCTACGGGACCGAGGCAATGGTCCCAGCGGAGATCGGGCTACCTAGTCACCGGGTCGAACACTTCGACGACGAAGCAAACACCACGGCCTTGCGGACCAACCTGGACATCTTGCTGGAGAAATGAGACCGGGCTCAAATCAGGGCTACCGCCTATCAGCAGCAAACTGCCCAATACTACAACGCCCGGGTCAAGCGTCGCTTCATTAAGACCGGAGATCTGGTCCTACGGCGAAATGAGTTCGTTGATCAAGGTAGGCTGCATAAGCTTTCCCCGAGGTGGGACGGTCCTTTCCTCGTCTCCGAGGTACTTCCCGACGGAGCCTGCCGCTTACAGGACGTGGACGAGCGCAAGTTTCCGCGGCCTTACAACGCCGAGAAGCTCAAGCTGTACCAGTGAAATCAATACCTATGAGTGTGTACCTCTCCTTTCACAAAGACAATGTAAATTTTTCTAAAAAGTTCTTTCCATTCAAATAATAAGAAGGGAACGTTAGAGCATTGCAAAAAGATGAGTCCTGTCTTTGTGATCAAAGCCCTCGTCAAGAGGCACCGGGCAGCAACCCTGCTCGGCCATCCTTAGTAGGACTCTTACGGCCCATCCCGCGCGAAGGATCTAAGCCCTCACGAAGAAGCAGCCGAGCGGCTACCCTGCTCGGCTATCCCTGGCTGGTAGCTCTCTACCCCACAACGCCAGGGATCGAAGCCCTCACTAAGAGGCAGCTGAGCGGCTACCCTGCTCGGCTATCCCTGGCTGGTAGCTCCCCTACCCCACAGCGCCAGGGATCGAAGCCCTCACCAAGAGGCGGCCGAATGGCTACCTTGCTCGGCTATCCCTGGCTGGTAGCTCCCCTATCCCAACACACCAGGGATCAAAGCCCTCGCCAAGAGGCACCGGGCAGCAACCCTGCTCGGCCATCCTTAAGGATCAAAGCCCTCGCCAAAAGGCACCGGGCAGCAACCCTGCTCGGCCATCCTTAGTAGGCCTCTTACGCCCCCCCCCCCCCGCGCTAAGGATAAAAAGCCCTTGGAAGAGGCAACCAGGCCCGCCCTTGCTCGGTTATCCCTGGCTGGTAGCTCCCCACCCCAACACACCAGGGATCAAAGCCCTCGCTAAGAGGCATCGGGCAGCAACCCTGCTCGGCCATTCTTAAGGATCAAGCCCTCGCCAAGAGGCACCGGGCAGCAACCCTGCTCGGCCATCCTTATTAGGCCACTTATGGCCCCTCCCGTGCTAAGGATCAAAACCCCTCGAGAGAGGCAACCGGGCCCGCCCTTGCTCGGTTATCCCTGGCTGGTAGCTCCCTACCCCAACATACCAGGGATTAAAGCCCTCACCATGAGGCACCGAGCAGCTACCCTGCTCGGCCCGTCCTTGGTAGGCCACTTACGGCCCCTCCCGCACCGAGTAGCTGCCCTGCTCGGCCCCGTCCTCAGCATGCCTCTTCGGGCCTCCCATGCTGAGGAACATGACCTCACCACGAGGCATCCGGTCTGTCTACGTCTGAGCGATCTCCATCTCGACTTCGGGGCCATGGAGATACCGTCTTTGCACACTGGGAAAATGAACAGATTCAACTCGACGCGTAATCGCTAGACGAAGAACCGATATAATACAAAGGAAGTACTATGCAACTACAAGTGTTTACCGATAAAGGAAAATACGCGTGCAAATACTACTGCAAAAAGTCTTTATTCACAAAGTCAAGCTTTTACAAGGGTATTGTGGACTCCCCAGCCCTACAAAATGCCGTAGGCATACAAAATTCCCGATACAATAAAGAAATAAAACAAGAAGACGAGGGGCTTCAGGCCTTGTAACACCCGAGCCCAATAATACTATTTCTGTTACTGGTTGAGTGTTTGGCATTGCTCATTTCATTTATCTTGCTTGTTTGGTTCTTATTGCACAATTTTAACCGGCTAAGTCATTCTGCATATAACAAATTTTAGCACCTAAAATAAAATTGAAAATATTCTTCTTGGCCTACTTGACACCCTTAGCCTCGTGGTAGCGTCCGTGCATTGTATTCTCGTCCCGTTCAGTGAAACGGGCGAGTTTGGATGGCTACGTGCACGTGCGTGTGTCCGTTTTGGGAGTATGCTTTTTAATCATAAAACATTTCATTTTAAAATTTGGAACCCGCCTAAAATCCTATTATTTGAATTTCGAATTTTTGGACCCAACCCGGGCGTAATTTGGAAATGTTTCATTTGGCGCCAAAATCCTAAATTTTTAATATTATTAAAACCATCGCATATATTTTTCTAACTAACCTGATATCTTACTGTTCATTACCTATCTTTTAAATCTTTAAGTTAACCATATGATATTTTTACAATCTTTATATCCTTCTTAATTTATTCTCTCAGCCAATCGCAACCTCCCCTTTAACCCCGTGGGCCCCACTTTCTCTCTCTCTCTCTCCACTTTTTCCTCTCTCTCCCTCTCCCTCATATATTCTCTCGTACTTCTCTTTATCATTTTTCTCTTCTTGCTTCATGTCTCGTTTCTCATTTCTTTTAACTGTTCTTTTGTTGCCGGAATTCCGTCGTGCCGGTGACGTTTCTCGACGTTCCAGCGAGATACCCCGACCCGTGTGGTTCCTTTGTTCGTCGTTTGGGTTCTTTCCGTGAACCGTGCGCCGTCGCGAGTTTTCCCCGCCGACGGTTAACGTTCCGTTTTCCCGATTCGCGACCCATCGAGACAAGTTAATCTTGCTACATGCTATATACTTTTATAATCTTCATTTTATAATATTATACATTTGAAAATCTTATAGTTTACATATGAAATGTCGTTGAAAAATCGGATATGACAAATCCGAAATTTACTGTACACCTTATCTTATAAAATTCATTATAAATCATAGAAAAATCATTAGTATACGTTCTTTAGTTCGTTACGAAGCTAATTCAGAATACTATAACTCTATGAAATATTTACTTGCAAAATAAATTGTTTAAATAACGTAAAATGCAAATGAAAATGCCTTTAAACTGCTGTCCAGGGAAATTCCAGCAGCAAACTTTCAAGTTTGAATATTCATAACTTTTTGTAGGGATAACCTGAGATGCTTATACTTATAAAACTGAAAACCTTATTGAATTATCTTTGTTTTGGTATAAGATACGTCTTTTTTTGGAGAACGTTTGTTATTTTTAAGCTATTTTACAAATTAGGGTGACGCTGAATTTCTGAACGGAACCTTCTTGTGCATGGTTAATCAATACAGCATTTATAGTTACTAATCACTTTGAATATGCTATCCATATTAATATTATTATATAAATATTTATATCACATATTTCTTAGTTGTACATCCCACACTACCATTTTATAGTTTTATAACTCTTCGGATACCCGTTTGCATCCATCGCATTTAAGATAAATATAATTGCATCCATAGATCACATTACTACATAATAATGTGATATTAATACTCCATGTTTAATAAATTGCATCCTAATTAATATTGGAACTATAAATGTAACCCTAATCGATAACTGTGCATCCATATCCTTGAAATTATATCTATTTGCCTATCATATTACATGTTCCAGTTTATTGTTCTAATAGTACTCATGCTTGTTTATTTATACACATGTTTATGATAGTTTGATTATGAGCACCCACATGACATCTTGTGCTCCTGACATGACCTGTTACACTTCCTACTTGACATGATATGGTACCGTACACTCTTGACATGACATGACACCTTTATACATTACCTGACCTGTTACCTGATCTCATGCCTAATGCCGACAAACCTGACCATTCCTGCTGTCTATCCAGACAGACCTACTCTTACCGGATTTTGTGTTGGCATTAGTCCTTGACTACTGAATACCTGACCTGACATACATAGCTTGGGGGTATGGGGAAATCAAAGATGAACCTGACTTGTAACTCGACAGTTCACTACCGTTCGAGTGTACACATTCCTATTCTGTGCCTAACGGCATGTCTCGGTTTCAGCCGAGAATATTGTGGCCGTGATCCCGGGTATGTACGGGGTAATACCGAGTGTACACTTTCCCATTCTGTGCCTAACGGCATGTCTCGGTTTCAGCCGAGAATATTGTGGCCGTGGTCCCGGGTATGTACGGGATACTAACACCTTCCTATTCTGTGCCTAACGGCATGTCTCGGCTGCCGCCGAGAACATTGTGGCCGTGGTCCCGGGTATGTACGGGATACTATTGGGTTACATCGACGATTCATCAATTGGTTTCAAAGACTATAGAGTAGAAAACCTGATAGGACAGTTTAGTCACCATTGCACATTACCCTGCTTGTTATTTCTTATTACTGCTTTATTCATGTTCATACTTGCATTGCTTATTACCATGTTTATACTATATTATTTGGTTGACATGACGCGCTGACGTCTGGGTTTTGCATGGCCCAGATTCCTTACCTCTACCGACGACCGAGCAGGAGTACTTCAGCCAGCAGGCTGATTTGTGAGTTCTGTAGTGGTTAGTTCATTTATTGCATTTTACTTCCAGGTGTGATCCCGCATTACGGGACGTACCTTTCTATTATTGCATTGGATCATTTGCTTCCGCACTTATTGTTTATTGATTCTTGTTATTATGGACTTGGACATGTATTAGATTAGTTTATTATTTTGTTCTTGATATCTCTACAACCGTAATGTGACTGTGGATGGATATTTCCTACCCACAGGTAGCATGGTTGGCTATGTCACGTGCCCAATCTTGCGTACTCTGGGAAGCAGGGCGTGACAGGCCTCAGGGCCAGGCGCAGCCTCTGGAAGCTCAGTGCCCATCACAGGAGCCTCGGCGTCGCCCTCGCCAGGAATCTCTTCCTCGGTCTCGCCCCTGGGGCCGTCCCCCTGCTCGTCATCCCCACGAGGATATTCAGCTCGGAGCTCGTCGTCAATGAACTCCGGCATCCTAGCCTTGATGGCATCAAGGGCCCGTGCCAGATGGCGGCAGTGGCTAAGGCTAGGACGGTGTAAAAATGTTCCGACTTCTGGAAGTCCTCCACCCCTTTTGCCGCTCTGAGGTCGGCTCGCTTCACCCTCTCTACCACCGCCTCCAGCTCCTTCCGGAGGGTGCTCATCGACTTCTTCAAGGTGCCGACGAGCACCTTAGAGTCCTGAAGCTTGGCCTCGGCGGCCTGGGCGGCCTCGCGACACGTAGCGGCTCCTGCTTCACTGCCGCCACCTCCTGCTTCGCGGCCGCCATCTCCTGCTTCCCGGCTGCCACCTTGCCCTCCAGGGCAGCGACCCTTTCCATCGCCGCCTCCAGCTCCCGCTTTGAGCTCTCCTCCAGCGAGGAGAGCTCTCCCGCAGCTCGGATCGCCGGGGTAATCTTCTCGTCCTCCATATGGAGGCGACGTGCTGGAGAACCTGAAGAAATCAGAGGGGGGTCAGGAAGAAAGGAGAGACACCAAATCTCATGAATGGTAAGAAGCTGAAGAAAAGTCAAGTAAAGTACGGGCACTAACCTGCACGGCCTCTTGGGCGATTGACACCATCTGTGTCCTGAGAGTCCCTCGAGGGATCTTGCCTCCGGTCGACCTCTCCATGTCCGACAGCAAGATGTCAACGACGGAAAGTCTCGAGGGCACCTCAAAGTGGAGGCCTCCTCATCCACCAAGATCGGGGAGGCCGGGGTCCGTGGAACTGTTCGGGGGAACCTCTTGAGGGGAGACGGTGGAGAGCCGGTCTCCATCTCCGAAGCCTGGGAATCCTTTCCCCGAACCCGTTTTCTGCTCGGTGCCTGGCTGGGCTCCGGGGCCCGGCCCGCAGTCGAACGCTGGGGTGGGACGACTGCCGGGGGAACCAGGACAGACGTTGGACGAGAAGAGTTGGCACCTCCAGCTTTCGATCCCTTCTTCGTCTTGCGCATGGCTGCTCGGAGGTGGCTCAAGTCCATGGGTTCTACACAAGACAAAATACAATGGAATTAGCAACACAAACAGAAATGAAGATAAACGCAAGCTCCTAACTTACCGACGAACTGGGCGGGGCTAAACCCAGCCCAACTAAGGGCCCGCTCAGAAAGCAGCACGTCGGCCCGAGGAATGGGCTCCTACTCCGCCACTCTTACTGCGTCGGGATCGTTGGACGGACTTTCCCGCCAGCACCTATCTCTAGACCACTGGGTGGGCACGATCCGGTCCTCACCCTCTGGCGGCTCAACAAAGAAAAGCTTCTTCTTCCAACCATGGATAGAAGAAGGCAAGACGAAGACACCCAACCTGGCTGCACTCCCCCGTTGTTTCCTAAAAGAGAGGTAAACCCACCTCGGGTCGCCCGCGCGAGTGCCGGGGTGACTTTTGTAAATGAGGAAGGAGGCAAGGATGGATAGACTGAAGAGGATCATCTGCAACTTCAAGCGGACCAGGAACCCGAGGAGAATCCTCCAGGAGTTCGGCACTAGCTGGCCCGGGGCTAGCCCAAAGTAATTTAGCGCTCCAACAATCTCGGGAGAGAAAGGTAGGCGCATTCCAGCCCAAAAGGCCTCCAAGTACAGGGCAATCTCCTTGCCCCGTACCTGATCTGCCCTCTCCCCCTTCCTGGCCAAACGCAACGTGTAGCCGGGAGGAATAAGGAAACGAGTCCGAGCATTGGCAAGCTCCTCCTCGTGTCTCACCGTAGATGGCACACCAAGTGCATCCGCGACCTCCACTCGGGGGGCCTCCCCCGTCGCGTGACCCTAGGAAGGAGACCTAACCCTAGCTCCCTGGGAGGACTCCGGTCCAGAAGAATAAGAATAAGAAGAAGAAGAAGAAGACTCAACAGAGGGCTCCCCAGACTCTACACCAACTACATCTACAGACTCCTCAGAGGAAGACATATAACCTGATGACGAGGAGTCCTCGGAAAAGCAAACGCGGAAATCCCGACCTAAAGAAGAGAACGCCGAGTTAACAAGACCAAAGACGAGGGGATTATGAAGAGAAATGGGCCCTCACGTGGACCCCACCTCTACTTATTGCCACCGGCGTTCTTATCCAACGGCGATAGTCATCTCCCGCCGAAACGGTTCAGTACAATCGACGACCATGATCGCTCTACCTGTCGCATGCACATTGACATATCCTCTTAGACGCCAGAGGTCTGCGGCCCGTCGCGTCAGCCAGCCAGCGCCCGACACGTGAATTGTCGCTTCAGTAAGCATACACACGATACGGCGCATCCTCTTTAATGCAGAGATCTCTCCCCTAATCCGCCGGCGTCATCCAGAAAATACAGCAGGTTACCCTGGGATACGCCAGACGATATCTTCGAAAGGAGCTCACCTAGGGTGACCTGGCAGACCACTCTCGACCCGACCCGTCAGCTGGTCGGGACGAGAGTGTGGGGCTAATAATGATGCTCGATATCGGTGATCTCCCAGATCATGACACGTGGCAGATGGCGTGTCCCAAAGCTCACAAGAAAGGACTTACAGTGGACGACCAGACCACTCCTGTGCCCATCCCACAAACAAGCGCTGGCTCACCTCTGAGCTCCCAGCACAATCGGCCTCCTCGGCCTCACAGCTCGTCTCCGGGCTACCACGGAACGAAGATACCTCGGTTCTCCCGCTCGTCCGCGAGCTCTCCCGCCAAGGTTATCTTCCCCGGTCTCATCGACCGACCAACGGCACCGCTCACAGGCGCAACCGCCATCCCGCGAATCTCGCTATGCACGAGATATCCGCCGGCCACATCCTACGCCATCACGATCCCCCATTAACGAGCCTGTCTCGCCATTAATGGGGATCCCGCACATCACGCGGGTATGACGTCGGGAGCGTAACGGCCGACGTGATTCTCGTGCCTGCCCTGCCTGCTGCCACCGCTATATAAACCCCTCTTCCAGACGGTTCAAGTAAGCCATTTTTACTCCACTAAGCCGTTACTCTGCTCGGATTCGCTCTCTAACTTGACCGTCAGAGGGTCCTCGGTGGTACAACCACCCCGAGACTTCCTTGCAGGTAGCTCGGCACTAATAGCCTCAAACCCATTGAGATCCACACTCTTCAAGTGCCTGCCTTCAGATCAAACATCAGCCGTCCATCGCCGCCATCAGCAGATCAACGGAAGGTAACATCTTGGCGTGATCCAGGTCACGTCATTTCCTCATTAATTTAATTACATGCATTGCATGCTAATTTTCTTAACTAAATCTTTAAGAAGCTTCCTAAATCTTTTGCTTTTCCTAAATCTTCCGAAATTGAAATGCCATCATATCGACAACTCAGAAGAAAAATTCTGTAAGTTGAGAAAACTATCTTGTAATAAAAGAAGAGGTAATGTTGAAATCTTTTCAAATCCTTAATTATAATTATAAGACAATAAATTAATAAAAAATTATATAAATTAAAACAAATAGGATTAACAAATCTATTTATTCTTAATATGACACGTCACCCGTGTGTCGCAAAATTTGATGTTGATGAAGAATGAAAAGGCTATTCAAATTGGAATTGCCAATTAGATTCTCATGAGCACAAGCAGTAAGAAATTTTCTCATAACTTTAAAAAAATATGTTAAGAAATCATAACTATTTTTTCAAATCTTCTTAGATATCTTAAAGTAATAAATTTAATAGATCTCTTTATATTTTTTTAATGTAATCATACGCAAGACATGTGCCAAGACACTAGGTATAAGAAGTCTCCCTAGACATAAAAAGCTAATACTGAAATTTGAGGGTCTATATTGGCAATTTTTTTTGAATTATTTAAAGGAATTTTTTTGGGGGAAAATAGAAATTATAACAGATCCCTAAATAAACCCTAAACCCTAATATATAGTGGCATCTCCTCTTCTATTTTCATCTTCCTCGTTTATTTTCTCTCAACTTCGCTTTCCAGTTTCATCTCACTTCACCATCACAACCACCTTGGAAAAATCTGATAACACCACCTCATCAATAGTTCTACCTGAAGATCTCGTCCTCGAAATCTTGTCTAGGCCGCTTCTCAAATCCCTACATAAATTTAAATGGGTATCGAAATCATGGTCTCATCTCATCACGCACCACGTTCTTCCCAAAGTACCCCACCTCCATTTGTCGGCTTTTGATGGAGGTTGTGATCTCCCTCAGATGTTGTCCTCCGTCAATCTGGCGAGAGCGATCTTGTGCGGCTTCGATTTGATTTGGGGAGTTGTTGAGTATGGATCTCAATGGGTCGGTGTTGACGCCGAACTACCTGCAAAGGAAGTTCCGGGATGGATGACCACCATTGGACCCTCCGACGATTAAGTTAGTATCGAGAAATAAATGCAGAGTAGCGGCGTATTGGAATCATTTCGAGTTACCTGATTCGTCTGAAAGAGGGGTTTATATAGTGGTAGCATGGAGCGAGCAGACGCGAGATTCTCGTTGTCAGTTACGCCCCCTCGTTACGCCCGTGTTGATGGCGGGATCCGCTCATTATTGGGGAAACGCGTCCGCGCGGGACGCGGAATGTGGGGTTGTGGATATCTCGCTTTGGCGAGATACACGGAGCCGTTGCGGGGGTGTATGGGCTCCGCGCTCTCGGTTGATCGGGGGAACCGAGGAAGCTCGGCCTATCAGAAGGCTCGGAGACGAGCTGGAAGACCGAGAAATGTCTCCAATGCATCAGGCTTATTCTGGTTCCGTAGCCCCCGGGACACGTCATCATTTACGTGTCGTGATATGGGGAATTCCCACTTGTGAGCATCATCATTAGCCCCCACTCTCGTTCTGACCTATTTATGGGTCGGGTTGAGAGTGATCTGCTAGGCTTCCTCTGCTCAGCTTGGTGCCAATGTTTCTTCGTGGTGGATTGTATGGGAACGATAGGGCGTTTGGTAAATGCGTCTTTCGCATTTCGAGTCCAGGTGGCGTATCACCGTGCGCCTAAGTTTTCGCACGTATCCCTGATGACGTGAGCGAATCGGCGAAATGATTGCACTTTAATGAGAGGGCAGCGTTTCGCTCGATTGCCAGTTGGGCTACTGGCCACGTGTCCGACGTTGGTTGGCGGGGTGCGACAGGCTGTCCCTGACTCCTGTTACGACGAGACTCCCCTAATGGTCGACTGCCATGTAGAGCCTCGACAGCCGTGGGGTGCGATGCTTCGTTTTGGCTGGAATCGATCTGGGCTGTAGGATGTTCCTTTTGAGGTGTATAAATAGGAGGGGACCCTCTTAGGGCCAACACATTGCCTCAATTCTCTTTCCTTGTTTGAGGATAGCTCGGTGCACCTCCGCTTAGATCGGATCTTCCGTTGAATTTTCCTCGGCGGGTTCCTTTCTTTGAATGTCTTTCTCTGAGGTATCTGTAGATATAGTACGTGTAGAGTTGGGCGATGAGGCCTCAGTTTCTGGGGCCAAGTCCATCGGGTCTTCCTCCTCCTCGGCTTCAGATAGCCGAGAGGGTTCTTCTTCTTCAGCGTCTTTTGTGTCGGGCTCGCCCCAAGAGCCAGGGCTGCCCTTGTTACTTGTTGTCGGGCGGTGACAAGGGCTCCCAAGGTGCGCATCGGGAATACCCACGATGCGCCCTCCGTTTTAAATCGTATGGTCGAGCTTTCTGATATCCGGACTCGATTCCATATTCTCTCTAGCTATTCACCCCATTTAGCCAGAGAGGGTGAGCGGGAAGACCAGTTGCGGGGCAAGGAGATTGCTCTGTATCTGAAAACATTCCGAGCAAGAATGCGTCTGCCCTTCTACCCGAGATTTGTGCGATGCTTCATTGCTTCCATCTTGCCCCGGGCTAGCTAGCGCCGAACTCATGGAGGATCCTCCTCGGGTTTCTAGTCCGGTTAAAATTAGATTGGATCCCCTTCAGTTTGACCTTCTTTTTGTCGTTTCTTTGTTATAAAAATCATCTCGGTACTGGTAAGGAAGAGCCGAGCTGGGTGTATTTTTCGTTTAAAAAACGTAAGGGTGGGACGACCGAGTCGGGGGTAGTGGTCGTCCCTTCTTCCATCTATGAATGGAAGGAAAAGTACGTCTTCGTCGGGCCACCGGAGGGCGAGGATTGGCCTGTGCCCACACAGAGGCACAGGGCCGACTGTCCGAGGGCGAAGCAGTCGACCTCCCCCGAGGCGAAGGTGGTGTCCTTATGGGAACCGATCCCGCGGGCTGAAGTCATGCTTTCCGAGCAGGTACTGAGCTGGGTTGGACTCAGTCCTGCGCGTTTTTTGGGTAAGTTAGGGTTTTTGACGATCTGCTTAGAATTTGTTAAATTTTCTTTTCCGTTTCAACTTCGCCGATCTTTTCTCCTGTGTGTTCTTTTTTGCAGAGCCCATAGAAGATAAAAAATCATGGCCACCAAGGCCCAAGGAAAAAAGACCGGTGGCGCAAGCTCGTCCCGTCCCGGTCAAAGCGCAGTCCCGAGGCAAACTTCTTTGGCCAAGCCTTTCGCAGCACCCCTTGTCCCGGAGGAGCGCCGTGTGGGGTGAGGGGGGTCAGAAGTACGTGCGGGACCCGACGCCCCGGGCGAGAAAGGATGAGTCTCCCCCGCCGAGGAAGTCCCCCTCAAAAGACAGAAGCGGGTGGCCTCTCAGCCACCCCTACTGGGATCTAAGTGCAGGAGGACGATTTCTGCATTGAGGTGCCCTCGGGGCTATTTGTGGCCGACATCTTGCTGGCAGACATGAAGAAGGCAATCGGGGACAAAATTCCTCGGTGCACCGTGAAGGCCTGGGCGGCCGCTATAGCACAGGAGGCGGTTCAGGTCGGTATTTAGTTTTCTTCGAGAATTCCTTAAGTTTTATTTCCTCTGTTTTAGCTTTTTAACATGCTTGTTGTTTTTCTCAGGTCCTTCAGCACTGTGCTCTCTACGTCACCATGGAGTCTAAGGAAATAGCCCCGTCGATGAAGAAGGCGGGCGAATCCTCTTCGCGGGAGGAAGAGCTTCGCCTTCAATTGCAGCTGGCGGAGGAGAAGGCGGCCTTCCTGGACTCGAGATTAGTTGCCGAGGGGCTGATGATGTCAAAGCTTAAGGAGTCCCATCAGCTTCTAAATAAGTCCAATAGGGCTATTCAAGAAAAGATGGAGGAGACAAACATCCTCTACAATGCGATGAAGAGGTCAAGGGACGCCCTGAAGAAGGATGCTCGGACGGCTTTAGAAGTAGCGCAGCTTGCTGAGAACCGGGCGGCAAAGCTTGCCGAGAGCCGTGCGGCGAAGGCCGTGGAGGAATATAAGGCATCAGATCAGTTTTACCTTGATCTCGCCGGATCCGCGGCTGTCGGGTGGCACAGTGCCCTCGACACCGTCAATGAATCTATGCCGGGGTTTGTCGACGGCGAGCTTCGCGCTAAGTTCCCCCTCGCCGAGGAAGCGCCGTAGGGAGGAGGTGCTGAGCCGGTTGTACGAGGCGAGGCTATCGACGGAAGCGCCGACCATGAGGTCATCGTCTTAGCCCCCGATGGTGGCGTCGAGCAGGGTGAGATCCCGGCCGAGCGGGCGGTTTGAGCTATCCCCCCTCCACGATTTTTTCCATCTTTTTTTTATCGTTTTAGAATTTTGTAAGCCTCCGGGTATTTTTGTAAGGCTGAGGAGCACACAATACCTTTGTACATATTTTCTTTTATCATAAATAAAGTATATATTTTGCTCAAATGTCTGATAATCCTGCTACTACTTTAGCTCGTAAGTCTTTTCATCTTGCAAGTACTTTTAGCTCGTATGTCTTTTTATCTTGCTAGTGTTAGGCCGGTGTCCACCTTTTCTCAGTGATGATCGTTCATTGAGTATGAGTCGAACGATAGTCAAGTGTAGGAAGGTCAATACCCTCCCTTCCCCCAGAGTCGAGGAGCGATTGCGCATATATTATGAGTCGAATGATGGCCAAGTGTAGAGAGGTCGGTATCCTCCCTTTCCCCAGAGTCGAGGAGCGATCGCGCATCGAGTATGAACCGGACGATAGCCAAGTTTGAATGGGTTGGCATCACTCAATTTTACCCGGCCGCCTCGCGATGAGGGCTTTGGATCCACAGCGTTTGTTGGGAAGGAAGCTACCTACTGCGGATGGGTCGAGCAAGAACTTGCTCGGCGGCCTCGTAAAGAGGGCTTAAGACCCACAGCGTTTGTTGGGCACTAAGCTACCCGCTGCGGATGGACCGATCAAGAACCTGATCGGTGGCCTCGTGAGGAGAGAGCTTAAGTTCCACAGCGTTTGTTGGGCAGAAAGCTACCTGCTGCGGATGGGCCGAGCAGGAACTTGCTCGGCGGCCTCATGAGGAGGGCTTAAGATCCACAGCGTTTGTTGGGCAGGAAGCTACCCGCTGCGGATGGGCCGAGTAGGAACCTGCTCGGCGGCTTCGTGAGGAGGGCTTTTTAGATCCACAGCGTTTGTTGGGTAGGAAGCTACTCGCTGCGGATGGGCTGAGCAGAAATCTGCTCGGCGGCCTCATGAGGAGAGCTTTAGATCCACAGCGTTTGTTGGGCAGGAAGCTACCCGCTGTGGATGGGCCGAGCAGAAACCTGCTTGGAGGCCTCGTGAGGAAGGCTTTTTAGATCCACAACGTTTGTTGGACAGGAAGCTACCACTGCGGATGGGCCGAGCAGGAATCTGCTCGGCGGCCTTGTGATGAGGGCTTTCTGAACTCCCTTTTGCCTCCGTGGGTGTCGTTCAACCTTCCGTTGTCCGTATAGGCAGGAATGATGACCGGGTTGACCGACACGTGGCAGTACTATATCGGGAATTTGCGATATTCCATGATTTGCGTCATTGTGCAAGTAAATCTCGGCCGTTGGAAGGTTTTTTTGTTGAGGCTAAAAATACCGAAGGCATATTGGTTTCTTTCCTAGTCTTGCATTCCCCGAAGCGGCTTGTATACCATCAGGGAGATCGTTTCCCATGACGATGTATACTTTTATAAGTTCGATCATTCCGAGGAGACGTACGAGGCAGTGATAAGCTGCTTGGAAGGCCACTTTAGACGCTTACTTCCCCGGTGATCTCCCCTGCTTCAGGTGCTTGTTTACACGATATGGAGGACTTCTCCGGGCAGTTTCTCCAGTAGGTGTTTTCTTCAATGTTCGCAATTCCGATAGCACCCGTGGCAGTTCCTCGACCCAGCCACCTTACCTTCCTTCCAAATGGGCTCTGAGACTACGGATGACGCATCGGTTTGCTACCTCGGCCTACCCGTTGCATTGAGGATGTGCGACTAGGGCAAACTTCATCAATATGTGGTAGTCGCTGCAAAACTCCTTAACTTTATCGTTTTCAAAGTTGGTCCCATGGTCGATAACTATGCACCTCGGGATCCCGAATCGGGAAATTATGTTGTTCTGCAGGAATTTTATCGTGGAGGTGGCGTTCGGTTTCCTGATGGGTACGACATCTACCCATTTCGTGAAGTAGTCCACAGCGACAAGGATGTATCTGTTTCTGCCTGTCCCGGTGGGGAGTTAGCCCACCATATCTATCCCCCATTGTGCAAACGGTCAAGGGGAACTGAGTGGAGTTAGCTCAGGGGCGGGGAGACGAGGTATGCTGCCTAAGAGTTGGCAGTTCTTGCATCTTCTCACCAGCTTCTTGGCATCCTGGTGTACTCTCAGCCAATAGTATCCTTACAGTAATGCCTTTTGGACCAGGATTCAGACCCCTTGATGTGCTCCCCCGACCCTTTCATGTATCTCTCGCAGAACGTACTCAGCCTCATGGGGGTCGATGCACCGGAGCAGAGGCTGAGTGTATGATTTCTTGTATAGATTTCCGTTGCTCCAGAAGAAATGGCGTGCTTTGGCCCGAAGCCGACGAGCTTCTCTTTGGTCGTCGGGAAGTACACTGTCCTTTAGGAACTCCACAAGGGGCTTTCTCCAATCCCAGCCTTCTTCCTGAGTTGTGTAGATCTGGAGTGTTACCTCTCCGTCTTCCACGCTGGGTCATGACAAGACTTCGAAGAGAATATTTCTTTTATGTTTGGCCGAATAGAAAGAAGCGAGCTTGCTCAAGGCGTCGGCTTGAGTGTTTAAGTTCCTGGGAATCTGCTCCACTTGGACTTCGTCGAAATTTTTCCGAAGCCTTTTTACTTCTTCCAAGTATTTTATCATGAGTGGTTCCCGGGCTTCGAATCGCCCGGTTACTTGGCCGACGACTAGTGGGAGTTACTGCAAACTCTGATGGTCTTCAGCCTTACCCCAGAGGCGATTTGTAGTCCTGCCAACAAAGCCTCGTACTCCGCGGCGTTGTTTGATGCTCTGAACCCAAGCTTTAAAGAGTATTCCATTTCCGCTTCGTCCAGGCCGCGGATGATCAGGCCAGCCCCGCTCCCCTCCTCGGTAGAGGACCCATCCATGTAGAGCACCCAGTCTAGGATAGGGTCGGGTACCTCTTCGACCAAGGACGTGGTTTAGGGCCCCGCGCTGCCATTTCTTTAGCGGGAATAGTGCACTCGACAATGAAATCTGCTAAGACCTGCGCTTTGATGGCCTGTCTGGGACGGTATTTGATATCGAATTGGGACAATTCCCACGTCCATTTCTCCAGATGACCTGACGACTCGGGGGAGGCGATAATAGACTTTAAAGGTCACTCGGTGAGGACGAGGATTGTGTGCGGTTGGAAATAGTGTCGAAGTTTTCTGGAGGCGACGTCAAGTGCCATGACTATTTTCTCTATGGCCGGGTATCTTGTTTTCGCATGCTTGAAAACGTGGCTCACGTAGTAGACCGGCCTCCGTATGCCTTCGCATTCTCTGACAAGTATCGAGCCTATAGCTTGGTCGGAGACAGCTAGATATAATAATAGTTCGTCGCCCTCGACCGGTTGCATGAGTAGCGGGGGAGTCGCTAGGTGGGCTTTGAGTTGTTTGAAAGCATTTCGGCATTCCTCAGACTATTCGAACTTAGGAATTTTCGTTAGGGCCTTGAAGAATGTGAGGCACTTCTCTCTGGATCTGGATATAAAGCGACTCAGGGCAGCAACCCTCCCCATGAGGCGCATGATGTCTATATTGCTCTTGGGTTTCCATGTTGAGGATGGCGTTGATCTTTTCTGGGTTCGCTTCGATTCCTCAATGGATAACCGTAAACCCGAGGAACTTCCCACTGGTGACTCTGAACGCACACTTAGCTGGGTTGAGCTTCATTTTGTACTTGTGCAGGACGTCGAATGTCTCGCCGAGATCTTTAGTGTGCCCAGCTGAGGAGACGGATTTCACGAGCATGTCATCGACGTAGACTTGTTTCTCCCAATCTGTGGTTTGAACAGTTTGTTGACCAGGAATTGATACGTGGCCCCAGCGTTCTTGAGTCCGAAGGGCATCACTTTGTAGCAGTACACCCTCCGATTCATGGTGAAGGCGGTAAGTTCTTCATCAGCCGGGTTCATCCGGATCTGATTGTAATCGGAGAAGGCGTCCATAAAGCTCAGTAGTTCGTGGCCGGCCAAACCGTCCACTAGCTGGTCTATCCGAGAAAGTGGATATTTTTCTTTAGGGCAAGCCTTGTTCAAGTCCATGAAATCGATGCACATGCGCCATTTTCCGTTTGCTTTCTTGACCATGACCACGTTTGCCAGCCAATCCGAATAGTCCAGGTTTCTGATGAAGTTGGCTGCGAGCAATCGATCCACCTCGTCTTCTATCGCCCTTTGCTTAACCAACGCAAAGCTTCTCTTCTTTTGTCGGACGGGTCGGGCTTTTGGGTCAACCCCGAGCTTGTGGGAGATCACTTTGGGGTCGATCTCGAGCATGTCCACTGGCGTCTAAGCGAATACGTCCGAGTTTCCTCGGAGGAAGCGGATCAAGTCTTCGTAGTGGTCCCCTATCAAAAGGGAGCCAATCTGGACTGTCCGGCCATCGTCTCCTTCTACGGGGGGGGGGGAGGGGGCTTCCGTCAATGCTTCTACCGGGGCGCCTCGAATTTCCATTTGGTCGTCGCGCGTATCTAAGAACCCTTGGAAATCACGCGCGTCTTCAAAATCGTTGCCCAGCTCTCCCGCGGGGACGTCAAGGCGAAGCAAATCTTGGCGGTTTGCTGATTCCCGTAGGCCCGGACTAATCCCCTTTGAGCCAATGGGAATTTGATCGCAAGGTGATAAGTTGAAATTTGAGCCCGGAGGGCATTCAAAGTTGGGCGTCCCAGGAAGTTCACCGGTATGGTTCGCGTATTGCCCGCTTCCCCAATGTTGAGGAGGAGGGTGACCAAACCCTCGGCCTTAACAAAGTGGTTTGTGAACCCAGAGAGGACATGGAAGGTCAGCCGAAGGTCGGATGGTCCTAGCCCTGTACGCTGGAAACAGTCGTGGAATAGGATATCTGCCGAGCTCCATGAATTGACCAAAATTCTTTGGACCTCGTAACGGTGGACTCAGGCCGTTATCATGAGAGGGTCATTGTGAGGAAGCGATATGCCGTGAAGGTCTTCATCGGTGAAGATTATCGAATCATACTTCCTGCATTTCTTGTAGGCCAGATCGTTTACTTCTTCAATCGGTAGGAGGCGATGGCTCCTCTCACTTTCCCGGGTTGGACCCTCGGCAATGACCATGATTTGCCCGATCGTTAATTCCCCGGGAGGAGTTTGGTCCTGTTGCTCTCTATCCGCTTGCCGTTTGTCCCATAAGTATTTCTCCAGGTGGCCGAAGCGAATCAACTCCTCGATGTAGTCATGGAGTTGTTTACAGTTCTTAGTTGGGTGACCTTGCGACATATGGAAGGCACAGTATGGGCCGCGGAGACGCTTTCCCGCTCTTTGGGTAACTGGTGGGAGCTTGAAAAACCTCTCGCCTTTAGCTTCCACCAGCAGCTCGGTCTGGGAAATGTTTAGGGAAGTGTACTCTTAGAACCTCGGGGAGTAAGGCTTTAGACGGTTGACTTTCTTTTTCTCCTCCCTATCTCTTTTCTTTCGGTCCGTCTGGTCGGCTTGGGGCAGATTTGAGTTCACCTCTGACTCGAGTTGGATCTCTCGCTCGGTCCAGACTTTCACTTCGGCCATGGTCTTAGGTTGCGCTAATGCAAAAGAGTGTAGCCACTCTTTGTGCCTGAGACCCGACCTCGGTACGGTGATAACTGTTTCATCACGGTGCTCGGGAACCTCCAGGAGGGAATTGTAGAAGCGGGTGACGTACCCTTTGAAGGATTCTTTGTCTCCACTCTTGACGGTGAATAGGTAGTCGACCGTCCTTTTCTGTTGTCGGTTTCCGACGAAATGACCGAAGAATTGGGTATCCAGCTCGTCGAATTTCGAGATGGAGCGCGGCGCGAGCCCCCGGAACCTGCCCGGTCAGCCCGGATGAAGGTAGTGGGGAAAGCTCGGCATTGAGCCATGTCTGAGTTATCTTGGAAGCTCATGCCTGTAGGGTTCCTAGGCATGCTAAAGAGGTCTCACAAGGCATCAACATTGCCAATTTCAAATTTTACGTTGCCGAGAAACCCTAGACTAGATCGTTAACTAGAATTTTAGGCGAAACAAGAAGCTAGTTAACAAGTTAACTAAGTGAACGGAAATACAACCTTTGTAGATCCGGTGCTCCACCTCCATAGCTCCGCGATGAAGTCTCCTCGCTGTCCAAATCAAATCCCGGGCTCTAGCGTCAGCTTCATCGGAGAAATGGGCGGGCTAGGTCATCGACTACGATGCCGAAGATGATCTACGTCGAGGCATCGCTAGATCAAGCTCCCACTTCACCAAGTCATGAAACTTGTGAAGAGAACACCCTATACTACTTGGAAAGAGGTAGAGGATGAAGAAATAGGAGGTGGGTTCACTTTAGAATTGGATTTCTCACTCATTTGCTCAAGTTTCCATTGATGAAGCAAGCTTCTTCTTGAAGAAGAAGAAGAAGAAGATGAAAAATGTTATGATAAGTATATTCAAAAAGAAAATAAAATGAATACTTATCATAATCAAACCATGGTCAAGTGTAGAGAATGAACTAGGGTTAAGTGGAATGGTTAGGGTTAAGCATGAGACAAAATGGTCACTTAGTCAAAGCTTCATGAAGCTTCAAAATCAAACAAAATAAGCCACCATTTTCTTTCATTTTCTTTTCCAAAATAAAATAAATGAAATAAATAAATAAATGAATAAGAAAATGAAAATCCTAACCATTACACAACCATGGTTTAATCTTTACACAAACCCTAGTGAGCATGTATCATCAAACATGATACAAATTTGTGTACAAAAGTATATCACATATACAATGTGCACAATCCAAGTGAGAAAATCCATTTAAAGTGAACCAATACTAGTTAATGCAAAGTAATATATCAAATATATAATTATGCATTAAATCATTAAATCAACACTTGATTCAATGATCCGGTCATGTCGCACACAACCGACTAGTATCCAATGTATCGGCTTATCGAATCAATCCTTGATTCGATAACTAGGTTATATCGCATACAACCATTCGATACATTCATCGCGAGAATAGAATACGGTATCACATACACGCATTATTCTCGGTCCCGCACATATCTCATATGCGCTCCTATTTCGTTTCGCTTGAGCCAGGAAACCTCTGTGTAGGACTCTAAAGACTCGTCAATACGCCGGCAGCAGGTGATGATCATATCAAACACCCACAAGACGCAAGCGGTCTGCTAAACGTAACGGCCACCCGGGTATTGAGCGATCAGAAGATCGACGAGCAAGCCCGCTCACACTCCTGTGAATCCAACCAGTAACACTTACCGTACAGTCCGGTCTCGTCGTCTGATATGTCGCATATCTTGCCTAGGGGTGGTAAACGTCAGACCCCAGTAGCTCGATAAGTCGTGTCGATATGAGGTCTATAACAGTTCGAGAAACTACTGGTAACACTTACCAGTAAATCTCAGCAACCCTGGCCAGGGATTTCCGGTTATAGCCAATCGAACACAGCGCAACATCAACCCCCTATACCGGGAGAGACGAATCCCCTCCTATCGCTCATTGCCTCCATGTGACTCGGGACTGTACCCAAAAACCACCGTTTTGCACGCCCTCTTGGACGTGGTAAGGTGGAAATCAAAGCACAGTAGGAACCACACAAGACTCTATGACGATCTCGGGTCAACAGACTACTCTGTACCAGTGTCACCAGAGAACTGCCATCTGACGTGAGGTATAATACCATCTGAGAGTTCTCGGCGAGTCCGTCCAGTGTACCCAGTCTCCACTGAGCACCCGCATATCATCTCTGATGTCAAACACCAATGGATATGGGATCATCCATCGTTCATCTGTATGGGTCGAGAAGGTATACGCTAGTCTACTCTGGTATATCGATGCCCCGTCTCGATATACCCACGACTAGGGACTTTGAAGGATGTACTTTTGGACTACCATGTCCCCACTAGTATGATCCGCATCATAGTCCAGGTAGTCAAGTACACATCCTAAGGGCTTTACCAACATGTAACAGAGAGACAATCAGTGTACACGTTAAGGTAAAGATCAACCAGATAGCATACTATCATGTCGAGCAAGAAAGTCCTCCCTATATATGTCCAAGCATCCACTACAATATACATCCTATGTATAGTAATGGCCTCTAGGGCATACATATAACTAACAATGTCCGCCGTAAATGCGTATATGTGGTCCTTCGGGTCGGACTTCTTGTCGAAGAGGGCCACTTTGGACGGCTTGTTCCTGGACGAGACGTGCTCGGCCAACAGCTCTTCTGTAAAGGGCTTTGTGAGCGAATTAGCGGAATACCTGGGCCCTTCGCCGGACATGTGGCCATCTTGTCGTATGCCATCGATTTTCTTTTTGAGGGCTTTAAGCCGGTGGTTGTACCCCGAGGATTCTGCATAGTCGGAGTGGTGGCTACCCCCGCTCCGGGTTTGTGTGATTGTGCGGCTTCGATTCCGCTCTATCAAATTTGTTAAATTCTCGGGAGAGGCCCTTCTTCAGTAGCCCTGCCATACGCCGTTTGCACGACATCGGCAGGAGTGAGGGCGTCGGTTATGCTTGGAAGCAGGCGAACTGACCGACACCTCCTTAGGGGGTGTGAGCGCGCGGCGAGCATCGGAGCAACGGCCTAGTCTCCCCTGAGACCGGGGTGTGGAGTTATCCAGCGCCTAGCGGGTCATGGAATCATTCACCACGCATGGGTCATGGTTGCCGGAGTCGGCACGCCGGCGCTCAGTGACGCTGAGATGAGCATGAGCGAGATCGAAGGCCTGAAAATGGCCATCCGTCCTTCTGCAGACTTCGTTATCCCGGAAAGGTGGAACTGCGGTCTGGTCAGTAGGGCTCGTCGCTTGAACGCGGACGAGTGCATCCACCATCGAAATGAGCCTGTCGATCCGAGCGGATATGACGTTGATGACGTTAGGAGGGGAAGACGAGCCGCTTCTGCCTCCGTTATGGGGGGTGTGGCGGCTCGTATTTGGATTATTGCGGTCGTCGCTCACCATCGGGTCGAAGGCAGAAGATCAACTTTATGGGTGGAGAAGCTTCTGAAAAGGTTCCCACAGACGGCGCCAACTAATGAAGGTTGTGATCTCTCTCAGATGTTTTCCTCCATCGATCTGGTGAGAGTGATCTTGTGCGGCTTCGATTTGATTTGGGGAGTTGTTGAGTGTGGATCTCAATGGGTCGGTGTTGATACCGAGCTATCTGCAAAGGAAGTCCCGGGATGGGTGACTACCGTTGGACCCTCCGGCGATCAAGTTAGTATCGAGGAATAAGTGCAGAGTAGCGGCGTATTGGAATCAATTCGAGTTACCTGAGTCGTCTGAAAGAGGGGTTTATATAGTGGTCGCGTGGAGCGAGCCGGCGCAAGATTCCCGCTGTTAGTTACGCTCCCTCATTACACCCGCGTTGATGGCAGGATCCGCTCATTAATGGGGGAACGCGCCCGCACGGGACGTGGAATGTGGGAAGACATCGTATTACACTTTTCCGAGTTTCACTATGGACACATCAACAACACCAGCAACAATATCAATCCAACCCGGTTCTTTTTGCCTTGGTATTGTCCTCAAAATCTCTCCATGCCTTGTTCTTTCACTACAGGAAAACATGATCTAATTCGACGGGAGTTTTTGTTGGACTTACCCCCGTTAAGTTTTGATTATTGCCAAACATATTGTTCCACGTTCAAGCTAATTATTTTTCAGGATTATGTAATATGGAATATTTAAATGGAGATAGGAGAATTATATTGCAAATGTCATATCCAAAAGGAGAATAGAAGCAAATGTTGCAACTTCACAAGCCAAACTTTTTAGGATCAAAATTTGAAGCCAACATGAAAAATAAGACTCAAAGATCGGTTAAGATATAGTTAGGTTTTTGAGGTTTTGTTTTTATTTTTATTCTCTGTATTTCTCTATTCATTGTTTTAAGGACCTTAATGTAAAAGGGTTAGATTCTAATGAGATTGAGAAAAACACATACATTTTAATACCGCATCATAACTCGACAAAATCATTTTTGAGCCTAAATATTATATTAAATTATTTTTTCAAGTCAAAATTAATTTGAATGAAAGGAAGCTAAACATTTTTAACCGCTGCAAATCTTTAGGCTTTTGATTTCTATTTCCTTCATTATATAGAAAATATTTTAAAATATGCATAATTTTTTATTCCTAAGTTATTTCCTTTCTCATTCTCCATGTGCCTACTACTAATGTATGGTTGGTTTTGAAAAATATAACCATTTTGAACTTTTTTGGTAATGACATGTACAAAAGTCAAGTAGTAATTGAGATCTTGAATGCCTTCATATATACTTTAATAAAATATCTTCTGAGGCAAAATATGATAAATTTAATTTTTGGATGTTTAATTTAGCACCATATTTGAATTAACCATTGGGATAAAATTCAGAGCATGAGATTTGTACAATATATCTATTGCAACGGCTAGTTTTAGTTTTTATGAAAATTTATTAAATATCAACATATTTCAATCAATTAGCCATTAATTCTCTTAAGGCAGTTGGTATTTTTCCTAGCAAAGTTATTTTTAAATTAAATTACATATCATCTATATATACTACATTATTTTTTACATGAAAATGAACCTCATTTTTGCAAATGCTTTTGATCGCTTTCAAATTTTCTCAAGCTCATTAGTCTCTTGTTCTTATAAAAAAAAAGGCTGTAAGTGTTTGAGCTATAACGTTTTCTCTTCTTGTTCAAGAGAGAAGTATTGTCTACTTTATAAGAGATTGTGAGTTTTGTGGGACGAACCTGAAAAATGTAAGGGTTTCTCCACCCGGTGAAGGAGTATTATAGTGGATTGGGAAAAATTCTAAAGGCGGGGGAGCCTTTAGGTAGTGGACTAGGTGGAGGATCTGAACCACTCTAAAATCAACATATTTGAGTTTGCAATTCTCGTCTCACTTTATTAATATTTACTGCTTAATTCATTATCATCGTTTTATTTAAATTGTGCTTAAATTACTCTAATTTTTTTCCTACAAGTTTTAAAATTAAAGACTTTTATCTTAACCCTATTCACCCCCTCTATGTTTTATTAACGTACTTTCATTTTTATATAGTCGACGGAAGACCGCCGTCGCGTTTAATTTCGACGCTGTAGATCTAATTCAAAGGATTCTATGTGTCGAATATATTTTATTTATTTCTACACGAAGAATCCGTTGAAATAGATGATATTTCGACGCGTAACATGCGTCGAATTATCTCCAGAAAATCGTACTAAAATAATATTAAAAATTTTAATAATCCTATTTCGACGCTAACTACCCGTCGAATTAAACCTTTTTCGACGAGAATTTCTCGTCGAATTAGGTCCAACCAGGAAAAAAATAATCCCAGAATCACTGCATGATTCAATCCAATACACAATTATTGCCACAAATCCAACATCAGTCCAAAAAATTCCAACCCAAATCCAATATACATTCCAATTCCAAAGTCTTCTCAATCCTAATCCAAACCATTTCTAAATCTATTGTCACAATCAATCCAACAACCGATACATGTACATACACGGATACATACATATCGATATATACACATGCATACATACATCTATACATGCACATACAAATGCAGGCATACATACACATACATGATTTCATACATATTCAGAGATACTGCCATAATTAGTTTATATAAAACTAGAAATTTAGATAATACTAAACTACGAGGAGGTCGATCACGGGAAGGGAGAAAGTCGATCACGGGGCGGGAGGCTCATCATCTTCATCTTCAGGGTAAAAGCCCTACGATTAAAAGTTTAAAATATATAATTTAGTATATATGATATGTATATATTTATTATATTTAATATTATTAAGTTAGGGTTATCGAACTTACCAGAGGTACTGGGATCTCTCGTTGTGTGTATATACTAATAAGACGAAACCTCCGGCTTGTGCTAAAGCCACTAAATAGATTGCCAGCAGGAGCGGGGGCCGATCGGTATGAAGAACCGCCGATATCCGGCGTTCGATCAGTCTGAGATCCATCATACGTTGGGGTCCTGTCCTACACGACGTCTCCGATTCCATGTCATGTGTCCGACGATACGTAGGAGGTGGATGCAAAATTGGCCTATCAGAAGCGTTATACTGGGTGGGATAGATTTTGACAGACACACATTGGACTCTCTCGTAAGTATCCAGTCGATACATAGTGAAATCTCTATCTGCAACGAACAGTCTCTGCTGGTCAGTAACCGGATGTCCCTGCTTCGTCTCTATCTCCTCAATCAACCGGTGTCTCTCAGACGCCATCAGCTCCTATTTGGAGAAGAAACATATTATTGTCGTTTAACAGTTAGCGGAGTTTTAAATATTGCTCCTTAGCCACAACTAATGCAAGCGCGCTATCGTCCCGTACAAATCTGGTCTTGAAGACTTCGATCCGATCAATGGGGTCTCCATACTACATATTACATTTAGAAAGTTAACATATGAATTTATAAAATATATTTTGAGCGTATTAATATAAAATATTGATTGTCAAAACTTACGTATTCGAAAAAATATTCATTACACACGGTCATTGCTCAAGATTATTAAGCAATTAAGTTGACAAGTCAATGTGAAGTCAAGTGTAAGATGGGTATCTACTAAGTTTTGTAATTGTTTCAGTTTAATTAAACCCGAGTACCCGGTTGGAATGATTATTCCGTTGTATTCAATAGTTACATATTAGTGTTAGCGCGTAGTTCATTTAAGCATAGAATTTCAACAGTTTCACAGGTTACCCATAATAACGGGATCTTCTAAATCAGGTCAACCGTAATATCGGGATCTTCTCGCAATCAGGTCACCCGTATATCAGAATCTTCTAAAACAGGTCACCCGTAATAACGGGATCCTCTTTAAGTATTCTATAACTAGGTTCGCGCATCTAACCCAATCTGTACTCGATATCACAAGTTGTGTTCAGTAGGAAAAATTCGAGTGATTAGACTTTTAATGTTAATCTCTCTTTCGGTCATTTATTTTATTTACAGTCATATAAGAAACTAGAGTGTTTTATTTGAGGTTACACAATTCATAACATTTATCCCAGTATTATAGAGACCAAGGGCTACTTAGAGTTCTTTGTTGATCGATTTTCCCGTGAGGGTGTCACTATCAACCCTGCTATGTTCGTGGAGTGCGATAATCCGCACATCCACTAAGGATCCCTCATAAAGAGTTGCAGGCAATGCAATTATCAAAAGAACTTAGTACCATTTTAGGTATAGGGGGTTTAATGTAAAAATTCTCTTTCCAATATTCAGGGTATTTTAATTAGCGTTTAGGAAAGTTCATGGTATTTATTTGAAATTAATATTTTAGAAAAACATTTTCATGTTGGCGTCAGCATTGTATCCTTTTCCAGGACGATTGCCTCATAACCACGAAGCGTTTTATGTAAAATATTCAAGTGCGGGGTATTATTATTAAACTTAGATTTTGATAAGTTCAAGGTATTTTAGTGATGTCTTATCTCCGGCTCCTCGAGACTCAAGAGATAACGGGTTTCCGAAACTTTAGGGTATTTATTTGAAAATATAGGATTTGGAACTTGAGGGCATTAAAGTAAAATACAGGTTTTTGAAACCATAGGGTATTTATGTGAAAATACAAAAATTAGAAATTTTAGGGTATTAATGAAAATATGTGCAACGATAATATAGAATAATTTAGCGACAAAAAGTTTATTTACACTTTCGGCAGCACTTCGGCTTTCAAAAAATATTAATATACAATTAGGCTGCATAACGGTGTGTTTACATCAACAAGTTCAATATCAAAAAAGGGTCGAGATAGGTCATTATCCCGACCCAAGTGTACAAAGATTTTAGTATAGGAGTAAGCCAACATTATTTATCGAAGTATTCAGGTACTCGATTTTTCTGGTATTAACAAGAATAACAAAGCAAGAAAGTAATGATTGATTTAAGATTTGGAGAGTATAATTGTATTAGGACAGATAAGCATGCATAGAAGAGGCGATGAGATCGAGGGAAGAGAGACGGAATCCTATCTTTTGATCGGAGTATCGGTAAAGGATCGAAGTACGTTTTCTCATAGACTTTTCTCTCTCTCGGATTTTTGATGGGGGCAAGATTGGCACCATTGCGTATAGGATTGAGTAATGAAGCCACATGAATTTTCGGTTAATTTTTCGGAGAAGAAATGAGAGAGATGAGAGAAATGGTGCCGGAACGTCGCCTCGTACGGAAACGTGAATAACGTCGTGCTCGGATTTTTCCCGAAAGATCGGGAAGCACCATGGCGACGGAGTTGTCGAAAAGAAGAACCACATGTTTTTTTTCAGAATTTTTGATCGAGGAATTTTTGAGAAAAACGAGAATGAATGGCAGGGTATTTATAGGGCTTCAAAATCAATCACCGAGCCAGAAAGCGAGCCGATCCATGCCCCCCAATCGCGCACCGCTATAGCCCTCGCAACGTCAACCATTGGATGAAGGGATCAGGCGGTAGAGAAAAGCCCACGTGGGCTCGTGCCACCCATGCGGTTGCAACGACCATGCACGCGCAGGCACATGGGGTCCACATGCTGAAGCTAACATGAGTCAGCGAGAGGCGGGCGGGGCCGAGTTTGGGTCTAGGTTTAGGGCCTGGATTTGGGTCTCGATTTTTAAAAATAAAAATCATTTTATTTTATTTTGTTTTATTTCTGTTAAAAACCGTTTAAAATTTGTTTTTCTTTTTATAAATATTTTTAATTATCGGAAAATCATGAAAAATATCTTGGGAAATTATAAATATATATTTTATCATTTAAAACCATTTTCTTCTCAATTTTCTAAAATCCACTTAATAAAATAAACCTTCGAAAATACTAAAAATCATATTTAAATTCTTTTCTTCTCCCAAAATTATATTAGTCATATTTAAACTCAAAATTACTTTTTCCAAACTTTTCCATTAAAAGAAATACAAAAATACGAATTAAAATTATCTGAAGCATTTATTAAAGTATAGATAAAACACAAGCGTTGCAATCTACCCTCCTTAAAACAATTTCGTTCTCGAAATTGTAAAGGTGGTTGTAAGGACTGAGTTGAAAATAATGATAAGCGTAGTGTTTTCTCAAAATAAATTCTTTAAAACAATTTCTCTAAAACAATTCTCTTTTATAAAACCGAGCGAATGTAAACGAATTCAACAATATGAACTATAAAAAAATATATTTAAATTTGTTGCAATATAATAAATAACAACAATATAATAAATCTAACACTAAAAACTATATATCGTAATCATGAAATGATGAAAAAAAATAATAACGACAATAATGGTAAACTAATAATAACACACAATATACAAAATATATGAATAACGCAAAATAAACAATATGAATATAAAACAAGCATTCAAACACATAAATATATTACCCAAAGAATAAAACAGATAAACAATAAAGATAATATAAAACCTGAGTAAAATAACCCTTCATAAAAATATTTTCATCAAATAAATGAAATCTAAAAAAATTCCAAATATATATATATTTTTAAATAAGAAACTCATTTTGGACAAAGTTATATATTTCTTTAGAATAATATTTTCAAAAACCCTTTTCAAGAACTTCTTTTTCTTAAAACTCAAACTTTCGTTTTCTTTTCCTTTCTAAAATCAATAAATTCTTTTCTTAAAATAGTTTTTCATTTTTCCCACAAACAAAATATCCTTTTATAATCTATGAAACAAAACAAGCAAGATTAAATTGAAGCAAAATTTTATTTATTTTAAAATGGATGTGGTCATTACGAGCTAACTTCCTTAAAAATTTCTTCCCTGAAATTTTCAAAAGGAGAATGTCGTAACAGGGTAAGTGTCAAGCCCTGCTTCCCAGATTGCGTTAACTACGGCACGTGACAGAGCCAACCATGCTACCTGTGGTTAGGAAATATCCCTTCACAGTCACATTACGGCTATCTATAAGATATCAAGAACAGGAAAAAATTTAAAACTATCTAATACATGTCCATCTGCCAGGATAAACGAGTCAAGAAATATATACGCGGAAGCAATAAATCCAATAAAAAGTAACATCTGGAAAATACGTTCCAAATACGGGCTCACATCAGAAAATAAAACCGCGGAAAGAAAACTAAACTAAACTAAACACTAACACGCTCCTCACTGCTCAACTTGACGGCTGAGGTACTCCTGGTCAGCCTGCGACAGAGACAGAGGAACTGGGCCATGCAAAACCAAGACGTTAGCACGTCATAATATCAAACAATAAATAAATAATCAGGATGCAATGAGGTATGGAGGCATGAATATAAACGATGACATGAATATAGCAGGTAAACATCAATATGAAACAGTGAGGTGTATATGTGTTTGTGAAGTGCGGTGAGTATTCTAAACTGTACTACTGGATTATCTATTCTAAAGGTATTTGAAATCAATTTTAATGGAATCGTCGATGTAACTCAATAGTATCCCGTGCTTACCCGGGACCACGGTCCAGACTCTCGGGCTGAATCCGAGACGTGCCGCTAAGCACTAAACAGGAAACATGTACAGGTGAATGATGTCGGCAGCATCATCCCGGGACTGGCCTAGCCCCTAAAACTGATCAGTATAAGTATCGAACTGTTGAGTTACAAGTCATGTTTCATCATTGATTTCCCCTTACCCTCAAGGTTATGTGTTCAAGTCAAGTATTGATAAATCTGGAGCTAATGCCAACACTGGATCAAGAAGGTACATGTTTTGTCTAAACAGACAATAAGATACGTCCGTCAGGACAACAAGTCAGGCTTGTCGGCATTAGTAACAAGATCAGGTATCAAGTTATACGGTGGTGTATCAGGTCATGTCATATAGTGTATATGTATCAAACGAATCCCCAAAGTAAACTGTAGCAAGTATCGAAGCATGGATGCATAAGTGATAATCGATGATATCATAATATGAATCCATGATTCGTATGATGCACACTAGCAAGCATGATATATGAATATAGCAGTAACATGCAATAATCAGGTTCCGGCATGCAACTAAATATGTAATAAATAGTACGGATATGAACGTATATCGTAAAAACGAAAAATTGTAACAGGGATGCACAATGCAACATACATGTATTATTTTTATTCATATAGATGTAAATATAATATCATAACATGTAGTAAGGTAAACTTTCCTGATCAGATCTCATGACGGGGTGCGTACGCCGTGTCCAACATCGGTAAACGTCACGATGCGCACACACGCTTACGGAACAGAACCAGGCTATGCAAGAACGTGACCACGCTGGATGAGGATGTCTGCTGGATCGTCCGGATCGTCGGCGATAAGAGCGGCTTTGGCGATCACCGGGAAACGTGAAATCAAGAAAGAAGAAGAAGAAAAAGAAGAAGAAGAAAGAGGATGTGGGTTTCTTCTGGGGTTTCGGTGCTCTAGGACAGAGGTGAGGCTAGGGGAATGTCGACGATGGGTCGTGGGTTTTCGGCGAGGTTTCACGGCAATGGGTACTGTGGGTTTCTTGATGTCGAGTGCGCAGGGTTCTTGCATAGGGAAGAGAGCTCGGGTGTTGAAAGGAAGTGGAGGAGGAAGAGGAGACGGGGATGGTGATCAGGGGAGGCCGACGAGGTGGTCGACGACGATGGGAGGTGAAGGTTGCGGAGATGGGTGCGTAGGTGTTCGGGTTTGTCGGGGACGAGAGGAGAGAGAGGTGAGGTTGAGGTGGTGGTGTCAGAGAGGAGGCGAGGTCGAGGGTGACAGGAGACGGCAATGCGGGCGTGAGTTGGGGTCTCGAGACGAGGAAGGCAAGAAAAGAATGAAGAAGAAGAAGCAGAGAAGGGAGACGTGGGGTGAGGTATGGGGTTCCGTGGGATTTTAAATATAAGGTAAAAGATATAAAAGAAGGTATTAAAATATATGCAGAGAGGTGAGCTGGGATCTGTGAGTGAGAGTGAGAGAGTGAGATCTGTGAGTTGTAAAGAGAAAAAGAGAGAGAGAGCGAAAGAGGGTTGAGTTGTAAAGGAGACAGAGAGAACGTGAGAGAGTGAGAAAGAACGTGGGTGAGTGAGAAACTAAGTAAGAAGGAGGTGAGAATAAGGAGAGAGGGAGGCGTTGGGATCCTTAGGAAAAATATAATAATATATAAACTTGGGTTTTTAGGCTAATACAAAAATAATCCAAAATATGTCCGGGTTGTGTCTAAAAATCTTGTTTTAAAATATAGAAAATATACATATAAGTTAAAACTATAACGGGATATCCGGTTAATAAAAATGCCTACTCCCAAGAACGGATGCACGTAAAATGCAAGTAGCGATCCAAACAAATCCGTTTCAATAAACAAGAAGTGAACACGATGTACGGATGCCACCATAGGGTTAGGGGTATGATGCAGGCCATACTTGATATTTTTAAAATATATTATTTGATTATAATTGTATTATTAAAAAATGTAGATGCCAGATATAATGCAGGTAAACGGAACATATGCAAGCACGGAACCTCAGAACTAGCAGGGATAAAACGTAAACAAGAACCAAGATGCATTTCAAGCATGCGAGTCGGGTCAGATACCAAGCACAGATACCAAAATACTATCCGCACCCAAACTAATAAAATCAAGAAATAGCCACACGATAAATAAAATAATCAAATCGAGCATGGTATAACTGAACTAGAGTGTTACATTATATCCAACTACAAAAAGAATTTAATCCTCGAAATTCCCGGAATAAGAAAAGACAAGCAAAGATGAATCTATGATAAGAGGTGTGGAAACTTCTGTCGGATCTCGTCTTCTCGTTCCCAAGTCGATTCTCCGTGCGTGTGATTCCCCCATGAAACAAGTACGAGAGGAATAACGTTGTTATTGAGGACCTTCTCTTTTCGATCAAAAATCGCCATCGGTCGTTCTTCATATATCAAGTCCTCCCTTACTGTCAGCTCTGAATGATCTAGTACGTGCGTCTCATCTCGAACATACTTACAGAGTTGAGATACATGAAACACGTCATGAACACTCGCCAAAGATGGTGATAAAGCCAATCGATAAGCTACTTCTCCAATGCGCTCGATAATATCGAAAGGCCCCACGAATCGAGGGCTAAGCTTGCCTCGACTCCCAAAATGAATCACTCCTCTGGTCGGCGATATCTTCAAGAACACAAGATCACCAACGGTGAACTCCAGAGGTCTTCTTGCTGTATCGGCCCAACTTTTCTGTTGATCTTGCGCGGCCTTCATATGATTTTGGACCGCATTAACTTTTTCCACAGTTTGCACAATAAGATCCGGTCCCAATAATTTTCGTTCTCCAATATCGTCCCAACAGACGGGTGAGCGACACTTGCGACCATACAACGCTTCGAATGGAGCCATCTGAATAGTCGCCTGAAAGCTGTTATTATACGAAAACTCCACCAAGTGTAGATGACCCTCCCATGAACCTTTGAAATCCAACATGCAAGCTCTCAACATATCTTCAAGAGTTTGGATCGTTCTCTCTAACTGGCCGTCTATCTGAGAATGATAAGTGGTGCTAAACTTCAATCGAGTCCTCAAAATTTCCTGTAAACTCCTCCAAAAGTGCGACAAGAATCGGGTATCACGATCGGAAACGATGCTCACGGGTACTCCATACAATCTCATAATCTCCTGCATATACTGCTCTGCTAACGTTTCCGTCGACTGACCAACTCTAAACGGTATGGAATGAGCTGCCTTTGTCAATCGATCAGCAATCACCCAAACTGCATTATTACCCTTTGGACTCCGTGGTAAAACTGTCATGAAATCTATGGTTATATGTTCCCACTTCCACCGAGGAATCGGAAGTGGTTGCAATAAACCAGCTACCCATTGATGTTCAGCTTTGACTTGCTGACATACCAAGCACTTTGCTACAAAGCGAGCAATCTTCCTTTTCATGCCTTCCCACCAGAAATGCTGTCGTAAGTCACGGTACATCTTCGTGCCTCCTGAATGTACGGAATATGTGGAACAACACGCCTCCTTCATAACCTCTTCGCGAATATCTCCTTTCGTCACACATAAACAGCTCCCATAACATAACGAACCGTCTTCATGTATCAACAGGTCCGTTCGAAGTCCTGCTTCAACCTGTTCTCGAAAATTCTGTAACCTTGGATCGTGCAACTGCGCTGCTTTAATGTTATCGATCAAGGATTACTGTAGTTGCAGCTGCATCAACTGTCCTGAAGAATGCGGTAACACGATCTCCAACTTGAATCTCCAAAAATCATCAATAATCTCCTTCTGTGCAGTGAACATCCGTATTGCTGGCAACCGACTTAGCGCATCGGGCACTCCATTAACTTTCCCCGGATGGTACTTGAGATCAAGATCATAGTTAGCTATCAGCTCCAACCATCTACGCTGTCTCATGTTAAGCTTTTTCTGCGTGAACACGTACTTTGGGCTTTTGTGATCGGTGAATACTTCACCCCTTTTGCCCAATAATTAGCGTCTCCAAATCTTAAAAGTGAAATTCACAGCTGCAAGCTCCAAATCATGAGTTGGGTAGTTCTTCTCATGGGTCTTCAACTGTATTGATGCATAGGCTATAACCTTCCTATGCTGCATAAGAACACATCCCAATCCTTTCTCAGATGCGTCGCTGTAAATAACCAACCCTCCGGAACCGTATGGAACAGTCAAAATAGGAGCAGTTATCAATCTTTGTTTTAACGCCTCAAAAGCTGACGTACATCTATCCGTCCATACGAACGGTACCTTCTTTCGTGTAAGTTTGTCCAATGGTTCAGCTAAACGAGCGAAATTCTCCACGAACCTTCTATAATACCCGACAAGTCCAAGAAAAATTCTGATCTCCGCTACGTTCTTCGGAATTGGCCAATCATGAACTGCTGCAATCTTTTCAGGATCAACAGCGATTCCATCTCCGGATACGACATGCCCCGAAAAATTCACTTCTTCGAGCCAAAACTCGTACTTGCTCATCTTCGCATATAATCTTTCTTGCCTCAACGTTTGCAGTGCGATCTTCATGTTTTGCATGGTCTTCTTGGCTCATCGAATAGACCAGAATATCATCGATAAACACTACTATAAACTGGTCCAAATACGATGAAAAGATTCGGTTCATAAAGTACATAAATATCGCCAGTGCGTTCGTGACTCTGAATGGTATCACTAAGTACTCGTAATGTCCATATCGAGTTCGGAACGATGTCTTGCAAATATCTTCTGATTTTACTCGAACTTGATGATATCCAGATCAAAAATCCAGTTTCGAGAATACCCTCGCGCCACTGAGTTTCTCGAATAATTCGCCGATGCGAGGGATCGGGTACTTGTTCTTAAAAGTCACTCGATTTAATTCTCGATAATCGATGCACATCCTTCGTGTGCCATCTTACTTCTTGACTAGAATAATTGGAGCTCCCCAGGATGAATTGTTGCTGTGAATCCAACCCTTCTCTAGCAATTCGGTAACCTGTTTCTTGACCTCTTCCAACTCTACTGGTGCCATTGGATAATACACCTTCGAGATTGGCGCTGCTCCAGGAATAAGGTCGATCGCGAACTCCATATCTCCTTTTGGTGGTACACCCGAGATTTCTTCTAACACGTCTATGAACTCTCAAACTACAGCTGGCGCTTCCTCCTTATCAACTTCCATTGACGAAAGAACGGTGCTTGTCGGCCTAGCCCTAAACTCGATTGGCCCGACAAAACTGCTACCTCCTGCAAATATAAACTACGGATATCTAGGAATCTAGAAAATCACTTTCTTTGCCCCACAATCGATGTGAGCATGGAAAGTGCTGATTGATCTGTGAAATAAGTGCTTGTAGTAACCGCAATCAATAACGGTGTCGCTTGTAGCTAGCCGAGATGAGTACGGGTAGTCCTCAGGGATGCGTGAAATCTTTTAATCTTGCTTTAGACGAGTTGATTAAAAAGAGGAAGAGTAGAGAATAGATTCTAGATCTATGTTAAACACGGATGTAGAATATTTATAAAGAAGAGGGCTTGTAGGTTCATCGGATTTAGTAGTAATGGATGATTAATTAAAAATGACTCCTTTTATCTTTTGATAAATTTAAAACTATATCGATAGTGATGAATGAAGATTATGGTTCTTGAAAGAAACTAGTGTTTCTACACTATTGACCCTTGTCCTTTCATTGATCTCTATTCATGTCTAGCTCTTAACAAAACAATTGTTAATCTAATCTCAAATCGCGGTCAAGACTATCAATAAATTGATAGAGCGTCCAATTAGGATGTTAATGATTCTTTTGATAAAGTTTATAAACTTCATAAGACGTAAAAGGAGTTAAGAAATTTTTCATCTTCCATTGATCTATCCCGATCCTACGAATCCTATCAAGCGGAGAATTACTCGCGCATGATGGAGATAGAAGAATAGATAGAGATCATAATGTAAATACAGAAAATAAATGCTAAATAATTAAACTAATGATCTACCTTTATTAATCAACTTCACAATTACAAATCCTTCGAGTTTAGATTACACGAGGAAGAAGTTGCTCTCGATCTCTGCCTCATAGGAAGTAGATGCTCCGTCGAATTTCACGTCACTCTATCACATCGAATCATTGACCTGTTGTAAATCTCTTGTTCTTTGACGGTAATTTGCTTCGTGTGAAAGGTTGATGATTTCTAGTTTTAGCCCTCGGTCTTATTTATAGTCACAGAAGATATAAACCGTAGATGTCATATGTGAGGGTTTGTTGAGAATATCCTATCCAAAAAATCCCAAACCCTAATTCATCATATCGACCGCGGATCCACCGCAATAGTGATGGTTTGGCCGTAGAAGCACGGTGGGTTGGTGGGATTAGTTGATGAAAATTCTTTTGTGGCCTCATATTGATACATGGAGATTGTTGTGATATCTGCAATTTTCATATCTTCTCTAAATCTCTGCCAGTATTGATTCTACAATTTTATTTAACTTTATCGGCAGATTCCCGACATCTCGAATATCTCGATCTCCTAACGTGAGATAAATCTGCACAATATCTCAGTTCATAGTATTTGTAATATTTGGTATTTTTGAGATATTATTCTAAGCATTTTATATGATATTATATTTTAAAAATATTGATTAGGGATATTTGATATGATATGCATATTTAAATTACTAAAATATTATATAAATATTATATGCATATATTTTCCTTCATAATGTTAATTATAATATATAAATATATGATAAAAGATATTTTACCGATAAAACCTCATATGTTTCATATTTATAATAAACAACTTTTAATATTTAAAAAAAGTAAGGAAAATGTTATATTAAATGTGCAATATTTTCGACTGAACAAATACCCCCAAACTTAATTTTGATCGTCTTGAGCAAACTATTTATTCAAGAGAGGGAGAAAAAGAAAAAGAAAAACCTAAGTAGCATACTTTCGCAGGGAACACGATTGCACTGAGCACGTGCAACAAGCCTTTAAACCTCTAGGTGTCCCTAGTAGAAGGAGTGTTGTCTCCTGAGGGTTTTCAGCGGATTATACCCATAAAATCCCATAATAAAAAAAAGACGATAAAAATTACATATAAAGATAAGAACTATAAAAGAAAGAACTTGAAAAGAAGAGTTTTCAACTACACTAGCTTTTCGGTTTCCATAAGCCCTATCTTAATAGTCATGAAAAGATGTCAAAAATCCAATCAACCCTCATTAAAATATTGCCTTTAGTCTTTCTCCCTATCTTTCTTCCAAACATTAATCATATACCCCTACATGCGTGTAAAAGGCATCTCTACACTTAGAAAATTCAATTCAAGCTATCATACTCTTGTCCATCTTTCTTAGTATTTTTTAGTCGGTGAATATTTTAGATGGAATTGGTCACACATTCTTCATGCGACTGTTAATACTTCTTGAGGTACTAATCGACTGATTACCAAATGTGCTCACTTATTAAGGCGTAATTTCTCGTCTTGCAACACCTAAGACTTAGCAGTGGCATTCAAACCAGTTGGTCTAAGGCACTAGGTGATGAAGCACCCTCGCTATATTTTTTTATGCCGCCTTAAGTAATTACAAAACTAGTGTTCATTTTTCTTCACCATTTTTTTCTTTATATTTTTAATTTTCTTCATACCAAGGCTTTTAGACAAGAGCATTTCAAGATATCCTCTACTATCCCAAGTTTCAAGATGTGTGCAAGTGCATATAGTAGGGTATCAACGTTCAAAATGTTTGGC
This sequence comes from Agapanthus africanus, assembly GCA_030015575.1. Taxonomy (NCBI): domain Eukaryota; kingdom Viridiplantae; phylum Streptophyta; class Magnoliopsida; order Asparagales; family Amaryllidaceae; genus Agapanthus; species Agapanthus africanus. The sequence goes on from CM057337.1 coordinate 951,295,089, forward strand.
TTCAAGAATATGGATTATTTTTCAGACTTATTTTAATCCTCAGATTAGTAATTTCCTTCATCTTACTAACCCTTGGGACAACGGCTCATAACTATTTATTACCAGTTCGTTTAAGAAAATATCTAACTTTCTTGCTTTTCTCAAACTATTCATATCTTTCATATGTAATTTTTCTTCTATCTAATATTTTATTATCAAATTTTTTTGTGTGCTTATATTTATGATAATACAAAATAATGCGTAAATAAGTACTAACCTCCCCCAAAACTGTTTACAGCAGTGTCCTCACTGATGTCATCTGTTAAGATAAAAAAACTGTAGACTTGGGAGGAAAAGTTAGTAACGGGGACATAAATAAATGACGGTGAAATCCTCCCCCAAACTTATTTTTGGCTCATAATTTTCTAAAAATTTGTTTTCTTTCAAGAGCCAAAATATTTTCTCCCCCCCAAACTTGAGTGAAACAGTATTAAGCATTTAAAATTATAAGAGGAGGGTAAAGTTATTGGTCTATGTAAAGCTTTGCAAAGACCAAAAGACAACACTAACCATTCAAAATTTTTATCAATGTAGCACTAAGGTTGGTAGAAAATCATGTTAAATATAGACAAGAAGAAGTGGGGAGGAGATAAGAGGTGGTATGAGACATGTTTACGTCTCGGTTTATAGAGACAAAGCAATGATAATGGATTACTCGTATTCTCATTCTTGATAAGAAGAAGAGGTGGCGGTTCAACTTCTTTGGGTTGGGATTGATTCATCACAACGCCCATGTCTTCTAAGAATGCAAGTTCCTCGGCGAAGATTTCTTCAAATCTTTCATCGATATCCTGAATAATAATCTCATCGGAAAGAACGGGATGATACTCGGACTCCATAAAAGGTTCATATTTAGCGTTAGATGTTGACCCGGACAACTCAATAGAAGGGACCGTATGTGTATAATAAATAGCAGGGTCAAACAATAATGTACTAGTGGAGTCAAGATCAATATCGTGAAGCTGTTCAAATTTACTACTGTCGGAATCCATCCTTTCGACAGAACATACTTAAGCATAGGGTTCAGAGGGTTCACTTCCCAACTTGTAAATGTTAAGCTCAATTGATATCTTCCCGAAGGATAGGGTCATAGAACCGTTTTGACAATTGATTATTGCGTTGGAAGTCGCAAGAAAAGGTCGACCTAAAATCACCAGAATTTGGTTTCGTGGGTTCACTACAGACTGTGTATCAATAACAGTCCACAGGGAATATAAATTCCCGACTTTGATTAACACATCCTCTAGCTCACTCCTAGGTTGGGTGATAGATCGATCGGCCATCTAAAGAGTGCAGTGCGTCGGTTTTAACTCTCCGATTCCTAATTACTCATAGACAGAATAAGAAAGCAAGTTAACACTAGCACCTAAATCGAGTAGAGCACAATTGATATTTTTACCTCCAATAGAAATAGATATGATAAGATTTCCGGGGTCCTTTCGTTTCTTGGGTAGTTGTTGTGTAAAAGCAGTGCTTATATTACTCGTAAGGAAAACTTTTTTAGGTACTTGAATTTTTCTCTTCCTAGTGCACAAGTCCTTTAGGATTTTCGCATAAGACGGAACTTGTTGAATAGAATCTAAGAGAGAAATATTTATGTTAACTTGCTTAAAAGTTTCCACAATCTTCTCCATTTGTGAACTTGGTCTGTTGCCCCTTAACCTATTTGAATAAGGTGCTTTATCAATAAGGGTTGGGTCCAACATTGGAGAGGATTGTGGGGAGGGAATGGATCCCAGAATTGGAGTAGGTATCATTTTAGGAAGACTCGAGAAAGTGGGCTGAGGGTTCGAGCCTAGGGGAAAACAGAGAATAGGCTCAGAAGAAGGTGGTGGACTAAATGAATTTGGAGAAGAAGTAGAAGCCGGGGGTTCGATTGATTCCTCATCATCAATCTGTTCACCCACTTGGTTGTTCAACACTCTTCCCGTTCTCAACGTGGTTACGGCTCTCACATTATAACTTTGTGAGTGGCCAGAATTCGGTATAGATTGAGATGGAAGTTTCCTTTTTTCTCTCGCACTCATTGCGACATTTAACTGTGCAAGTTGTGCTTCTATCGATTTTATACTTCCACCGTGGGAGGCGGTGTTCTGCGTTAACGTTTGGATAGAAGACTTTAAATCATCCGTCGTTTGCATGGAATATTTAATAAACATATCCACGCTTCATTCGAGTGCAGAGAGTTTTTCAGTACCATCCATTTAGAAAGAATCATTGGTGTAGAATTGTTGGCTGGATTTTGAGAGGATTGTGGTTGAAAGGGGTGCTGACTTGATTGTGGTGGTGGTTGCTGTTGCTGTAGAGGAGGTCTTTGATAATTGCTTGGGAACTGGTTTTGATTTTGGCTTTGGTTTCAAGCAAAATTAGGATGATTCCTCCATCCCTGATTGTATGTGGAAGAATAAGGATCGTTTCTAGGTCGTTGCTGAAAAGTAGAATTAATTTATTCTTGACCTTGAAACGATGCACTCAAAGGACATTCTTCCGTCAAGTGTGATGGGTCAGAACAACAACCACACACGGTTTTGGGGAGCGTAACCTGCTTTAGGGAGGCTGAAGAGACTTTGTTTCTATGGTTTCGAGTTTCCTTTGCATCGCAGCCATTTCAGCTTTTACTGCGATGGAAATATTGTGCTGATGGATTCCTCCCCTAGACGATATTGTTCTAACGCTTTCCCACTGTAAACTTTGTTCAGCGAGATCTTCCAGGAATTGCCAAGCTTCCCCTTCATCTTTAGATATGAAATAACATTGACAAATGATTTCAAGCATCTGTTTTGTAGCTAGATTAATACCCTCATATATAATGCGGCAAAGTTGCCATTTATCGATTCCATGATGGGGGTATTGTAGAAGAAGATCCTTGAACCGTTCAAAGCATTTCCAGAATGGTTCATTGGGAAGTTGGGTAAACTGGTTAATCTCGATTCGAACTCGGGCGGTTTTATGATTGGGATAAAATTTCTTAAGGAATGCTATAACGAATTCATTCCATTTTGCGATAGAATGTGTGGTAGTGTTATAAAATCATTTTTGTGCTAGACCGCACAAGCTAAAAGGGAGAATACATAATTGCATAAAATCCACAGAAAGTTGTAATGTGCCAATCATTACACATACGTTTTCGAATTTGGTTATGAAAACGTATGCGTTTTCGGATTAAAGCCCGTGAAATTTGGGCAACAGTTTGATGAAGTGGGGTTTAATTTCGAAATTATCCTCATTAGCTGGTGGAATAGATAGACAGGTAGAAAGGGGTCCACACACGGGGTAGCATCTCTCTTGGAGAGAGATGCACGGTGGATTCTGTGCACCTACGGGTGGCAACAACGGTGTGTTATAATCTGATGGAGAACCGTCTATCTCGGTCGATGTGGTGGGTGGAGGGGAAAAAGAAGATGAAGAAATACCGACTTCGGAGTCGATAGCAGAAACGCGGACAAGACAGGCACTAGAATCCCGTGTCTATCCGAGCATACACTAAGCGGGTTTAGCACACGTGGCAGCGTGTGTGCGATTTAAAAATGGTTTGTTTTGAAAAGTGTCGGACGTGAGACAAATTACACAAAAATGCACAATCAACCCTAGAACTAAGGCCAGCTATGTCAAGTTACTAGACCGCTCCTAGATTTCCAAAGGATAAGCCATATGATTAATCTTCTACCATCTCTTTATTATTCTTGTAGCCAGGTAAGTGCCAGGTAAGTGGGAGGTATCCGCTATACGAATCACCAAAAATAGCGGGCCTAATTAAGTAACTATTTACCTTAGTCACACTTGCCTTAGACACCATGAAAGCAATGCGGATAAGCGATAGATTACCCACGACCTTTCTCTGTCCTAATTGAGTGCGACGGTCCTAAGAGTCTTGGTTTAGATATTTTTTAGTTAATGTAGGGTGATGCGGATGCTCGTTTTGTTATTTGTGGAGCCTAGGAAGGGTGATGAAATCCCCATCTAATCTGAATTTTGGTCTTGTCTCTTAAAGTCCGTATTAAAATATGCACAAATAAACCAATTACAAAACACGCAAAAGATTTTTGAGCGGCGATATTTTGCAAAGAATCCTGCAGAAAACCAAATTATTGGATTTCTAGAGGAGAGAGAAAGATATGAAGAAAATAACAGAGAAATTTGGTGGCACAACTCTCCAACTCTGCCGCGGTTTCGCCGCCAAAATGACATTTTTGCCACGGTTCCGCCGCGTGAATGAGGGTTCTCTTAACAATTTTTTTCTACAGTGCCTGCCTAGCTCCTCTGGACTTCTGTGAAAATCTCTGAATCTTGATTTCCTCGCTCTAGTGTCTCCTGATTCTCTCGCAAAATCGCACACTAATCGTTAAATATGCAAGTTGCGGTTTTGTTTTATTTTTATGATATGGATCGAATAAGAATTCAACACGAATAGCAAGAAAAAAATATTACACACGTATCCCCGGCAACGGCGCTATTTGATTGATCTATGAAATAAGTGTTTGTAGTAACCGCAATCAATAACGGTGTTGCTTGTAGCTACCCGAGATGAGTACGGGTCGTCCTCAGGGATGCGTGGAATCTTTTAATCTTGATTTAAACGAGTTGATTAAAAAGAGGAAGAATAGAGAATAGATTCTAGATCTATGTTAAACACGGATGTAGAATATTTATAAAGAAGAGGGCTTGTAGGGTTCATCGGATTTAGTAGTAATGGATGATTAATTAAAGATGACTCATTTTATCTTTTGATAGATTTAAAACTATATCAATAGTGATGAATGAGGACTATGGTTCTTGGAAGAAACTAGTGTTTCCATACTATTGACCCTTATCTTTTCATTGATCTCTATTCATGTCTAGCCCTTAACAAAACAATTGTTAATCTAATCTCAAATCGCGGTCAAGACTATCAATAAATTGATAGCGCGCCCGATTAGAATGTTAACAATTCTTTTGATAAAGTTTATAAACTTTATAAGACGTAAAAGGAGTTAAGAATTTTTTCATCTTCTATTGATATATCCTAATCCTACAAACCCTATCAAGCGGAGAATTACTCACGCATGATAGAGAAATAAGAACGGATAGAGATCATAATGTAAATACAGAAAATAAATGCTAAATAATTAAACTAATGATCTACCTTAATTAATCAACTTCACAATTACAAATCCTTCGAGTTTAGATTACAAGAAGAAGAAGTTGCTCTCGATCTCTGCCTTGTAGGAAGTAGATACTCCGTTGAATTTCACGTCGCTCTATCACATCGAATCGTGGACCTATCGTGGATCCCTTGTTCTTTGACGGTGATTTGCTTTGTATGAAAGGTTGATAATTTCCAGTTTTAGCCCTCGGTCCTATTTATAGTCATAGAAGATACAAATCCTAGATGTCATATATGAGGGTTTGTTGAGAATATCCTACCCACAAAATCCCAAACCCTAATTCATCCTATTGGCCGCGGAAGCGCGGTGGGTTGGTGAGATTAGTTGATGAAAATTCTTCCGTAGCCTCATATTGATACATGGGGATTGTTATGATATCTGGAATCTTCATATCTTCTCTAAGTCTCTGCCAGTATTGATTCTATGATTTTATTTAAATTTATCGGCAAATTTTTGATTCTCGACATCTCGAATATCTCGATCTCCTAACCTGAGCTAAATATGCACAATATCTCAATTCATAGTATTTGTAATATTTGGTATTTTTGAGATATTATCCTAACCATTTTGTATGATATTATATTTTAAGAATATTGATTAGGGATATTTGATATGATATGCATATTTAAATTACTAAAATATTATATAAATATTATATGCATATATTTTCCTTCATAATATTAATTATAATATATAAACATATGATAATAGATATTTGTAAGTCTACGCTAGCGCCCCGGCCGTCTACAGACGCCAAATGCGGAATAAAACTTTTAAAATGGCGCTATTGTATACTTTAACCCGGATCTACCATTATTGCTAAACTAACAAACTGTAAAGAGTGTAGAAAGGTTATACCGAACGATCCGAGTCCTTCGTTCTTCAACCATCATCCCACGCTCCGTTGCGGCTGCTCCGATCTCGTCGATCTCCGAATCCTTCGTCGAGGTGGCACCACATGATCGGTTCTTTAAACGGGCTCCCGCCTCTGACTCGAGGCAACTCGATCGTCAAGTTTGCTAAAAGAGACGACCAAGAATGATGTAGAATATGAGTAGAAGACTTTGTCTCGCTTCGTCCAAATCCGTGGACGATCGGTTAATGAAGTTGCCGTTTTAATCGGGTGATGGAAATTGAAAGAAGCAATGAAATTTCCATGCACTCAAAAACCATAGTCTTTGGCAAAAATGAATGAATCAATTCTCTCTCTCTCTCAAGGGTGGCCGGCCACATTATATGAAGAGGTGAGAATGAGTGTAGAAGCAAAGAAAAAAGGGGGTGACAATAAACAAGAAGCTTCATGAAAGGATGAATCACTAATATGAACCAATTAGAATAAACCTAGTCACCAAAAGCTTTAATGACACCATTAATGCCTAATGAGTCACCATGTCAAGTCATCAAACTAGAAGCATCTAGAAGCACGACTCACCCCATCAGTAGAAAAGATAAACCCGTCTTTAACCAAATGTTAAAAGACGGCTGATAGAAAACTGGAAACTGGCAACTTCCAAAAGTGATCCTGAAACGACTTTCAGGATAACCCCGAAACAGTATAAATATACCCGCATTTATATTACGACCGAATATAAATGCAACTGAGACAAAGATATTATACCTACTCAATATAATACTCGGATCCGGCTTAAACCAAAGCCGACCAGTATCATCTGTCCGAAAATCGACACGTGCGTAAACGCACGTGCATTTTCCGAACCCTGCCATAAAACCATACGGCCTCTACAACGTTTCGCCCGAACTTGGGAAACTGTCTGTGGGGGACTCTAATGACTCGTCAGCACCCTGGCAGTGGGTTTAACCACAAACCGTCAGCGGCACTAGCAATGCGTAACGGCTGCCCACGGACTGACCTCAAGGGTGGCCGAGGAGCGAAACTCAAGGGAGACCGATGAGCGAACTCCTCCGAAAACCCTACTGAGCCTAACAGTGACAATGTATATACAGTCCGGTCCGTTCGTCAATGAGTATCGCATATCCGCCTAGGGGGCTAGTAACGTCAGACCCCCAGAAGCAGTATAAGTCGTGTCGGAGTATAGCCCAATAACACCTTGAGATACTACTGGAGTACCTACCAGTAAATCTCCTGCCATGGCCATGGACTTTGTGTAATGGCTCTCCTAGACACAGCACGACCTCGCCCCCAATACCGGGAGAGACGAATCCCCTGCCGATCCGCTCACGTGCCTCCATGTGGCTCGGGACTGTACCCAAAAGCTACCTGTTTGCACGACTCCTTTGAGCCGTGGTAGGGTAGAAATCAAAGCACAGTGGGAACTCACACGAGACAAATGACGACCTCAGGTCGATGAACTAACCTGTACACATGTCACCAGGGAACTGCTATCTGACGGTAGATATAATACTAACTAGCAGATTCCCGGCGAGTCCTGTCCGGTGTACTCATAACCCAATGAGCACCTGTATACATCTTAGGTGATCCAACATACACCAGTGGCTTGTGAGACCGGCCACCGCCCCTCGTCGGGGTCTCGACTGTACACACTAGTCTACTCCGGAGTATCGATGCCCTGTCTCGAAACTCCCACGACTAGGGACCACAATTAAGGATATGCATATAAACTACCCAACTCTCACGTATATGATCGCCCTCATACAGTTGGTAGTAAAGCAAGATCCTAAGGGCTCTATCAAAGTGTAACATGCAATCAGTCACCTGAACATGTACACAACTGATAAAGGCAAACCAGATAGCATACTATCATTTCGAGTAAGACTGTCCTACCGGGATAGGTCCTCCGCAATCATTGCAATCACGTACCTGCGATCCAATAATTGACTATGAGGGCACTATCTCCAACAATCTCCCACTTGCACTCAAGGCTAATATTGCGATGTCGACTACTCACAGCCCGTGTGAAAACGAACATCCAACTCCTCTACTAATCAGTTTCACAAAGCCCGTTTGTAAAACTATTGTGTTCGAGAAATAGCCTCGGTGAGTGGATCCGCCTAGAAGTTTCTTTCTGTATCTCTCATAATCTCAAGTTCGCGGAGAAAGCCATCTCCCGAATTGAGTAGTACCTGTCTTAGAATATGTCTGGATATCTGATGGGACCTTAGTTCATAAATGAACTCCATATCCAAAATTCTTAGACTGTATGGATCACTGAAACCAATCAGTATCTGGCACCATGCCACCCACAGTATCCTCTGGAACCACCTGTCCATAATACTGTCCCTCGTCAGAGGGAAAACTAAAACTCTGACAATCACTCTGTCATCCATGTCACCTTTGAAGCATGGAATGATAACCGTCTCCCGAAAGAGGCTGCCGTTATCAAATCCATAGAACATGTACCAATGTTCTAAAACTGCTTCCTTATGTTTCTCCAGGATTGGATTAATACAAACTTATTGCATCTAGTGCAAAAACAACATCTGGTGTGGTACTTGACATCTCACGATTGACTCAATGTCCTAAGCAAGTGATCTGTCAATCATGCATATCCCTCTCCCCTTTAGTCCATACGACACCTTTAGAGAGGGTGACTCCATCACCTGCAGGTACACCACCATGCTAGGAGTCAACTATTCTAAAAACCATTAGAATATCTGTCAAAGTACCTACATTGGGAAACTACCCAAATCCAGATCTAAAACCATAGATCCAGAAACCAGAATGTCAAATATTATATCCATGTCCTGTCTGGAGAAACAACTGTGTGACGACCATAGTACAACCGATCGTAGTATAGGAATTTTACTTCCTACTTTGTGTATGTCATTCAGATACCATGACATCACACCCTACTACCTTCTTAACTGATCCATCCCCTATTCTGATTGAAGTCAAACCCATGACTGTCACATCAAAATTAGATGATCTATCTCCGCTATAACTGCTCAAGTCTATAAATAGATATAAGCATCTTGTCCACTATGCTTCCGCTGCTCCCACTGACTACGACAACCCTCCTACCGGGTCTCATATCCTGGAACAACAGTAGTGTCAAGTCAGGGTAGATAAGAACCTCCCTGTCACCGTCCTTGAGCCTACCGAAGTACCTCTCGGGTGTCTGAGGTTACCTACCAAATCTGCGGAGTGGCTATTGGAATGTCAAACCTGTTTGAATGTATAGGTCCTATTAAATTTTCCATAATCGTTCGCGGTTCTGGAATTACTTCCAGTTCTACCATCTCCCACTACTGTTTTCTGAAAAAGATCCATTTTACTAAAACTGTGGCGAGTCAAGAACAATATCACTATTGATCTTCTAAATGGTAGAATATCAACCCTCGTCATAGCCAGGGTCAACCCACAAACAGCCATTACAGAACCGTGCCCTGAGTTATCCAGAGTCTGGTTTTAAGCATAAGCTGGACAACTCCCCATACCTTAATTTCTTTTAAAGTACGAACCATTCTATATCCAATATAGAAACTTTGGCACTAATTTAATTGGAACCATATTCAAATCATGCAGCTGTCTCCAGTGCATATCAACTTAATGGAAAGAGGCTAATCAACATTACTCAACTTAGGAAACCATCCAATTATAAGTAACCTGAAAGAGAAACACGTTTCTCAAAACCATCACTATCATCTGAATACCAATCACAAGAATCTACATCTTCGATCTCTTTGAAGAATCCCGATACTTGTGATACCTGGTTCTCTACTTTATTCTTATACCCACAACTTCTCAAAACTTAGACCTTGTATTTCTACGAAACACTCGTCTAAAAACTAGAGAAGTTATAAGTAAACAGAACAAAGTACGAGGACCTACCCCTTTATCCTGAAGGACACTTGGACAACATACAATACTCTGTATAAGTCCGCTGAGTTGAACAACTCATAACCTGTGCGTTGTAGGTGGAAAACTGTACCCTGGCGATTTCCTCAAATATCACCAATTACAACGAATTCCGATATAATGAGGATAATCACCTAATTCCCAATATCTTACTCCCACTCATCATCTGTAAAACCATACAGATATGAGAATGAAACCTGGTAAATACATACCCTTGGAGTAAGTGTCTAATCGGGAAAACAGTTTTTCTTTAACAATGCACTGAAACATGGAAATGTTTCGTAGGGGTATCCTGGTATTCATAGCAATGCCTCTTCCATAATCCAATTCATGACTTTAACCGTATATTTTATTGCCGTCTCTCCAAATCCCCTTTATTTGTCTTTAGTCGTTACCTTCTGTATACCATCGTTAGGCTAACTGGTTTTCTTCCTTCCCTACCGTTCGGCACCAGCCTATGGTTTGGAAGAAGACTATCCAGTAAGCATAATAGGTGTACCCTCCTAAACTAAGGAGTACTCGCATCTCGAGAGAAGGTTACGATAAAAGACAACTGAATAATACCTTATTCTTTTTAAAGGTGAAATAGGAGCGGCGATGAAGTACGCGGTTTTGGTCGTGAATGATATCAGTCGCAATTTACTTTGCCCTCTTTCTAATCCCTTTATTTTGTCTTTACATATTACCTTCTGCACACCCTACTTAGGCTAATTGGTTTTCTTCATTCCCTACCTTTCGGCACCAGCCTATGGTTTGGAATAAGACTATCCAATAAGCGTAATAGGTGTATTCTCCTAAACCAAGGAGCTCTCGCAACCTGAGAGAAGGTGATAATAAAAGACAACTGAATAAACCAATTCTATTTCTCCTGAACCTGGATCCATCCCCGAAGAAGTCCCTTCGAGTTCGTATATAACCATACGATGGATCTATCCAATGGAAGTGGATATCCATAGTAATACGGGTGTTCTGAGAAATTCAAAGGGTAAAAGAAGGAGTGGCAATGACTTATGCAACTCAGACAATCCAAAAGCCAGTATTTTAAGAAGGTTCGGTCAACCTGGTCACTGAGTCATAGTCTAGGGTCGGTCAAAGGTCGCTGCCAAAGAGAGAGAGAGAAAAGAATCACTCTGCGTGCACTCTAACCTAGATCAGAATGGTCATCACTTTATCTAATCCGGAAACCTCCCACTGTCCAGTCAAATTCTCCTCCAAACCTAAAGAAGAATCAATCGGGATCACCCGAAGAGTACACCAACTCATCAGTGGGAATCGGGATCCAACTCTCATCGCATGATAACGTGATGGAATGCATCCACGTTACTCATACTCCAGATGGTATGCGCATACTTGGCAAGTTTCAGTTTCTTTAGAAACTCCCGATATTGTTTTTGCCCCATGCTCTTATAACCTTGGCGTTAGGTCAAAATGTCATAAGTCACATGCCAAGTTCTACCCATCACTATCTTGTTAATTTGAACCCACCCGCACATGCCCTTGGCGTTAGGTCAAAATGGCAGAACGGCTGTCCCAAACCAACTCATCTATCTATGCAACAATTGAATACCCAGCAGCTACCAAACACTATGCCTTGGCGTTAGGTCAAAATACATAGCTTGAATACTACTGAATGCCCAAAAGAAGTGACGGAGGGCTACGGCTGGTTTTTGGCGAAAAAACCTTTAGCGTAGTGAACTTGATATCGCTGAAGGAACATGATAGCTTTTTTTTAAAATATAGTGGCGAAAACCTTTTGCTAAAGAGGTCACTCCCGGTTAAGGGATCTCGGCTCTTTCCTCGTGGAATGAGGTGCAGGATATTCCACTGAATACCGCTATGCAAAGCAACTTGTAATCGACTATAGTAAAGTTATTACCCTGACGCAAACTTCTGTCCAAGGGGTCTTTCCCGGTGAAGGGATATCAGCCCTTGCCTCGTCGAATGAGGTGCTGGATATTCACACTGAATACCGCTATGCATAACAAAAGGAAACGTCTTTGCAATAACACCTTTTTAAAATTGTTCCAACAACTCAAACAGGTTTGTTTTCCTTTGCATTGATCAGAATCAACGCAGTCCCATCAATCAATCACACCAGAAAAGAACGAAAATAAAATGTACGTATATGCCATCCGCATTCGTCACTGGGTCCCGTCATCACCCGTTAGGTTACTTAACTAACGACAGAGCGGGGACTGGACTAGCGCGGGTGTAAAACATATACAACATCTAATAGTATATAAGCCAATATACATAATCGCTCCAGGCGTGATAATATGCAACATTACAGAAAAGTAATAAGCATCAAGGAACAATACAGATATCTGGGATCCCCGAGTTTCACAGAGCCGCTGCTGAAACTCGACGTTCCCCTGTCGTGTGGATAGCCAGTGCAATGAAACCTAGACCCCTACGGGTGCGGCAAGTTACCCGCCAAAACTTGAAGCGAGGCAGTCCCCACAGCATAGTGAATGGAACACCCGGCACTTCACAGAATCCGGTAATCTTGGGCACCCCTCCTTGGGTCAACCTGTACCCCCTACGAGTGCGGCGAATAGTCTGCCAATTCTGAAGTGGGGCCCCTCTGCCTCTCAAAGCCATGAGATGCGGACCCGTTGCCCTCCAGAACCCGGCCATCCGTGCACTCCGTCGCGGGGTAAAACCTAGTACAGTAATGAAAAATAGTACAATAGGTACATCGACCGCAACCTGGTCGTGCCCCAAAAGAATATAATACAACAGGCAGTGACGGCAGTCCACAAGTTGGACGCTCGCCCCGCAATATCAAATGTACAAATAAACTCAAACTGTACTACCATTGCACACTGCTATCCACCACGACAAATCCGCAACATCACAGCACAACACAGAACATCAACGCGAATGCCACGTTCGCAAACCCGTCTAAAAGAACTATAGCAATCGGACGCGGTTTACCGATCAAATGACATTCCCGGTCGGAGATATAATGTAAGCACTGTAAACTAACGTGTTTAAATTTCGATCGACCAAAAACCAAATATCAAAAAGTGGGCCCCACAGCTTACTGGTGAACAGTAACAAAACCTGGGCCAAAACTGTACATACCAAAAACCCCAAAATACTTCACAGAACCCACTGAAAACTTTTGGAGGCACGTGCTCCCCAAGTGGCCGCGGAAGGGCGGCCAAACCATGGGTTTGGCCGCGCTTCCGCGCCTCTATGGAAAGATCATGACTCCAAATTTCTTCGTGGTTCTTAGAATCGCCTGCTGTGATTTTTGAGATGTACAGAAATCAATTTTGACACTGTTTAAAAATAACAGAACTGTCAAGTGAAGGATATTGTGATTTTTTGCATTTTTCGATTTTCGGTCGGATCGATGTTTTAAACGCGTTAGCACAAGTTAGTATAGCAAAATGGTTAGGCTCTGATACCACTGTAAGTCTACGCTAGCGCCCCGGCCGTCTACAGACGCCAAATGCGGAATAAAACTTTTAAAATGGCGCTATTGTATACTTTAACCCGGATCTGCCATTATTGCTAAACTAACAAACTGTAAAGAGTGTAGAAAGGTTATACCGAACGATCCGAGTCCTTCGTTCTTCAACCATCATCCCACGCTCCGTTGCGGCTGCTCCGATCTCGTCGATCTCCGAATCCTTCGTCGAGGTGGCACCACATGATCGGTTCTTTAAACGGGCTCCCGCCTCTGACTCGAGGCAACTCGATCGTCAAGTTTGCTAAAAGAGACGACCAAGAATGATGTAGAATATGAGTAGAAGACTTTGTCTCGCTTCGTCCAAATCCGTGGACGATCGGTTAATGAAGTTGCCGTTTTAATCGGGTGATGGAAATTGAAAGAAGCAATGAAATTTCCATGCACTCAAAAACCATAGTCTTTGGCAAAAATGAATGAATCAATTCTCTCTCTCTCTCAAGGGTGGCCGGCCACATTATATGAAGAGGTGAGAATGAGTGTAGAAGCAAAGAAAAAAGGGGGTGACAATAAACAAGAAGCTTCATGAAAGGATGAATCACTAATATGAACCAATTAGAATAAACCTAGTCACCAAAAGCTTTAATGACACCATTAATGCCTAATGAGTCACCATGTCAAGTCATCAAACTAGAAGCATCTAGAAGCACGACTCACCCCATCAGTAGAAAAGATAAACCCGTCTTTAACCAAATATTAAAAGACGGCTGATAGAAAACTGGAAACTGGCAACTTCCAAAAGTGATCCTGAAACGACTTTCAGGATAACCCCGAAACAGTATAAATATACCCGCATTTATATTACGACCGAATATAAATGCAACTGAGACAAAGATATTATACCTACTCAATATAATACTCGGATCCGGCTTAAACCAAAGCCGACCAGTATCATCTGTCCGAAAATCGACACGTGCGTAAACGCACGTGCATTTTCCGAACCCTGCCATAAAACCATACGGCCTCTACAACGTTTCGCCCGAACTTGGGAAACTGTCTGTGGGGGACTCTAATGACTCGTCAGCACCCTGGCAGTGGGTTTAACCACAAACCGTCAGCGGCACTAGCAATGCGTAACGGCTGCCCACGGACTGACCTCAAGGGTGGCCGAGGAGCGAAACTCAAGGGAGACCGATGAGCGAACTCCTCCGAAAACCCTACTGAGCCTAACAGTGACAATGTATATACAGTCCGGTCCGTTCGTCAATGAGTATCGCATATCCGCCTAGGGGGCTAGTAACGTCAGACCCCCAGAAGCAGTATAAGTCGTGTCGGAGTATAGCCCAATAACACCTTGAGATACTACTGGAGTACCTACCAGTAAATCTCCTGCCATGGCCATGGACTTTGTGTAATGGCTCTCCTAGACACAGCACGACCTCGCCCCCAATACCGGGAGAGACGAATCCCCTGCCGATCCGCTCACGTGCCTCCATGTGGCTCGGGACTGTACCCAAAAGCTACCTGTTTGCACGACTCCTTTGAGCCGTGGTAGGGTAGAAATCAAAGCACAGTGGGAACTCACACGAGACAAATGACGACCTCAGGTCGATGAACTAACCTGTACACATGTCACCAGGGAACTGCTATCTGACGGTAGATATAATACTAACTAGCAGATTCCCGGCGAGTCCTGTCCGGTGTACTCATAACCCAATGAGCACCTGTATACATCTTAGGTGATCCAACATACACCAGTGGCTTGTGAGACCGGCCACCGCCCCTCGTCGGGGTCTCGACTGTACACACTAGTCTACTCCGGAGTATCGATGCCCTGTCTCGAAACTCCCACGACTAGGGACCACAATTAAGGATATGCATATAAACTACCCAACTCTCACGTATATGATCGCCCTCATACAGTTGGTAGTAAAGCAAGATCCTAAGGGCTCTATCAAAGTGTAACATGCAATCAGTCACCTGAACATGTACACAACTGATAAAGGCAAACCAGATAGCATACTATCATTTCGAGTAAGACTGTCCTACCGGGATAGGTCCTCCGCAATCATTGCAATCACGTACCTGCGATCCAATAATTGACTATGAGGGCACTATCTCCAACAATCTCCCACTTGCACTCAAGGCTAATATTGCGATGTCGACTACTCACAGCCCGTGTGAAAACGAACATCCAACTCCTCTACTAATCAGTTTCACAAAGCCCGTTTGTAAAACTATTGTGTTCGAGAAATAGCCTCGGTGAGTGGATCCGCCTAGAAGTTTCTTTCTGTATCTCTCATAATCTCAAGTTCGCGGAGAAAGCCATCTCCCGAATTGAGTAGTACCTGTCTTAGAATATGTCTGGATATCTGATGGGACCTTAGTTCATAAATGAACTCCATATCCAAAATTCTTAGACTGTATGGATCACTGAAACCAATCAGTATCTGGCACCATGCCACCCACAGTATCCTCTGGAACCACCTGTCCATAATACTGTCCCTCGTCAGAGGGAAAACTAAAACTCTGACAATCACTCTGTCATCCATGTCACCTTTGAAGCATGGAATGATAACCGTCTCCCGAAAGAGGCTGCCGTTATCAAATCCATAGAACATGTACCAATGTTCTAAAACTGCTTCCTTATGTTTCTCCAGGATTGGATTAATACAAACTTATTGCATCTAGTGCAAAAACAACATCTGGTGTGGTACTTGACATCTCACGATTGACTCAATGTCCTAAGCAAGTGATCTGTCAATCATGCATATCCCTCTCCCCTTTAGTCCATACGACACCTTTAGAGAGGGTGACTCCATCACCTGCAGGTACACCACCATGCTAGGAGTCAACTATTCTAAAAACCATTAGAATATCTGTCAAAGTACCTACATTGGGAAACTACCCAAATCCAGATCTAAAACCATAGATCCAGAAACCAGAATGTCAAATATTATATCCATGTCCTGTCTGGAGAAACAACTGTGTGACGACCATAGTACAACCGATCGTAGTATAGGAATTTTACTTCCTACTTTGTGTATGTCATTCAGATACCATGACATCACACCCTACTACCTTCTTAACTGATCCATCCCCTATTCTGATTGAAGTCAAACCCATGACTGTCACATCAAAATTAGATGATCTATCTCCGCTATAACTGCTCAAGTCTATAAATAGATATAAGCATCTTGTCCACTATGCTTCCGCTGCTCCCACTGACTACGACAACCCTCCTACCGGGTCTCATATCCTGGAACAACAGTAGTGTCAAGTCAGGGTAGATAAGAACCTCCCTGTCACCGTCCTTGAGCCTACCGAAGTACCTCTCGGGTGTCTGAGGTTACCTACCAAATCTGCGGAGTGGCTATTGGAATGTCAAACCTGTTTGAATGTATAGGTCCTATTAAATTTTCCATAATCGTTCGCGGTTCTGGAATTACTTCCAGTTCTACCATCTCCCACTACTGTTTTCTGAAAAAGATCCATTTTACTAAAACTGTGGCGAGTCAAGAACAATATCACTATTGATCTTCTAAATGGTAGAATATCAACCCTCGTCATAGCCAGGGTCAACCCACAAACAGCCATTACAGAACCGTGCCCTGAGTTATCCAGAGTCTGGTTTTAAGCATAAGCTGGACAACTCCCCATACCTTAATTTCTTTTAAAGTACGAACCATTCTATATCCAATATAGAAACTTTGGCACTAATTTAATTGGAACCATATTCAAATCATGCAGCTGTCTCCAGTGCATATCAACTTAATGGAAAGAGGCTAATCAACATTACTCAACTTAGGAAACCATCCAATTATAAGTAACCTGAAAGAGAAACACGTTTCTCAAAACCATCACTATCATCTGAATACCAATCACAAGAATCTACATCTTCGATCTCTTTGAAGAATCCCGATACTTGTGATACCTGGTTCTCTACTTTATTCTTATACCCACAACTTCTCAAAACTTAGACCTTGTATTTCTACGAAACACTCGTCTAAAAACTAGAGAAGTTATAAGTAAACAGAACAAAGTACGAGGACCTACCCCTTTA
Source organism: Agapanthus africanus (assembly GCA_030015575.1). Classification (NCBI taxonomy): domain Eukaryota; kingdom Viridiplantae; phylum Streptophyta; class Magnoliopsida; order Asparagales; family Amaryllidaceae; genus Agapanthus; species Agapanthus africanus. Next base: position 951,312,551 of record CM057337.1, read on the forward strand.
TCCTGAAGGACACTTGGACAACATACAATACTCTGTATAAGTCCGCTGAGTTGAACAACTCATAACCTGTGCGTTGTAGGTGGAAAACTGTACCCTGGCGATTTCCTCAAATATCACCAATTACAACGAATTCCGATATAATGAGGATAATCACCTAATTCCCAATATCTTACTCCCACTCATCATCTGTAAAACCATACAGATATGAGAATGAAACCTGGTAAATACATACCCTTGGAGTAAGTGTCTAATCGGGAAAACAGTTTTTCTTTAACAATGCACTGAAACATGGAAATGTTTCGTAGGGGTATCCTGGTATTCATAGCAATGCCTCTTCCATAATCCAATTCATGACTTTAACCGTATATTTTATTGCCGTCTCTCCAAATCCCCTTTATTTGTCTTTAGTCGTTACCTTCTGTATACCATCGTTAGGCTAACTGGTTTTCTTCCTTCCCTACCGTTCGGCACCAGCCTATGGTTTGGAAGAAGACTATCCAGTAAGCATAATAGGTGTACCCTCCTAAACTAAGGAGTACTCGCATCTCGAGAGAAGGTTACGATAAAAGACAACTGAATAATACCTTATTCTTTTTAAAGGTGAAATAGGAGCGGCGATGAAGTACGCGGTTTTGGTCGTGAATGATATCAGTCGCAATTTACTTTGCCCTCTTTCTAATCCCTTTATTTTGTCTTTACATATTACCTTCTGCACACCCTACTTAGGCTAATTGGTTTTCTTCATTCCCTACCTTTCGGCACCAGCCTATGGTTTGGAATAAGACTATCCAATAAGCGTAATAGGTGTATTCTCCTAAACCAAGGAGCTCTCGCAACCTGAGAGAAGGTGATAATAAAAGACAACTGAATAAACCAATTCTATTTCTCCTGAACCTGGATCCATCCCCGAAGAAGAACCTAAATACGGGTTTTCTGGTTAGCGTATTGGGTTCAATACCCAACTACAAAAGAACCAAACCCGATTAACCTAAATCTTATGGCTCTGATACTAAACAAACTCTGTCACACCCAGCTTCCCAGAGTGCGCTAACTACGGCACGTGACAGAACCAACCATACTACCTGTGGCTAGGAAATATCCCTCCACAGTCACATTACGGCTGTTTATAAGATAACAAGAACAGGAAAAAAATATAAAACTATCTAATACATGTCCATCTGCCACAATAAACGAGTCAAGAAATATATACGCGGAAGCAATAAATCCAATAAAATGTAACATCTGGAAAAAACATCCCAAATACGGGCTCACATTAGGAAATAAAACCACGGAAAGAAAACTAAACTAAACTAAACACTGACACGCTCCTCACTGCTCGGCTTGACGGCTAAGGTACTCCTGGTCAGCCTGCGACAGAGACAGAGGAACTGGGCCATGCAAAACCCAGATGTCAGTGCGTCATAATATCAAACAATAAATAAATAATCAGGATGCAATGAGGTATGCAGACACGAATATAAACGATGACATGAATATAGCAGGTAAACATCAATATGAAACAGTGAGGTGTATATGTGTATGTGAAGTGCGGTGAGTATTTTAAACTTTACTACTGGGTTATCTATTCTAAAGGTATTTGAAATCAATTTTAATGGAATCGTCGATATAACTCAATAGTTCCCGTACGTCCCGGGACCACAGTCCAGACTCTCGGGCTAAATCCGAGACGTGCCGCTAAGCACTAAACAGGAAACATGTACAGATGAATGATGTCAGCAGCATCATCCCAGGACAGGCCTAGCCCCTAAAACTGATCAGTATAAGTATCGAACTGTTGGGTTACAAGTCAGGTTTCATCATTGATTTCCCCTTATCCACAAGGTTATGTGTTCAAATCAGGTACTGATAAATCTGGAGCTAATGCTAGCACTGGATCAAGCAGGTACATGTTTTGTCTAAACAGACAACATGATATGTCCGTCAGGACAACAAGTCAGGCTTGTCGGCATTAGTAACAAGATCATGTATCAAGTCAAGCGGTGGTGCATCAGGTCATGTCAAGTAGTGCATATGTATCAAACGGATGCCCAAAGTAAACTTTAGCAAGTATCGAAGCACGGATGCACAAGTGATAATTAGTGATATCATAATATGAATCCATGAGTCGTATAATGCACACTAGCAAGCATGATATATGAATATAGCAGTAATATACAATAATCAGGTTCCGGCATGCAACTAAATATGTAATAAACAGTACGGATACGAACGTATATCGTAAAAATGGTAAACTGTAATAGGGATGCACAATGCAACATATATGTATTATTTTTATTCATATGGATGTAAATATAATAGCATATTATGTAGCAAGGTGATCGGATCTCACGACGGGGTGCATACGCCGCGTCCGATGTTGGTAAACGTCGCGATGCGCACACATGCGTACAGAACAGAACCAGGCTATGCAAGAACGTGACCACACTGGATGAGGACGTTTGCTGGATCGCCCAGATTGTCGGTGACAACCGCGGCTTCAGCGATCATCAGGAAACGTGAAATCAAGAAAGAAGAAGAAGAAGAAAGAGGAGGTGGGTTGCTTCTGGGGTTTGGGTGCTCTGGGACATAGGCGAGGCTAGGGGAATGTCGATAATGGATCGTGGGTTTTCGGCGCTGAGGTTTCACGGCGATAGGTACTACGGGTTTCTTAATGTCGGGTGCGCAGGGTTCTTGCGTAGGGAAGGGAGCTCGGGTGTTGAAGGGAAGTGGAAGAGGTAGAGGAGACGGGGATGGTGATCAGGGGAGGTCGACGAGGTGGTCGACGACGATGGGAGGTGAAGGCGGCGGAGATGTGTGCGTAGGTATTTGGGTTCGTCGGGGACGAGAGGAGAGAGAGGTGAGGTTGAGGTGGTGGTTTCGGAGAGGAGGCGAGGTCGAGGGTGAGAGGCGACGGCGACACGGGCGTGAGTTGGGGTCTCGAGACGAGGAAGGCAAGAAAAGAACGAAGAAGAAGAAGCAGAGAAGGGAGACGTGGGGTGAGGTATGGGGTTCTGTGGGTTTTTAAATATAGGGTAAAAGATATAAAAGAAGGTATTAAAATATATGCAGAGAGGTGAGCTGGGATCTGTGAGTGAGAGAGAGAGAGTGAGATCTTTGAGTTGTAAAGAGAAAAAGAGAGAGAGAGAGAAAGAGGGTTGAGTTGTAAAGGAGACAGAGAGAACATGAGAGAGTGAGAAAGAACGTGGGTGAGTGAGAAATTAAGTAAGAGGGAGGTGAGAATAAGGAGAGAGGGAGGTGTTGGGATCCTTAGGAAAAATATATAATATATAGACTTGGGTTTTTATGCTAATACAAAAATACTCCAAAATATACCCGGGTTGTGTCTAAAAATCTAGTTTTAAAATATGGAGAATATACGTATAAATTAAAACCATAATGCGATATCCGGTTAATAAAAATGCATACCCCCAAGAACGGTTGCATGTAAAATGCACGTAGCGATCCAAGTAAGTTCGTTTCAATAAACAGGAAGTGAACACGATGTACGGATTCCACCACAGGGTTAGGGGTATGATACAAGCCATGTTAGATATTTTTTAAATATATTATTTGATTATAATTGTATTATTAAAAAATGCAGATGCTAGATATAATGCAGGTAAACGGAACATATGCAAGAACAGAACCTCAGAACTAGCAGGGATAAAACATAAACAAGAACCAAGACGCGTTTCAACTATGCGGGTCGGGTCGGATACCAAGCACAGATACTAAAACACTATCCGCACCCAAACTAATAAAATCAAGAAATAGCCACACGATAAATAAAATAATCAAATCGAGCATGGTATAACCGAACTAGAGTGCTACAGTAAGAAAAGATAAGAATAACGCGGTCATGTTTCGTCTTCTTGACTCCCAAGTGGACTTGCCTGGAGATTCTTTCTTCCACATAACCCAAACGAGTTGAACAAGCTTGTTCCTCAGGGTCTTCTCGTTTTGATCTAGGATCTTAACTGACTGTTGCTTATGAGTTAGGTCGGCCCCTACGGTGATTTCTGAATTATCCACCACATAAATAGGGTCGCCGTCATACTTTCTTAGCAGCAAGACATGAAAAACATTATGTATGCCTTCCAACGATGACGGTATGGCCAAGCGATATGCAACCTCATTTCGATCGGACCGATGAATCGTGCGCTAAGCTTTCCGCGCTTCTCAAAGCGTATTACTCCTCTATTCAGGGAAATCTTCATAAATACGTGATCACCTGGTTGGAACTCTAGTTTTCTTCTCTTTGTATCTGCTCAGTGTTTATGTCGGTCTTAGGCTACCCACAGTTGTTCCCTGATTATTCTCATGATCGCAATCACATCGGACCCCGAAAGTTCTCGATCTCCAATATCGACCTAAATCAATGGAGATCGCCATTTCCTCCCTAAATAAAGCTCTAAACGGTGACATGTTGATACTTCCCTGGTAGCTGTCGTTTTAAACGAACTCCACTATGTGCGGGTGGTCTTTTCATGACCTCTTGAAAACCAACATACAAGCTTGAAGTATATTCTCGAGAATCAAAATGACATTCTCAGATTGGCTATTAGTCTAAGGGTGATAGGCCATGCTGAAGCTTGGGCTAGTGCTGATGCTCTCCTACAGACTTTGGCAGAACTGAGATCGAAATCCAGTGTCTCAGTCAGACACGTTATTTAATGGTACTCCATGCAGCCTGACAATCTCCTTCATGTACTTCTTAGCTAAGCTCTTTATGGATTGGCCAATGCGAAACAAAATGAAATGCGCGGACTTAAAAAGTCAGTCCTCGATTACTCATACTGCATTGTTGCTCTTTGTGCTGCGAGGAAGCACATCCAAATATCCTTCATGATGTTCTTCCACATCCATTCTGGTATATGCAAGGGTTGAAGTTGTAACACCTTAAAACGCGATTAGAGTTAAGTGAATGATATGATGCGGGTTTTCAGTAAATTTAACCGATTATTATTTTCACATATTTTATTATAATTAATTAATATTTTATTTAATTATTTATGTATTTGTTGTGGTTATGCACACACATGTGCATACTAATATAGCTTTAAGAAGTGATAACCATGCTTTACTAGCCATGGCACTTTAACATATTATGTCATGTTATATATATATATATTTATTTTAAGTAACAAGATTTTATTTTAAAAAAGAAAAGAAGGGGGAAAAAGAATATAATATGAAGGCATGGGAGGCATTAAATGAAGAGAGAGAGAGAGAGAGAGAGAGAGAGCTTGGCTCTCCAGAGCCATCTCTTATCTCACCACTCTCATTCTCTCATTCCCTCAACACTCTCTCATTCTCTTCTTCTTCTTCTTCTTCCACCAAAAATCATTTCTTGAAAATTATTCCCACTAACCTTTAGCCTAAACCAACATCAAACCTCACTAAACCCTTCACTAAGCATGTTTAAACCCACTTGAGATGTCTTGGAGCTTGCATAACTAGGGTTTCATCCAAGTTTTGGTGAGGTAATGATCTTGAACTCTTAATTAGGCTCTAGCGGAAGTTCTAGAGTTATTTAGTTTGACTAATATACCTTAATGTTTTAATTTAGTATTAATGTCATATTTTTTTAAACTTGGGTCTTTGTATGAATCTGCTATCGACCCAGATATCTTTCTGAGAAGTTGCCATCACAGAGAGATAATATATGGGCCTAGAACGTAACCCCAAAACCTGAGCCCATCCCCCTATTTTTTGGCCACGGATTAATTCTTTCTGGCCATAATTTGCGGCCAGAGTTGTGAGTTGGGGTTTGATTCCTCGTCGTGGGGTCTCTGAGGCAGTGTGTAAGCTTTTGGTATGTCCAACTTTCTCTAATTACTTGTGTAGGAAAATCTGGGACCGTTTTGCTTTAATTCAAGCGTTTCGTTAATGTGCGATGCAGATTTATTCGACTCTCGTTTGATTAGTAGCCATAGGAGTTGTCTATGATGTCGCTGCACACGTTTAGCCCTCTAAACTAACACATGGTAGCTTGTGGGAGTTGATTCGTTGGTTTGGTGTTTGTCTCTATGTGTTATCGGAAAGTTTACTAATCTCACTCGTTTTGGTTTGTGCGATACTAGGATCACTTGGGAGGACTTCGGACGCAGTTAGCAAGGGAAAATAGGTGATCGGATTCACTCAGCTCGAGATCGTCCGGTGAGTAGATTTAATATCTACGGGGGAATCACCGGTATGGCGTTAAGTGCCGATGGCTAGATTCAATTGAAAATACCTTGTGCTAAATGTTTATATTGTGATTGTACAAGAGTATCATATTGTGCACCCTATTACCTATTATACATTGACATAGTATTAATAGGGCGCTGCATCATAACTAACGATTCATGTTGCATGAGCGCTACTTCATATGACCACACACACCGTTGGTAATTCCTATGTCACGCTCACTATAGAAATTGCCATGGATAAATATATTGTACCGCATTCATAAGTGACAGATAGATATTGCTCATTGTACTAGTACGCATCATGTCAGCAGCATATATGCATTGCTATAGTGCCATATTCTCATATGATGTTTTATAAGATTTCTGTTTCGTGGATTTGGGAAACCGCAAAGTATATTTTGAAACTTGAAATATTTTAAAGGGCGGGTTTTTCCGTGATATGATATTTCGTGTCCATCATGAGTTTTCTCGGTTCTGAGCTATGATATACCCGATTCGAGGAGTGAGGAGGAACCATTTGTGGGTACATGGTGGGCCCGGTAAGGTACCTCGGGGCAAGAAGATCGTGGAGTAGACGATGAGCCTGGCAGGGGGAGTACTGCCTACCGGTGACTGTATGGAAACTTGGCGGATATCCAGAGGATACCGCTCGGAGTTATATGATGAGATGGATATGAGGACCCATTAGAGTGACGGCGCCTGAGATATTGGGGTTTGGGGTGCCGTTGATAGACACCGGATTTCTATGATGATGATTTATTGAGGAGGATTCTGTTTTATCCCACACTCAGGACTTATTATGACATGCTTTGTTCATGTAGTTGTGGTACCGTGATGTTGTACCTTGATTATGATTATGTTGTATATCCATATTGTTATACATATGCCATCATGACTGCATATTTCGGATTGTCATTTTTCGTGCATGCTTGCGATTACCTGTATGATGTTATTTACTATTCATGAGCTGGCAACTCACCCCCGTTGTGCCACAGTGTTTTGCAGGGTTGACCCTAAGTGTAGTCACGGCAGGGCTCTTTATCGCATCTATTTCTGCGGATACTGCTACTTTTGAGCGCGTGATTTTGTGTAGGTGGGTTTTTGCGAGTATCCGTATGATTCTTCCTGTATATCTTATTTTGTATCTAGTACTCTCCATTTACCACCTGTATGTATTTGACTTAGAAACGTGATTGAGAGATTCTATATTTGTATTATTATGTGACTTTGGTTGTCGCGCTCATTCGAGCCAACTTTTATATTATGTTGCTACGTTGTTTTCACTTCTTATTTGCTTATTTCTTCACATACGGCGTCGTATATCTATGTTGTGGTTGTGTTCTGCCTTTAGGCGTGATATTGCTCCCAATTGGGGATGCCGTTTATATTATATGTTTTGTATCCGTTTTGGACCAGATTTTACAAAGGAGATGCTGCCAAAATTTTTTGTAATAACTTGAGATTTTAAAAGAGATATGATGTTTTGAAACAAATATTTTACCACTCTACTCCTATTTTTGTAGTTTAGATTTTTGGGTTTTCGGTTTACTTAAATTACGTTATGCCTTTAGACGTTGCGTGATTTAGGTGCCGGCCGTGTTCCTAAATTGAGTCGTGACAAATTTGATATCAGAGCGTTAGGTTTTACCTTTTGGAGTGTAGGATGACCCTTGGTATGATGGAGTAGGTAGCTTAAGCAGAGTGACGTAGCGTGTGTATGTTCCGCGACATACTTACGATACGGTACTCCGCCTAAGTGACCTTAGGGCATATTTGCTTCTAATTCCTTCCTTGATTCCATGTATTTTCAGGATTCGATTTCTACGTTCTTATCGAATCATGTTTCCTTATTCTAGCCACTATACCGCTAAAGACTACGAGGGCCCAGAAGGCTGCCGCTAGAGATGAGATCAGGGCGGGCTCGTCTGAGACGAGGACAGACCAAGGCGGTATGCCTATTCTTCAGGAGCAGATTGATCCATCCTCTTCAGGTCGTATTGCTAGGCTAGAGGCCAGTATTCAGGATTTACGTCAGATGGTGGGATCTTTGGTTGAGACCGGTCGAGCACAGAGATCAGTTGTTGTTCCACCTACTATGGGGACGTGATTGTATCTACTGCTCAGACAGTTGTATCTACTACTACCGAGAGTATTGCTGTATTGTTATTTGAGTTTATGAGGCCGAAGCATCCGGTTTTCACTGGCATAGACGCAGCAGAGGATCCACAGTCGTTCCTCGATCTGATGGCCAGGATTTGTCATTCTTTGAGATGTTCCGATGCGAGATCAGTCGAGTTTGCTAGTTTCGGTCTGGAGGGTCTTGCCCAGACTTGGTGCGAGTCTATGGAGAGAGGTCGAGCCGCAGGTCTTCTTCCTATGACCTGGGTTGAGTTCGCGATGGTTTTTCTTGCTTGTTTTCTTTCGCAGAGCGTCAGGGATGCCCGAGCTCGCAGATTTGAGTCTTTGCGTCAGACTCTTGGTATGACGGTGGCCTAGTATCATATCCAGTTCACCCAGCTATCCGTATATGCTCCTTACTTGGTGGATACTGAAGAGAAGCATGACAAAAGATTCATGCAAGGTCTTGATACTCAGTTGTTCCTCTTTATTGGCGTCCAGCACTTTGATACGCAACCCTACTAGTAGAGGAGCGTATTTCCAAGACTTGGATCGTTTCGGGACTGAAGCGGATTCGTGCTGGTGTATCAACCCAGAGGCAGTTAGGTAGACGCCGCGACAGATTCTTTCCAGGTCGTGATCGTAGCAGAGGCTTGAGATGAGGCCAATTATATAGCTCTTACCCACAGGGTCAGCAGCCGTCGTCAGAATGTTTTCGGTGCGGGAGTCTGTATCACCGCATCAGGGATTGTACTGAGGGACGCCAGGATAAGGCAGCTGTTCCATATGTTACCTTACCACCTTCACCTACTCAGAGACCATTGCCTATTACGCCCGTCGTTACTTCATGCCAGTCCGATGCTCAGAGGCCGTGGTCATGGTGGTCTTGTTCAGAAGGGACGAGGTGGAAGAGACGGAGAATAGCCGGATGCCGATAGAGAACAGGCCCGAGTTTTTGCGTTGACTCCTCAGGATGCGTATGTATCGAATGTAGTTGTGACAGGTACTCTTTTAGTGTGTTCTTTCGATGCGCGCATATTTCTCGACCCGGGATCTACGCACTCGTATGTGTCAACACACTTTGTACCGAGGTTGGGCCGAGATTCGTCCTTGTTAGACCAGCCGCTCATTATGATTACTCCCGTTAGAAAGTCTTTTGTCGACCGACATATGTTTTGGTCATTCACCGTTCGTATTGCAGATAGAGATTCATCCGTCGATTTGATCTTTCTTTATATGTTGGACTTTGACGTTTCCTCGGCATGGTCTGGTTAGCTACTTGCTATGCGTCCGTGGACTGCCGTAAGAAGGTGGTCAGATTCTGTTTTCTGGAAGAGCCAGTTCTTGTTGTGCAGGGGGACCGCAGTGCCACCTCTCACAGTTTCATTTCTGCCTTTTACGCTAGTTGGCTCTTGAGGAAAAGATGTCGGGGATTCTTAGCATATATTCATGATACTGGAGCCATAGAGGTTTCGTTGGACCAGGTTCCTATTGTTAGAGAGTTTCTCGATGTATTTCTTGATGAGTTACCTGGATTGCCGCTAGAGCGTAATATCGAGTTCTGCATCGACTTGATCCCCGGCGTGGGGCCTATTTCTATACCGCCTTATCGGATAGCCCGGCGGAGCTTAAAGAGCTTAAGGATCAGTTGCAAGATTTTCTTGACAGGGGACTTATTTGTCCGAGTGTATCACCTTGGAGAGCTCTTGTCTGTTCGTTAAGAAGAAGGACGACAGTATGAGATTGTGCATTGATAATCGTCAATTGAACCAAGTTACGGTGCGGAATAGGTATCCTTTATCTCGTATTGATGATTTGTTCGATCAGCTCCAGGGTGCGGGATATTTTTCCAAGATTGATTTGAGGTCAGGTTATCATCATTCACGGGTCCGCAATGATGACATTCCGAAGACTGCTTTTCGTACGCGCTACGGGCATTTTGAGTTTTTGGTGATGTCGTTCGGGCTGACTAATGCCTCGGCAGCTTTCATGGATTTGATGAACCGGATTTTCAGGCCGTTCCTCGACTAGTTCATTATTGTATTTATTGACGACATTCCGGTCTACTCCAAAAGTCGAGAGGAGCATGAGCAACACTTGAGGATTACGTTGCAGACATTGAGAGAGCACCAGCTGTTTGCTAAATTCTCGAAGTGTGCTTTCTGGATTGACAGTGTTGACTTCTTGGGTCATGTGGTTACGAGAGACGGTATACGAGCAGACCCAAAGAAGATTGAGGCCGTACAACTTTGGCTCAGATCTGTATCAGTGACCGAGGTCTGCAGCTTCTTGGGCTTAGCAGGTTATTATCGCCGTTTCGTGCGGGATTTCTCTAGTATCGCTGCACCATTGATCGGACTAACTCAGAAGGGAGTTCCTTTTCTTTTGACTGAGGCATGCGAGCTGAGTTTTCAGCAGTTGAAAACTCGTTTGACGACTGTACCAGTTCTATCTTTGCCTTCAGGATCAGGCGGCTATATTGTTTATTGTGATGCTTCTCGAGTGGGGATCGGTTGCGTATTTATGCAGCACGATAGAGTTATCGCTTATGCTTCTCGGTAGTTTAAGAAGCACGAGCAGAACTATCCCACTCATGATCTAGAGATGGCCGCGGTGGTCTTTGCGCTCAAGGTTTGGAGACATTACGAAGAGTCGTGTCAGATCTTTACGGACCATAAAAGCTTAAAGTACATCTTCCAGCAGCAGGATCTGAATTTGAGACAGCGCCGTTGGATAGAGCTTGTAAAGGACTATAATTGTGAAATCCTTTATCACCCAGGCAAGGTGAATGTGGTAGCTGATACTTTGAGTCGTAGGCCCGGAGGTAGCTTATTCCATTTGAGCACGATTCAGACTAAAGATTGGAAGATCTTGTGTGATAGTAGTGTACAGTTCGAGTTCACTTCCACTGGAGGGCAGCTTGCTCATGTCCGTGCCCGTCCGCTTCTGCTTGATCACATCCTAAAGGCACAGTCCGACGATGCTCGCTTGTCTGAGATTATGGAGCATGTTCGGCAGGGAAAAGATTCGGAGTTTGTGATTGATGACCATGGTGTGCTATGATTTGGGACTCGTTTATGTGTACTAGATTCCGAGGGGCTGAGATGCGAGATCCTAAAGGAGGCACATCAGTCAGTATACAGCGTTCATCTAGGTTCCACTAAGATGTATCGTGATTTGAGAGATATTTACTGGTGGGAAGGGATGAAGAGAGATGTTTCTGACTTCGTTTCGAGATGCCTGATTTGCCAGCAGGTCAAGGCCGAGCATCAGAGATTGGCAGGAGAGTTGTAGCCTTTGCTCATTCCTTAGTGGAAATGGGAGCAGATCTCCATGGATTTCATTGTGGGTTTAATTAGGTCCAGTCAAGGGTATGACTCCATTTGGGTGATTGTTGACCGATTAACGAAAGCAACTCACTTCCTCCCAGTGATGACCACTTTCGGATTTGCTCAGTATGCTCAGCTGTACATTGATGAGATTTTGCGTTTGCACGGCATTGCGACATGAATTGTATCCGACAGAGGCACCCAGTTTACCGGCCGTCTTTGGCAGAAACTTCAGGAAGCTTTGGGTACTCATTTGAGTTTAGCACTGCTTTCCATCCGCAGACCGATGGTCAGTCAGAGCAGACTATACAATCTCTCGAGGATATGCTTCGAGCGTGCATTCTTGATTTTGGTGGCAGTTGGGATCGTCACTTGCCTTTGATAGAGTTCTCCTACAATAACAGTTTTTAGGAGACGATTCAGATGACACCTTTCGAGGCTTTGTATGGGAGAAAGTGTCGATCGCCAGTCTATTGGACCGTACTCAGTGAGAGCAGGATTTTGGGACCACAGCTAGTTCAGGAGACTACGGAGAAGATCCAGTTGATTTAGGACAGGATGAGAGCAGCCCGGTGCAGGCAGAAGTCTAATGCCGACCGTTGTCATTGCAGACTTGAGTTCGCAGTGGGTGATCATGTTTTCTTACGGATTTCTCTGATGAAAGGTGTGATGAGATTCGGGAAGAAAAGGAAGCTTAGTTCCAGATGTATGGGTCCTTTCGAGATCCTTGGGTGAGTTGGTACCGTTGCATATCGTTTGGCACTTCTGCCCAGTTTTCCAGATGTACACCTCATGTTTCATGTATCGATACTTCGCAAGTACCTTCATGACCCTTCTCACGCGATTCAGCATCAGACCATCCAGCTGGAGTGTGATCTTTCTTTCACCGAGCAGCCGGTAGTTATTTTGGATTGGCAGGTGAAGAAACTCAGGTCAATGGTCTTACCGTCAGTGAAAGTTCTATAGTGTGGCCCGAATAGCGAAGAGGTCACCTGGGAAGCTGAGAGCGAGATACGAAAGAAGTTTCCCTATCTCTTCGAAGGTACGCGTAGTAAGATTTTAAATTCAGGGACCGAATTTCTTTAAGGGGGAAGATTGTAACACCTTAAAACACGATTAGAGTTAAGTGAACAATATGATGCAGGTTTTCAGTAAATTTAACTGATAATTATTTTCACATATTTTATTATAATTAATTAATATTTTATTTAATTATTTATATACTTGTTGTGGTTATGCACACACATGTGCATGTTAATCTAGCTTTAAGAAGTGTTTACCAAGCTTTACTAGCCATGGCACTTTAACATATTATGTCATGTTATATATATATATATATATATTAAGTAACAAGAATTTATTTTAAAAAAGAAAAGAAAGGGAAAAAAGAATATAATATGGAGGCATGAGAGACATGGGGGACAAGACAAGGGAGGCATTAAATGAAGAGAGAGAGAAAGAGAGCATGGATCTCAAGAGCCATCTCTCATCTCACCACTCTCATTCTCTCAACACTCTCTCATTCTCTCCTTCTTCTTCTTCCACTAAAAATCCTTGCTTGAAAAATTATTCCCACCAACCTTTAGCCTAAATCAACATCAAACCTCACGGAACCCTTCACTAAGCATGTTTAAACCCTCTTGAGATGTCTTGGAGCTTTCATGGCTAGGGTTTCATCCAAGTTTTGGTGAGGTAATGATCTTGAACTCTTAATTAGGCTCTAGGGGAAGTTCTTGAGTTATCTAGTTTCGCTAATATATCTTAATGTTTAATTTAGTATTAATGTCGTATTTTGTTAAACTTGGGTTCTTGTATGAATCTGCTATTGAACCAGATATCTTTTTGAGAAGTTGCCATCATAGAGAGAGTATATGGGCCTAGAACCTAACCTCCAAACCTGAGCCCATCCCTCTATTTTTTGGCCGTAGATTAATTCTTTCTAGCCGCAATTTGCGGCCAGAATTGTGAGTTGGGGTTTGATTCCTCGTCGTGGGTCTTTGAAACAGTGTGTAGGCTTATAGTATGCGCAACTTTATCCAATTACTTGTGTAGGAAAATCTGGGACTGTTTTGCTTTAATTCAAGCGTTTCGATAATGTGTGATGCGGAATTATTCGACTCTCATTTAAGTGTTTCGTGCGATTAGTAGCCATAGGAGTGGTATAGGATGTCGCTGCACATGTTTAGCCCGCTAAGCTAACACATGGTAGCATATGGGAGTCAATTCGTTGGTTTGGTGTTTGTGTCCGTGTATTATCGGAAAATTTACTAATCTCACTCATTTTGGTTTGTGCGATGCTAGGATCACTTGTGGGGACTTCGGACGCAGCTAGGAAGGGGAAAGAGGTGATCGTATTTACTTAGCTCGAGATTGTCCGATGAGTAGATTTAACATCTACGGGGGAATCTTCTGTATGGCGTTAAGTGCCGATGGCTAGATTCAATTGAAAATACCTTATGCTAAATGTTTATATTGTGATTGTACATGAGTATCATATTGTGCACCCTATTATTTGTTGTACATTGACATAGTATTAACAGGGCACTGCACCATTACTAATGGTTCATGTTGCATGAGCACTACTTCATATGCCCACACACACCGTTGGTAATTGCCATGTCGCGCTCACTATAGAAATTGCCATGGATAAATATATTATACCGCATTCATAAGTGACAAATAGATATTGCTCATTGTATTTGTACGCATCATGTTAGTAGTATACATGCATTGCTATAATGCCATATTCTCATATGATATTTCATGAGATTTCTGTTTCGTGGATTTAGGAAACCGCAAAGTAAATTTTGAAACTTGAAATATTTTAAAGGGCGGTTTTTCCTTGATATGATATTTCGTGTCCACCATGAGTTTTCTCGGTTCTGATCTATGATATACCCGATTAGAGGAGTGAGGAGGAACCATCTGCGGGTACATGCTGGGCCCGGTAAAGTACCTCAGGGCAAGAAGATCGTGGAGTAGACGATGAGCCTAGCAGGGGGAGTACTGCCTACCGGTGACTGTATGGAAACTTGGCGGATATCCGGAGGATACCGTTCGGAGTTATGTGATGAGATAGATATGAGGACCCATCAGAGTGACGGCGCCTGAGATATTGTGGTTTAGGGTGTCGTTGATAGACATCGGATTTCTATGATGATGATTTATTGAGGAGGATTCTGTTTTATCCCACACCCAGGACTTGTTATGACATGCTTTGTTCATGTAGTTGTGGTACCGTGATGTTGTACCTTGATTATGATTATGTTGTATATCCACATTGTTATACATATGCCATCATGACTGCATATTTCGGATTGTCGTTTTTCGAGCATACTTGCGATTACCTGTATGATGTTATTTACTATTCACGAGCTGAAAACTCATCCCCGTTGTGCCACAGTGTTTTGCAGGGTTAACCCTCAGCGTAGTCACGGCAGGGCTCTTTATCGCATCTATTTCTGCGGATACCGCTACTTTTGAGCGCGTGATTTTGTGTAGGTAGGTTTTTGCGAGTATTCATATGATTCTTTCTGTATATCTTATTTTGTATCTAGTACTCTCTATCTACCACCTGTATGTATTTGACTTAGAGAAGAGACTGAGGGATTCGATATTTGTATTATTATGTGACTTTGGTTGTCGTGCTCATGTGAGCCGACTTTTATATTATGTTACTACGTTGTTTTTACTTCTTATTTGCTTATTTCTTTGCCTACGGCGTCGTATAGCTATGTTGTGGTTGTGTTCCGCCTTTAGGCATGAGATTGCTCCCAATTGGAGATGTCGTTTATATTATATGTTTTGTATCCATTTTGGACCAGTTTTTACAAAGGAGATGCTGCCGATTTTTTTTTAATAACTTGAGATTTTAAAAGAGATGTGATGTTTTGAAACTAATATTTTACCACTCTACTCCTATTTTCGTGGTTTAGATTTCTGGATTTCGTCTTACTTGAATTACGTTATGCCTTTAGACGTTGCGTGATTTAGATGCCGGTCGCGTTCTTAAATTGGGTCGTGACAAAAGTAGTCCCGCGGCTTTATGATACTCAACCTTCCTGTTGGCATACTAACTACTTGCTCACATCCGTAGCAACTTCTCTCTTCACAACGTACCACCAGTAATTCTGTCGAGGGTCTTTGCGCAACTTGGTTTCCATGAGATGAACTGGGTATGCGGAGCTGTGGGCCTCCTTTAGGAACTCTTCTCTGATTACCCCCGTAGACTAATAAATCATGTTCTCATGTCTAAGAATCCCATCTTCATTAACGATGAAAACCGCACGTAGTCCTGCTACCACTTGTCCCTTGATCTTCTTTAACCTGACGTCACAGATATGCACTTTCTTGATTCTGTCAACCGAAGAGGACTAAATTCGCAGGCTTATCAATATTGTAAGTACCCCTGACATGATTACCTCAGTCTCTTAACTCGTTGAGGTCTTATTGAATCCTCTATTAGTTAGTATGGCTCATAACCATCGGCTGGCGACTCAAAGCGTCGGGAACTACATTCTTCCTCAGATGGTACTGTAGGTCGATATTATATTCTGTCATCAAACCCAAGCCATCTTCTCTGCCTCATGTTGAGGTTCTTCTGGACGAATATGTACTTCAACCATTTGTGATTAGTACAAATATCCACATGTTCTCCTCAAGATTGTGTTTCCACATCTTCAAGATGAAGATCACAGCTGCCAGTTCTAGATCATGGGTAGGATTATTGCGTTAATGATTCTTCAGTCGTCTTGACACGTACACAATTACCTTACTGAGCTGATACAACACACCACCAAGTCCCCTCCTCGAAGCATCATAATGGATGTTAAACTTTCGGGTCTGTCAGGGATGGTAAGGATGCAAGTGATTATTACGACTTACTCTCCTTAGAATATTTGATACTTAAAATTTTCAAAGAAGAAAGCCGCTACTGGACATGGTAGTCGGTAACGCTGTCGGGAATCCTCTTAATGCTCTAGGTGTCGCTCCCAAGTATTGGTGTATCGTTGACGGAAGGAAAAGAGGGGTTCAAGATGAATTTTCAAGAAATGAAATTCAAAGAAGTTTTGGATTCAAAGGGTTTAACAATGGTTGGTTAATGTTCTTGCATTGAATACTAGACCTGCATGGTTCATGTAGAACTGACCTGTATGGGCCGCCACTAAAACGTGTCACGCATCGTTTTCCAAAATATCGGAGCGGAGACACGATGAGGGCCGCAACGTAACTATATCGAGAAGTAGACCCTCCCCGATACAGTTACGCTAAGCGTAAAATAATATAGAAGTACAAAAAAGCAAGATAAATAAAGAAACTTTTATTTCATTAACCAACATTTATTATAACAAGATTCAAAGTTTTATTGCATCATGAAACAAGGAAAATAAAGCAAGTCCTAAACAGGTGGACAATTGAAAAGGAAAGAAAACTAAATCTAATAGTAGATCGATTGCTCCGAATAGTCATCTTCAGTGGGTTCCACTTTTGCATCTCCATCGTGTGCGGCAACCTCATCTAACGGAAGTTCCAGAAAGAGATAAGAGAAAAGGAAGTCCGTTAGCGAGTTAAACTCGAGTAGGATTCTCAAGGTAATATATGGTAATAAGGATGAGTTAAAGTATAATATAAAGAGATTTAAAACAATAATGTAGTTTCGCACAATCCGGGGGTAAAAGTGTATGTAAGATCATGACGCAAGTATAGGGGTAAAGGTGTCATTCATTAAATAATAACATTAGTTTAGCAATTTTAGTTTAGTCTTATAAAGATACACGCTTTTCAGGTAAAACAAGTTATATCAAACTGTATTGGGTGTGGAAAGAAAGTATATTCAAGTGGATCATGTTAATTAAAATATTCTTGTTATTAACGATTAGCATCCCGTCTATGCCCGGGGTCAAGCAAACAAGATTACCCTATCTATGTCAAAGATCGCGGAAAAAGATTACCCCGTCTATGTCCGGGATCACGGAAACACGGTCATCGCACACGGTCATTGCTCAAGATTATTAAACAATTAAGTTGACAAGTCAATGTGAAGTTAAGTGTTAGATGGATATCTACTAAGTTTTGTAATTGTATTAGTTTGATTAAACACGGGTACCAGGTTAGAATGTGTCGGGGTTCCTAGCGCCCTGGCCATCTACCATGGCCGATTGTGGAACAAAAATTTTGGCGTTTAGAAAACTTGGTGCTAGAAACAACTACCTAGAATCGAATCTAAACATGAAACTATCAATCTAAAGGAGTCTAACTACTGTGATAGAGCGTTATACCGAACGAATTATGCCCTTCGGTCTTCCACCATCGCCCTTAGCTCCTTGAGGTCCTTTGGATCGAGCATGGCCGCCGGTCTTCCTCCGTCGAAGATGATCCACTCGAGAGATGTAGCTCATGGATCTAGCTCCACATCATAAACAAGTGAAGCAGCTAGGGACTCAAGATGGATAGTCTAGAGTGTCTAGGATGTAGTGAATGGATCTAAGTGTTTATCTATCTTATCTCCTTTCTTGATTCTTAACTCATGAGATTGTAGAGAGGAGGTTAAGCTTGAAGGTGGAGGAACTCATGAAAATACTAGAGAGGAGAGTGAAGCTAATGGCGAGAAGAAAAACTCAACTCGAAAAAATAACGAGCCATCCATAAGAGAGAAAATATCATGGCAAGGTTTTATAAAACATTTTTTTCCAATTTAAAATACCCACCATGCTTGATTAGTTTGCATAAATGAATAAACAATTCATTTGTGTAACTATAGAAGCATGGTTCTCACCATATTCCCCTCTCTCCTTTTTCCACCTCATAACCCATTTAAAATAAATGGATAAAATCAAAATGAGGTGTCCACCTTCTAGAATGTTTTCCGTATAAATACGGATTACATTCTACTGTAAATACATACCTGTATTCGTACCGAAATACGAATACCCAAAGAGATAGAATAACACAATGAACATAATACTAGAATATACATATCGAAATATATATACGTAAATTATTAAATCAATACTTTATTTAATAATCTGTCTTAAACCCGAGCCGGCTAGTATTATCAGCCGTTCGATCGAAAGTCCGGGTAACAAGTACACTCATTCGATTGGAACCTTCCATATATCTAATACGGATACTACATCATTTCGCCAGAACCAAGGTAACCCTCTTTGTGGGACTCTAAAGACTCGTCAATACGCTGGCAGTGGGTTTAACCATAAGTACGTTGTTACTGATTGGATTCGCAGGAGAATGTACAGGCTTACTTGTTGATCTTCTGATCGCTCAATACCTGGGTGGCCGTTACGTTTAGCTGACCACTTGCAGCTTGTGGGTGTTTAATATGATCATCACCTACTGCCGGCGTATTGGCGATTCTTTAGAGTTCTACACAGAGCTTTCTTGACTCAGGCAAAATGGAGTAGGGGCACATATGTGATATGTGCAGAACCGAGGATAATGCGATATGAGATACCGTATTGTATTCTCGCGATATTTGATATCAGCCGGGTCATCGGATCAAGTGTTGATTCGATGAATCGGTAAATGATATATTAGTCGGTTATATGCGATATAGCCGGATTGTCGGATCAAGTGTTGATTCGATGATTTAATGTATAATAATATATATGATATATTAAATTACATTAACTAATATAAGCTCACTAAAAGATTCTTTTTCTCACTCGGGTAATACATTGATATATATGCGATATATGTTAATTGTATTATTTTCTTTTGTCACAAAATATATTATATATGTGATATATAATATTGTAACATGTTAGGGTTATTAATGCAACATGTTTAGTGGAGATTAAACGAGGTTAGGGTTTGATTTGGGTTAATCTTTTCTAGAACCTTCTAGAAGGTTTTATTTTTTTTTGTGCAAAGATATTTGTGTAGATATTTTGCAAGATATTCTTTAACCCAACCCAAACCCTTAACCCTAGTTAAATCTCTACAAAGGTTAGATTGACCATGGTTGCATTTTCTAACCTTATTATAACTTTCATTGCAACACAAAATGATTCATGCTTCTTCTTCCTTGAGTTCTTGAAGAAAAGCTTTTTTACTTTGCTTTTTGTGATGAAAGTGAGTGAGAATAAGAAAACAAATGAGAGCGAAAATCCTACTTCATCATCCTCATCTATCCTTGCCATTTAGATGAGGGCGTTCACTTCATTTTGTGAGTGAGAGCTTGTGTTAATGAAACTTCAAGGTAGATCATCTTTGTTATCGAAGATCAGAAGCAAGCTTGCATCTTTCTCTTCGTGGAGCCTCTCGAGAGTCCGGAACTTGATGATCGCAGCGAAGAGACCTCAACACGGAGCTTATGAAGTGAAGGACCGGATCTACAAAGGTTGTAATTCCTCTTACTTAGTGTTAAAGTGTTTAACATGCTTGTTTTCGCCTAATCTCTAGTTTAAAGATCTTGGTTAGGGTTTTCGGCACGGCTAAGTTTTGAATCGGGCATGGTTGATGCCTTGTAGACCCTTGTGCGTGTGTCTAGCAATCCTATAGTGGTATCAGAGCCAAGCTAGAGCTTTAGGCGAAGTGTAGACGAAGTTTAAAGTCCGATCGAACTCCGAATACCCGTAAAACCCTAGTTTCTGGAAATTTTTCAAAAAGTTGATTTTTTCATATTAAAAATACTTAAAAAAAACAGCAGGGAATTATATGGAACTCTGTGAAAAACGACAAAGTAAGCCGCCCAAAGAGCCGCGGAACCGCGGCATGAGCATAGGTCCCACGGATGTTCCGCGGCCGTACAGTGACATCATGCTTTGTTTTTTGCACAGTAAAGTCCCTATCAATTTCCTGATGCTTCTGGGTATTTTTAATTCTACTCAAGTGTTGAGTTTTTTGGATTGTATTGGGAGCTCGTTGATTCGATCAGAAAATATAACTTTGTTTAGTTTGTCCGGGTAATTTTTAGAACATGTTAAGAAGTTCGAACGGATATCAATAACTCACTTTTTCCCCTGCCGGAAAATTTCCAAGTGTTGGATTTTTCCGTAGTTTAAGAACGTTCTAAGTCGTGCAAGTAATGCGGTGGACCCTCTAGAAGACAACAAACCTTAACTCGATTATGTGACCGTCTGAACCGCCTCTAAACCTTAGGGTTTGTGGCAGTACGGCGTGCCACTTGTGAGGCGTTGGCTTAACCCTTCTACGGCTGGACCATTGGTACTGTAGCATGTGATGGATATTTTTAAACTAATTTCAAGTGTTGAGAACTATTTGGGAAAACTTGGGTGTTTGATTATTCGATCGGGAAGTTTAACATTGTCTATTTATGTAGAATGTGATACAATATTTGGAATCCACAAGTAGTTATGAGATAACTAATTTGAATGCTATAAACATAGCAGTTTAGTCTCAGATGATTGGTTGCCACGGAATTTTGATGTAATCAAAAGTCCGTCGCAATCACGTAGCGTACGCGGATACTCGCCGGGTAAACTTAACAAACAGCTACGCCCCATAGCCCCGACCAAGTGACTGTAGGAGAACCCCGTCGCCAAAAGCATCCGTTCGGGTGCTCGCGGCAGAGGTGTTCCACCTTAGTGCACTTCGTCGACGGCATCGGGGGTGCGGCCGTCTATTAAAGTTTGCGACGAGCATTCGATCAGGATGTCGGGAATCTTGTTGAATTGCCCGACTTGATATTGAAAAGAGTTTTCGATAATGAGACTAAAATGCGGGGTTTATAATTGTTAGGCATGCGATGTCTAAGGAATTCATTTGGTTAGGCATGCGATGTCTAAAGAGGTTGCGGATTCCAACTGTTGTAGTTTTACACTTTCTTTTCTGTGACCGTAAGTGTAGTATGTAGCTGTATCGCCGGTTTTCATTGCCATACATCGACGACAATCGGTTTATGCATACTTACTTATGTTGATGATATGAGATATTATGTGTTGCTGTGATATGTTATATTGGATCGTCGTGTTTGAATAGCCGGGGGTTTTATGTGAGATGAGAGTTTTTTTATTTTCATTCATGTAAAATTCATTTGTATGTAATATTCTTTTATTGGGGCACTTCCGGGTTGAGGATGATGTCACCATTGTATATTATTTACTTTTCCGCATTAGGTAGACCCAAGGCGGGGAGCACAAGTAACTGAGTTCTAGGGTCCAGTGGGAGACTATCTCGAGGAGTCGAGACCGGGTCTCCTAACCCTAGAATTGGCAGTGTTGCTTGCCACTCTCGTAGGGGTCTAGGGATGTGGGTTTGGCTATTCATCGCCACCGTGGAATCCGTGTTTTATATAGGCTCGTATTAAAACACGGACGTCCTAGTATATCCAATATTTCATATATGTTCTTTTGCTGCAATATTCTGTGATGAGATCATATTACTACCTGAGACGAATGTTTATATTATATATATGAGATATATGTTATATTGCAGATTTCGTTTCAAATGTGATGCTTGTGAAGCATAATAAAATGGGACTTCATTAATGAGATTAATGAAACTAAAAGAAACCTAAAGATGTTGTAGAAACTTGTTTAGTAGCTCTAGTTCTTGCTTTGCATAGCGGTGTTCCTTGTAGAACATCCAGCACCTTATTCGATAAGGAAAGAGCCGAGATCCCTTCACCGGGAGTGACCTCTTTAGCGAAACTAGCAGATGTTACAAACTCGGTTTGTCTTTTGATTGTTTTTATAGTTTTTGCTTTACACCGTGGTATTTGTGAAATATCCTGCACCTTATTCGATAAGGAAAGAGCCGACGATCCCTTCACCGGGAGTGACCTCTTTAGCAAAACTAGAAAAGGCCTCAAAAACATTCCATTTAAAATCACTCGATTCTACAACGATATCAAGTTCATTATGCAAAGGGTTTTCTTAAAAACCTGTCGTAGCCCTACATCATTTCAGATAAGTACTTCATAGTATTCGTACTACATTTGTTGGCTTTCTTCAAGGCGTAGTGTGCGGTAGCTATTTATGCTTATCTGCCGGCATATGATGCAATTGAGTTAGGGTAGTCGTGCGACTTTGTTGGCATTCGTCAAGGGTCGTGCGGGTGGGTTTAATTCAATCGGGAAATGACGGGTTGGACTTGACTAGTAGCCTATGGTTTGTTGGCATTCGTCAAGGTCATAGGATGCTAAGGGTAAAATTTTATTGGGAATTTCAAGTGTTGAGATTTGCAATGAGATTGCATACCTTCTATGAGATAGTTGGATCCCGATACCCACTGCGAGTAAGAGTTACTCCTGGGAGAGTTTTACACATTACAATTAGCCGATCAAGTAAGTGTCTAGAAAGGTGTTAACGGGGCTACGCCCCTGGGAAAACGAGGTTTATTTTAATTAGGTCCGTGCGAAAGCACGGGGAACCTCCCTCAAAGTACCGGCACTAGCCTGGCTGAAAAATTGGCGAAATTGTAGGGTATAATTAATCCCGGTTAGTCTTTCCTTTTAGGGTTTGAAGGAAGATTTGACTAAAACAGTGGGAGACATCCTAATTAGATAAATTGCTAACCAATCTAATCTTGTAAAAGCGCACGCTGGGTGTTTTCTTCTCTCTCTCTCCAGGTAGCGACCATATCACGCCTTAATCAAGATAATAATACGGATGTATTGACCGAACCTGCTTGTTATACTGCGCTAAAGGAACGTTGGTCCCGCTCCAACTTATAATTGTTATAAGACAGAGCAGGAAATTGGGGAATACCAGAATTCCCGTGCCGCCCAAACGAAGAAAGTGCATGCTGATGCATCTTCTTCGGGTGTGTTCATTACACAGAACTGTTTCTCAATATCCTTTACGTCCTGGATATTTGATACCGGATCAGGATCCCACATATGTAATTTGTTACATAGGCTACATATAGGTAGAGAACTGAGAACGGGTGATAAGTTTCATGAGATAGAAACGGTGCAAGTGTTGCAGCCAAGTCTGTTGGTAGTTATCACCCTGTATTACCAGAATACATTGATTCTGAACGAATGTTATTAGATACTGAACCTGATATACAACATCATATCAGTCTCTTTATTAGTAAAGAAGGATATAATTTTGTATTGTTGGATAATGTTTTGAATATTTCCTATATCAAGAGTTGATCGGTTCAGGCACGTTATCTTAAAGTATTGACGTTCTAAATCAAACTATAGTTCTTAGTATATAGAACACTCACAAGAGGAAGAGTTCAGAAATGAACGAATCCTTCTTGAGGCATGGTAGACTAGGTCATATCAATGCGACCCGACTAGCTAAAGTTACATTTAGATGCATATTTAAATTAGTTTGAATTTACATCTTGTGAAACTTGCCGGTCATGTCATAAAGATACGATGACCACAACTCTGTTCATTGGAAACAGAGAAAGAGTTAGTGAACTCTTGGGATTGATACATGATGATGTATGAGGCCCCCTGTCTACACATGCAAGGACCGGTTCTTTGTACTTTATTATATTCACTGACGATCTCTCAAGATTTAGACATATGTTCCTGTTGAAACACAAGTCTGAAACTTTTGAGATATTCACAGAATATAAGTTAGAAGTAGAGAACCAAAAACGGGTATAAGTATTATGTCCTTTGATGAGATCAAGGAGGGGAATACTTGAGCACGGAATTCCTGGACTATTCTAAAGGAGAATGAGATTCTCTCTCAGTATACTCCTCCGTATACACCACAGCACGTCGGTGTATCGGGGCGGAGCAATAGCACCCTATGTGATATGATGTGCTCTATGATGAGTACTACTGAGTTTCCTATTTCCTATTGGGAGTTATGCACTTGAGAAGCTGCATACCTATTGAATAGGGTTCAAATCAAATCATTTGCCTACCACTTCATATGTGATATGGAAAGGGAAGAGCCCATATCTTAAGTTTGTTAAGATTTGGGGTTGTCCGGCCTATGTCTAAAAGCATAATCCGGACAAGCTCGAGGCAAAGTCAGATCTGCGGAAGTTTGTTGGATATCCCAAGCATTAGAAAGGGAATATCTTCTACCAAACCGAGGAACAAAAATGTTTTGTTTCTCAACATGCCACCTTTGTGAAAGGGAATTTCTTGTGAAGAAATTAGTGGTCATGAGGTAGAACTGGAAGGAGTTCCAGCTATACAAACTACAACAGATGATTTGGTAGAACCAAAGGATTCAATAGTTTCCAACGAACCTCAGCCTCTCCGCCGATCTAGTAGGGTTCCTCACCCACCTGAGAGATACTTCAGTTTCTCTATGACAGTGGGAGCGAGGATTGTATCATGAGATGATGACCCAACTAGTTTCGAGCTGGCCATCAGGAGTGAGACTCTGTAAGAATGGATGGATGCTTAGTGATCTGAGATGGAATCCTTATACACCAACAAAGTATGGACTTTGGTTGCTTTATCTGAAGGGTTAAATCCCCATCAGGAGCAAGTATATCTTGAGAAGATTACTTGGTGCACATGGAAAATTTGAGACTTTCAAAACTATGCTTAAGTCCATTCAGATCCTACTTGCCACTGCTACATACCATGACTACGATATCTGGTGGTTGGGTGTCATGACTGCTTTTCTAAATGATGATTTGGAAGAGAGCGTCTATAAGTACAAAGCCAGAGGGCTTCGTAGACGGTGGGAGCAGCGGAAACGTGTGCAAGATGTTTTATGTGATAAATCAGGTATCGCGGAGTTGGAACATCTGTTTTGATGTGGTAGTCAAAGAGTTTGACTTCATCAAAATGGTAGATGAACCTTGTATATACAAAAAGGTAGTAGGGAGTATGGTGGTGATCCTCGTAGAGTGCGTGGATGACATACTCTTGATAGGGAAGGAGTTTCCTATGCTACGCTCGGTCAATCTCCGCTTATCACAAGGATTCTCCGTATAGGATCAAAGTGATACCTCCTAAATCCTGGGTTTTGGATCTATGAGATAGATCTAATTGGATGTTAGGATACTCACTAGTTGTAGTGAGATGGTATCAATCGATCCTGAGGAGAATCACTGGAAAGGTTCCAGGGTGATAAGGACGACTGAATGTCAGTCGCAGGCATTGTCTTTACCCTCAGTGGAGGGACGGTATGTTGGAAGAGTTCCAAGCTAGATACCGTGACTTACTAGACGATTAAAGGCAATATACGTCGTTACCAAGGATGCTACCAAAGAGGCAGTCTGGATATATATAAGTTCATGAGATGAACTTCGTTCCTACCATTGTGTGACAATGGGGTTGTGGCTTATGCCAAGGAACCCCCGTCCCATCAGAAATCCAGATATAATTCTTAGGCAGTATCACCTGATCATGGAGATGGTTGATCTCCAGGGAGATCGAGGTTAGGAGAGTAGACACAGAGGACAACAGCGCGGAGCCACTCACAAAGGCCTTTTTACCAGTAGAGACTTTTATGTGATGGTTGAGTATGAGATACTTCAACCGCAGCTAATTGTTGGGTATGCGATACCACAACAGATAGCCCTAGTGCAAGTGGGAGATTGTTAGTTATATGTATGCCCTAGAGGCCATTACTGTACATACGATGTATATTGTAATGGATGCTTGGACATATATAGGGAGGACTTTCTTGCTCGACATGATAGTACGCTATCTGGTTGTATTTTATCTTAACATGTACTCTGATTGTCTCTATATTACATGTTGATAAAGCCCTTAGGATATGTACTCGACTACTGGGACTATGATGAGATCATACTAGTGGGGCCACGGTGGTCGACGAGTACATCCTATAACTGTTCCTAGTCGAGGGTGTATCGAGACAGGGCATCGATACACCAGAGTAGACTAGCGTATACGCATCTTGACCCATATGATGGGCGATGGATGATCCCATATTCATCAGTGTTTGACATCAAGGATGGTGTACGGGTGCTCAGTAGAGACTGGGTACACTGGACGGACTCGCCGAGAACTCCGAGATGGTATTATACCTCACGTCAGATGGCAGTTCTCCGGTGACACTGGTACAGAGTAGTCTTTGACCCGAGATCGTCATAGAGTCTTGTATGATTCCCACTGTGCTTTGATTTATATCCTACCACGTCCAAGAGGGCGTGCAAAAAGGTGGCTTTTGGGTACAGTCCCGAATCACATGGAGGCAATAAGCGATAGGAGGGGATTCGTCTCTCCCGGTATAGGGAGTTGATGTTGTGCTGTGTTCGATTGGCTATAACTGGAAATCCCTGGCCAGGGTTGCTGAGATTTATTGGTAAGTGTTATCAGTAGTTTCTCGTACTGTTATAGACCTCATATCGACACGACTTATCAAGCTACTGGGGTCTGACGTTTACCACCCCTAGGCGAGATATGCGACATATCAGACGACGAGACCGGACTGTACGGGAGTGTTACTGATTGGATTCGCAGGAGAATGTACAGGCTTGCTTGTTGATCTTCTGATCGCTCAATATCTGGATGGCTGTTACGTTTAGCTGACCGCTTGCAGCTTGTGGGTGTTTGATATGATCATCACCTACTGCCGGCGTATTGACGATTCTTTAGAGTCCTACACAGAGGTTTCTTGACTCAGGCAAAATGGAGTAGGGGCACATATGTGATATGTGCAGGACAGAGGATAATGCGATATGAGATACCGTATTGTATTCTCGCGATATTTGATATCAGCCGGGTCATCGGATCAAGTGTTGATTCGATGAATCGGTAAATGATATATTAGTCGGTTATATGCGATATAGCCGGATTGTTGGATCAAGTGTTGATTCGATGATTTAATGTATAATAATATATATGATATATTAAATTACATTAACTAATATAAGCTCACTAAAAGATTCTTTTTCTCACTCGGGTAATACATTGATATATATGCGATATATGTTAATTGTATTATTTTCTTTTGTCACAAAATATATTATATATGTGATATATAATATTGTAACATGTTAGGGTTATTAATTCAACATGTTTAGTGGAGATTAAACGAGGTTAGGGTTTGATTTGGGTTAATCTTTTCTAGAACCTTCTAGAAGGTTTTATTTTTTTTTGTGCAAAGATATTTGTGTAGATATTTTGCAAGATATTCTTTAACCCAACCCAAACCCTTAACACTAGTTAAATCTCTACAAGGGTTATATTGACCATGGTTGCATTTTCGAACCTTATCATAACTTTCTTTATTCAACACAAAAGGATCAAGCTTCTTCTTCCTTGAGTTCTTGAAGAAAAGCTTTCTTGCTTTGCTTTTTGTGATGAAAGTGAGTGAGAATAAGAAAACAAACGAGAGCAAAAATAAAAATCCTACTTCATCATCCTCATCTACCCTTGCCATTTAGATGAGGGTGTTCACTTCATTTTTTGAGTGAGAGCTTGTGTTAATGAAACTTCAAGGTAGATCATCTTTGTTATCGAATATCGGAAGCAAGCTTGCATCTTTCTCTTCGTGGAGCCTCTCGAGAGTCCGGAACTTGATGATCACAGCGATGGGACCTCAACAAGGAGCTTATGAAGTGAAGGACCGGATCTACAAAGGTTGTAATCTCTCTCACTTAGTGTTAAAGTGTTTAACATGCTTGTTTTCGCCTAATCTCTAGTTTAAAGATCTTGGTTAGGGTTGTTCGGCACGGCTAAGTTTTGAATCGGACATAGTTGATGCCTTGAAGACCCTTGTGCGTGTGCCTAGCAACCCTACACACGTCAGTGGCACTAGCTGTACGTAACGGCTACCCAGGTATTGAGCAAAAGGAAGGCCGACGAGTAAATTCATCTGAACCCCTACTGAGCCTGTCAGTGACAATATCCATACAGTCCGGTCTGTTCATCTAAGAGTATCGCATATCAAGTCTACGAGGGTGGATAAAGTCAGATCACTAATAACGCGATATTTCGTGTCGGTATGAAGCCCATTACCAACTGAGAAACTACTGATCCAAATCAGTAATTCTCGTTTACCTTTGCCAAGGATTTCTGGTGATGGACACCCGGGCACCGCGCGACATCAACCCTCAATACCGGGAGAGACGAATCCCCGACGATCTGCTCACTGCCTCTATATGGCTCGGGATTGTACCCAACTAAAATCTGTTTGCACGACTCCTTTGATTTATGGTCGGGTAGTAATCAAAGCACAGTGGGAACTCACATGAGATAAATGACGATCTTAGATCGACAGACTAACTTGTACATATGTCATCTGGGAACCGCTATCTGACAATAGGTATAATACCAACCAGCATGTTCCCGGTGAGTCCGTCCAGTGTACTCATAACCTAATGAGCACCTGTATACTATATTAGGTTATTAACTGATACCAATGGCTTGTGAGACCGGCCACCGCCCCTTGTCGGGGTCTCGATAAGTACACACTAGTCTACTCTGGAGTATCGATGCCCAGTCTCGATATTCCCATAACCAGGGACATTTAAGGATGTGCTTATAGACCACCCAGCTCCTACGTATATAATCGCCATCATAATGTTGGTAGTCAAGCAAGAATCCTATGGGCTCTATCAACATGTAATAGTGATCTTTAATACCATATAATGCATGTACATGATGATAAAGGCAAACCAAATAGCATACTATCATTTTGAGTAAGACTGTTCTATCTATATAGGTCCTATCTCAATCATCATAACCACCTGCCTGCGATTACGATAATTTCCTTGAGGGCACTATAGCCAACAATCTCCCATTTGCACTTAAGGCTAATTATTGCGGTGTCGCATACTCACAGCCCATGTGATACCGAACACCCAACTTCTCTACTAATCAGTGTCACAAAGCTTGTTTGTGAAACTATTGCGTTCGAGAAATAGCCTTAGTGAGTGGATCCGCTCCAATGTTTCTATCTTTTATCTCTCTATATTTCAACTTCGCGGAGAAAGACTATCTCCCGAAATGAGCAATACCCGTCTTAGAATTTTTCTGGATATCTGATGGGACCCAGTTCACAAATGAACTCCAAATCCAACAAACTTCTTAAACTGCATCATCCATTGAATTTAATCAGTATCCCGCGCCAAGCCTTCCACAGTATTCGCTTGGACCACCTGTCCAACATACTGCCCCTCAAAAGAGGGAAAACTATAATTCCGACAGTCACACTGTCATCTACGTCACCTTGGAAGCCAGAAATGATAACCGCTTCCTGAAGGAGGCTACCGTTACCATATACCAAGAACATCCACTTATATTCATAACTGCTTCCCAATGTTTCTCTAGGATTAGATTAATATATGTTTATTGCAGCCAGTGCATAAACAATATCTGGTGTTGTACTTGACATCTAATGATTGATTGAATTGCCTAAGTAAGTGATATGCCAATCATGCAAACCCCTCTCCCCATCAGTCTGAAAGACATCTCTTTAGAGAGGGTGACTTCATCACCTGCGGGTACTCCACCACGGCAGAAGTCGTCCATTTTAAAACACTTTAGAATAGTGTCAAGTACCCGAATTGGGACACTTCCCAAATCTAGATTTAAAACCATAGATCTAGTCACCAGAATCCCTGATATTTTATCCAGATCCTCTGTGGAGAAAATCCTTGTGACAACCACAGTATAACCGATCGCAGTACAGGAATATCACTTCCTATTAAGAGCATGCCATCCAAATACTAGGACATCACTCTCTACTACCTTCCTACCAGGTATATCTGTTGTTTTGATGAAGTCAAACTCTATGACTGTCATATTAAAACTAGATGATCTATCTCCGTTGTACTTGCTTTAGTCTATAAATAAACATAAGCTACTTTCTCACCATGCTTCCGCTGTACCCACTGACTACAACAACCCTCTGGCATAGTCATATACACGTGCACTTCTAAAACTAATTTAGAACGACATTATACTCATCCTCCTGCCAGATCTCATAGTCCAGTACAGTAGTAGTGGCAAGTTTGGGTAATTAAAAACCTTCATGTCACCGTCTTGGAGAAGACCGAAGTGCCTCTCGGGTGCCTGAGGTTACCTACCAAATCCGCGGAGTGGCTAATGGATTGTCGAAACCAATTGAATCTTCAGGTTCTATAAAATTTTCAGTAATCGTTTGTGGTTTTGGAATCACTTCCAGTTCTACCATACCCCAACTAATGTTTTTTGAAAAGAATCCATTTGACTAAAAATGTGGTGAGTCAAGAACAATATAACTATTAATCTTCCAAATGGTAGAAATTTAACCCTCGTTACAGCCCGGGATAACCTACAAACTGCTATTACTGAAATGTGCCTTGAGTTTGTCCAGATTTTGGTTTTAAGCATCAGCCGGACTACTCCCTATACCTTAACATCGTTAAGATAGGAATCCATTCTATATCCAATATAGAAACTAAGGCACAAATTTAATTGGAACCATATTTAAAAAACATGCAACTGTTTTCAGTGTATATCAACCAAATAGATGGAGGCCAAGTAGCATTACTCATCAAGAAATGCACCCACGTATGAGTAACCTGAAAGAGAAACAATTTCTTAAAACTATTACTTACAACGGAATACCTAACACGGGTATCTACATCTTTGATCACCTTGAAGAATTCTGATATTTGCAACATATGGTTCTCTACTTTATTATTATACCTATATCTTCTCAAAATCTGGACCTTGTATTTCAACGAAATACTAGTCTAAAACTAGAGAAGTCATGAGTAAACAGAATATAGTACGAGTACCAACCCCTTTGTCCTAACGGACATCGGACAACATACAATACTTTGTATATGTCCACTGAGTTAAACAACTCAAACCCTATGCGTCGTAGGTTGAAAACTTTACTATGGTTAAGAAGAATTTGTAAGTCAATGTCGCGCACCCCGCGGGTTCGCGGGAACGTGGAGTTTGCAAAAAACGATTTTTATATGCTTCACAACACCGACTAAACTTCATGATCGATACTAAACCCTAATTAACTAAACAACTATGATGTTTAACTACTATGTAAGAAAGTTATACAAGAATCAAGTCCTTTTTCTTCTTGTACTCCTCCTCCTTTTCGTGAGCTCCTTGAAGAGTCTACGGATCGCGCCTCCTCTTCAGCCTCCTCTCGTTAAAGAAGATCCACCTGAGAGTTTCTACCTTGAGCTCCTACCTCTAAGATGAGGTAACTAGGGTACTTAGTATGCTAATCTAATCAAGCTAGAGGATGTAGAGAGTGATTATGGATAGATTGGTCTCAATAACCCTAGGTTTCTCAACACATGAAAGAATTAGGGTATTAGGAAGAAGAAGAGAGCTCTTGAGGAGAGAGTGTTTCAGATAATAATGAAATGAATATGGCTAATTGTGATGACTATGAAGCATGCCAAAATATCTCACAAAATATCACAAAATATCTAAGTTCCACCTTGCCTCAATAGTCATCCATGAGTCACTAAGTGGCCATGCTTCATTTATCATAATATAACACCTCATACCTCCACCTCATTAATCCATTTAAGATAAATAATAATACAAGAAATGAGGTGTCCTCTTCTAGGAGAATTCTTGAGTAAATTACAAGAATACCCCTCACCGTATATACATACCCGTATCCGTATTTCGAAAAACACGAATATAATGAGACGAAACTAATCTAATAATTTAATACTAGGATCCGGATTAAACCAAAACCCACTAGTATTATCCGCCCGAACATCATACGTGCACAAGTACACGTATGTAATCAAACCCTGTCATAAAACCATATGACCTCTACATCGTTTCGCCCGAAGCAGGGAAACCCTTTGTGTGAGACTCTAAAGACTCGATAATATGCTGGCAGTGGGTTTGACCACAACCACGTTGGCGGTATTAGTCGCACGTAGCGGCTACCCAGAAATCTGTCGATAAGAAGGCCGATTAGCAAACTCATCCAAACTCCTACTGAGCCTATATGTGACAATCTCCGTACAGTCTGGTTTGTTCGCCTAAGAGCATCGCATATCGGGCCTAGGGGGCGGTAGTCGTCAGACCCCTAATAGCGTAATAATTCATGTCGGAGTAGAGCCCAAAAACACCTTGAGAAACTACTGGAGTACCTACCAGTAAATCTCGCTTGCCCTGGCCAGGGACTTTGTGTAATGGATTTCCGAACACAACGCGATATCAACCCCCAATACCGGGAGAGACGAATCCTATCTAACCGCCACTACCTCCAAGTGCTTCAGGATTGCACCCAACTACTACCTGTTTGCACGACTTATTAGAGCCGTGGTAGGATAGTAATCTAAGAACAGTGGGAACACACTCGAGGCAAAGTAGCAGTGTCAAGTCAACGGACTATACTGTACTCATGTCACCTGGGAATTGCTACCTGATGATAGGTATAATACCAACCAGCAGTTCCCCACGAGTCTGTCCAGTGTAACTCATAACCCAATTAGCATCTGCATACTATCTCCAGTACGACGTACTAATGGCTGTGGGACAGACCATCTCCCCTGCTGGGATGAGAAGCGTATACACCAGTCTACTCTGGAGTATCGATGCCCTGTCTCGATAATCTTATGACTAGGGACCTGTATAATGATGTGCTTATAGACTACCCAGCCCATACTAGTGTGACTGCCATCACAATGCTGGTAGTCAAGCAAAGTTCCTAAGGGCTCTACCAATATGTATTAGCGATACGTTAAAAGAAACATATACACATATTAAGATAGAAACAAACTAAGTATCATACTACCATATCGAGCAAGACTGTTACAATATTCGTGTATATCCCAAGCTTCCAAAATGTAATATACAAACTAGTACTATACAATAATGGCCTCTAGGGCATATATCACTAACAATCTCCCACTTGCACTAAGGCCATGTATTGGCATATCACAGACCTATCATCTCGAATAGCCTCTCGAACTGTGTCTGAGGAATGGCCTTTGTGAGTGGATCTGCATTGTTTTTCTCCGTATCAACTCTCCGCACCTCGATTTCCCGGCGATCAATGATCTCTCTGATCAGGTGGTACCGCCTCAAGATATTTCTGGAGTTTTGATGGGACCTGGGTTCCTTCGCTAAAACTATAGCCCCATTGTTGTCACAATACAGAGGTATTGGATCAACAATGGATGGACCCACCTGAAGTTCTGTTAAGAACTTCCTCATCTAGACCGCTTCTTTTGCGGCATCATAAGCAGCAATATACTCCGCTTCCATCATCGAGTCAGCAACGGTCTCCTGCTTAGAGATCTTCCAACAGACCGCCCCTTCATTGAGGGTAAAGACATAACCCGACTTGGACTTGGAGTCATCCTTGTCACTCTGGAAGCTGGAGTCAGCAAAGGCCTCGATCTGGAGGTCTTTTCCGCCGTATACAAAGAACATCTTCTTAGTCCTTCTCAGGTACTTGAGAATGTTCTTTACTGCTATCCAGTGCTTCTCCCCAGAGTTTGACTGATACCGGCTTACCACCTTTAGTGCGTAAGCAACATCTGGTCTGGTACACAATATCACATACATTATAGAGCCTACCGCAGAAGCGTAGGATATAGTTGACATGCGATCCCTTTCCAAATCAGTCTTGGGAGACATTTGTTTGGAGAGGGTGATTCCGTGACAAGCCGGTAGATTACCGCGCTTTGAATCATCCATACTGAATCTTTTCAGTATGGTGTCGATGTACCTGGACTGTGAAAGTCCCAACATCCTCTTAGATCTATCACGATAGATCTGGATCTCTAAAATGTAGAAGGTATCACCCAGGTCTTTCATGGAGAACCTTTCTGACCAGAATCTTTTGAATGATTGTAGTATCGAAATGTCATTTCCTATCAAGAGAATGTCATCCACGTACAAGACGAGAAATACCATAGTTCTCGCTACAATCTTACTATAAATGCATGATTCATCTGGATTTTTGATAAAGTCAAATTCTTTGACTGTCTCATCAAAACAGATGTTCCAACTCCGCGATGCCTACTTTAATCCATAAATGGATTTAAGAAACTTGCACTTTCTCGCTGCTCCCATTTTGAATGAAACCCTCTGGCTGATCCATATAGATGCACTCTTCCAAATTTCCATTTAGAAAAACGGTCTTTACGTCCATCTGCCAAATCTCATAATCATGGAAGGCAGCAATGGCAAGAAGGATCCGAATGGATTTGAGTATAGCCACTGGAGAAAAGGTTTCATCATAGTCTAAACCAGGTCTTTGACGAAAACCTTTAGCAACAAGTCTAGCCTTATAGGTTTCAACCTGTCTATCTACACCAATCTTCTTTCTGAAGATCCATTTGCAGCCTATGGGCTTTACCCCTTCTGGAGCAATGTCCAAAGTTTAAACTTTGTTGGTGTACATGGACTCCATTTCGGTCCGCATTGCATCCAGCCATTTTACCGAGTCTTCGCTCTTAATAGCTTGCTGGAAGCTAGTTGGCTCATCATTGTCAATGATGCAATCCTCTCTATCCCCGTCTATGAGAAAACCGTAGTATCTCTCAGGCGGATGAGACAACCTATTAGTCCTACGGAGTGGCACGGGGATGTCCTGTTCTTTTGAAACTTCTGGTTCCACCATACTTTCAGTAATAGCTTGTGGTTCTTGAATTTCTTTTAGTTCTATTGCGCTCCCACTAGTCTCTTTTTCTAAAAATTGATTTCCCAAGGAGTGGGCATGCCGAGAAACAAAGACCTTTTGTTCCTCTGCGTGATAGAAAAGATACCCCCTGGAGTTCTTTGGGTATCCCACAAATTTACACAGTACCGAGCATGCCTCGAGCTTGTCCGCATGCTGCTTTTTGACAAAAGCTGGACATCCCTATATCTTCCGATACTGAAGATAGGGTTTCTTCCCAATCCATATCTGATGTGGTGTGGTAGGCACAGTCTTGGTAGGAATCTTGTTCAAAAGATATGCAGCTGATTCTAGTGCATACCCCCAGAAGGATCGCGGTAACTCAGCGTTACTCATTATGGAACGTACCATATCCAATAAGGTTCGATTCCGCCTTTCCGATATATCGTTGTGTTGAGGTGTGTATGGAGGAGTAAGCTGAGAGAGAATTCCATTCTCTTTTAAATAATCCAGGAACTCGACACTTAAGTATTCACCACCTCGATTAGATCTAAGTGTCTTGATACTTTTGCCTGTTTGTTTTTCTACTTCATTCTTGTATTCTTAGAATTTCTCAAAGGTTTCGGATTTATGTTTCATCAAGAATACATGTCCATGCCTAGTGAAATCATCCGTAAAAATAATGAAATAGGAATAACCACTTCTTGCATGTGTAGACATTGGACTACACACGTCGCTGTGTATGAGTCCCAAGAGCTCGCTCGCTTTTACCCCGTATCCGGTGAACGTAGTCTTTGTCATCTTTCCTTTGAGACGTGATTGACAAGTTGCATAAGAATGATATTCGAATGGATCCATATATCCTTCTTTATGTAATTTCGTCAACCGTGTTTCATTGATATAATCCAGTCTACAATGCTATAAGAAAGCCTGATTTAATTCTGGAGACTTTCTTTTGTGTGTGTTCTGGAAGTTGAAAACTTGAAGTTCGTTTAATACGTATATACCGTTGTCTAGTGTACGCGACCCAATCAAACTATGATTAAGGTGGATGTTTACGCCATTGCTTACAAATGTAAAATCATAACCTTCTTTAGATAACAAAGATACAGAAATGATATTACAAGTCAAACTAGATACACAAAAATAGTTGCGCAAAACCAAAATATGTCCACTTGTCAATCCTAAGTGATATTCCCTTATGGACACAGCATCCACGCTCGCTCCGTTAGCAACCCCGAGGGTCATATCATCTGTCTTCAGAACTCTACAGCTTCTCAGTGCCTGCAATGAATTAAAGATATGAGATCTTGATCCGGTATCTAAAATACCCAGGAAGCAGAGTTGATTGACAGGCAGTTTTCAATCACAAACACATCTGAAGCCGAAACCATAACTTGCTTCGAATCCTGGTTCTTGGCTTTCCAGGACCTGCAATCCTTCTTCCAATGGCCCTTCTTATGACAGTAGAAGCATTCTTCCTTCCCTACTGTCGGCCCCTACTTATGCCTTGCCCCTTCGCTCTATCTTACTAAGACCGCCTTTCGGCTTGGTGGGGGCCTTCTTCTTCTTCCCCTTGGTTTTTGCCTTGGATCTATAAGAGGAAGATCCTACAACAAGCAGAGCGGGTATCTCCCTAGACTTCTACAGGGTGCTCTCAGCGCTCCTTAACATGTTGAGGAGTTCTGGAAGTGTTACTTCATTCCCTTGAATGTTGAAATTCAAGATAAACTGGGCGTAGGTAGAAGGGAGGGACTGTAGAATCAAGTCTGTGTACAACTCGTACTCCAACGTGGTCCTTAGGTCCGCGAGCTCTTTAATCAAGCTGATCATCTTAAGGATGTGGTCCCCTACAGATGACCCAATAGAAAACCCCGCTTGAAATAATTTCTTCGAGATCTCGTATCTTGCGATACGAGATTGCTCTCCATATAAGTCCTTGGTATGTAGGAAGATGGAAGTAAGGTCAATCTTCTCATGCCGTCTCTGGTGTTCATTATCCATAGAGGCCAGCACGAGGCACTTGGCTTTCGCACTGTCAATTTCCCATGTTTTATGGATCTCAATATCCACGACGCTGGAATCTGGACTTAGGACGGCGGGGGCTTTAGTAGTAAGGAGATAGCCCAGTTTGTCGTATGTTATGGCCATCTGGAAATTCCTGAGCCAATCTTTATAGTTTGGCCCATCAATATGTTTTTATCTAAAAGAACTTAAGGCCGGTCATCATTGGTCGCTGCAAATAGGAGAGAGAGAAGAAATAGTTTAGCATGATACTCTTGCAAGTTTAGATTGATTATTAGTTTATCTAAACAGAATGGCTTCCACTGTTTTTTGAATCCTTCCTCAAACCATAAAAGAAGAATTAGTCAGGATTAATCTCACCGTACAATTCTTGCTTAACCTTTCGGCCAGGCTAGTGTCGGTACTTCGAGGGAGGTCTTACAATGCTTTCGTGAAGTTCCTTAATTAAATAACCTCTTTTCCCTGGAGGTGTAGCCCCGCTAACACTATTCTAGACACCTACTCGGTTTATCACATTGATCGTTAAGTGAAAAAATCTCCCGAGGAGTAGCGGATACTCACAGTAGGATCGGGATCCAAATAACATCGTGTGGCAACCTTGAAGGAATCCTACCAAAATTATCACACTCCAAATGGTATGCAACACTAGCAAGTTTCAATTTCCTTAGAAACTCCCGATATAGATTTTTGCCCCAAGCTCTTATGACCTTGACGAAGGCCAACATATCAGAAGTCACAAGTCAAGTTCTACCCGTCATTGTCCAGGTTAATTTGAACCCTTCCATACATACCCTTGACAAAGGACAAATAGTAGTACGACAGTCCCAAACCAACACATTTATCTATACTATAGATGAATATTCAGCAGCTACCAATCACTATGCCTTGGCGAAGGTTAAAATACATAGCTTGAATACTATTGCATACCCATCTGAAATGACGGAGGGCTACGAATGGTTTTGGAGAAACCGTGAATGTAATGAACTTGATATAATCGAAGGAACCACGATAGCTTTTAAAGGAGTGGTTTAAGCTCTGCATTTAAAAGTTTCTTTTTGAAAAAACCGAGTGGTTTTTGAAACTGTTCCAACGATTCAGCTTTGGTTTGTTTTCTTTGCATTAATCAATTAATGTAGTCCCATCATTTAACTACCATTACAGAAAGAAACGAAAATACAACGTACGCTTATGCCATCCGCATTCGCCACGGGGTCCCGTCATTCACCGTTAGGTTACTTAACTAACAGCAGAGCGGGGGCTGGACTAGCACGAGTGCAAAACATAAGCAACGTCTATTATATAACATATATATAAATATCTATTCGTCTCACACAATAATAGGCATTCCAGATCACATATGAACATATTGGATATACTAGGAATTCAACGTTTCGTTTAAGCCCATAACTAAAGACGAATTCTACGGTCATGATGAATAGCCAAACCCCACCCTAGACCCCTACGGATGCGGCAAACCACCCACCAAATTCCCGTGGTGAAGCAACCTCCCTTAGTAAAATGAGTAGGCCACTCGGCACTTCAAGAACCCGGTAGTTTGTGCACCCCACCTTGGGTCTATCCTAGGAGCAAAAAATAGTAAATGAAATAATATATTGGTGGCTACAACTTCAACCCGGATGTGTCCCACAAAATAATATTACATCACTTTATAAATTTACATCGAATGAAAGAAAGAAAACTTTCTTCTCACATCCCTGGCTATTCATCCATGACGATCCAATATTCTATATACACAAACCAACATCACAGATATGTGCAACCACCAACTAACCGACGTATAGCAATTAGCGGAAGTTTACGAACACATATAAAAATCACAGAACAATATTAGCTAAGAACTTTTAAGATTTCGATCGAAACTATTTTCCGTGTCTACCCCCATATACAAACCAGTACACAAACAATACTGGGTAGAAACCAAATATACCGGAAAACACAACACCACAAATAAGAACTACAGATGAAAACCGAGTCAACTCAGCCTCGACTTATCCGCGGAACGGTAGCGAAACACACCGTTTCTCCGCGCTTCCGCGGTTGTCTTGGCAAGTTAGTGGCTCATTTTTCTTGTGTGTTCTTAAAATACTCAGCTTGTAATTTTAAGGCCTCTGAAATATTTTTAAGACCAGATTTTAAAAACGACAGCAAGCTAGGGTTTGATGTTATGTTTTTGGGTTTTTCCGACGACCGAACTTCTAACTACTTTCTAACTAGCCAGTGAAGATTTAGTAGGCTCTGATACCACTGTTGGGTCAGTCAGCGCAGCAGAAATTGGCCGTGGTGCCTATAAGTCTCTCAGCAGCTACTTTTTACGTAACCCCCTCGCGACGGACTACAACCCGTCGGACCATATAACCGCACGGGGCACCCTAGGGGTAAGAGCATGCGCTTCGCCACTACTGTCACCACAGTAAGAACCCCCATGGGTCGGCATCCCTGCCTAATAGCTTTAATACCACTGTAAGTCAATGTCGCGCACCCTGCGGATTCGCGGGAAGGCGGAGTTTGAGAAAAATAATTTTTCTATGCTTCGCAACACCGACTAAACTCCAGGATCGATACTAAACCCTAACTAACTAAACAACTATGAGGTTTAACTACTATGTATGAAAGTTATAACTCAATAATCAATTCCTTCTTCTTCTTGTACTCCTCCTCCTCTTCTTGAGCTCCTTGAAGTGCCTACGGATCACGCCTCCTCTTCGGCCTCCTCTCGTCAAAGAAGATCCACCCGAGAGTGTCTATCTTGAGCTCCTACCTCTAAGATGAGATAACTAGGGTACCTAGTATACTAATCTAAGAAAGCTAGAGGATGTAGAGAGTGATTACGGATAGATTAGTCTCAATAACCCTAGCTCAACACATGAGACAATTAGGGTTTTAGGAAGAAGAAGAGAGCTCTTAAGGGGAGAGAGTGTTTTAGATAATAATAAAATGAATATGGATAATTATGATGACTATGAAGTATACAAAAATATATCACAAAATATCACAAAATATCACAAAATATCTAAGTGCCACCTTGCATCAATAGTGATCCATGAGTCACCAAGTAGCCATGCTTCATTTATCATAATATAACACCTCATACATCCACCTCGTTAATCCATTTAAAATAATTGGTAATACAAGAAATGAGGTGTCCTCTTCTAGAAGAATTCTTGAGTAAATTACAAGAATAACCCTCATCGTATATACATACCGGTAACCGTATTCCGAAAAACACAAATACAATGAGACAGAACTAATCAG
Source organism: Agapanthus africanus (assembly GCA_030015575.1). Taxonomy (NCBI): domain Eukaryota; kingdom Viridiplantae; phylum Streptophyta; class Magnoliopsida; order Asparagales; family Amaryllidaceae; genus Agapanthus; species Agapanthus africanus. The sequence continues at coordinate 951,352,919 of CM057337.1, forward strand.
ATAATATAATATTAGGATCCAGCTTAAACCAAAGCCCACTAGTATTATCCGTCCGAACATCATACGTGCACAAGTACACGTATGTGATCGAACCCTGTCGTAAAACCATACGACCTCTACATTGTTTCGCCTGAAGCACGGAAAACCTCTGTGTGGGACTCTAAAGACTTGACAGTACGCTGGCAGCGGGTTTAACCATAAGCACATCTGCGGTACTAGCTGCACATAACGGCTACCTAGGTATCTGTCGATAAGAAGACCGATGAGCAAACCCATTAGAACTCCTACTGAGCCTATCTGTGACAATTGATTTAGTGTAGGATTTTACGATCAAAAATATATTACTGCAATCAAGAACGGCGTCGCTTTGCAGCTAGCCGGTGAGTACGGGTCGGTCCACAGGGATTTTGTGTTTTCCTAATCGCTCTAACGAGTTAATTCCGATGGGTGTCGGATTGATTTATTAAATCTAAAAAACTACCAAATTAAGTTATACTAAGATTATCTAGATCTAAATCTTGCTAGGGTTAGGTTTAGAGGAAGTTGAGATCTATTAGGTGTTATGGTAATTATCAATAAAGTGGATTAGAATCATTTGGGAAGATATTTCTTCCTCTAGGTTCTTGTCCTTCCTTTATCGATCCTTACCCTAACCTCCATGGAAAACACGCGCAACCGGTCCTTTATACTACGGTATCACCATTACCTCGAGGGGTAAGGTGCCGCAGGGAGCGGTGTGTGCGTGTATGCATGGAGTTCTAACTATTATGTGTGAAGGGGCAAGAAAGGGGTGAGAGATCTCATCTCTCAAATCTTTCCCTAAAACTAACCCTAACAAGCGAGGAGACTACTCGCTCATTAGGGAATTTAAAGACATTCTAAATTAAAGTAAACTAAAGCAAAGAAAATAAGGGAACTTACTAATTTTTATTTATGGCTCTCTCCAAACATGAACACAGTACAGATCTGAATTTATGAAGTGAAAAGAGGCATAGCCTAGAAAAGGTTTTTAGGGTTCGATTTATAGATTCATAGAAACCCTAGGTTACAATTGATTCGCACGTCCGCTTTTACAAAAATGCCCTCAAAGAATAGACCTAGTCAAAGATCCGCGCCGCCTCTGAAACTTGGTAAAAAAAAATTTAACTTCTACGGGCTCTGAATGGCCACGGAACCGCGGCCGCAGCATGGGTTGGGCCGCGGTTCCGCGGCCCAATGATGGAGTTGAAGGCTAAAAATTCTCGGCTTGGTTCTGGGCTGTTTGGGCTACTTAATTCTTTATTTCTTTTCTCAAATTAGCTTCTGGTTTTCCTCCAGATCTTCCAGTGAACATTGTAGTGGACTTCTACCCGTTCGCTTTGTGTTGATGTCTTGAACCTTGCTTTGTGAACTGATCTTTATGTAGGCTTCATCAAGAGTCTTCTGTTTATTGGTCAAAGTCTCACTTTTACGTTATCTTTTATTGTTTTCACTGTTTTAGATCCAAGAACCTGTAACCTGTAATATGTAGCAGACATGCGTCAAAAGCACCTGTTTTATTTGTAAAAAGAATAAGAATGGGGAATATAATAATACAATATTATGGTGTGAACAACAATCTCCGTACAGTCCGGTCTATTCTTCTAAGAGTGTCGTATATTGGGCTTAGGGGGCGGTAGCCGTCAGACCTCTAATAGCGTAATAAGTCATGCCGGAGTAGAGCCTAAAAACACCTTGAGAAACTACTGGAGTACCTATCAGTAAATCTCGCTTGTCCTGGCCAGGGACTTTGTGTAATGGTTTTCCGAACACAGCGCGATATCAACCCCCAATACCGGGAGAGTCGAATCCTATCTAACCGTCAGTGCCTCCAAGTGCTTCGGAACTACACCCAACTACTATCTGTTTGCATAACTCATTAGAGCCGTGGTAGGGTAGTAATCTAAGAACATTGGGAATACACTCGAGGCGAAGTAGCAGTGTCAAGTCAACGGACTATGCTGTACCCATGTCACCCGGGAACTGCTACCTGACGATAGGTATAGTACCAACCGGCAGTTCCCCATGAGTCTGTCCAGTGTAACTCATAACCCAATGAGCACCTGCATACTATCTCCAATACGACGTACTAATGGCCGTGGGACAGACCATTTCCCCTGCTGGGATAAGAAGCGTATACACTAGTCTACTCTGGAGTATCGATGCCCTGTCTCGATAATCCTACGACTAGGGACCTGCATAAGGATGTGCTTATAGACTACCCAGCCCCCACTAGTGTGACTGCCATCACAACGCTGGTAGTCAAGTAAAGATCCTAAGGGCTCTACCAATATGTATTAGCAATACGTTAAAAGAAACATATACACATATTAAGATAGAAACAAACTAAGTAGCATACTACCATATCGAGCAAGACTATTATAATATCCGTGTATATTCCAAGCTTCCAAAATGTAATATACAAACTATTACTATACAATAATGGCCTTTAGGGCATATATCACTAACAATCTTGCACTTGCACTAAGGCCATGTATTGGCATATCACAGAACTATCATCTCGAATAGCCTCTTGAACTGTGTCTAAGGGATGGCCTTTGTGAGTGGATCTATAGTATTTTTCTCCGTATCAACTCTCTGCACCTCGTTCTCCCGGCGATCAACGATTTATCTGATCAGGTAGTACCGCCTCAAGATATGTCTGGACTTTTGATGGGACTTGGGTTCCTTCGCTAAAGCTATAGCCCCGTTGTTGTCACAATACAGAGGTATTGGATCAACAATGGATGGAACCACCTGAAGTTCTGTTAAGAACTTTCTCATCTAGACTGTTTCTTTTGCGGTATCACAAGCAGCAATATACTCTGCTTCCATCGTCGACTCAGCAACGATGTCCTGCTTAGAGCCCTTCCAACAGACCGCCCCTTCCATTGAGGGTAAAGACATAACCCGACATGGACTTGGAGTCATCCTTGTCACTCTGGAAGCTAGAGTCAGCAAAGGCCTCGATCTGGAGGTCTTTTCCGCCGTACACCAAGAACATCTTCTTAGTCCTTCTCAGGTACATGAGAATGTTCTTTACTGCTATCCAGTGCTTCTCTCTAGGGTTTGACTGATACCGGCTTACCACGCTTAGTGCGTAAGCAACATCTGGTCTGGTACACAACATCGCATATATTATAGAGCATACCGTAGAAGCCTAGGATATAGTTGGCACGCGATCCCTTTCCAAATCAGTCTTGGGAGACATTTGTATAGAGAGGGTGATTCCGTGACAAGCCGGTAGATTACCGCGCTTTGAATCCTCCATACTGAATCTTTTCAGTATGGTGTCGATGTACCTGGACTGTGTAAGTCCCAACATCTTCTTAGATCTATCACGATAGATCTGGATCCCTAGAATGTAAAATGCATCACCCATGTCTTTCATGAAGAACCTTTCTGACCAGAATCTTTTGACTGATTGTAGTATAGGAATGTCATTTCCTATTAAGAGAATGTCATCCACGTACAAGACGAGGAATACCATAGTTCTCGCTACAAGCTTACTATAATTGCATGATTCATCTGGATTTTTGATAAAGTCAAATTCTTTGACTGTCTCATCAAAACATATGTTCCAACTTCTCGATGCTTGCTTTAATCCATAAATGGATTTAAGCAACTTTCACACTTTCTCGCTGCTCCCACTCTGAATGAAACCCTTTGGCTGATCCATATAGACGCACTCTTCCAAATTTCCATTTAGAAAAACGGTCTTTACGTCCATCTGCCAAATTTCATAATCATGGAAGACAGCAATGGCAAGAAGGATCCGAATGGATTTGAGTATAGCCACTGGAGAAAAGGTTTCATCATAGTCCAAATCAGGTCTTTGACGAAAACCTTTAGCAACAAGTCTAGCCTTATAGGTTTCAACCTGTCTATCTACACCAATCTTCTTTCTGAAGATCCATTTGCAGCCTATGGGTTTTACCCTTTCTGGAGCAATCTCCAAAGTCTAAACTTTGTTGGTGTACATGGACTCCATTTCGGTCCGTATTGCATCTAGCTATTTTATCGAGTCTTCGCTCTGAATGGCTTGCTGGAAGCTAGTTTGCTTATCATTGTCAATGATGCAATCCTCTCTATCCCCGTCTATGAGAAAACCATAGTATTTCTTGGGCAGATGAAACAGCCTATTAGTCCCCCGGAGTGGCACGGGGATGTCCTATTCTTTTGAAACTTCTGGTTCTACTACGAGTCCGTCCAGTGTAACTTATAACCTAATGAGCACCAGCATACTATCTCCAGTACAACATACTAATGGCTTTGGGACAGACCATCTCCCCTGCTGGGATAAGAAGCGTATACACTAGTCTACTTTGGAGTATTGATGCCCTGTCTTGATAATCCTAGGACTAGAGACCTATATAAGGATGTGCTTATAGACTACCCAGCCCACACTAGTGTGACTGCCATCATAATGCTGGTAGTCAAGCAAAGATCTTAAGGGCTCTACCACTATGTATTAGCGATACGTTAAAAGAAACATATACGCATATTAAGATAGAAACAAACCAAGTAGCATACTACCATATTGAGCAAGACTGTTATAATATCCGTGTATATCCTAAGCTTCCAAAATGCAATATACAAACTAGTACTATACAATAATGGCCTCTAGCTCATATATCACTAACAGAATTATACCGTTGTTCAATGCTCCTTACCTAACCATCAATTGATATAGGTAAATGTCATAGACATAATTTCAAAAAGTTATATCTCACTTTATAAAATAAACGTACATATATATCAGTTTGAAATTAATGCATAACAACGGATATTCAAAACCAAATATTTGTTATCAGGCAAAATCCAGGTGATTTTCTCAAATATCACCAATTATAAAGAATTTTGATATATAGAGGATCTAATCACCCACTGCCTAATATCTTACTCCCACTCATCATCTGTAATGCTATACAGATGTGAGAATCAAATACATACCCTGGAGTTAGAATTTAATTGGGAAAACAGTTTTCAATTAACACCACATAGTAAACATGAAAATGTTTCGAAGGGATGGCTGGGTATTCCTAGTAATGTCTTTTCCACTATCCAGATTTATGACAATAACCATATACCTCACTCCAATCCCTTCATATGTCTTTACTTATTACCTTCTGTATACCATACTTAGGCTAATTGGTTTTCTTCCTTCCCTACCCTTAAGTACAATAGGTGTACTCTCCTAATACCAGGAGCCCTCGCAACTTGAGAGAAAGTGAAGAGAAAAGACAACCGAATAATCCTATTCAATTTCTCCAGAACCAGAATCCATTCTCGAACTAGAACAAGTTCTTTCGAGTTCGTATGTAACTATACGATGACATATCCAAGAAAAGTTGATCTTCGTAGTGATACAGAGTATTCTGGAGAAATGCAAGGGTGACGTAGAAATGGCAGGGGTATACATGGCTTCGTCGTGAATGATAATAGTCGCAATTTCCTTTTTCCTTACTCTAATCCTTTTATATGTCTTTACTTATTACCTTCTGTACACCACACTCAGGCTAATTGGTTTTCTTCCTTACCTACCCTTCGGCACCAGCCTAAGGTTTGGAAGAAGACTATCCAATAAGCGTAATAGGTGTACTCTCCTTATACCAGGAGCCCTCACAACCCAAGAGAAGGTAAAGGGAAAAGAAAACTGAATAATCCTATTCAATTTCTTCAGAACCGGAATCCATCCTCGAACTGGAATAAGTTCCTTCAAGTTCATATGTAATTATACGATAAAATATCCAATAAATATGGATCTTCGTAGTGACACGGGGTGTTTTGGAGAAATGCAAAGGGGATGTAGGAGTGGCAATGATATATGCGAATAAATGAAAATCCAAAAGACAAAGTATTTTAAGAAGGTTCGGTTAACTTGGTTCATGAGTTTGAGTTTAAGGTTAGGCCATGGTCGCTGCTAAAGAGAGAGAGAGAGAGAAAAGAAACACTCAGCGTGCACACTAACCTAGATTAGATTGGTTAATCACTTTATTTAATCAGGATAGCTCCCACTGTTTTCTCGAATTCTCTTTCAAACCCTAAAAGGAGAATTAGTCGGGGTCATCTAAAATCACCTGAGGAGTAACACCCACTCATCAGTGGGAATCGGGATCCAACTATCATCGCATGATAACTTGATGGAAGCCACTCAAATCACCACACTCCAGAAGGTATGCACATGCCTGGAAAGTTTCTTGTATGTTTGAAACACTCGATGTGGTTTTTGCCCCTAACACTTATGACCTTGAGTAGGCCAACATATCATAAGTCGTTAGTCAAGTTCAACCCGTCATTATCCTGAATTAACTTAGACCCACCCGTACAAGTCCTTGACGTAAGCCAAAATAAATGTACAACTTTCCTAAATAGTCGCATATCCATGCAGCAAACAAGCATTACCCAGCTACCATTCACTATACTTTGACGTAGGCCAACATACATAGCATGAATACTAGGTGATACTTGTAAGAAATGACGGAGCGCTACAGCTGGTTTTTGGCAAAAATCCTTTAACGTAATGAACCTGATATCGTTGAAGGAACCGAGCTGTTTTACAAATATATAGTGGCACAAACTTTTGCTAAAGAGGTCACTCCCTGTGAAAGGATCTTGGCTCTTTCCTCATCGAATGAGGTGCAGGATATTCCTAACTGAATACCACGATGCAAAGCAAAAGAATCGACTATAGTGAAGTTATTAAAATGATGCAAAATTTTGCCCAAGAGGTCACTCCTTGTGAAGGGATCTTGGCTTTTACCTCATCGAATGAGGTGCTAGATATTCATAACCGAATACCATTGTGCAAAGCAAAAAGAAATGTCTGTAATGTCAGTTTTCAAAAATTAGTTCCAACAACATTATATAGGTTTGTTTTCCTTGCATTAATTAGAATTAATGCAGTCCCATCAATTAATCCATATTACACCAGAAAAAGGAACAAAAATAAAATATACGTATATGCCATCCGTATTCGCCACGGGGCCCCGTCATGCACCGTTAGTTTACTTAACTAACGATAGAACGGGGGCTGGACTAGCGCGGATGCAAAACATATACAACATCTGCTAGTATATATAAATATATATATAACACTCATCCCAGGAATGTTAAAGCAACATCACAGAAAAGCGATAAGCAATACAGAATAACAGATAATCTAGGAGCCCCGGGTTTCATTTGAGCCGCAAATAAAACCCGATGTTCCCCGGTCGTGTGGATAGCCTGTGCAATGAAAACCTGGACCCCTATGAGTGTGGCAAGTTACTCGCCAATCCCAGAAGTGAGGAAACCCCAATCAACAAAGTGAACGGGCCACACAGCACTTCACGGAATCCGGTAACTTCAGCACCCCTCCGTGGGTCATCCTATACCCCCTACGAGTGCGGCGAATAGCCCACCAATTCTAGAGTAAGGCCCCCCTCCGTCTCAACGCCATGAGATGCGGGCTCGTTGTCCTCTAGAACCCGGCTATTCATGCACTACACCGCGGGGTAATTCTAGTACAGAAAAGAAAAATATATTTACAACGGCGACATCGACCTCAACCCGGTCGTGTCCCAATAAAAGAATATACAATCCGGCAGAGAAGACAGTCCACATGTCGGACGCTCGCCCCGCAATATAGAATATACAAATGAATTTAAACTGTACAACTACCATTGCACCATAGGCTATCCCACATGACAATCCGATCATAGCCATCACAGATATCAACATCAGAGCAGTATAAACAAGTATGTGCAACCCCGTCTAAACGACATATAGCAAATAGACGACGTTTGAAAAACACATACACCACATCAAAAATATCAACGATGTAAAATTTTAAGTTTTGAAACTTTCCATGTTCCCCCAAAGCAAAAACAACACTAAGTGAAATCCGAGGAAAACAAACAAGACCAAAAACACCAATTTACAATACCCAAGACACAGAATGAAAATGGGACCAACGGTGAATAGTAAAAAAGTTGAGGCCGGTTTTTTCAAGGATCTCGCCGGCCAAGTTTGCATGGAATTGCCTTGTTTTCATTCTGTATCATTCCATGTCTAAACTAAGACTCTGCACTTGTTTAAAAAAATTTTAGAGATCAAAAAAATTTCAAAACAGAGAGTGGGTTTTGAAATTTTATTTTTTCGATTTTGAAACTAATGCATCGTCTACTACTAGTTTCTAATGTTTGGGTGTCTCTGATACCATGTTGGGGTTCCTAGCGTCCTGGCCATCTACAGTGGCCGATTGCGGAACAAAAATTTTGGCGTTTAGAAAACTTGGCGCTAGAAACAACTACCTAAAATCGAATCTAAACATGAAACTAGCAATCTAAAGTAGTCGACCTATTGTGATAGAGCGTTATACCGAACGAACCATGTCCTTCAGTCTTCTACCATCTCCCTTAGCTCCTTGTGGTTCTTTGGATCGAGCTTGGCTACTGGTCTTCCCCCGTCAAACATGATCCACCCGAGGGATGTAGCTCATGGCTCTAGCTCCATATCATAAAAAAGTGAAGCAAATAGGGACTCAAGATGGTTAGTCTAGAGTGCCTAGGATGTAGTGAATGGATCCAAGTGTTTATCTATCTCACATCCTCTTTTGATTCTCAACTCATGAGATTGTAGAGAGGAGGTTAAGCTTGAAGGTGGAGGAACTCATGAAAAACCTATAGAGGAGAGTGAAGCTAATGGTGAGAAGAAAAACTCAACTCCAAAAAATAATGAGCCATCCATAAGAGAGAAAATATCAAGGCAAGGTTTTGTGAAACATTTTTTCCAATTTAAAATACTCACCATTCTTGAATAGTTTGCACAAATGAATAAATAATTCATTTGTGCAACTATAGAAGCATAGTTCTCACCATACTTCCCTCTCTCCTTTTTCCACCTCATATCCCATTTAAAATAAATGGATAAAATTAAAATGAGGTGTCCACCTTCTAGAATATTTTCCGTATAAATACGGATTACATTTTACTGTAAATACATACCTGTATTCGTACCGAAATACGAATACCCAAAGAGATAGAATAACACAAAGAATATAATACTAGAATATACATATCAAAATATATACGTTAATTATTAAATCAATACATGATTTAATAATCCGGCTCAAACCCGAGTTGGCTAGTATTATCAACCGTCCGATCGAAAGTCCAGGTAACAAGTACACTCATTCGATCGGAACCTTGCACGTATCCAATACGGCTACTACATCATTTCGCCAAAACCAGGGAAACCCTCTATGTGGGACTCTAAATACTCGTCAATACGCTGGCAGTGGGTTTAACCACAAGTACGTCAGCGGCACTAGCTGTACGTAACGGCTACCCAGGTATTGAGTGAAAGGAAGGCCGACGAGCAAACTCATCTGAACCCCTATTGAGCCCGTCAGTGACAATATCCGTACAGTCCAGTCTGTTCGTCTAAGAGTATCGTATATCGATTCTATGGGGGTGGATAAAGTCAGACCCCTAATAATGCGATATTTCGTGTCGGTATGAAGCCCATCACCAACTGAGAAAGTACTGATCCAAATCAGTAATTCTCGTCTACCTTGGCCAAGGATTTCTGGTGATGGCCACCCGTGTACTGCGCGACATCAACCCCCAATACCAGAAGAGACGAATCCTCGACGATCCGCTCACTGCCTCCATGTGGCTCGGGACTATACCCAACTAAAACCTGTTTTCACGACTCCTTTGAGCCGTGGTAGGGTAGTAATCAAAGCACAGTGGGAACTCACATGAGACAAATGACGATCTCAGGTCGACAGACTAACATGTACACATGTCACCCAAGAACCACTATATGAAAATAGGTATAATACCAACTAGCATGTTCTCGGAGAGTCCGTCCAGTGTACTCATAACCCAATGAGCACCTGTATAATCTTAGGTGATTAACTGACACCAATGGGTTGTGAGACCAGCCACCGCCTCTCGTCGGGGTCTCGATAAGTACATACTAGTCTACTCCGGATTATCGATGCCCAGTATCGATATTCCCGCGACTAGGGATATTTAAGGATGTGCTTATAGACCACCCAACTCCCACGTATATGATCGCCATCATAATGCTGGTAGTCAAGCTAGAATCCTATAGGCTATATCAACATGTAATAGTGATCTTTAATACTACATAATGCATGTACATGATGATAAAGACAAACCAGATAGCATACTATCATTTTGAGTAAGATTGTTCTATCCGTATAGGTCCTCCCTCAATCATCATAATCACCTGCCTGCGATTATAATAGTTGCCTTGAGGGCACTCTAGCAAACAATGATCATTCTTTCGTATTCAATAGTTACGGATTAGTGTCAGCGCGTAGTTCATCTAAGCATGGAATTTCAACAGTTGCACAGGTCACTCATAATAACGGGATCTTCTAAATCAGGTCACCCGTAATATCGGGATCTTCTCGTAATCAGGTTACCTGTATATCGGGATCTTCTAAAATAGGTCACCCGTAATAACGAGATCTTCTTTAAGTATTCCATACCTAGGTTTGCATGTCTAACCCAATCCGTACTCGATATCATAAGTTGTGTTCAACAGAAAAAGTTTGAGTGATTGGACCTTTAATGTTAATCTCTCTTATAGTCATTTATTATATTTATAGTCATATAAGGAACTAGGGTGTTTTATTTGAGGTTACACAATTCATAAACATTTATCCTAGTATTATAGAGACCATGGGTTACTTAGAGTTTTTTGTTGATCGATTTTCCCGTAAGGACGTCACTATCAACCCTGCTATGCTCATGGAGTGAGATAATCCGCACATTCACTAAGGAGCCCACATAAAGAGTTGCAGGCGATGCAATTATAAAAAAAACTAGTACCATCTTAGATCTAGGGGGTTTAACGTAAAAGTTTTCTTTCTAATATTCAGGGTAGTTTAATTATCATTTAGGAAAGTTCATAATATTTATTTGAAATTAATATTTTAGAAAAAAATTCCATGTTGGCAACCACTGCACATGAACGGTCATCATTTGTATCCTTTTTCAAGACGATTGCCTCATAACCATGGAGCGTTTTACGTAAAATATTCAAGTGTGGGGTATTGTTATTAAACTTAGATTTTGATAAGTTCAAGGTATTTTAGTGATGTCTTATCTTCGGCTCCCCGAGACTCAAGAGATAACGGGTTTCTGAAACTTCAGGGTATTTATTTGGAAATAGGGATTTGGAACTTGAGGGCATTAAAGTAAAATACGGGTTTTTGAAACCATAGGGTATTTATTTGAAAATACGACATTTGGAAATTTTAGGGTATTAATGAAAATATGCGCAATGATAATATAGGGTAATTTAGCGTCAAAAAGTTTATTTACACTTTCGGCGGCACTTCGGCTTTCAAAAAAATATTAATATACAATTAGGACGCATAACGATAAGTTTACATATACAAGTTCAATATTAAAAAAGGGTCGAAATAGGTCATTATCCTGACCCAAGTGTACAAAGATTTTAGTATAGGAGTAAGCCTACCTTATTTATCGGAATGTTCAGGTTCTTCGGTTTTTCTGGTATTAACTAGAATTACGAGGCAAGCAAGTGATGAATGATTTAAAATTTGGAGAGTACAACAGTATTAGGAAAGGTAAGCATGCATAGAAGAGACGATGAGATCGAGGGGAGAAGACGGAATTCTTCCTTTTGATTGGAGTATCGGTAAAGCATCGAAGTGTGTCTTCTCCTAGAATTTTCTCTCTCCTTGGATTTTTGATTGGGGCGAGACTGGCACCGTTGCATATAAGATCGAGTAATGAAGCCGCATGAATTTTCGGAGAAGAAATGGGAGAGATGAGAGAAATGGTGTCAGAACGTCGCATCGTACGGAAACGTGAATAGCGTTGTACTCGTATTTTTCCTGGATGATCAGACAGCACCATAGCGATGGTGTCTTCGAAATGAAGAATCACATATTTTTTTCCAGAATTTTAACTCAGGGCTTTTTGAGAAAAAAGAGAATGAATGGGAGGGTATTTATAGGGCTTCAAAATCCATCACCGAGCCGGAAATTAAGCCAACCCATGCACCCAATCGCGCGCTGCTATCGCTTTCGCAACATCATTCGTTGGATGAAGGGATTGGGCGGCAGAGAAAAGCCCACATAGGCTCGTGTCGTCCACGCGGCTGCAATGACCGCGCACGCGCCCACAAGCGCAAGCGCGTGGGGTCCACACGCTGACGCTAGCATGCATCAGCAAGGAGCGGGCCGGGCCGAGTTTGGGTCTGGGTTTTGGGCCTGGGTTCGGGTCTTGAGTTTTAAAATAAAAATCGTCTTATTTTATTTTCTTTTCCTTTTCTTTTAAAAACTGTTTAAAAATTGTTTTTCTTTTTAAAAATACTTTTAATTATCGGAAAATCATGAAAAATATCTTAGGAAATTATAAATAAATATTTTATCATTTTCAACCATTTTCTTCTCAATTTTATAAAATAACTTAATAAAATAAATCTTTGAAAATACTAAAATTCATATTTAAATTCTTTTCTTCTCCCAAAAATTATATTAGTCATATTTAAAATGAAAATTAATGTCACGCCCCACTTTCCAGTAGACGGATACGGTGACGTGGCAGGCCGCAACGTATTTACAAAGAAATAAATACGTTAAGCGTAATTAAGCAATATATAAAATATACAAGAATGACAAATGATATAAAATAACAGCAACTTGATTTACTCTCAACTTTACATACAAATGTTTGAAAAGAAAAGATACAATGAGTAAAGCAGTGCCTAAATAGTAGCCTACAAAATGAAAGTAAGTATAAGGAACTAGAAGTCAGGCTGTGTCGTGAGCTGATCCAAGTCCTTCTGGCTAGATTCTGTAAGTCTACGGTAGCGCCCTGGCCGTCTTTCCGAGGCCAAATGCGGAACAAATTTTTTTTACTAAACTGGCGCTATCGTAGTCTTTCACCCGGATCTAACCATTAACGCTAAACTAGCAACTACTAAAAAGATAGAAAGGCTATACCGATCGATCCGAGTCTTTCGGTCTTTAGCCACCATCCCTAGCTCCTCGCGGCATCTCCGATCTTCGGTCTCCCCGTCGGAAGGGCACCACATCAAGAAGTCTTTTTACGGGCTCCCACCTCAGAACCGAGGCAACTCAGACACGAAGTTTGCTAGCCGACGTGTCCAAGGTTGATGTAGAGGAAGTGTAGAATGCTTTGTCTCGAGGGTTAATCGAAGTTGCCAAAAGGAGTGGAGATGGAGATGAGTTTTGGAGATGAGCTTGGTTTTTCTTTTGCAAATGAAAATGAATCAATTCTCACACTCACACAACCATGGGGGGAGGATCCAAAAGAGGGCTCGGCCACACAAAAGAGAGGAGGGGGTGGCACAAGAGCAAGTGTGGTGATCATAAGAAAAAAATGTAACAACAAAGTCTTTTTCAATCCAATCAAAATTAAATGCAAGCAATGATGCACAAATGAATCAATCAATCAAGAAACATTGTGCTTGCTGCACAGTTCTGGAACCCCGGCCACCACGAAAACACCCTCCATTTGCTAAATGCACTTTTGCAAAAAGAACCCCTTTCCATCAAATTTCAGCCAAGGAAAAAGGAAAGAAAAATGGCCAAAAAGGAAGATACAAACTGGCAACTTCAAAAAGCGATCCCGTAATAAATTACAGGATAACCCCGCAACTGTATATACATACCCGCATTTGTATTCCGACTGAATACAAATGCAATGAGACAAAATCTACACAGTATAATACTAGGATCCGGCTTAAACCAAAGCCCACTAGTATTATCCGTCCAAAACGTGACATGTGCACAAGTGCACGTGTACGTTCGAACCCTGCCATAAAACCATACGGCCTCTACAACGTTTCGCCCGAATTGGGAAACTTTCTGTTGGGGACTCTAAAGACTCGTCAATACTCTGGCAGTGGGTTTAACCACAAGCCGTCAGTGGTACTAGCTGTACGTAACGGCTGCCCATGTACTGAGTGAAAGGGAGTCGGATGAGTGAACTCATCCTGAAACCCTACTGAGCCTATGTGTGACAATATCCAAACAGTCCGGTCCATTCGTCTATGAGTATCGCATATCGGGCCTAGAGAGCTGGTAAACGTCAGACCCCCAAAAGCGGTATAAGTCGTAAAAACACCTGAGATACTACTGGAATACCTACCAGTAAATCTCGCTTGCCATGGCCATGGACTTTGTGTAATGGCTTTCCTAAACACGGCGCGATCTCACCCCCAACATTGGGAGAGACGAATCCCCTGCCGATCAGCTCACTGCGTCCATGTGGCTCGGGACTGTACCCAACTAAAACCTGTTTGCACGACTCCTTTGAGCCGTGGTAGGGTAATAATCAAAGCACAGTGGGAACTCACACAAGGCAAATGACGATCTCAGGTCGATAGACTAACCTGTACACATGCCACCTGGGAATTGCTATCTGACGACAGGTTTTAATAACCAGCTAGTATATTCCCGGCGAGTCCTGTCCAGTGTACTCATAACCCAATGAGCACCTGTATACATCATAGGTGAACCAACTGACACCAATGGCTTGTGAGACCGGCCACCGTCCCTCGTCGGGGTCTCGACTGTATACACTAGTCTACTCCGGAGTATCGATGCCCTATCTCGAAACTCCCGCGACTAGGGACCACTTTTAAGGATGTGCTTATAGACTACCCAACTCTCACATATATGATCGCCATCATACTGTTGGTAGTCAAGCAAGAATCCTATGAGCTCTATAAACGTGCAATAGTGATATATATAATGTCACCTAAAGCAGTACACAATGATAAAGATAAACCAGATAGCATACTATCATCTCGAGTAAGACTGTCCTGCCGGTATAGGTCCTCCCTCAATCATTGCAATCACGTGCCTGCAATCTAATAATTGACTTTGAGGGCACTATATCCAACAGGTTCAATCTCCTGAGAGTCTTTTCCTCCTGATAAACATTCCAAAGAAAGAAATAGAAAGGAATATCGTCAGCGAACTAGCGCTCGGTAAGTCCCGAAAGAAGAAAGAGAATGTAACAAATAATGTGAATGAACAGGTATGTTGTACAGGTATAAGATGGTTATTATAACATGGTTGTTTGTAGCATGCTATAGATATTATTCATGTATATGAGAGGAGTCCATCTTACCCCGTGGACTATGGTAACATGTAGTAAAAGGCTCCGTCATAACCCACGGGACAACGGTAGGTGTCTTTTAAGTGACCTCCCATGCTACGATATACGTTCCGTACCAATCTACCCCTTTATCTCCGCATAATATGTTGTATAGATTATAATTATTAGACTTGCTGAAATCATAGATACAAATTGTTCAAGTGTTCATGTCTAGGATGTAGTCAAGTATTCAAGTAGTCAAGTCAAGTCATAACCAGGGTTCGGTCAAGTCAGGTCAAGTATACATATTTGATATTGATGTTTGAATTCAAGCATTCATGTTCTTTGATCAAGTATTCAGGTTTGATTTTGGATTCAAGTTTGAATTATACTCAGACTGAGTCAGACACTTGTAAACAGTTTTGGATATTGAATTAGGTTCGAGAGTCATCGGTAACTGCTGCACATGGACGGCAGGATTTGTGTTTTTTTCCAAGACAATTGCCATTGATAACTCTGTTAAGTTTTCTACCTTAAATAGGCAAGAACTCACTTTCCCCAGCTCCCTAAGACTCAAAAGAATTGATCCCGCTTAAATCTATATTTACTAAAATACTTAAATATTGTTTTTATATAACTCAAGGGGGTTTTATGAAAAATATTTTAATATAGTTAAAAGTAAAAATCTCGAGGGTGATTAGTATTATTTGAGGTTGTCATGAGCATGGATTTTAAGTATTTGAGGTATTTTAGTGATAAGTACTTAGCTTGAAAAGTTCATGATATTTTATTATAAAACTTATCTTTTTGGTATTTTATTGTCATTTGTTAATCTTTTCATTTTTGAAAAACATAGGTTTATTATATTTTGAAAATGTGGATTTATAATTTTATATATTTTTAATTTTTAAAAATAATTTTATTTTATTTAGAAAAGTCGTATTCCTTAAAATCCGTATTTAAATCCTTTCGAGACCGAATGCTCCGTGAGGAGGTCTGTATCTCGTTCTACTAGCCCAAGGATATGCGATAATCTGCAACATCTGTTAGCGGGTCCCTTAAATAGGGTTGTAGATGCTTATTAAAGGATATGAAATATCGATTTAAAAGAAATCAGGTTTTTAAACTTATGTGGTATTTTATCGTAATATTATCTTTGTAATAAATATCCATAGAAAAGAGATATCGTGCTATGAATCCAAGTGAGCGTATGGGGTAGGTCATTATCCCGTGAAGATTTCCTAAAGGTATTGTTTTAAAAAATACTAAAAGTAGTGTTTATAAAGTTCAAGGTATTTTAATGAAAAAAATTCAAATATGGTTGTGTTACATGATATTCTAGGTTAAATTTTGATTCTAAATGTTAATATTAAAATTAGAAGTGAAGAGGCAAAGTTTGTTTGACCAAAATATAAAAGGAATTGGAGTTATGGCTTTAATAAAAGATGATATCAGTATAACTCCACTTTTACCGATTTTGATAATAAAGAATTTTCAATGAAGAGAAGGGAAATTTGGGAGGGACTTATTGTTTGATTATGTTAAGAAGAGGTAGAAGAAGAGAAGGATGTCATTGTGGCGTCGCGGGAGCTTCGGATGTTGCTTCGATCTTTGCTGGAAGTTGCTTGCTTGCTAACTCTTCTTTACTCCACATGTACTTAGGAACTTTTTGAGAGAATTTTGCTATAAAAAGCATTAAAATTTGGTTTAATTATGAAATGAAGGGTCTCTATTTGATTGCAGGGAAATCAAACAGTGCAAGGGAGTTAGGGGTAGGTGAAGGGTTGTGTGTGCAAAGCTCGGGGCTCTTCGGGTTCAGATCAACCGTCCCCGCCGGCTAGATGTGGCTTTTGGCCGGTCGATCTAGGGCATTGGGTGTTGAAATTTGTGCCACGTGTATTTGTCTGTGTTTAAACCCTTTTGCACATGTTTGATTTTTCTGAACTTTTCATTTCCCCATGTATTGTACGTGCAATCTTTTGAGCTTCGAAAAATTAAAAGAAAAATTCAGAAAAAATTAGCGCGTCTGATTGGAATCGAACACAGGGGCTACGTCACAGCAGTGTAAAGCTTTACCAATAAGCTACAGTGGGAACTCACACAAGGCAAATGACGATCTCAGGTCGATAGACTAACCTGTACACATGTCACCTGGGAATTGCTATCTGACGACAGGTTTTAATAACCAGCTAGTATATTCCCGGCGAGTCCTGTCCAGTGTACTCATAACCCAATGAGCACCTGTATACATCTTAGGTGAACCAACTGATACCAATGGCTTGTGAGACCGGCCACCTCCCCTCGTTGGGGTCTCGACTTTATACACTAGTCTACTCCGGAGTATCGATGCCCTATCTCGAAACTCCCGCGACTAGGGACCACTTTTAAGGATGTGCTTATAGACTACCCAACTCTTACGTATATGATCGCCATCATACTGTTGGTAGTCAAGCAAGAATCCTATGGGCTCTATCAACGTGAAATAGTGATATATATAATGTCACCTAAAGCAGTACACGATGATAAAGATAAACTAGATAGCATACTATCATCTCGAGTAAGACTGTCCTGCCGGTATAGGTCCTCCCTCAATCATTGCAATCACGTGCCTGCGATCCAATAATTGACTTTGAGGGTACTATATCCAACAATCTCCCACTTGCACTTAAGGCTAATTATTGCGATGTCGCATACTCATAGCCCGTGTGATACCGAACACCCAACTCCTCTACTAATCAGTGTCACAAAACTTGTTTTAAAACTATTGTGTTCAAGAAATAGCCTCAGTGAGTGGATCCGCTCTGATGTTTCTTTTTATCTCTCTCTTAATCTTAAGTTCGCGGAGAAAGCCATCTCCCGAAATGAGTAATTCCTATCTTAGAATATGTCTGGATATCTGATGGGACCTAGTTCCCGAATGAACTCCAAATCCAAATGTCTTAGACTGTATCGTCAATTGAACTTAATCAGTATCCTGCGCCATGCCTCCCTCAGTATCCGCTTGGACCACCTGTCTAAACAACTTCCCCTCGTCAGAGGGAAAACTATAACTTTGACAGTCACTCTGTCATCCAGGTCACCTTGGAAGTCTGGAATGATAACTGTCTCCCGAAGAAGGATACCGTTATTAAATCTCCAGAACATTCACTTATGTTCTAAAACTGCCTCCAAACGTTTCTCCAGAATTGGATCAATATCAACTTATTGTATCTAGTGCAAAAACAACACCTGGTGTGGTACTTGACATCTCATGATTAACTCAATTGCCTAAGCAAGTGATCTGCCAATCATGCACATCCCTCTCCCCTTTAGTCTGTAAGACACGTTTAGAGACTCCATCACCTGCTGGTACACCACCATGCCAGGAGTCGTCCATTCTAAATACCTTTAGAATGCAGTCTAAGTACCTAGATTGGGAAACTACCCAAATCTAGAACTAAAACCATAGATCTAGTAACCAGAATGTCTGATATAATATCCATATCCTATGTGGAGAAAACACCGTGTGACAACCACAATATAACCGATCGTAGTATAGGAATTTAACTTCCTATTCTGTGTATGTCATCCAAGTATCAGGACATCACACCCTATTACTGTCTTAACAGATCCATCCCCTATTCTGATGAAGTCAAAGCCCATGACTGTCACATCAAAAATAGATGATCTGTCTCCGCTATATCTGCGTTAGTCTATAAATAGACATAAGCTACTTGTCCACTATGCTTCCGCTGCTCCCACTGACTACGACAACCCTATGGCAGAATAATATACACGTGCACTTCTAAAACTAGTTTAAAACGACGCTATACTTATCCTCCTGCCGGGTCTCATAGTCTGGAACAGCAATAATGGCAAGTCTGGGTAAACAAGAACCTGCCTGACACCGTCCTTGAGGCTACCGGGGTGCCTCTCGAGTGTCTGAGATTACCCACCATATCTGCGGAGTGGCTAATGGAATGTCAAACCTGATTGAATCTTTAGGTCCTATTAAATTTTCCGTAATCGTTTGCGGTTTTGGAATCTCTTCCAGTTCTACCATACTCCCACTACTGTTTTTTGAAAAAATCCATTTTATTGAAACTGTGGCGAGTCAAGAATAATATCACTATTGATCTTCCAGATGGTAGAAAGTCAACCCTCATCAAAACCAAGGTCAACCCACAAACTGCCATTACAGAAATGTGCCTTGAGTTATCCAGAGTCTAGTTTTAAGCATAAATCGGACAACTCCATATACCTTAACACCGTTAAGATACGATCCATTCTATATACCATATAGAAACAAAGGCACTGATTTAATTGGAACCAGATTCAAATCATGCAGCTGTCTTCAGTGCATGTCAACTAAATGGAGAGAGGCCGATCAGCATTACTCAATTTAGTAGTGCATCCAATTATGAGTAACCTGAAAGAGAAGCAAGTTCTCTAAAACATTACTATCAACTGAATACCATACACAAGTATCTACATCTTCGATCACCTTGAAGAATCCCGATACTTGCTACACCTGGTTCTCTATTTTATTCTTGTACTTATAACTTCTCAAAATTTAGACCTTGTATTTCTACGAAACACATGTCTAAAACTAGAGAAGTCACAAATAAACATAATATAGTACGAGAACCTACCCCTTTGTCCTAATGGACGCTGAACAACATACAATATTTTGTATAAATCCCCTGAGTTTAATAACTCAAATCCTGCGCGTCGTAGGTTGAAAACTGTACCTAGGCGATTTCCTCAAACATCACCAATTACGACAAATTCCGATATAATGAGGATGATCACCTAATTCCCAGTAACTTACTCCCACTCATCATCTGTAAAACCATACAGATCTGAGAATCATACCTCGTAAATATATACCCTGGAGCAATGGTCTAATTGGGAAATCAGTTTTCTATTAACAACACACAGTGAAACTGAAACATGAATATGTTTCGAAAGGGTATTCGAGTATTCATAGTAATGCCTCTTCCATTATCCAAATTCATGACTGTAACCGTATATTTCTTTGCCATCTCTCCAAATCCCTTTATTTGTCTTTAGTTATTACCTTCTGTACACCATCGTTAGTTTTAATGGTTTTCTTCCTTCCCTACCGTTCGGCACCAACCTATGGTTTGGAAGAAGACTATCCAATAAGCATAATAGGTGTACTCTCCTAAACCTAGGAGTACTCGCATCTTGAGAGAAGGTGATGATAAAAGACAACTGAATAAACCTTATTCTATTTCTCCTGAACCAGAATCTATCCCCAAAATGGAACAAGTTCCATCGAGTTCGTATACAACCATACGATGGATTATCTAAATAAATGTGGATCTTCGTAGTGATACGGGGTGTTCGGGAGGAATACAAAAGTGAAGTAGGAGTGGCGATGAAATACTTGGTTTGGTCGTGAATAGCAGTCGCAATTTACTTTGCCCTCTTTCTAATCCCTTTATTTTTCTTTACTTATTACCTTCTGTACACCACACTTAGGCTAATTGGTTTTCTTTATTCCTTACCTTTTAGCACCTGCCTATGGTTTGGAAGATGATTATCCAATAAGCGTAATAGGTGTACCCTCTCCTAATCCTAGAAGGCCTCACAACCTGATAGAAAGTAAAGGAAAAGACAACTGAATAGTCTTATTCAATCTCTCCAGAACCAGAATCCATCCTCGAATCTGGAATAAGTTCCTTCGAGTTCGTATATAACCATATGATGGATTTATCCAATGGAAGTGGATGTTCGTAGTAATACGGGTTGTTCTGGAGAAGTGAAAAGGGTATAAGAAGGAGTGGCAATGATGTATGCAACTCGAACAATCCAAAAGCCAGTGTTTTAAGAAAGTTCGGTTAACTTGGTTATTGAGTTATAGTCTAGGGTCGGGCCATGGTCGCAGCCAAACAGAGAGAGAAAAGAAACACTCTGCTTGCACTCTAACCTAGATCAGAATGGTTATCACTTTATCTAATCAGGAAACCTCCCACTGTAACCTCAAATTCTCCTCCAAACCTGAAAGAAAAATTAGTCGGGATTACCCGAGGAGTAAACCAACTCATCAGTGGGAATCGGGATCCAACTATCATCGCATGATAACGTGATGGAATCCACTCACGTTATCACACTCCAGATGGTATGCGCATGTTGGATATAGTGCCCTCAGAGTCAATTATTGGATCACAGGGACGTGATTGTAATGATTGAGAGAGGACCTATACCGGTAGGACAGTCTTACTCGAGAGGTTTGTATACTATCTGGTTTGTCTTTATCATCGTGTACATGATTTAGGTGACATTGTAGTTCACTATTACACGTTGATAGAGAATAGTATGCTACCATGGTTTGTCTTTATCAGTCGTGTACAGCTTTAGGTGACATGTTCACTATTACACATTGATAGAGCCCTTAGGATCCTGCTTGACTACCAGCAGTATGATGGCGATCATATACGTGGGAGCTGGGGTCTATAAGCACATCCTTAAAAGGTCCCTAGTCGTGGGAGTTTTCGAGACAGGGCATCGATACTCCGGAGTAGACTAGTGTATACAGTCGAGACCCCGATGAGGGGCGGTGGCCGGTCTCACAAGCCACTGGTGTCAGTTGGTTCACCTAAGATGTATACAGGTGCTCATTAGGTTATGAGTACACCGGACAGGACTCGCCGGGAACATGCTAGTTGGTATTATACCTGACGTCAGATAGCAGTTCCCTGGTGACATGTGTACAGGTTAGTTCATCGACCTGAGGTCGTCATTTGTTTCGTGTGAGTTCCCACTATGCTTTGATTACTACCCTACCACGGCTCAAAGGAGTCATGCAAACAGGTTTTAGTTGGGTACAGTCCCGAGCCACATGGAGGCAAGTGAGCGGATCGGCAGGGGATTCGTCTCTCCCGGTATTGGGGGTGAGATCGCGCTGTGTCTAGGAGAGCCATTACACAAAGCCCTCGGCTGAGGCAGGAGATTTACTGGTAGGTATTCCGGGTGTTCTGGGATACACTCCGGCACGACTTGTACCGCTTTTGGGGGTCTGACTTTTACCAACCCCCTAGGCCCGCCATGCGATGCTCATAGATGAACGGACTGGACTGTACGGATATTGTCACTGACAGGCTCAGTATGGTGTCAGGATGAGTTTGCTCATCGACCTCCCTTTTGGTCAATACCTGGTAGCTCGTTACGTACGGCTAATACCTCTGACGTGCTAGTGGTTAAATCCACAGCCAAAGTATTGACGAGTCTTTAGAGTCCCCCACAGACAGTTTCTCAAGTTTCGGGCGAAACGTTGTAGAGATCGTATGATATATGGCAGGGTTCGATCATATACGTGCGGTATTGTACGGATCATGATCGGACGGATCGTACTAGTGTGCTTTGATTTAAGCCGGATCCTAGTATTAGATTTGTTGGATTACTTTAGTCTCATCGCATTCGCATTCAGTCGGAATACGGATGCAGGTATGTATATACAGGTGAGGGGTATCCTTGTGATCCGTCACGAGTTTACTTTAGATGTTGCCGTATCTTTTTGTTGTGGCAAACAATTGGATTAATGTTTGCATATGGAAATAATGAGCTAGAAATTATCATTTTGTGCATTAAATGAGACATGTGCTTCATGGATGAGTCATGGTCTCATTTCTTGTGCAAGTGTCACTTTATGTGATGGATGTGTGTTGATATGATAAGAAGAGAGAGAGAGAGAGGGGGCTGCCATGTATGAGATTGGCTCTTGTATTATTCTTCCCTTACTCTCATTTTATCATA
Source organism: Agapanthus africanus (assembly GCA_030015575.1). NCBI lineage: Eukaryota > Viridiplantae > Streptophyta > Magnoliopsida > Asparagales > Amaryllidaceae > Agapanthus > Agapanthus africanus. The sequence goes on from CM057337.1 coordinate 951,375,820, forward strand.
GAACAACAACAAAAGAAAAGAGTGAGAAACTTCTTCTTCTTCCTCTTTCTTCTCTAGATCCTAATTTCCATCATTGGCTTCATCTCTAACCTCCATCCATCTTATGGATGTAAGAGACAAATTGATCACAAACATTCTCTACATCACCTTGGACACGTCGGCTAGCACACTTCGTGCTCGAGTTGCTTCGGATGAAGCGGAAGCCCGTAAAAAGAACCGATGATGTGGTGCCCTTTCCGACGAGGAGATCGAGACCAGAGATGCCGCGAGGAGCTTGGGATGGTGGCCAAAGACCGAAGGACACGGATCGATCGGTATAGCTTTCTATCCCTTCTCTAGATAGCTAGTTGTAGGTTAATGGTTCGATCCGGGTTTTAAGCAGACGATAGCGGCGGTTTTCTAGTTTAGAAAAATTTTCATTTCTGCATTTTGGCCTCGGAAAGACGGCCAGGGCGCTACCGTAGTCTTTCAGCGCATGCCTGGCAAGTTTCAGTTTCTTTAGAAACTCCCGATGTGATTTTTACCCCATGCTCTTATGACCTTGACGAAAGCCAACATATCATAAATCACATGTCAAGTTCTATCCGTCATTATCCAGGTTAATTTGAACCCACCCGTACATACCCTTGACGAAGGCCAAAATGGTAGTACGACTGTCCCAAACCAACGCATCTATCTATACATCAGAAAAGTAACAAATAGCTACCATACACTATGTCTTGACGAAGGCCAACATACATAGCATGAATACTAAGAGCTACCCATCTGAAATGACGGAGGGCTACGAATGTTTTTTGGCGAAAAACCTTTAATGTAATGAACTTGATATCGTTGAAGGAACCGGATAGCTTTTAAAAAATATAGTAGTGAAAACCTTTGCTAAAGAGGTCACTCCCGGTGAAGGCATCTCGGCTCTTTCCCCGTAGAATGAGGTGCAGGATATTCCAAACTGAATACCACGATGCAAAGCAAAAAGTAATCGACTATAGTGAAGTTATTACCCTGACACAAACCTCTGTCCAAGGGGTTACTCCCGGTGAAGGGATCTCGGCCCTTGCCTCGTCGAATGAGGTGCTGGATATTCATAACCGAATACCGCTATGCAAAACAAAAGAAAACGCCCTTGTAATAACAGCTTTTTGAAAAATGTTCCAACAACATCTGTATAGGTCTGTTTTCCTTGCATTGATACGAATCAACGCAGTCCCATCAATTAATCACACCAGAAAAGAACGAAAATAAAATGTACGTATATGCCATCCGCATTCGCCACTGGGTCCCGTCATCACCCGTTAGGTTACTTAACTAACGACAGAGCGGGGACTGGACTAGGGCGCGTGTAAAACATATACAACATCTACTAGTATATATATCAATATACAATAATCGCTCCAGGCGTGATAAATGTAACATCACAGAAAAGTAATAAGTATCACAGAACAATACAGATAAGCTGGGATCCCCGGGTTTCATAGAGCCGCAATTGAAACTCGACGTTCCCCTGTCGTGTGGATAGCCTGTGCAATGAAATCCTAGACCCCTACGGGTGCGGCAAGTTACCCGCTAAAACCAGAAGTGAGGCAGCCCCCTTCAGCATCGTGAATGGATCACCCAGCACTTCACGAAATCCGGTAACTTGAGCACCCCTCCTTGGGTCAACCTATACCCCCTACGAGTGCGGCGAATAGCCCGCCAATTCTAGAGTGAAGCCCCTTCCACCTCAAAGCCATGAGATACGGGCCCGTTGCCCTCTAGAACCCGGCTATCCATGCACTCCACCGCGGGGTAATCCTGGTACAGAAAAGAAAAATATATACAATGGGTACATCGACCCCAGCCCGGTCGTGCCCCAAAAGAATAACATACAAACAGGCAGTGACGGCAGTCCACATGTCGGACGCTCGCCCCGCAATATCAAATGTACAAATATATCCAAACCGCACTACCATTGCACACAAGCTATCCACCACGACAAATCCGGAACATCACAGCACAACACAGAATATCAACATGAATGTCACGTTCGCAAACCCGTCTAAAAGAGCTATAGCAATTAGACAAGATTTAACGATCGAATGACATTCACGGTCACAGATAATAATGCAATGCACCATAAACTAACATATTTAAAATCTCGATCGACAAAATTTCCTAAAGCGGGTCCCAAGTACAAATCCAGCACTCAAAATAATCTGGGCCAAAAGTAAAAATTCCAGAAACCACAATTCCATGTTAAAGACCCAAAGGAAAAATTTTGTGCACTGAAACACCAACACTGCGGCGGAACCGCGGCCAAAACGTGGGTACGGCCGCGTTTCTGCGGCACTACAGAGGAATCATGCTACAAAAATTTTACGGTGGTCTTAGAAAAGCCTGTCTGATTTTCTGAAACACTCAAAATAATTTTCCGACGACAAAAAAATTTCGACAGAAACTTCGAACTTGGAATTGCAGTTTTGGAAATTTCGTCCGATCGATATTTTAAATAAGTTAGAACAAACTAGTAAAGGTTAATGGCGTGGCTCTGATACCAATGTAAGTCTACGGTAGCGTCCCGGCCGTCTTTCCGAGGCCAAATGCGGAACAAAAACTTTTTACTAAACTGGCGCTATCGTAGTCTTTCACCCGGATCTAACCATTAACGCTAAACTAGCAACTACTAAAAAGATAGAAAGTCTATACCGATCGATCCGAGTCCTTCGGTATTTAGCCACCATCCCTAGCTCTTCGCGGCATCTCCGATCTCCGGTCTCCCCGTCGGAAGGGCACCACATCAAGAAGTCTTTTTACGGGCTCCCACCTCAGAACCGAGGCAACTCGGACACGAAGTTTGCTAGCCGACGTATCCAAGATTGATGTAGAGGAAGTGTAGAATGTTTTGTCTCGAGGGTTAATCGAAGTTGCCAAAAGGAGTGGAGATGGAGATGAGTTTTTGAGATGAGCTTGGTTTTTCTTTTGCAAATGAAAATGAATCAATTCTCACACTCACACAACTATGGGGGGGGGATCCAAAAGAAGGATCGGCCACACAAAAGAGAGGAGGGGGTGAGCAAAAGAGCAAGTGTGGTGATCATAAGAAAAAAAATGTCACAACAAAGTCTTTTTCAATCCAATCATAATTAAATGCAAGCAATGATGCACAAATGAATCAATCTCAATCAAGAAACATTATGCTTGCTGCACAGTTCTGGAGCCCCAGCCACCGTGAAAACACCCTCCATTTGCTAAATGCACTTTTGCAAAAAAAAACCCCTTCCATCAAATTTCAGCCAAGGAAAAAGGAAAGAAAAATGGCCAAAAAGGAAGATACAAACTGGCAACTTCAAAAAGCGATCCCGTAATAAATTACCGGATAACCCCGCAACTGTATATACATACCCGCATTTGTATTCCGACTGAATACAAATGCAATGAGACAAAATCTACACAGTATAATACTAGGATCCGGCTTAAACCAAAACCCACTAGTATTATCCGTCCAAAACGTGACATGTCCATAAGTGCATGTATACGTTCGAACCCTGCCATAAAACCAAACGGCCTCTATAACGTTTCGCCCGAACTGGAAAACTTTCTGTGGGGGACTCTAAAGACTCGTCAATACTCTGGCAGTGGGTTTAACCATAAGCCGTCAGTGGTACTAGCTGTACGTAACGGTTACCCATGTACTGAGTGAAAGGGAGTCCGATGAGTGAACTCATCGTGAAACCCTACTGAGCCTATGTGTGACAATATCCGTACAGTCCGGTCCGTTCGTCTATGAGTATCGCATATCGGGCCTAGGGAGCTGGTAAACGTCAGACCCCCAAAAGCGGTATAAGTCGTGTCGGAGTGTAGCCCAAAACACCTGAGATACTACTGGAATACCTACCAGTAAATCTCGGTTGCCATGGCCATGGACTTTGTGTAATGGCTCTCCTAAACACAGCGCGATCTCACCCCCAACATTGGGAGAGACGAATCCCCTGCCGATCAGCTCACTGCCTCCATGTGGCTCGGAACTGTACCCAACTAAAACCTGTTTGCACGACTCCTTTGAGCCGTGGTAGGGTAATAATCAAAGCACAGTGGGAACTCACACAAGGCAAATGACGATCTCAGGTCGATAGACTAACCTGTACACATGCCACCTGGGAATTGCTATCTGACGACAGGTTTTAATAACCAGCTAGTATATTCCCGGCGAGTCCTGTCCAGTGTACTCATAAACCAATGAGCACCTGTATACATCTTAGGTGAACCAACTGACACCAATGGCTTGTGAGACCGGCCACCGCTCCTCGTCGGGGTCTCGACTGTATACACTAGTCTACTCCGGAGTATCGATGCCCTATCTCGAAACTCCCGCGACTTGGGACCACTTTTAAGGATGTGCTTATAGACTACCCAACTCTCACGTATATGATCGCCATCATACTGTTGGTAGTCAAGCAAGAATCCTATGGGCTCTATAAACGTGCAATAGTGATATATATAATGTCACCTAAAGCAGTACACAATGATAAAGATAAACCAGATAGCATACTATCATCTCGAGTAAGACTGTCCTGCCGGTATAGGTCCTCCCTCAATCATTGCAATCACGTGCCTGCAATCTAATAATTGACTTTGAGGGCACTATATCCAACAGGTTCAATCTCCTGAAAGTCTTGTCCTCCTGATAAACATTCCAAAGAAAGAAATAGAAAGGAATATCGTCAGCGAACTAGCGCTCGGTAAGTCCCGAAAGAAGAAAGAGAATGTAACAATAATGTGAATGAACAGGTATGTTGTACAGGTATAAGATGGTTATTATAACATGGTTGTTTGTAGCATGCTATAGATATTATTCATGTATATGAGAGGAGTCCATCTTACCCCGTGGACTATGGTAACATGTAGTAAAAGGCTCCGTCATAACCCACAGGACAACGGTAGGTGTCTTTTAAGTGACCTCCCATGCCACGATATACGTTCCGTACCAATCTACCCCTTTATCTCCGCATAATATGTTGTATAGATTATAATTATCAGACTTGCTGAAATCATAGATACAAATTGTTCAAGTGTTCATGTCCAGGATGTAGTCAAGTATTCAAGTAGTCAAGTCAAGTTATAACCAGGGTTCGGTCAAGTCAGGTCAAGTATACATATTTGATATTGATGTTTGAATTCAAGCATTCATGTTCTTTGATCAAGTATTCAGGTTTGATTTTGGATTCAAGTTTGAATTATACTCAGACTGAGTCAGACACTTGTAAACAGTTTTGGATATTGAATTAGGTTCGAAAGTCATCGGTAACTGCTGCACATGGACGGCAGGATTTGTGTTTTTTTCCAAGACAATTGCCATTGATAACTCTGTTAAGTTTTCTACCTTAAATAGGCAAGAACTCACTTTCCCCAGCTCCCTAAGACTCAAAAGAATTGATCCCGCTTAAATCTATATTTACTAAAATACTTAAATATTGTTTTTATATAACTCAAGGGGGTTTTATGAAAAATATTTTAATATAGTTAAAAGTAAAAATCTCGAGGGTGATTAGTATTATTTGAGGTTGTCATGAGCATGGATTTTAAGTATTTGAGGTATTTTAGTGATAAGTACTTAGCTTGAAAAGTTCATGATATTTTATTATAAAACTTATCTTTTTAGTATTTTATTGTCATTTGTTAATCTTTTCATTTTTGAAAAACATAGGTTTATTATATTTTGAAAATGTGGATTTATAATTTTATATATTTTTAATTTTTAAAAATAATTTTATTTTATTTAGAAAAGTCGTATTCCTTAAAATCCGTATTTAAATCCTTTCGAGACCAAATGCTCCGTGAGGAGGTCTGTATCTCGTTCTACTAGCCCAAGAATATGCGATAATCTGCAACATCTGTTAGCGGGTCCCTTAAAGAGGGTTGTAGATGCTTATTAAGGATATGAAATATCGATTTAAAAGAAATCAGGTTTTTAAACTTATGTGGTATTTTATCGTAATATTATCTTTGTAATAAATATCCATAGAAAAGAGATATCGTGCTATGAATCCAAGTGAGCGTATGGGGTAGGTCATTATCCCGTGAAGATTTCCTAAAGGTATTGTTTTAAAAAATACTAAAAGTAGTGTTTATAAAGTTCAAGGTATTTTAATGAAAAAAATTCAAATATGGTTGTGTTACATGATATTCTAGGTTAAATTTTGATTCTAAATGTTAATATTAAAATTAGAAGTGAAGAGGTAAAGTTTGTTTGACCAAAATATAAAAGGAATTGGAGTTATGGCTTTTATAAAAGATGATATCAGTATAACTCCACTTTTACCGATTTTGATAATAAAGAATTTTCAATGAAGAGAAGGGAAATTTGGGAGGGACTTATTGTTTGATTATGTTAAGAAGAGGTAGAAGAAAAGAAGGATGTCATTGTGGCGTCGCGGGAGCTCCGGATGTTGCTTCGATCTTTGCTGGAAGTTGCTTGCTTGCTAACTCTTCTTTACTTCACATGTACTTAGGAACTTTTTGAGAGAATTTTGCTATAAAAAGCATTAAAATTTGGTTTAATTATGAAATGAAGGGTCTCTATTTGATTGCAGGGAAATCAAACAGTGCAAGGGAGTTAGGGGTAGGTGAAGGGTTGTGTGTGCAAAGCTCGGGGCTCTTCGGGTTCAGATCAACCGTCCCTGCCGGCTAGATGTGGCTTTTGGCCGGTCGATCTAGGGCATTGGGTGTTGAAATTTGTGCCACGTGTATTTGTCTGTGTTTAAACCCTTTTGCACATATTTGATTTTTCTGAACTTTTCATTTCCCCGTGTATTGTACGTGCAATCTTTTGAGCTTCGAAAAATTAAAAGAAAAATTCAGAAAAAATTAGCGCGTCTGATGGGAATCGAACACAGGGGCTACGTCACAGCAGTGTAAAGCTTTACCAATAAGCTACAAGTTGTTTCTTGCTGTTATTTAACAAAGGTGACTTATAACTCAAACTCAGGCTGTAATACTCTTTTCTTGTATATTAACAGAAAAATTTCCAGTCGTTATAATTAATTTTTCCAAACTTTTCCATTAAAATAAATATAAAGATGCGAATAAAAATTATATGAAGCCTTTATTAAATTTTAGATAAAACACAGATATTACAACTTGACTCGAACTATAAGTACAACTTGACATGAATACTTGAATTTGTAATGAATACTTAAACTTGACATGAATACATGCAGTTACATGAACTCAACTTGAAACTTGAACTTGTACTCTATCTTATGTATTCATGGATTCGAGCAAGACTTATGACATTAACTATAATCTAGAATATGCGGGGTATTGGGTTAGTTTGAGTGTGAATCTTACAGAATCTCAGGATTCCCCTCTAGCACACAAATCTATGACTACTAACACAATATAAAATCATAAGGCCCCGTGTTTCCTTACTCCCAGAGCCCTACCCTTGGGTTTGTGAATACTTTAATGACAATTGAAGTCCCGTTACTAACACTCTTGATTCAGACCCATGATTCTTTACCCCTGGGGCCCTACTCTTGGGATCGAGAATGCTCTTTACATTGGTTGACATTCACACTTAGATTGTCATTAGGTTAGATTATCCTTGTAGAGACCTTTTATGACACATTGACATTCACTTCATATTCATTATATACACATATTACATGCTTATGTTGATCAACACATGTTATACTACATTGTTATGCTCATGTATCATATAGTTTCTATATTACCATATTATACTTGTTCCTTTGTTCATGATTTTCATCCATGCTATATTACGCGTCGTCTTGCACTTTATTTATATAATTCACACCTCTTTTAGAGACTTACCGAGTGCAAGTTTGCTGACGGACATTCCACCCTTTTTTCCTTCTTTCCTTGGAATATTCGTCAGGTGACTTAGAAATAGAAGAGAAAGAACCCACGGAAGTGAAGTACTCTCTACTTTCATTGCAAGCAGACGACTAGATTTTATTTCAGCATTTCCTTTCAGTATGCCTCTTGTTTAAGGCTTCCTTGTTATTATATTTTTGTTTAAGACATCTTGTATCTGTTTGAAACTCTGTGGAATTTTGAATGTAATAAATATATAGTAGCTGAATTTTATTCACTTGTTATTTTTTTACTTTATGTTTCTTATAAACACTTAGCGTATTTGTTGTGAAAAATAAATTTTTCGGAATGAATATGTTGTGGGCCTCGTCACGTACCCGTTACCGTTCTTTTAGAAAACGGGGCATGACAAATATAAAGCTCGATTGATTTCTAAGGGTTATTCGCAAAAGAAAAACATTGATTATTTTGACACATATGTGCATGTAGCTAGAATTTCATCTATTGGTATTTTAATTGCTTCAACCGCCGTTAATAAGTTTGTGATTCATCAAATAGATGTTAAAACTATGTTTTTAAATGGTGATTTGAATGAAGAAATTTATATGGATAAACTCAAAGGTTGTGTTGTTTTTGGTAGTAAAAATAATGTTTGCAAGTTAGTTAAATCTTTATATGGTTTGAAACGAGAACCAATACAGTGACATGAAAAGTTTGATAAAGTTTTGGTTACAAATGTTTTCAAGTCTATTATGTTGATACTTGCATTTATACAAAATTTGTAGACGATTTCGGTGTGATCATTTGTTTATATGTTGATGATATGGTAATCACGGGTAGTTGCCTCAATGTTGTTAATGAGACAAAACTATTGCTTTCTTCAAATTTTGACATGAAAGATTTAGACGAGGCTGATGTTATTCTAGGTGTTAAAATAATGAGACAGAATGACATGGCTTTATCGTGATTTCTCATGAACACTAAGTTGAGAAAATCTTGAAAAGATTTGAACATTTTGATTGTAAACTTGTTTCAAATCTTTATGATGTTTCTTCGAATTTGAAAAAGAATAAAGGACACGGTGTTTCATAATTGAGTACACACAATTTGTTGGTTGCTTGAATTTTCTGTGTACCTGCACTCGACCCGATATAGCATATGCTGTGGGAAGATTGGGTCGCTATATTAGCCCTAGTAAGGACCATTGGACTGCACTATATAGATTATTAAAATATTTAAAGCGAACAATTAGTTATGCTTTGTCTTATTTTGGATTTCCTACCGTATTAGAGGGATTTTGTGATGCTAACTGGATCTTTGATTTAGATAAGCTAAAATCCACGAGTGGATATAAATTCACTATCGATAGTGGTGCACTGTTTTGGAGTTCAACCAATCAAAAAAGTGTAGCTCGATCCTCTATAGAATATAAGTTTATAACCTTGGACTTAGTGGGATCCGATACTGAGCTGCTAAGAAATCTCTTAGCAGATATTCCTATTTGGGCTAGACCAGCTTCATCTGTGTCTATACATTGTGATAATCAGGTTGCTGGAGCCACTGTGAGAAATAAAAATTATAATGGGAAGAGTAGGAATATACGCCTTATACATTCATCTGTAAAACCGTTGTTAGATGAGGGTGTTATAATACTCGAATATATGAGGTCAGAGTTAAATATGGCCGATCCTTTGACCAAGCCACTTGGTAAGAAACTAGTAGAAAGTGCATCGAGGAGAATGTGACTAATGCCTAAAGAAAAAGGCAGAAAGTGGTTGTTTCCCCTCAATCAGAGCAAAGCTCTGTTCAAAACTAAAATTTTGAAATGAAGCAACGCTTCAGATGCAGCGCCAAGTGCGCTGCGCCCTAAACAGCGCACCACGTGCAAAGCACGTGTGCGCTAGCACTAGGCGCGCTGCGCTCTAAGCAGCGCACCACGAGCAAAGCACGGGTGCGCTAGCGCTAGAACTAAAAGCTCCACACCGTTAGATCAAAAATCTAATAATAATGATAAATCATTAATTAATCAGAATTAAATTCTGTTAAGGAAAGATTTCTCAAAATCTTTCCAAATAACCAGATTGTGCCCTGTAAATCATAGCACCGTTGGATCAATGATCCAATGGTGATTAAAAATTACCAAAAGACAGAATAAATTCTGTATGGAAAGATTTATCAATCTTGTTAAAAACAAGAAAATTGCCTTCTTTAAATGAGGAGCCCTTGGATCAAAGATCCAACGATGGGAAATTCCCCAAATCAATTGGAGAAAAGATCTCCTTAACTGATTGAACTGATCAGCTTGCCCTATATAAAGGCCCTTAGACTTCAAGTCTGAGATAGAGAAATAGAGAGAGAAACCTCCCTATAAAGTTTGAGAAATTCAAAGAAAAAGAGCAAGCTCTCGAAAGAAGATTTCTACAAGGTAAAAAAATGATGGATGATGATGAACACAGAGATGAAATCATCTCATAATTAAAAAGAAAAAGAATCCACTTCTTTAAGGATCATAGATCTATAAGACCGAGGTCTTTCACAAAGAGATCAAAAGATCTCATCATAAAAGAAAAACATAATTCTTCTCACAGATCATAGATCTATAAGACAAATTGTCTTTCAGAGATCATCTCATCATAAAATGGGAGAATAATTTAATTCTCTTAGGATCAAAAATCTATAAAGGCAAAGCCTTTCACTAAAATAAAAGATTAAAAATATCTCCTACAAAATAAGAATTTTTGTTCTTAAAATCTTGAGACAAAGTCTCTTCTAAGGGAGAATTTATTTCCCAGATCATAAAATTGATCAGATGCGCTTTGCGCCCTTGAACTGCGCTTCTGCGCTTTTGGACTGGCTCTTAGCACCAAGTGCGCCACGTGTCAATCACGTATGCGCCACTTAACAAATAGCGCTTTGCGCTCTTGAAATAGCACACTGCGCTCATGGGCTGGAGCTTAGCGTTAAGCGCACCACGTGCTCCCCATGTGTGCGCCACTGAACAAATAGCGCTTGCGCTCATAAGATAGCACTCTGCGCTCATAAACTGGCGCAATGCGCCCATCGTCTGGCGCTCAGCGCCAAGCGCGACTCGTGTCCCTCAAGTATGCGCCACTTGGCAGAAGCGCATTGCGCTTTTTGATTGGCGTAAAGCGCCAAGCGCACTATGTGCTGTGCTGATAGAAAATAAATTGTTCTTTAATAAGCTCAGAGCCATGATGAATGCTCACCATTCAATAAAAGACAAAACATTCTCAGAATGCAAGTTAATACTCGGCATTATTAAAAGGGCCAAGCCCAAATAAAGGCTCCAAAGCCTAAAGTAAATGTTAAAACATTTTAACTTGATTGGACTTAGCCCAAAATTGGCCATAAGTCCTCAACTCATATCAATTGAGCCCATCTGCTCATAAGCATTTTAACAGATCCTAGTCCCAATTGGACTACAGGTCTCTCAACCCACATCGGTTTAAGGGTACATCTCTTTACTCCTCTGATATTTGTCGTTGTAATCCTTCAACGTCTTTAGAGAGGTGACGGGTCTCGACAACCATACATTTCATAGACTATGACGTCTTTAAACTGGACTGTAGGGTCCTTAAGCCCATGAAATATGATGTCCTTAATCTCAGACTGTGGGGTCCTTTAAAACCCATAGACTTTGACGTCGTTAAACTGGACTGTGGGGTCCTTAAGCCCATGGACTATGATGTCCTTAACCTCGGACTGTGGGGTCCTTAAGCCCATGGACTATGATGTCCTTAACCTCGGACTGTGGGGTCCTTTAAAACCCATGGACTAAGATGTCCTTAACTTCGGACTGTGGGGTCCTTAAGCCCATGGACTATGATGTCCTTAACCTTGGACCACCATGTCCTTAAACTGGTAATCGACCGTAATGTCCCTAAACTAAGCAATAGAGCCCGAATGCTCTTTTGTTGGATCTAAACGATCCCGTTAAGTTGATCTTAGTCTAAAAATTAGACTAACGTATCCTTAACAAACGTTTAAGTTGATCTTAGTTTCAAATGAAACTAACATATCCTTAAACCGAACCCCAAAACCCAAATCTAAGAAAATACAGATTTGGACTAATCCACGCCCTACGGGCGACAACATAAATTAGTCTCTGTATACAATCCAAGGGCAACCAAAAACAAAACAAACACCCACGACACGAAATGACCATCTGGAGAAGGAGAAAGTGGTTACCGCGATGTAGTAGCGTAATTAACTGCAGGGGCATACGCCTGCAGGGAAGAGCGTCTCCACAATCAAAAAACCCCTCAACGAGGGGGAATCTGACGAAGTCTGCTATATTGGCCGCATCTGTTTAAACCTTTGATACATGGTGCCATAAATCAACTTGGCATTTTTGGAGAGGTAGACGGATAGCACCAATTAGCATCTGCCCGAAATTCAGGCAAGACGGACCTCCGAGGTCGCGTCTCCGTGTTTCAACAAGGAACAGATTCTGGTACGCCCGGTGGGACCTTTTCCTCTTTCCACTCCACACTTCGTGTGTCGTGTTCGCGAACGAATCGCGGTTTGATATGGTTGCCCTTGGGTTCGAGGTACTAAGATTTGGTTTTGCTCCCGTGCAGAAAACATAACATCAATGGCCTCTAATTGCTCCAGCTGCAACTGCAACTCCCGTTCCGCCTCATCTGGAGGTGTAACCTATGGGCCCCAAGCGGCCTCCCTGTTCAAAATGCCGGTGGAGCAAGTTACTCAGGCCACTACTGGGCTGTTCTTTGGGACTATGCTCCCACCCATGAACTTTGATACCCCAATGCTGTCGCAAGAAGCCCCAAAGAAGTCGGTCTTTGATCGACTTACCACTGCCGCGGCCCCTCTCAACGGGTCGCCCAACTCCACTGCCTCAGTTTTCAATAGACTGGGCCAGAACGCCAATAAGCCCGCGATACCGGAAAGAGTTATCCCTAAGCGGATAGCCATTTCTGCTCATGAAGTCGTCAAGAAGGCTTCTCCTGCCAAAGGATCGGTCTTCACAAGACTGACTGTCCCGGCTCCCGCTCCAAGCGAAGTCTTCAAAGCTGCTTCCCCTGCCCAGAGGTCTGTCTTTCACAGATTGGATATTGCTTCTCAACTGACATCGGTCTTCAAGAGGTTGACAACGACAACTTCTGACCAACACAGGGGGCATGAGGAAGTCATCCCTATAGCTGAACCAACTCCATCCGCATGACATGCTTGCCGTCGTTACTGGCGCCGAGTAAAGAAGGCTGGGGGCAGCTCCCCTTCTGGACTGACTCCGTCGGCTCCAACGGTGGAAATCGATACTGCTGTTCCAACTGGGAACAGTTTCGAACCGCTTAGGAGGGTTCCCAAGAACTCTCCAACTGCCGTGCTAAAGAGATATCCTCCACCCGTGGAGAATGCTACGAAAAAGAAGCTGGAGCAGCCCCCTCAGCGGCTGTCCTCCAAAATTTACAAAGTCTGACTATAGGTCCAGGAATCGGTGATTGACCAGGACTACTCTCACTGACCAAAGAAGATTAAAGCTCGGCAAGAAAAGAGCCATCCTGTGGTACCACAGAAGATGTCATCCGTCTGGGTGCCCGCTGCAACGGCTCCCTCAACTTCAACCGCTCACAAGAAAAGGAGACCGGAGAAAGCCCCTGTGACCGCGGCGAACCGCAAGGACGCTGAATCTAAATGCCCGAAGTCTGGGGGCATGGTAACACATGCTGTTTATATGGCTTCCGGAAAAGAGGAAAGTTGTGCTTCTACAGGTCATCGACCGCTTACCCAATCGATAACAAAGGCTCAGGAGCAACAACAGCAAAAACTTCAGGAGATGCTAACTGCAATGGCCGCACTCACTGGGCTGAAAGACAATTCGGAGACCTCAGAACAACGTCAGGAACAAGAAACTGATGCTGATTTCCTCTGAAGAATGCTCGAGAGGAAAGAAAAAGAGGCCGCAGAACAGGCGGCCAACATAAAATGAATGGCTCTTTTGTTCCAGGACAAGGCCGGGATGATGTTACAGCCGGAACCTCCAGCTGAAGACCCCCCGATTATCATTGAAGACGACAGAGGGGAGACGTCGAACCCTCCTCAGGCTATTTCAGCAGCCAAAGTGGAAACCATCTCCAAGGCCGCTCTAGATGATTACATTGCTCAGCAAATACGAGCTCACCAGGCGAATGAAGCGGCTGGGCAGATTGTTAAGACCGGACGACCCTATCCAGGCTGGTATGACCAAATAAGGTACCCGCCGGGATATACGATCCTTAAATTCCATGTATATAAAGGGACGAGCAATCCCCATCAGCATGTCGCCCAATTCAGGGCTCTATGTGGCAATACCGGAGGTGACAATAAATTGCTACTTCGCCAGTTCATCGGCAGCTTGTCAGAGACAGCGTTCGAATGGTACTCTGAACTCCCGAACGACTCTGTCAAGACATTTGCGGAAATGGAGCTGTTGTTCACATAAAGATTCGCAAGCGCTAGCGAGCGTACTCCGATTACCGCACTAATCAACGCCAGGGTGAAGCCAGGCGAGACATGGGTTCAATACGCAAAACGATGGCGGAATCTGTGGTCAAAATATGAGCAGCGCATCGAAGAAGCGCCCGAAGTAGGCATGTTTGTGGGTACTCTTGACCCTCAAGCGAACATCTCCCAATTCATGATGTTTTTCAAGCCCACCACCTTCCAAGCCCTGATTGACAAACTAGCCCAAATGGATCAGATGGGTCATAGATCATCTCCTCTGAAGCTGGAATACCGAAATGAAAAAGGGAAAGGGAAAGCAACCTTCATCGCCCATACTCAACAACAGCCGAGCAACTTAAAGCTGGTTGTTCGCCAAAACAACGTGCGTCTACGCCCATCCCTCGAGGAGAGACTGGGACGTCCTTACTCGTTTCCTTGGGATAAAACGAGGAGACTGTTTCAGCTGGCAGTGCGCAACAGACTCATCAATCTGCCGAACCCAAAACGTCCGTTGCAGCCAGGCGATGTCAACAATCCTAATTACTGCCCTTACCACCAAGCATCAAGCCATCTAATCGAAGATTGCTTCGTCTTCAAAGGATGGATTGAGGACCAATACCAACAGGGCAAATTCGCGCTGTTTGAAAAATAGAAGATGAATCCGCCCCAATCACATGATCCGAAAAAGATGGACATGCCGGGGGCATCGTGCCTATTCACAGAGAAAGCCCCATGGACCGAAAAGTCTGTAAACTAGAAATTCGCCTCAAATACGGCAACGATGGACCGCAGTGTCCTAAAACTTGCAAAGGCCCGAAACGTCCTTAAACTAACGATGGACTACAATGTCCTAAAACTGGCTGATGACCGAAACGTCGTTAAACTTCTACCAACCCGCGCCGTCCCCAGGCTGGCGTGGTGTTAAAAAAACGGTATGTCCATAAGCAATATGGGCATGGATGAAAACCCGAAAGGGCTCCGTGAGTAAAAATAGCGGGACTACCGGCGCGTTTTATGAAAACCCGAAAAGGCGCAATCTCGTCAAAAGACACTTGCAAGGTCCTCTCGACCCTGTAAGGAGAAACCACCTGCGTGAGATCCTTACGACTCACAAGGGAGCAACACACTTAGGGATCCCCACGATTTTTAAGGAGAAATTACACTTACGAGTTCCTCACGACTCGTAAGGATAATTCCCCTTTGAGACCCTCACGGCTCATAGGATTCAAAAGCCTTAAGCTACAGGGATCTGAACCTGTTCTTAAGCCATCACAACCTCCAATTTTTCCCTACAAGCGGTTCAATGTTGACCCTTGTATACAATCCACGGGCTCGAATAAGCATTTCCCTAACAAAGTCCCACCAAAGACTGGGGATATGCTCATATGGCAAGAGACACTTGTAAGTCCTCTCGACTTATAAGGTGAAAACACTCTTGTAAGATCCTTACGACTTATAAGAGACCATACACTTAGGAATCCTCACGATTCTTAAGGAGAAAACACACCTACGAGATCCTCACGACTCATAGGAAGAAATACTTTTATGAGACCCTTACGGCTCATGAAGTCAAAAGCCTTAGTCGACAGGATCCTAACCCTGTTTACTAAGCCACCTTTGTTCGACGTCGACAAAGGCAAATGATAATTCGCACCTGGCAATATCCCAGTCATAGCGATGCTGATGCCGAAATCGGTGTCAAATCCCAAAACTCGCAGCGAAAAGCCAGCGAGCCACACATGCATACGAAATAGCCGAAATGATGGGGCAACTTGCAACAAAATCAGCAAGTAAAAGTGTATGCATACAAACTAGCCGAAATGATTGGGCAACTCGCAATAAAAAGCAGCGAGTAAACAAAAAAAATAGCCGAAATGATTGGGCACCGCGATAAATAGCCTAAATGATTGGGCAATCGTGACTTTCGCGATATAAAAAGCTGAAATGATAGAGCATCGCAGAATGAAAAATATATAAAATGAAACATTTTTCCCTACAGGTGAGATCACATCGATTCCGGTATACAATCCAGGGGCACAAACAAGGTGGGAAGCATACCTTCCCACCAGTGCCACCACCACAAGATCGATTTTGAGCCTGGTGGAGCCAAGGGTTGGTTTGGCTGATGGCCCCTCCTTAGTTTAGTTGGTTGAGCTTGAAAAAGATCCAAGTCTCGACGGCCACATCGAAAACCTAGAGACCAACTCGACATTCGTCTCGTTATAGTAGACGCAATGTCAGAAAGGCGGAGTGATGGCAAAATCCCAGCTCCATCCCAGCATTCGTCACGTTACAACAGACGCAATGTCAACAACGGCGTTCCTTCGCAGTCCAGCAGGACTCAGACGCGACAATCAAACAACGGAGCCACGGCAAAGTCCCTAGTTCCAAATCTCGATAGTTCGCCAACAACCTAGAGATCACCTTGATGTTTGTCTCGATACAGCAGATGCGATGTCACCCCAGCGTTCTTCCTCCAACAGGATTCGGACGCGCCAAAACAACGAAGCAAAGACAATATTCCTAGCTTTAGGTCTTGACGGCAACTCATATAAAACTTGAAAGACTATCGGAGATCATCCCACACCAGCGCAGAGTGGCCACCACCTCGACGTTCGTCTCGATATAGCAGACGAGATGTCATTACAGCGTCCTTCCTCCAACAGGATTCGGACACGCCAAAGCAAACAAAGCGAAGGACAAATTCCTAGCTTCAGGGTCTTGACGGCAACTCATATAAAACCTGAAAGACTATCGGAGATCATCCCACACCAGCGCGGAGTGGTCACCACCTCGATGTTCGTCTCGATACAGCAGACGAGATGTCACTACAGCGTCCTTCCTCCAACAGGATTCGGACACGCCAAAGAAAACGAAGCGAAGGCCAAATTCCTAGTTTCAGGGTCTTGACGACAACTCATATAAAACCTGAAAGACTATCGGAGATCATCCCACATCAGTGCGGAGTGGTCACCACCTCGACGTTCATCTCGATACAACAGACGAGATGTCATCACAGCGTTCTTCCTCCAACGGGATTCGGACACGCTAAAACAAACGAAGTGAAGTCCAAATTCCTAGCTTCAGGGTATTGACGACAACTCATATAAAACTTGAAAGACTATCGGAGATCATCCCATACCAGCGCGGAGTGGTCACCACCTCGACATTCGTCACGATACAGCAGACGAGATGTCACCACAGCATTCTTCCTCCAGCAAGATTTGGATGCGACAATCAAACAGCGGAGCCACGGCAAAATCTAGTTCCAAACCTCGACGGTTCACCAACAACCTAGAGACAACCGCGACATTCGTCTCGATACAACAGACGCAATGCCAGCAAACGAAGCAAAGGCCAAATTCCTAACTTCAGGGTCTTGACGGAAACTCATATAAAACCTGAAAGACTATCGGAGATCATCCCACACCAGCGCGGAGTTGTTATGACTCATCAGGGCTCCCTAAAATGACCTTAATCTCAAGTAAAAAGCGGTATGGCAAAATTCCTAACGCTTGCTCTTTCGACGGTCAAACTGCCTAGGAAGATTGCTTGAAGACGTCTTGTCCAGCCCCCGAAGCGATCATAGACACGACAGTCGCAAGGCTACTTGAACAGCAAGATTGCCTATCGAGGGATACATTAGCCAACGTGACGGTACGACAGGCAAAACCCTAGTACCACAGATCCTAACAGACCTCTGTCGTAAAGAGTAGAGGTTAACTGTGACGTTAGGACATTCTTGCGAGAACTTCTCGATTCGTCTCGACTCGTAGGGAAAAGCTTTAGGCAATGGGGATTAAAAAACCTATTTCCTAAGCACTGGGGCCCTGCAAGTCGGTCCAAGATGGACTCTTGCATACTATTCACGGGTCAAACTCTCCGAAATCAAACATCGACGAAGAGGGAAACAACCACTTACGAGTACTCTCGACTTGTAGGCGGGAAAATTCTCTTGTGAGATCCTTACGACTCTCAGGAGAAAACGCACTTAGGAGTCCTCACGACTCCTAAGGAGAAAAGACACCTACGAGATCCTCACGACGCTCATAAAATTGGAAAGTCTTAGGCAACAGATCCTAACCCTGTTTCCTAAGCCATCGTTACCCTGCAAAGAGTCTAAGATGGACCATCACTTACTATCTACAGGCCACATTTGCTGAAATCACATGGCAATGACAAAACGAAGAGAAGAAAGCAGTAATAGAACAAAAAAATATATGTATCTTTTATTCATGAATTCAATAGAGTACAAGTTGAATCGTATGAAAGGATAAAAAATAGATACATGTTATTCAAAGATTACAAGCAAAACAGCTACTGAGAAAAAGCGTTTTCAACAAGACCGCAAGCTGCTCTCGCACTCCTTTCAGTGCCTTCTCTTGATCAGCCGTCGCGGCCAGCTCCGCTTCAACCCGAGCCCGTTGCTGCAAATATGATGAAAGTTTCTCATCGATGACCCACTGAGCTGCCCCATGACTCTGCGCATCTCGCTCGATAAGGTCAAGCTGCTGCCACAGTGTCAGCCCATCAGAGATATATCGTAGAAGGCCCTCAAAGATAGCTTTCAGCTGTGTAGCGTTTGCATCAACTTGAGCATTCAATCGGGCAGATTCACTTGAAGTCTCTTCACACTCTTTATACTTTAAAGCCGCTTCTTGTTCAAGACGGTAGAAGTAGGGAGTGCTCTGCTCGACCCATGCAGCCCATTGAGAGTTCACAGCCAGGACCTCGGGAGCAGGACGTCCGACCTCGAGTTCATGCAGACAAGCCTCGATTCTCCTGCAGTGATTAACACAAGAATCAACGACGCCCTCACTATGAAAGTTCACGAGCGTCTCCAGCATAGGATTAACCTCGGCAGCAAAATCTGCAGCAAGGGCAGGGGTCTCCGCATCAAGCTCCTCGATGTAATCGCTCAACATGCGCAGACTATTCACAACACCTTTTGAAGAGGGACGTCGAGAAAAGGGGACTGCTGGCATTATGACTCGAGACTCGAACGGAGATGAAGTCGATGTCCCTGCTGCAAAATAAATCATAGTCAAATAACGGTTCAAGAAATGGAGAAGCTACATGAACAATGGAGTTTACTATACCGGCTGCGGCAGGTGGCAAGGCCGGGAGTACCGGTAGTGCAACTGTTCTTTCGTCCCCTCCTTCAATCTGTAGTGCTGCAGTCAAAGAGAAGAAGAGTTAACAATGACTTGGCTGCCCGTAAAAGAAAAGAAAAGACATTAGCTAAAGGGTGTACTCACCAGCGGCACTAGATGAGGCAATCTCCGACTGGAAGGAGAAATGTGGATGCAGCACCTGATACAGGTGATCAAAAAGGACTCCTGCAAGGATGTAGTAATGCGATGTCAGTACATAAAGTATATTGCCTACAATGAAACCGATCGGTTACAAGTTCGTACCTTCCAGCATTTGGGAGGACACGATAGAAGGCAAAGGGGAGGCCGTCGTCAAAGCAGCAACCGGTGATGCTGCCTCGGGTGACACGACCTCAACGCTCACCACACCTGCATCAGAAACAAGAAAAATACTATTAGAAGAGATTGAAAGGGATTACAAAATGAAAATAAAAGCGATGACCCAAAATCTACCTGGTGAGTCGCCAGTTGAAACCGCGACGAGGGCGTCACTGGGTTCAACGACTGCTTCACCCTCCCCCATCGGAATAGTTTCGCCGCCCGTAGCTTCATCCCCCGACTCCACAAGAATCATCGTGACACTCGCAGTGCCCGGCAATGGCAAGGAACCTCAGGGTGAGAGAGTGGCAATTGGGGCAGTTCCAGACTCCTGAGAAAGAGTGGCTACCTCAGGCTCGGTGGTTGCCGCCATTTCACCCACCACTTCATCATCAAGGTTCGGCCCTGCAGGATAGAATATATGAGAATCTGAAAATTAAAACTTTGACAAAAGAACTCAATGTTACGTTACCTTGGGTCGGTCTTTCAACTGCTTCCCGGGCCGCACGTGCTGCCTGTCTATGAGCGGTAGACAGGGCGGCCGATGCACCCTCTGAAGGAGTAGGGGCAGGGGTAGCAGCGCTCGAGCTTGCACCCGCGGCCAAGGCGGCGTTACGCTCCCTTGCTGCTCGCATTCTGCGCTTCCTTTTCGCCCGGGCCGTGAGAGCCGATTGTTCATATCAGATTTTTGCATTTTTATACTGCCCAATTTTTATCATATTGCTTATCGGTAGGTACTCTTGAGCCGTGTTTGCTAGTCAATTGCAGGATACAGGTTCTCGGCTCTAAACGATGAAATTCATGGAAAAACACGACAAAATCCGGGTTCCTGCCAACCACAGATAAAATACGGGTCTCCGCTCTCTATCCGTATGTTGCCACACACCAGTTTAAGAGATAAAATGACAAATCGATTGTCACCTTCATGCACAAAGCACAATGGCAACACAAAGACCAAAAAATCTATGCGGAGCTCAAGAAAATCATGACAAAAGATCCATATCAAATCACCTTTTGATCTACTAGAATTCTGGAAGAGATGTGAAAAGATTATCAGAAAATACATATGCCAAACTACAGACAAAAAAGGACCAGGGAAGCACAAAAAACCGGAGGGCCCAACTCCCCTATACGGCCGCGGAACCGCGGCCAATAGGGGGTCTAGGCCGCGGTTCCGCGGCAGTTTAGGCTTGTCAGCTGAAGATTTTTTAGGGGCCGTTTGGTCTTTTCATGATGGTTCAGAATGTTGCCCTAGGTTTTCATTTTCCAGCCTATAAATAGCCCAGAACCTTGTGAAGCCAAGGGTTCTTAATCTTGTATTTACGATTTAGAATACATGTGTTGTTCTTCTTCCACCTCTCATCTCTTCTCTATTAAAAACTTATAGTGAGCTTTTGTGAGTGGAGAATGAATAAAAGGAGTTCTTTGTTATCATGCTTGTCTTGTTCTTTTTATAATTGCTTGTAATTTACATTTGCTAATTTAGTTGTTGTTATTTAGTTGTTGTTTCTTTCTTTTCTCTTTTCCTTTATCCTTAAACAACCATGATGCTTACGCTTGATCTTTGCCAAGGTGAGGTCGCAAATAGCTAGTTGTTATCTTCGAATCTCTTTCTTTCTATCTTCCTCCTTTGTTTTATTTTTCGTTCTTCTTGTAATGGGTGAGTAATTTCCATACTTGTTAGGGTAGGATAAGGGAAGTTTGAGAGAAGGAAATCTCTCTCACTCTTTCCTTGCTCAACATCTTAAATCGACTCCCGTTAATTGAACCACAATCCGCTCCCTACGGCACCCTATCCTACATGATAGCGGTGATTCCGTAGTGAGACCGGTTGTGGTTGAATTAACCGGAGGTTATGGCTAAGAGCCAAGAACGGACGGACAAGCACCAAAAGGAAGAACTTAAGCGTTGGAAAGTCTAGCTTATACTCGCAAGTTCCTTCCTAGTCGTGCTAATCCCCGTTGTTGCCGATTACCGTAACACCGATATTAAGAGTGGCAACGAAAGAAGTGAGCGACTCCTAACTCAAACTAACCTAATCCTAACCCTAAAAAGCTCTCTTTACATATTATTTTAACACTTTGTTAATCACAAACAAATCTGGACTCTCGGACTTAACTCGTTAAGACACATAGAAAAAGATTCCCATCTCCCTGCGGATGACCCGTACTCAACCGGCTAGCTACAAGCGAAACCGTTTTGCTTGCGGTAATTAACTAAACTTGAACACGCAGAAACCCTAACAATCAAATGACACCGTTGCCGGGGAGACGGTAGTTTATTTCTTTGTGTAATTTCGGGTTAACTTGTGAATATAAATCTAACCGAAAAACAAAACAAAAAAAATATACATTGTAAAAAAAACCATCTTGTTATTTTTGATTAGTTTTTGTGCAAGTGTGCAGGAACAAAAGACGGTCGAGTTCAGTGCCAAAGACGTGGGAAGTTAGACCCACATCTCGCGGCTACACCGCGATGGATCAAGACGAAGCCAACGGTCTACTATAAAATTCTGGAGCAGATCCAGTGAGCAAATCACAATTCGGGAGCTCTAAACAGGAAGAGGACACCCAACAGAGCACAGCCCAGAAAACTGAAGGCCCAAGCCCACCATATTGCTGCGGAACCGCGGCATAAGCTAGCTTAGGCCGCGGAACCGCGGCCAGTTAGTGTCTTCAGGGTGCTAAAATTTCTGTAAGTCCTCCTTTTCTCCTCCCCACTCCTCTGGACTCCACTAAATTGTGTTTTTTGCAGCATTCTTTGCGCAAATTCTCTTCCCCCTTCCAATAAATTGTTCTTGTGCAGGATTCTTTGCGCCGCGCTAAAAAATAAAAATTGATTGCAGTTGATTTGTTACTGCTTTGCATTTATTAATACGGACTTAAGGGGCTTGAAACCAATTCAGATTGGGTGGGGATTTCATCACCCTTCTCAGGACCCCAGAAATCACAAAAAGCATATGCATTGACTATTGTTAATTAAAAAATACTAGACTCAGCCCTAAGGACTTCGCGCTCAATAGGACAGAGGACTAGTTACAGGCATCGGCCGTTTATCCTATCCTGACTTTACGGTGTCTAGGCAAGTGTGTCGAAGGCAAGTGGTTACTTAATTAGGACCACTACTTACGTAGTGGGGAGCCTCCCACTTACCTGGCACTTACCTGGCCGCAATTGGCGGAGAAGAGGCGGTTTGAGGTCCTGTTTCTAGCCCTTTGGAACAGTTAGGAGCTGTCTAGCTGACTTAGGTGACCTTAGATCTAGGTGTGATTGTGCATATCTTGTTTGTGATTGCTTGAAGCCGTAAGTCCGTACATATTTCCGTAAAGCTCTTTCTAAAAAAAAAGGGAAAAAAGTCAAAAACTTTTATAAAAACTTGCCCTTTGTCGCCAAAATCCCATTTTTCACCCACCACCCATCGTATTTCTCCATTGACGTTTTCTTACCCTCACCTTCTCCGCTTTGACTATACTAAACTCGTTTAGTGTATGTCCGCTTGGACTCGGGACACTAGCGCCCGTCTAGTCCGCGTTACGTTAGTCGCTACCGACTACGCGATCGACTCAGACGTCGAAACTCCGTCCACGCCTCTTTCACCTTTACCTTTGCCGGCCAACTCCGACGTTGACCGGAATTCTGTTCATACATCTTCACCTTCGCCATCACCAACCTCTTCTTCCGCGATGTCAGGATTTAATCCAAACATCTCTTTGACTCCCCCGGGATTGACTCCACCTCCTATGGAGGCAAATAACCCACCACCACCGCCTGTTGTAGCGCCGCAGCGAATCGCGCTCCAGGATCGTTTCTATCCCACCCGTTCTGCACTTCCCACTTATCTTTCCCTCCCACCGGCAAATGGGGATAATTTTGAAATTAAGCCCCACTTCATTAACATGCTTCCAAAATTTCATGGGCTTGAATCTGAAGATGCCTATATCTTCATCAACAAATTTCAAAATGTTTGTGCCATGATGAAAACCACCCAGCTGTCGGACGATGCTATACGGCTACGGGTCATTCCGTTCACTTTATGCGATCTTGCTGAAAAATGGCTGTATAGCACCGCTTCCCACTCCATAACCAGTTGGGACGAGTTTGTAAAAGCGTTTCTCAAGAAATTTTATCCGAATCATAAAACCGCAAGGATCCGTAACGAAATCAACCAATTCTTTTAGCTTCCTTCTGAACCCTTCTGGAAGTGCTTTGACCGGTATAAAGACCTTCTTTTTCAGTGTCCTCACCATGGTATCGAGAAATGACAACTTTGCCAAACCTTATACGAGGGCCTGAACCCAGCAACGAAGCAGTTGTTGGAAACCATTTGTCAGGGCCACTTCCTATCGAAATCTGACGAGGAAGCGTGGCAATTCTTCGACGACCTTGCAGAACAAACGCTACAATGGGAGAGCACCAGACCGACTTCTTCTTCTTCTACCTCCATTTCTACCGGTCAGTCTAGGGTAGGAATTCACCAACTCGATGTCTCTATTGCGATGAAAGCTGAAATGGCTGCAATAACGAGAAAACTTGAAGCAATAGAGAGTAAATTTTCTTCTCCTGCTCCGGCCCCTGTTCTTCCCCTTCGTACCATTTGTGCTTGTTGTTCCGATCCTTCTTACTTAACCGAAGAGTGTCCTTACAATCCACCATCGCAAGGACAGGATCAGGTTAATGCTGCATTTCAGCAAAGACCGAGGAATGATCCATACTCTTCCACCTACAATCCCGGTTGGAGGAACCACCCCAATTTCGCCTGGAATCAAAATCAGCAACAATTCCAAGGCAACAATTTCCAAAGGCCTCCTCCGCCGCAACAACAAGCACAACAACAAACTCAACATCAGTTTCAGCAGCCCTTCCAACCCCAACCTTTTCAAAATCAGATGAACAACTTTGCACCCAACAATTCTTTTCCCCAAAACAACTTTGTTCCGTCAAACAACGATAAGGTTTCCTCGCTCGAACGAAGTCTGGAGGCATTCGTTAAACAATCAACTCAGTCCACCGCCAACATCCAGTCTTCCATTCAGTCCTTAGTGCAACACACTGCCGCTCACGGGCAAAGCATCAAGAACATCGAGGCCCAGATTGCACAGCTGAATGCAGCCTTAAGCGAGCGAGAGAAGGGGAAGCTCCCGTCCCAGCTACTCCCAAATCCCGGTCACCCACATAATGTACATGTTGCTCTTGAACAACAGAACCATAATGTGAGTGCCGTGACCACATTGAGATCGGGAAGGATGCTGCAAAACAACATTGGCACACGGATCAACGATGACACCCCGGCCGCTTCTTCTTCTTCTCCTTTCTCGTCTTCTGAGCCTATTCTTCATTCTTCAAAAGGCTCTTCTTCTTCTTCTTCTGCTCTGAACGGACCCACTTCTCACTCCACGAAAACACCAGATCTGGGATCCGTTCCAACTCCATAATCTCCTCCACAAGCATTGGACTCAACCACTTTTAAAAACGTTCCATTTCTAAACCGGTTGAGGTCCAATAAACAAAGTCCACAAATGGAGAAGATTCTGGAGTTATTTAAGCAGGTTAACATTAACATTCCTCTTTTAGATGCTGTCCAACAAGTCCCGTCCTATGCAAAAATCTTCAAGGACTTGTGCACAAAAAAGAGAAAGTCTCAGGTACCCAAGAAAGTTTTCTTGGCTAGTGCTGTGAGTGATTCTCTTACCCAATCTTTACCACAAAAACGGAAGGACCCTGGCTGTCCTACGATTTCTATTACCATTGGGGATAAGAACATCAACCGCGCACTATTAGATCTTGGTGCCAGTGTTAACCTGCTTCCGTACTCAGTATACGAGCAATTAGGCGTAGGAGAGCTGAAACCCACACACTGTACTCTCTAAATGGCCGACCGATCGATCGCCCATCCTAGGGGTGAGCTAGAGGATGTGTTAATCAAAGTCGGAGACTTCATATTCCCCGTTGACTTCATTGTATTAGACACACAGCCTGTAGCTAACCCCCGGAATCAAATTCCGGTGATACTCGGTCGCCCATTCCTTGCAACCTCAAATGCTGTGATCAATTGTCGCAATGGTTCGATGAACCTATCTTTTGGAAATATGACAATTGAACTCAACATTTTTAGGTTGGGGAATAAGCCCTCCGAACCTAATGCTAATATACTCGACGTTTGCTCAATCCAGGAGATCACCCCAGAAGAGTGTGAATTCGAGGAGTTTCTGTTCGATCACGATAACCTTCACGCCACTAGTGCGTTCCTCTTCGAACCTGCTGCTGTTTCTGCGCCCAACAATGACTATGAGTGTTTCACTTTCTCGAACGATCTTAGCCACTCACCACTCGAGTTTGAATCCTTCGAATTTCCGGATGAGTTACATGAACCATCCAACTCGGTCGCTTACACTCGTTTTGAACCTTTGCTGGAGTCCTTTGAGTTCGAGACCTCTTCACCAATCTTGCCTTCCATCGTTTCATCTCCAACGCTCGAACTCAAGCCTTTGCCGTCTCACCTTAAGTACGCTTACTTGGGTGAGAACGAGACCCTCCCGGTTATCATCTCGGCTTCTCTAGCTCCCGAGCAAGAGAAAACCCTTCTTGCGGTCTTGCACAGCAATAGGCAAGCTTTTGGCTGGTCCATGGCGGACATCAAGGGGATTAGTCCCCTGATCGTTGAACATCACATTCATCTGATGGATGATGCCAAACCAGTCAGGGATCCACAAAGACGACTCAACCTAATCATGAAGGAGGCTGTGAAGAAGGAGATCGTAAAATGTCTGGATATCGGTATCATTTACCCTATCTCTGATAGCCAGTGGATTAGCCCCATTCACGTTGTCCCCAAGAAATCAGGCATAACGGTCATCACTAACGAGGCAAATGAGTTAATCCCTACTCGCACCCAAACTGGGTGGCGAGTCTGCATCGATTACAGAAAACTTAATGCCGCAACACGGAAAGACCACTTTCCGCTACCTTTCATTGACCAAATGCTTGAACGATTGGCCGGACACGAGTACTACTGCTTTCTTGATGGCTACTCCGGCTATAATCAAATTCCCATCGCCGAAAAAGACCAGGACAAGACCACATTCACTTGTCCTTTCGGCACGTTTGCATATCGTCGCATGCCCTTTGGGTTATGCAATGCGCCCGCTACCTTCCAGCGGTGTATGATGGGAATCTTTTCAGACATGGTGGAAAAATTTCTGGAGATCTTCATGGACGATTTCTCCATCTTCGGCGATTCCTTCAACGAGTGTTTGCTGCATCTTGACACTGTCCTTACCCGATGTAAGGACAAGAATCTCACTTTGAATTGGGAGAAGTGCCACTTCATGGTGCGCGAAGGTATTGTCTTAGGACATATCATTTCGCAAAATGGCATAGAGGTTGACAAAGCAAAGATTGAGGTCATTTCCAATCTCCCTCCTCCCAGATGCGTCAGAGACATCCGAGCCTTCCTTGGCCATGCCGGTTTCTATAGATGGTTCATCAAGGACTTTAGCAAGATTGCTAGGCCCTTGACTCTTCTACTGGCCAAGGACACGCCATTCGACTTCAACTCGAGCTGTGTGACTGTGTTCGAGTCATTAAAAAGCTCACTCACTTCTGCTCCCGTTCTTTCTTCACCTGACTGGACGCACCCATTTGAGATCATGTGCGATGCATCCGACTTTGCCATTGGTGCTGTCCTTGGATAACACATCAAAAAAATGCCGCACGTGATCTATTATGCTAGCCGAACCCTGAACGACGCCCAACTTAATTATACAACAACTGAGAAGGAATTCTTAGCTGTTGTATTGCTTTAGAAAAGTTCAGGCCCTACCTCATCGGCTCTCCAGTCATTGTCTACACAGACCATTCTGCTCTGCGCCATCTTTTTGCGAAGAAAGATGCAAAATCTCGGCTAATACGTTGGATCCTCTTGCTTCAAGAGTTTGACCTTGTCATTAAGGACAAAAGCGGATGTGAAAACGTAGTCGCCGACCATCTCTCACGACTTCCTTCTTCGCCGTCGCTTCACATTCCGATCAACGACGTCTTCCCGGATGAACAGCTCTTGACAGTATCTTGTGAACCCTGGTTCGCAGATATTGTGAACTATTTGTCCATAGGGTTACTACCGACTGAATGGTCAAGTCAGGACAGACTTCGATTCTTATCCCAAGTAAAACACTTTTACTGGGACGAACCCTATCTGTAAAAGTACTGTCCCGACCAGATTATTCGTCGGTGTGTCCCCGACGATGAATTCAAGAGTGTGCTGTCATTTTGCCACGATCAAGCATGTGGCGGGCATTTTGGCCCCAGAAAGACAGCTGAGAAGATCTTGCAATGTGGTTTCTACTGGACACAACTCTTCAAAGACGCTCATGACTATTGCAAGACTTGCTCCCGGTGCCAACACTTGGGCCGGATATCCTGGAGGAACAAGATGCCGCTCCAACCAATCTTGGTTGTGGAGA
This sequence comes from Agapanthus africanus, assembly GCA_030015575.1. Lineage (NCBI taxonomy): Eukaryota > Viridiplantae > Streptophyta > Magnoliopsida > Asparagales > Amaryllidaceae > Agapanthus > Agapanthus africanus. The sequence continues at coordinate 951,404,026 of CM057337.1, forward strand.
TTTTTGACGTTTGGGGGATAGATTTCATGGGGCCGTTTCCCAGCTCTTTCGGGAACTTGTACATCCTTCTCGCTGTTGATTACGTCTCTAAGTGGGTCGAGGCTGTGCCCAGCCGGACTAACGACAACAAGGTTGTTGTTATGTTTCTTAAAGAAAACATTTTCTCCCGTTTTGGGCACCCCCGAGCGATCATTAGCGACAATGGAACTCATTTCTGCAATAAGACTTTCGAGGCCTTGATGCGGAAATATTCCATTAATCATAAGCTATCCACGCCCTACCACCCCCAAACCTGTGGGCAGGCCGAAGTTTCAAATCGGCAAATCAAGCAGATACTGGAGAAGACGGTTTCCAAGAACCGAAAAGATTGGTCGCTGAAACTCACTGATGCCCTTTGGGCATTTCGAACCGCTTATAAGATCGATCTTGGCATGTCTCCCTATCAGCTTGTGTACGGAAAGGCTTGCCACCTCCCTGTCGAAATAGAGCATCGTGCATTTTGGGCGATAAAGGAGCTGAATCTGTCTCTCGAAGATGCGGGCAGCCATCGGAAGCTGCAGTTGAACGAATTAAGCGAGCTTAGGGATGAGGCTTACGATAACGCGATTGTCGTTAAGAACAGAACGAAGGTGTTTCACGATAAACACTTTTTGCGCAAAACCTTCGTACCTGGTCAGCAGGTACTGCTTTACGACACTCGGCTACACTTCCATCCAGGAAAGCTCAGATCTCGCTGGAAAGGGCCGTATTTTGTGCGGAATGTGTATCCGCATGGCGCTGTGGATTTGGAGAATCCAAAGGACGGTTCATTTTTCAAAGTAAATGGACACCGACTTAAACCGTACCTTAGCGCCGAACCAACAGAGGAGCTCCTGTTCTTACAGGAGCCGGTTTACCCTGCATAATCTTCCTCTGCCTACCACCTAACTTCGGTTATCCAGCCAAGAACAGTGGACACTGTTCCAAATAAGTTTGGGGGTATGTATATACCATTTTGTACATATTTGTGGATATTCTTTTCCTTTTTTGCTCTTTTTTCTTTTCTTTAAAAACATTAAAAAAAAATTTGTATATCTAACCGACAATTTTGACCCTTCAAATGATATCTCCATGCAATGACAGTGAGGACACTGTCCGGTTTAAGTTTGGGGGTACGCTCGGTACGCATTTCTTACCTTCGCATTCATATGTATATTTTGCATCTGCATATTAAATTCCATAAAATCCATAAAAATCAGAAAATTTTCTAAAAACATATAAACTTTTTTGTCAAGCTAGCTAGTGGGAGGACTCTGATTCAACATTTCGACGGTTTTGTTTGATGAGATAAGAATAACTAAATCTTATTTTTAGATTTTGAAAACCTGAAAGATAACTCTCCTTTAAAGTTAACTATAGCTGATATACGTCTTTACATCACACTACACGTGTTGTGAGTTTTGGAAATTAGATGACAAGTCTTTTATGTCTAAAAACTTTTAAATGGATAAATGATTTTCTAAGGATCAAATAGGTTTGTTCTGAAATAAGTAATATCAAGAATAGTTTATGAAGTGAAGTGAATATGAAGGAATGTTATTGATGCCTTAATTGGAACTAAGTCTGAAAAATAACCCATCTGGAACTTGATTGGAATGATTACACACCGAACCCACTAAACACGTTTTTTATCCAAAAAATAATTGAACTACCGGTTATGTCTCCGTTCGTATTGAATCATCATGATTTTCACGCCAAACTGTCTTTTGTTTTTGGACCTAGGTAACTTGAGTAATTAAGTCCGCTGGGGTGTTTCTACACCTAATGCCCTAAAGCCAACTGGTTTGGGTGCATTGGCCCAAAGCTCGCTAAGAAGCCTAGAAAGTCCAGATTAAAACAAAGTCAAGCAAGTGTTCTCTCCGAATTAAAATTCCTAACGGTTCTTTGTGTGAGAATAATCTTGATAAAAGACAGGCTTTTATAAAAATTTTAGCAGAGATATGAAGGTTTTATTCTATGATAAAGACTATTGCACGTTCACAGAGGTGTGTATGAAATGAAAACAAGAAAAAGGTGGAGTGAAAAATAAGACCTAATTTCCTGTTAAGGAAGATAGAAATTCTGAAGTTGAAACCTTACTGGAAAACGAAACTTGAAAAATGCTTAACTCTTTATAAAACTTATGTGATCCTTTTGAAAATTTTTATCTGGGGTTTATTATGTGACATAATGATTTTAATCGATCCTTCTGGAAACTTAACGACACTATTTGCACTGCACGTAAAGACATATAAAATCTGTAGTTAAATATGAAGCGAGGTGTGAAAAATAAGGGTTCGATAGTCTAGACTTAGGATAATATAATTGTTATTTTATGAAACAAAACCTTAGGGTTTGAATCATAGTTATTTTTCAAAACTAGCTTGACCGGATTTTGTGGGTAGTATCTGCTGAAAACCCTCAGGAGACAACACTCCTCCTACTGGGGACACCTAGAGGTTTAACGGCTTGTTGCACATGCTCAGTGCAATCGCGTTCCCTGCGAAAGTGAGGTTAGGAAATTTTTTGTGAATAAATTGGCTTTGCTCGGGACGAGCAAATGATAAGTTTGGGGGTATTTGTTCATATCAGATTTTTGCATTTTTATACCGCCCAATTTTTATCATATTGCTTATTGGTAGGTACTCTTGAGCCGTGTTTGCTAGTCAATTGCAGGATACAGGTTCTCAGCTCTAAACAATGAAATTCATGGAAAAGCACGACAAAATCCGGGTTCCTGCCAACCACAGATAAAACACGGGTTTCCGCTCTCTATCCGTATGTTGCCACACACCAGTTTAAGAGACAAAATGACAAATCGATTGTCACCTTCATGCACAAAGCACAATGGCAACACAAAGACCAAGAAATCTATACGGAGCTCAAGAAAATCATGACAAAAGATCCATATCCAATCACCTTTTGATCTACTAGAATTCTGGAAGAGATGTGAAAAGATTATCAGAAAAGACATATGCCAAACTACAGACAAAAAAGGACCAGGGAAGCACAAAAAACCGGAGGGCCCAACTCCCCTATACGGCCGCGGAACCGCGGCCAATAGGGGGTCTAGGCCGCGGTTCCGCGGCAGTTTAGGCTTGTCAGCTGAAGATTTTTTAGGGGCCGTTTGGTCTTTTCATGATGGTTCAGAATGTTGCCCTAGGTTTTCATTTTCCAGCCTATAAATAGCCCAGAACCTTGTGAAGCCAAGGGTGCTTAATCTTGTATTTAGGATTTAGAATACATGTGTTGTTCTTCTTCCTCCTCTCATCTCTTCTCCATTAAAAACTTATAGTGAGCTTTTGTGAGTGGAGAATGAATAAAAGGAGTTCTTTGTTATCATGCTTGTCTTGTTCTTTTTATAATTGCTTGTAATTTACATTTGCTAATTTAGTTGTTGTTATTTATTGTTGTTTCTTTCTTTTCTCTTTTCCTTTATCCTTAAACAACCATGATGCTTACGCTTGATCCTTGCCAAGGTGAGGTCGCAAATAGCTAGTTGTTATCTTCTAATCTCTTTCTTTCTATCTTCCTCCTTTGTTTTATTTTTCGTTCTTCTTGTAATGGGTGAGTAATTTCCATACTTGTTAGGGTAGGATAAGGGAAGTTTGAGAGAAGGAAATCTCTCTCACTCTTTTCTTGCCCAACATCTTAAATCGACTCCCGTTAATTGAACCACAATCCGCTCCCTACGGCACCCTATCCTACATGATAGCGGTGATTCCGTAGTGAGACCGGTTATGGTTGAATTAACCGGAGGTTATGGCTAAGAGCCAAGAATGGACGGACAAGCACCAAAAGGAAGAACTTAAGCGTTGAAAAGCCTAGCTTATACTCGCAAGTTCCTTCCTAGTCGTGCTAATCCCCGTTGTTGCCGATTACCGTAACACCGATATTAAGAGTGGCAACGAAAGAAGTGAGCGACTCCTAACTCAAACTAACCTAATTCTAACCCTAACAAGCTCTCTTTACATATCATTTTAACACTTTGTTAATCACAAACAAATCTGGACTCTCGGACTTAACTCGTTAAGACACATAGAAAAAGATTCCCATCTCCCCGCGGACGACCCGTACTCAACCGGCTAGCTACAAGCGAAACCGTTTTGATTGCGGTAATTAACTAAACTTGAACACGCAGAAACCCTAACAATCACTGATCTTCTCAAGACCTCCGTCAAGGGGACGCCATCGTCCGCGCCAAGGGTTACTTCTGGAGCCGTTATGGCATCCGTCATCGGTCGCTTAAGTAAATCCTCTTTTGGCAGTGCTGAGGAGGCCGTGACTTCGATAACCGGCCCTGGAAGCATCTCCGCATCATCCTGCAGGATTGGCATTGTTGTCCCTGCGATAAGATAAAAAAAGGGGGTCAGATTGTCCATAAGAAAGGCGAATGAAAGCGCAATGGGCCGAAATATACCAACGCCCAGCGAAGCGCGAATCCTCTCCTCCTCCTCAAAAGCCTTGAGGGAAGCCACGAGAGCCTGTTCAGTGGAAATGCCTGTTAGAGAAAGAGTGTCAGTCAAAACATGATAATAAAAACATAGAAGCAAAAAGGTACAATTGAATCTTACTTAATGGCGCGAGGGCGGCCAGTCCCGCTTTGTGGCTTGCTGATCGCTCAGAAGCTGCAATGGCAGCCGCCAGATCAGTATCGTCCGGCGCTATGAATAGAACCTCGTTGGTCCCATATTCGCCCAAGCCCTCACTATAAGGAGCATGAGGCTCCTGACCAAATACAACGTCGGCAGAGAGGATCGACTTCTTCTTCCTCTTCTGCAAGAGAGCTTCGGTCGTAGCTAGCACAAGCTTACGCTTGGTGGGCAACTTGGGACGATGAATCCTGATATCCGAACCCACGCCAGACTTGGGGGAAGCTACAGTCACCGTTTCTATGGGAGCACGGGGTATCGATAGCTCGGTCCTGTCATGCGGGACTTCGACCGCGGCAGCTTCTCTTAAGGGAGGACAGACAATGGTCCATCGCTTCAGAGGGACGTTTGGATTACCAGCAGGGGGTGCACCCTTGCGATCGAGCAACAATTTCTTTTCCTCCCTGATGACGGCACCCATTGCGTGTTGATACCACGCCATGTATAAGTTTAGGCTCTAGAAACACAACTTGGTTCACTAATGAAGAAATTGGACCCTGTGTTTAGGTGCATGAAGTGGTGCAAAGCGCTCCAGATTCCCTTCTCGGTATAAACTGGTTCTGCCAGGAATGTCTTGAGCGGGACGTCCTGATTATAACTTGATTGCTGGGCAAAATGGTGGGGATTATATCTCATGAACAGAGCCGAATCGTTCTGCCTGAACACCAAATACCCCGGCCTGATGGAGTATAGATGGAGAATTTCCCATGCTTTCAGGATAGAAGCTCCATCCTTAAAAGTGTCCCGCAACGGCTGCATTGTCTTAGCGGACTCCTTATCGATGGTCATAACCTTATCAACAAAGGTCATGCCGTCCCTGACGGTACGTGGGCAAATGATTACACCTCGAGCCTCTCGCTGACTTGGCTCCACAACGGAAGTGTTGACCAGCCGCATGATCCGTGGAAAATTACAAGTTTCATAGAAATGAGGCCGCTTGTGCATTCCGAAGGCACCGAGACATGCAATTGAACCCATAAGGTAAAAAATGCATCGGGAAGTTCACGGGCTGCACCCCCGGCTGAGTGGTATCGGCAGCCGAACTAAGGCCGTGATACAAATGAGCCAGCCCGGCAATACCAACAGAAACTTGTCTCCCTTCAACCATCCGATGAGCTGGATAGAAGACTGACGGCCTCATGTAACGAGGGTGCATGGGAAGCGTGAACCAGCTTAACTACAAACCAAGGAACCCTAAAAAGAACGCTTCCTCATCGATGCCCGGAGCTGCAATTTCTGAAAAAGGGACGATCGCGAAGTTTGGAAGAAAGAATCCCTTTTGATCAGCTTCCAATATCGGCCGGCGATCCAAGACAAAGCCGAAGGGATCATCGAGTTTGGCAAAATTTTCACCTTTTCGTGATAAAACTTCTGGGTGAAGAAAACGGGCGATGAAATCCGCAAAGCTAACCCTATGGCTTCCAGATTCAAGAAATATGCCTTCGTAAATGTTTAGCACCTTGATCAAGCTAGGGAATCGGTGCTGAATGGCATTCTCGGGGTTTAAACCCGTCATCACCAGTCGGGTAGTGAAAACATATTCATCAGGGGGCAAGATCTCCTCATTATGCTCCCCTCTGACAGGCAAGCCGGAGATATCCGCAAACTCTTCCAGAGAGATGGAAACTTCCCGATCTAGCATAAGGAAGGTATGAGTTGGAACATTCCATTGTTCCAAGAAGGCTTTGACCCACCATGCAGGAGGTGTGGAGTACTGAAACAGTGAAGCATAAATCGCAGGATACAACCCAAGCTTCAGCAGTTCTGACTTCTTTGCCGATAGGATATATCAGGCCCACTGCAGGTATTCAGCTGAGTGACGGAGAGTCAGATCTATATTGTAGGGCTGTCCCCAAGGGCGCGACTCACCTTGACATATACGCCGCCCTAGAATGTCCAAAGCCATCGGCGGTTGTACAGGTATTGCAGCCATAGAGGGCTGGAGACAACTCTATGAAGTCCAGTTAACCACCTCCACAGCATAGTTCACCGGGGGTACGTCAGCATAGTGAATCGCTGAGATAGCCTCTGAAGGTGTTGCGCAAGAGAAGCTGCATCGACCCATGATGTTCTGGTTATACCATGTTTCCCACAAATGAAGATTCTTGTGTTTCGGGTCATGGTGTTTGATCAGCGCAATAACTTCCCAGTCTACGGGCGCTTCAGGAAATCCGCCTTTTGAGCGAACGAACGGAAAAGAAGTGTCGAAAGACATGTCACCTGTGCGAAAAAGAACAAAAGTCAACCGTCAGTGCTATAATTTAAATTCTGACACTTGGTATTTTAAAATTTGTACCGCACTGCAATGCAGTAAAAAGGGGACTAAATGGGGACCCACAAAATCTAGATGACAGTTCATCATTAATAAAATAGCCTCATCATTTGATGAGACTGCTAATTAAATGAGGAAATCCTCAATTGATTCTCATTTAATGAGAAAACACCTCGGGCTAAGGAGTAAATCTCCTCTTGAGAGCAGTGCTCTGTGACAGAGTGACATCTGTTAAATTCTAATGATGAAGGAATAAAAATTCCTCAAGAGCCTTGCTCTGGAAAAATGATGGAATAATCCATCAGAAAAAATTGAAATCAATTTTTATACATGAATGAAAAATTCTGAGATTTTCAAGATCTATGAACAAACTCTAAGAGTTCTTTATAAGCAAAGCTCTGTTCATGGGCTAAGAAACCCCAAGAAAAGATCTCTTTAGATCTATGGGTTCAAGAGAGCAAAGCTCTGTTAATGAAACCCTAAAAGGGTTTTCTTTAGATCAAAAATATATGGAGAGCAAAACTCTGTTGATGGAACCCTAAAAGGGTTTTCTTTAGATCAAAGATCTATGAAGAGCAAGGCTCTATTAATGGGTAAAAACCTGGATTATTAAAAGGTCTTTTAAAAAGATTTAATCTTTACCTAAGTTTGTTAGAATTTTGACTCTTGAAATTTCTTAAAATGAAGAGCTATGCTCTGTGGGAAAATGAAAATTCTCAGAAAAAGAGAAGGAAGATGAACATGAATCATCTTAAGGGCTAAGGGTCCTATTTATAGGCACTGAGTGCCATTTCAACTTCTGAGTTGATCCAAGGGCGCAGATGCTGCCACCGCTGCACTCATATGTGGGCCACGTGAGCGCAACGGTGGGGGGAATTTGTTTCCCCCAATCAGAGCAAAGTTCTGTTCAAAATTCAAATTTTGAAATGAAGCAACACTTCAGATGTAGCCCCAAGTGCGCTCCGCCCTAAACAACGCACCACGTGCAAAGCACGGGTGCGCTAGCGCTAGGCGCGCTGCGCTCTAAGCAGCGCACCACGTGCAAAGCACGGGTGCGCTAGCGCTTGGAGCGCTGCCCTCTAAGCAGCCACGTGCAAAGCACGGGTGCGCTAGCGCTGGAATTAAAAGCTCCCCACTGTCAGATCAAAGATCTAATAATAATGATAAATCATTAATTAATCAGAATTAAATTCTGTTAAGGAAAGATTTCTAAAAATCTTTCCAAATAACCAGATTGTGCCCTATAAATCAGAGCATCGTTGGATCAATGATCCAATGGTGATTAAAATTACCAAAAGATAGAATAAATTCTGTATGGAAAGCTTTATCAATCTTGTTAAAAACAAAAAGATTGCCTTCTGTAAATGAGGAGCCCTTGGATCAGAGATCCAACGATGGGAAATTCCCCAAATCAATTGGAGAAAAGATCTCCTTAACTTATTGAACTGATCAGCTTGCCCTATATAAAGGCCCTTAGACTTCAAGTCTGAGATAGAGAAATAGAGAGAGAAACCTTCCTATAAACTTTGAGAAATTCAAAGAAAAAGAGCAAGCTCTCGGAAGAAGATTTTCTTCAAGGTAAAAAAAATGATGAATGATGATGAACACAGAGATGAAATCATCTCATAATTAAAAAGAAGAAGAATCCACTTCTTTAAGGATTATAGATCTATAAGACCGAGGTCTTTCACAAAGAGATCAAAAGATCTCATCATAAAAGAAGAATATAATTCTTCTCACAGATCATAGATCTATAAGACAAATTGTCTTTCAGAGATTATCTCATCATTAAAGGGGAGAATAATTCAATTCTCTTAGGATCAAAAATCTATAAAGGCAAAGCCTTTCACTAAAATAAGAGATTAAAAACATCTCCTACAAAATAAGAACTTTTGTTCTTAAAATCTTGAGACAAAGTCTATTCTAAGGGAGAATTTATTTCCCAGATTATAAAATTGATCAGATGCGCTTTGCGCCCTTGAACTGCAATTCTGCGCTTTTGGACTGGCGCTCGGTGCTAAGTGCGCCACGTGTCAATCACGTATGCGCCATTTAACAACTAGCGCTTTGCGCTCTTGAAATAGCGCACTGCGCTCATGGGCTGACGCTTAGCATTAAGCGCACCACATGCTCCCCACGTGTGCGCCACTGAACAAATAGCGCTTGCGCTCATAAGATAGCGCTCTGCGCTCATAAACTGGCGCAATGCGCCCATCGTCTGGCGCTTAGCGCCAAGCACGACACGTGTCCCTCACGTATGCGCCACTTGGCAGAAGCGTACCGCGCTCTTTGATTGGCGCAAAGCGCCAAGCGCACCATGTGCCGCGCTGATAGAACATAAATTGTTCTTTAATAAGCCCAGAGCCAAGATGAATGCTCACCATTCAATAAAAGACAAAATATTGTCAGAATGCAAGTTAATGCTCGACATTATTAAAAGGGCCAAGCCCAAATAAAGGCTCCAAAGCCCAAAGTAAATGTTAAAATATTTTAACTTGATTGGACTTAGCCCAAGATTGGCCATAAGTCTTCAACTCATATCAATTGAGCCCGTCTGCTCATAAGCATTTTAACAGATCTTAGTCCCAATTGGACTACAGGTCTCATAACCCATATCGGTTTAAGGGTACATCTCTTTACTCCTTTGATATTTGTCGTTGTAATCCTTCAGCGTCTTCAGAGAGGTGATGGGTCCCGACAACCATACATTTCATAGACTATGACGTCTTTAAACTGGACTAGGTCCTTAAGCCCATGGACTATGATGTCCTTAACCTCGGACCGTGGGGTCCTTTAAAACACATAGACTATGACGTCATTAAATCGGACTGTGGGGTCCTTAAGCCCATGGACTATGATGTCCTTAACCTCGGCCGTGGGTTCCTTAAGCCCATGGACTATGATGTCCTTAACCTCGGACTGTAGGGTCCTTTAAAACCCATGAACTATGATGTCCTTAACCTCGGACTGTGGGGTCCTTAAGCTCATGGACTATGATGGCCTTAAACTTGGACCACCATGTCCTTAAACTGGTAGTCGACCGCAATGTCCCTAAACTAAGCAATAGAGCCCGAATGCTCTTTTGTTGGATCTAAACGATCCCGTTATGTTGATCATAGTCTAAAAATTAGACTAACGTATCCTTAACAAACGTTTAAGTTGATCTTAGTTTCAAATGAGACTAACGTATCCTTAAACCCAACCCTCAAACCCAAATCTAAGAAAATACGGATTTGGACTAATCCACGCCCTACGGCCGACAACATAAATTAGTCTCCGTATACAGTCCAAGGGAAACCAAAAACAAAACAAACACCCACGACATGAAGTGACCATCTGGAGAAGGAGAAAGTGGTTACCGCGATGCGGTAGCGTAATTAACTGCAGGGGCTTGCACCTGCAGGGAAAAGCGTCCCCAGAATCAAAAAACCCCTCAACGAGGGGGAATCTGACGAAGTCTGCTACATCGGCCGCATTCATTTAAACCTTCGATATATGGTGCCATAAATCAACTTGGCATTTTCGGATAGGTGGACGGATAGCACCAATTAGCATCTGCCCCGAAATTCAGGCAAGACGAACCTCCACGGTCGCGTTTCCGTGTTTCGGCGGGGAACAGTGGTGGTAATTCAACTTATGTTATTGACTGCTTCAAAAACAAGGCTCATATGGTAATAACAAACCATTTGTCAACTCATGACAGCACCATAATGTTTTATTATATATTAAGAGTCCCTTCCTATGGTGTAGATAGTACTAACTGCAATGTAAAGAGGATGAGCTTAGCTTTTAATGGAATCCATAGTCCTAACTTTAGATAGTGTGTATAATTCCGGTTCACACTTGATGGATTCACTTATACGAGTGTCGAAATGTGACCGCTTCTATGAGAACTTGTGCAAGTTCTCTATTGCACTCATGAAAACCTAAGCAGGATGTAGGGCTTATAGGCGCCAAACCACTTGAATAGTTTCAATCTTTTGAAACGTGTTATGTAATGACCCTAAAATTCATATACCTTCATATTATAAATAATTTTTTATTTTATCCCTTAATCTATTTTTGCCTATTTTATAATTTTTCAAAGGCCAAAAACCCAAGTCAAAATAGTCCCATTTGATTCATTTCTTTTCTTTTACCTAAGCCCGTTTCCTGTTCAAGCAACGATATATATTTAATTCTTTTTAAATATATGCAAGAACAAGCCTGTAACCTATTGATTAAGTCTTTACATTGCTGTCCTATAGCCTACGAGTTCGAATCTTTGCATCCTTGTTTATTTTATTTTAAGTTCTTTTGACGTTTTATAGTTCCTAAAAGTTTCACAGGTGTTTGACAGAGTTTCAAAAAGTTTTAACGAAAATGATATATATTTTTGGGCCAAACAAACTGCCATGAGCCTAAACCCCGAGACTTGAGCCCAACACCAACTTTGGGGCTGACCAGGTCGACCAATTTCTTGGTTTGGTCGGCTAGAACAAGTCCTTACGGGCCCGTATTCTTACGACCCTTGACTTCCCACCAGTTTATTTCTTCACTCCAAAACTGCCAATTTAATACAGAGAACTGACACTCTTTATTTTCCCATTAAAATTCATTTTCAATGCCCTATTTAATACAATATTTACACCATATTAATTCTATTTCTTCTATAAATACCCTAACCTATTCCCATGTTCTTCCCCTATGAAAATAATCAGAAAATAATTCTAAAAATCCCTTAAAGAATTACCTATGGTCTTGAAGTCGAAGCTCCGATCAACATACCTTAGTCCCTTACAAATCGAGAACATAGTTCTTAGCAAACGGTGAATTGGTTGTTATACCAATTCACACCATAAGTAAGTCTCCCCCCTCTTCTTCTTCCTTTTGAATCCACCCCTTGCTATGTCACCGTCTCATGTTATACTCATCGATATTAAAGCTATCTCATGTTCTTATACCTTTTCACAACATAAACTTGTCAATTGGAAAAAGGAAAATCGTTAAGATTATAACCCGTCTATAATTCTAATTGTCGCATATCAAATTTACTCTAACATGTATCATACATTTTTTTGAGTCATTTCATGAAAATGCCTTTTATCGTTTCATGCAACTTCTATGACATATATGTTTTAATTTGAATGTTTAGAAATTGTGTTGATAAATATAGTGATAATACACGGGGTAATGACTTACCCCCACATGCACACTATTGAATTATAGCACAATCATATGGTTGTTGCATTTTTCTAAAAGAATCGAATTTCACTAAAATACCCTGAAGTTATAAAAATAGAATTTAACCGAAAATTCTTTTTTCTTTACGTATTTTTGCCTCACAACCCTCATTAGGGGAATCCTATTGAAGATGATGCGGATTATCGCATATTTTGGGTCTAGTGAGTGAGATCCGAGCCCTTCACGGAACGCGTTCTCGAAGGAAAAGAAAATACGTTTTTTAAAACAAAACCAAAAACCATTTCAACGAGATTTAAATAATGATATGTTTTGATATGTAACTTAATCCGTCTTTTTCAAAACAAATCTTTTTACGTAATTTTCACAATGCTGCCACTTGCGCTAAACCCGCTTAGTGCATGCTCGGCTGGACACGGGATTCTAGTGCCCGTCTTGTCCGCGATTCTTCTATGGACTACAAAGTCGGTAGTTCTTCATCTTCTTTTTCCTCACCACCCACAATATCGACCGAGATGGACGGTTTTCCATCAAATTTTAATAACACCACTCCGCCACCATCCACAGGTGCGCAGAATCCACCGCTCATCTCTCTCCAAGAGAGATGCTACCCTATACGTGGTCCTCTTCCTACTTGTCTTTCTATTCCACCAGCCAATAGGGATAATTTTGATATCAAACCACACTTTATCAACCTTTTGCATAAATTTCACGAGCTTGAGTCTGAAGACGCATACGTTTTTATCACCAAATTCAAAAACGTATGTGCTATGATGGGCACTTCATAACTTTCTGTGGATGCTATGCGTTTATGTCTTCTCCAGTTTACTCTGTGCGGTTTAGCCAAAAAATGGCTCTATAACACAACTGCACACTCTATTTCCAATTGGGATGAATTCATTATAGCATTCGTTAAGAAATTTTATCCCAATCATAAGACCGCCCGTGTTCGGAGCGAAATTGATGATGCTCGATATCGGTGATCTCCCAGATCGTGACACGTGGCTGATGACGTGTCCCGAAGCCCGCAAGGAAGGACCAAGGACAACACGTCGGAGGAACACCCGGGTCTGCGACCTATGGACGCGGCCGACCTTCTGAGCCGTCCACACCACTCCTATGCCCGCCTTGCAAACAACCGTTGGCTCGCCTCCGAGCCTCCTGCACACTTGGCCTCCTCGGCCCTCTCAACTCGCCTCCGGGCTACCACAGAACCAAGATAGCTCGGCCTCCCACTCGGTCCCGAGCCCCCGCCGAGCTCATCTTCCTTGGTCCCTTCGACCGACCGACGACATCATTCGCAGGTGCTTTCGCCTCACCTCCACGAATCTCTCCATGCACGAGATCTCTGCTGCCCACGATCCCACGTTCCACTCCATCACGATCCCCATTAACGAGCCTGTCTCGCCATTAATGGGAGATCCCGCCCATCACGTGGGCGAGACGTCGGGGGCGTAACGGCCGGCGTGATTCTCGCACCTGCCTACCTGCTGCCACCGCTATATAAACCCCTCCTTCAGACGGTTCAAGTAAGTCATTTTCCACTCACTAGGCCGTTACTCTGCTCGGATTTCCTGTCTAACTTGATCGTCTGAGGGTCCTTGGTGGTAAAACCACCCCGGGACTTCCTTGTAGGTAGCTCGGCCCCAACAGCCTCAAACCCATTGAGATCCACACACTTCAGGAGCTATCCTCCAACTCAAATCTCGGTCGTCCATCATCGCCAACAGCAGATCAACGGAAGGTAACATCTTGACGCGATTCCACCCACGTCAGCTGGCGCCATCTGTGGGAAACTTGATTCCATTCAACAAAGTTCATCTTCTGATTTCAACCCAATGGCGAGTGGTCACCACGACAATCCAAGCACTAGCTGCCGCCTCCCCCACAATGGAGGCGCAGACGAATCTTTTCCCCTGAACGCCATCAACGCCCTAGCTGCCTGGATAGATCGACTCGCGTCCGTCATGGAAGCGCTCGTCTGTGTCCAAATGGCGGGGCAAGCTCCCCAGGTCACCACTCCCCCACCTTGGGACCGGGACCCCTAAAGAGGGAGAGAAGACTCTACTCGTGTCGGCACTGCCGACCACCGCCTCGCTGCCTCTCACGGCCGCAGATCTCCCAGGCCGACGTATTCTATGACCCGCTGGGCTCCCCATAATTCAACACCGAGGTCTGTCGCTCGAGTGCCTCGCCCCGAGCCCCTACGTGCTCCTGTCCCTCCCGATGAGATGTCAGTCAGCTCGCCTGCTCCCAGGCATGATCGACACCCCCTCCCTCGACGGGGTCGCACGGACGGGACTCGTCACGGCAGCTCAAAGACTACCTCGCCGGGCGACCTAAGAAACCTCATTGAAAAGAACCGAGGCTGCGGCAAACGCAATTCTCCAACGGCAGGGGCCAAAGATAAGAATGTGCCGAATCGTCGGGGTACCATGGCCGGCTCGACGCCCTCGAAAAGAAGATCGAAGGCATGCATCGAGAAGGTCGCCACTCGAGCGACGGGGCTAAATATTCCTCTGAATCGCTCACAAAGCCCTTCACCGAGGAGCTTCTCGTCTTCCATGTCTCCTCCCGGAACAAGCCCCCTAAAGTCTCGCTCTTCGACGGGAAGTCAGACCCGAAGGACCATCTGGACGCGTTCACGGCCAGGATGAGCTTCCAAGACAACTCTGACGCCGCCCAATGCCGAGCTTTCCCGGCCACTCTCATCTGCTCCGGACGAGACTGGTTCCGAGGACTCGCGCCACGCTCGATCTCAACCTTCGATGAGCTGGCCACCCAATTCCTCGGCCATTTCGTCAGGAACAGACGGCAGAAACGGACTGTCGACCATCTCTTCACGATCAAGAGCGGGTATAAAGAAACGTTCAAAGTGTACATCACCCGCTCCTACAATACCCTTCTCGAGGTCCCCGAACATCGGGACGAGACAGTCATCACAGCCCTGAGGTCTGGTCTTAGGCATAAGGAGTGGTTACGCTCCTTTGCATTAGCGCAACCTAAGACCATGGCCGAGGTAAAGGCCTGGACCGAGCGCGAAATCCAGCTCGAGTCCGAAGTGAACGCGAATCTCCCCGGGGCAGAGCAAACTGACCAGAAGAAAAGGGCGAGGGAAGAGAGAAAGAGACTTGAACGGCCAAAGCCCTACTCCCCGAGGTTTCAGGAGTACACCCCGCTCAACGTCTCCCAGACAGTACTGCTTAAGGAAGCCAAGGGTGAAGGGTTCTTCAAGCTCCCCCCGATCTCGTACATGGCGGCAAAGTACTCGGGGCCCGTAGTGCGGTTTTCATAGATCGCTAGGCCACTCCACGGAGAGATGTAAGCAGCTCTGAGACTACATCGAGGAGCTCATCCGTTCGGGGCACCTTGCAGCGTATTTGCGGGACAAACGACAAGCTGACCATGAGCAGGAGCAGCGTCCCCCTCCCGGTGAGTTGATAATTGGATAAATCATGGTCGTGTCGGTGGAGGGTACGTCGGATATCTACGAGGCTCAACACCCCGCGCCTGTCGCGGAGGCCAACAGACATCCGAGAGGCTCAAGCTGCGCAAATAAAAAGAACATCTACTAGCTTGTACTTCTTTTACTAAGGCAATGTAAACTTTCTCAGAATCTTTCTGTTTATATAATAAGAAGAGATCAATAAAATATTGCAAAAAAAAGAGTTTGTTTATTCAAAGGGTACTATAGGCTCCTCAGCCATCACCGAAAAAGAAAAATTACAATAGCGGGGGAAGGGTGATTGGTAGAATTTTTGCGTGTTCAAGTTTAGTTAATTACCGCAATCAAGACGGTTTCGCTTGTAGCTAGCCGGTTGAGTACGGGTCGTCCGCAGGAAGATGGGAATCCTTTTCTATGTGCTTAAACGAGTTAAGTCCAAATGTCCAGATTTGTTTTGAGATTAACTATGTGCTAAAATGATATGTAAAGAGAGCTTGTTAGGGTTAGGATTAGGTTAGTTTGAGTTAGGAGTCGCTCACTTCTTTCGTTGCCACTCTTAATATCGGTGTTACGGTAATCGGCAACAACGGGGATTAGCACGACTATGAAGGAACTTGCGAGTATAAGCTAGGCTTTCCAACGCATAAGTTCTTCCTTTTGGTGCTTGTCCGTCCGTTCTTGGCTCTTATCCTTAACCTCCGGTAAATTTAACCACAACCGGTCTCACTACGGAATCACCGCTATCATGTAGGATAGGATGCCGTAGGGAGCGGATTGTGGTTCAATTAACGGGCGTCCAATTTAAGATGTTGGGCAAGGAAAGAGAGAGAGAGATTTCCTTCTCTCAAACTTTCCTTATCCTACCCTAACAAGTATGAAAACTACTCACCCATTATGAGGAAAAGAAAATAAAACAAAGGAGGAAGATAGAAAGAAAGAGGTTAGAAGATTACAACTAGCTATTTGCGACCTCACCTCTGCAAGGATCAAGCGTAAGCATCATGGTTGTTTAAGGATAAAGGAAAAGAGAACAAGAAATAACAACAACTAGATTAGCAAAAGAAAAATACAAGCAAATATAACTAACAATTACAACAAGATAAGCATGGTAAGAACAAGAACTCCTTTATTCATTTTTCACTCACAAAAGCTCACTACAAGTTTTTTAATGGAGAAAAGATGAGAGGAGGAAGAAGAAGAACAACATATAACCTAAAATCTAAATACAAGAATAAGCACCCTTGGTTTTGGCAAGTTCTGGACTATTTATAGGCAGGCAACAGAAATTCTAGGGCAACATTCTGGATCAACATAAAAAGACCAAACACCCATTGAAAAATCATCATCTGCGGCGCCTGTACGGCCGCGGATCCGCGGCCTAGACCCCCTATTGGCCGCGGATCCGCGGCCCTATGGTGGAGTTGGGGCATGGGCTTTTTTGTACTTCCCTGGTCTGCTATGCCCATGAGTCTGGTATATGTTTTTTCTCAGATTTTCTTCACGATTTTTCCAGAATTTCTGTTGATCAAAAAGATGATGTGATGTGGATCTTTTGCCATGATTTCCTCGAGCTCCGCGTAGATATGTTGGATCTTGTGTTGCCATTGAGCTTTGTGCATGAAAATGACATTGATTTGCCATTTTGTCTCTTAAACTGGTGCGCGGCAACATACGGATAGAGAGCGGAGACCCGTGTTTCATCTGTGGTTGGCAGTAATCCGGATTTTGTCGTGCTTTTCCATGGATTTCACCGTTTAGAGCCGAGAACCTGTATCCTGCAATTGACTAGCAAACACGGCTCAAGAGTACCTACCGATAAGCAATATGATAAAAATTGGGCGGTATAAAAATGCAAAAATCTGATATGAACAAATACCCCCAAACTTATCATTTGCTTGTCCCGAGCAAAGCCAATTTATTCACAAAAAAATCCTAACCTCACTTTCGCAGGGAACGCGATTGCACTGAGCATGTGCAACAAGCCGTTAAACCTCAAGGTGTCCCTAGTAGGAGGAGTGTTGTCTCCTGAGGGTTTTCAGTGGATACTACCCACAAAATCCGGTCAAGCTAGTTTTGCAAAATAACTATGATTCAAACCCTAAAGTTTTGTTTCAGAAAATAACAATTCTATTATCCTAAATCTAGACTATCGAACCATTATTTTTCACATCTCGCTTCTTATTTAACTTAAGATTTTATATGTCTTTACGTGTAGTGCAAATAGTGTCGTTAAGTTCCAGAAGGTTCGAATAAAGTCATCATGTCACAATAAAGCCTGGATAAAATTTTTAAAAGGATCACATAAGTTTTATAAAGAGTTAAGCATTTTTCAAGTTTCGTTTTCCAGTAAGGTTTCAACTTCAGAATTTCTATCTTCCTTAACAGGAAACTAGGTCTTATTTTTCACTCCACCTTTTTCTTGTTTTCATTTCATACACACCTCTGTGAACGTGCAATAGTCTTTATCATAGAATAAAACCTTCATATCTCCGCTAATTTTTTTTATAAAAGCCTGACTTTTATCAAGATTATTCTCACACAAAGAACCGTTAGGAATTTTAACTCGGAGAGAACACTTGCTTGACTTTGTTTTAATCTGGACTTTCTAGGCTTCTTAACGAGTTTTGGGCCAATGCACCCAAACCAGTTGGTTTTAGGGCATTAGGTGTAGAAACACCCCAGCGGACTTAATTACTCAAGTTACCTAGGTCAAAAAACAAAAGACAATTTGGCGTGAAAATCATGATGATTCAATACGAACGGAGATATAACCGGCAGTTCAATTATTATTTTTTTTTGGATAAAAGACATGTTTAGTGGGTTCGGTGTGTAATCATTCCAATCAAGTTCCAGATGGGTTATTTTTCAGACTTAGTTCCAATTAAGGCATCAATAACATGCCTTCATATTCACTTCACTTCATAAACTATTCTTGATATTACTTATTTCAGAACAAACCTATTTGATCCTCAGAAAATCATTGATCTATTTAAAAGTTTTTAGACATAAAAGACTCGTCATCTAATTTCCAAAAACTCACGACACGTGTAGTGTGATGTAAAGACGTATATCAGCTATAGTTAACTTCAAAGGAGAGTTATCTTTCAGGTTTTCAAAATCTAAAAATAGGATTTAGTTATTCTTATCTTATCAAACAAAACCTTTGAAATGTTGAATCAGAGTTTTCCCACTAGCTAACTTGACAGAAAAGTTTTTATGTTTTTAGAAAATTTTCTGATTTTTATGGATTTTATGGAAATATGCAGATGCAAAATATACATATGAATGCGAAGGTTAGAAATGCGTACCGAACGTACCCCCAAACTTAAACTGGACAGTGTCCTCACTGTCATTGCATGAAGAGATCATTGAAGGGTCAAAATTGTCGGTCAGATATATACAATTTTTTTTTTGTTTTTAAAGAATGGAAAAGAATATTCACAAATATATACAAAAAGGTATATACATACCCCCAAACTTATTTGGAACAGTGTCCACTGTTCTTGGCTGGATAACCGAAGTTTGGTGGTAGGCAGTGGAAGATTATGCAGGGTAAACCGGCTCCTGTAAGACTAGGAGCTCCTCTGTTGGTTCGGCGCTAAGGTACGGCTTAAGTCGGTGTCCATTTACTTTGAAAAATGAACCGTCCTTTGGATTCTCCAAATCCACAGCACCATGCGGATACACATTCCGCACAAAATACGGCCCTTTCCAGTGAGATCTGAGCTTTCCTGGATGGAAGTGTAGCCGGGTGTCGTAAAGCAGTACCTGTTGACCAGGTACAAATGTCTTGCGCAAAAGGTGTTTATCGTGAAACACCTTCGTTCGATTCTTAACGACAACCGCGTTATCGTAAGCCCCATCCCTAAGCTCGCTCAATTCATTCAACTGCAGCTTTCGATGGCTGCCCGCATCTTCGAGAGACAGATTCAGCTCCTTTATCGCCCAAAATGCGCGATGCTCTATTTCGACAGGGAGGTAGCAAGCCTTTCCGTACACAAGCCGATAGGGAGACATGCCAAGGTCGGTCTTATAAGCGGTTCGAAATGCCCAAAGGGCATCAGTGAGTTTCAGCGACCAATCCTTACGGTTCTTGGAAACCGTCTTCTCCACTATCTGCTTGATTTGCCGATTTGAAACTTCGGCCTGCCCACAGGTCTGGGGGTGGTAGGGCGTAGATAGCTTATGATTAATGGAATACTTCCGCATCAAGGCCTCGAAAGTCTTGTTGCAGAAATGAGTTCCATTGTCGCTAATGATCACTCGGGGGTGCCCAAAACGGGAGAAAATGTTTTCTTTAAGAAACCTAACGACAACCTTGTTGTCGTTAGTCCGGCTGGGCACAGTCTCGACCCACTTAGAGACGTAATCAACAGCGAGAAGGATGTACAAGTTCCCAAAAGAGCTGGGAAACGGCCCCATGAAATCGATCCCCCAAACATCGAAAATCTCCACAACCAAGATTGGTTGGAGCGGCATCTCGTTCTTCCGGATATCCGGCCCAAGTGTTGGCACCGGGAGCAAGTCTTGCAATAGTCACGAGCGTCTTTGAAGAGTTGTGGCCAGTAGAAACCACATTGCAAGATCTTCTCAGCTGTATTTCTGGGGCCAAAATGCCCACCACATGCTTGATCGTGGCAAAACGACAGCACACTCTTGAATTCCTCGTCAGGGACACACCGACGAATAATCTGGTCGGGACAGTACTTGAACAGGTAGGGTTCGTCCCAGTAAAAGTGTTTTACTTGGGATAAGAATCGAAGTCTGTCCTGACTTGACCATTCAGTCGGTAGTAATCCTGTGGCCAGATAGTTCACAATATCTGCGAACCAGGGTTCGCAAGATACTGTCAAGAGTTGTTCATCCGGAAAAACGTCGTTGATCGGAATATGAAGCGAAGGCGAAGAAGGAAGTCGTGAGAGATGGTCGGCGACTACGTTTTCACATCCTCTTTTGTCCTTAATGACAAGGTCAAACTCTTGAAGTAAGAGGATCCAACGTATTAGCCGAGATTTTGCATCTTTCTTCGCAAAAAGATGGCGCAGAGAAGAATGGTCTGTGTAGACAATGACTGGAGAGCCGATGAGGTAGGGCCTAAACTTTTCTAAAGCAAATACAACAGCCAAGAATTCCTTCTCAGTTGTTGTATAATTGAGTTGGGCATCGTTCAGGGTTCGGCTCGCATAATAGATTACGTGCGGCATCTTGTTGATGTGTTGTCCAAGGACAGCACCAATGGCAAAGTCGGATGCATCGCACATAATCTCAAATGGGTGCGTCCAGACAGGTGAAGAAAGAACGGGAGCAGAAGTGAGTGAGCTTTTTAATGACTCGAACGCAGTCACACAGCTCGAGTTGAAGTCGAATGGTGTGTCCTTGGCCAGTAGAAGAGTCAAGGGCCTAGCAATCTTGCTAAAGTCCTTGATGAACCGTCTATAGAAACCGGCATGGACAAGGAAGGCTCGGATGTCTCTGACGCATCTGGGAGGAAGGAAATTGGAAATGACCTCAATCTTCGCTTTGTCAACCTCTATGCCATTTTGCGAAATGATATGCCCTAAGACAATACCTTCGGGCACCATGAAGTGGCACTTCTCCCAATTCAAAGTGAGGTTCTTGTCCTTACATCGGGTAAGGACAGCGTCGAGATGCAGCAAACACTCATTGAAGGAATCGCCGAAGATGGAGAAATCATCCATGAAGATCTCCAGAAATTTTTCCACCATGTCTGAGAATATTCCCATCATACACCACTGGAAGGTAGCAGGCGCATTGCATAACCCAAAGGGCATGCGACGATATGCAAACGTGCCGAAAGGACAAGTGAATGTGGTCTTGTCCTTGTCTTTTTCGGCGATGGGAATTTGATTATAGCCGGAGTAGCCATCAAGAAAGCAATAGTACTCGTGTCCGGCCAATCGTTCAAGCATTTGGTCAATGAAAGGTAGCGGAAAGTGGTCCTTCCGCGTTGCGGCGTTGAGTTTTCTGTAATCGATGCATACTCGCCACCCAGTTTGGGTGCGAGTAGGGATTAACTCGTTCACCTCGTTAGTGATGACCGTTATGCCTGATTTCTTGGGGACAACGTGAATGGGGCTAACCCACTGGCTATCAGAGATAGGATAAATGATACCACTATCCAGACACTTTACGATCTCCTTTTTTACAGCCTCCTTCATGACTGGGTTGAGACGTCTTTGTGGATCCCTGACTGGTTTGGCATTATCCATCAAATGAATGTGATGTTCAACGATCAGGGGACTAATCCCCTTGATGTCCGTCATGGACCAGCCAAAAGCTTGCCTATTGCTGTGCAAGACCGCAAGAAGGGCTTTCTCTTGCTCTGGAGCTAGAGAAGCCGAGATGATAACAGGGAGGGTCTCGTTCTCACCCAAGTAAGCGTACTTAAGGTGAGACGGCAAAGGCTTGAGTTCGAGCGTTGGAGGTGAAACGATTGAAGGCAAGATTGGTGAAAAGGTCTCGAACTCAAAGGATTCCAGCAAAGGTTCAAAACGAGTGTAAGCGACCGAGTTGGATGGTTCAGGTAACTCATCCGGAAATTCGAAGGATTCAAACTCGGGTGGTGAGTGGCTAAGATCGTTCGAGAAAGTGAAACACTCGTAGTCATTGTCGGGCGCAGAAACAGCAGCAGGTTCGAAGAGGAACACACTGGTGACGTTAAGGTTATCGTGATCAAACAAAAACTCCTCGAATTCATAATCTTCTGGGGTGATCTCCTGGATTGAGAAAACGTCTAGTATATGAGCATTAGGTTCGGAGGGCTGATTCCCCAACCTAAAAATGTTGATTTCAATCGTCATGTTTCCAAAAGATAGGTTCATCGAACCATTGCGACAATTGATCACAGCATTTGAGGTTGCAAGGAATGGGCGACCGAGTATCACCAGAATTTGATTTCGGGGGTTAGCTACAGGCTGTGTGTCTAATACAATGAAGTCAACGGGGAATATAAAGTCCCCAACCTTGATTAACACATCCTCTAGCTCACCCCTAGGATGAGTGATTGATCGGTCGGCCATTTGGAGAGTACAGTGTGTGGGTTTCAGCTCTCCTACACCTAATTCCTCATATACTGAGTACGGAAGCAGGTTAACACTGGCACCAAGATCTAATAGTGCACGGTTGATGTTCTTATCCCCAATGGTAATAGAAATCGTAGGACAGCCAGGGTCCTTCCATTTTTGCGGTAAAGATTGGGTAAGAGCATCACTCACAGCACTAGCCGAGAAAACTTTCTTGGGTACCTGAGACTTCCTCTTTTTCGTGCATAAGTCCTTTAAGATTTTCGCGTAGGACAGGACTTGTTGGATAGCATCTAAAAGGGGAATGTTTATGTTAACCTACTTAAACAACTCCAGAATTTTCTCCATTTGTGTATTTTGTTTATTGGACCTCAACCGGTTTGGAAATGGAACGTTTTTAAAATTGGTTGAGTCCAATTCTGGTGGAGGAGATTGTGGAGTTGGAACGAATCCCAGAGCTGGTGTTTTCGTGGAGTGAGAAATGGGTCCGTTTAGAGCAGAAGAAGAGGAAGAGCCTTTGGAAGAATGGAGAATAGGCTCAGAAGACGAAGGAGAAGAAGAAGAAGAAGAAGAAGAAGAAGCGGCCGGGGTGTCATCGTCGATCCGTGTGCCAATGTTGTTTTGCATCATCCTTCCCGATCTCAATGTGGTCACGGCACTCACATTATGGTTCTGTTGTTCAAGAGCAACATGTACATTATGTGGGTGACCGGGATTTGGGAGTGGCTGGGACGGAAGCTTCCTCTTTTCTCGCTCGCTTAACGCCGCATTCAGCTGTGCAATCTGGGCTTCGATGGTCTTGATGCTTTGCCCGTGTGCAGCAGTTTGTTGCACCAAAGACTGAATAGACGACTGGATGTTGGTGATGGATTGTGTCGATTGTTTAACGAACGCCTCCAGACTTCGTTCTAGCGAGGAAACCTTATCGTTGTTTGACGGAACAAAGTTGTTTTGAGGAAAAGAATTGTTGGGTGCAAAGTTGTTCGTCTGATTTTGAAAAGGTTGGGGTTGGAAGGGCTGCTGAAATTGATGTTGAGTTTGTTGTTGTGCTTGTTGTTGCGGTGGAGGGGGCCTTTGGAAATTGTTGCCTTGGAATTGATACTGATTCTGATTCCAGGCGAAATTAGGGTGGTTCCTCCAACCGGGATTGTAGGTGGAAGAGTATGGATCATTCCTCGGTCTTTGCTGAAATGCAGCATTAACCTGATCATGTTCTTGCGATGGTGGATTGTAAGGACACTCTTCGGTTAAGTGAGAAGGATCGGAACAACAAGCACAAATGGTACGAAGGGGAAGAACAGGGGCAGGAGCAGGGGATGAAAATTTGCTCTCTATCGCTTCAAGTTTTCTCGTTATTGCAGCCATTTCAGCTTTCATCGCAATAGAGACATCAAGTTGGTGAATTCCTACCCTAGACTGACCGATAGAAGTGGAGGTAGAAGAAGAAGAAGTCGGTCTAGTGCTCTCCCATTGTAGCGTTTGTTCCGCAAGGTCGTCAAAGAATTTCCACGCTTCCTCGTCAGATTTCGATAGGAAGTGGCCCTGACAAATGGTTTCCAACAACTGTTTGGTTGCTGGGTTCAGGCCCTCGTATAAAGTTTGGCAAAGTTGCTATTTCTCAATACCATGGTGAGGGCACTGAACAAGAAGGTCTTTATACCGGTCAAAGCACTTCCAGAAGGGTTCAGAAGGAAGCTGAGAGAATTGGTTGATTTCGTTACGGATCCTCGCGGTTTTATGATTCGGATAGAATTTCTTGAGAAACGCTTTCACAAACTCGTCCTAACTGGTTATGGAGTGGGAGGCAGTGCTATACAGCCATTTTTCAGCAAGATCGCATAAAGTGAACGGAATGACTCGTAGACGTATAGCATCGTCAGACAGCTGGGTGGTTTTCATCATGGCACAAACGTTTTGAAATTTGTTGATGAAGATATAGGCATCTTCAGATTCAAGCCCATGAAATTTCGGGAGCATGTTAATGAAGTGGGGCTTAATTTCAAAATTATCCCCATTGGCCGGTAGGAGGGAAAGACAGGTGGAAAGTGCAGAACGGGTGGGATAGAAACGATCCTGGAGCGCGATTCGCTGTGGCGCTACAACAGGCGGTGGTGGTGGGTTATTCGTATCCATAGGAGGTCGAATCAATCCCGGAGGGGGTTGTAGGGATGTTTGGATTAAATCCTGACATCGCAGAAGAAGAGGTTGGTGATGGTGAAGGTGAGGATGTATGAACAGAATTCCGGTCAACGTCGGAGTTGGCCGGCAAAGGTAAGGGTGAATGAGGCGTGGACGGAGTTTCGACGTCTGAGTCGATCGCGTAGTCGGTAGCGACTAACGTAACACGGACTAGGCGAGCGCTAGTGTCCCGAGTCCAAGCGGACATACACTAAACGAGTTTAGTATAGTCAAAGCGGAGAAGGTGAGGGTAAGAAAACGTCAATGGAGAAATACGATGGGTGGAGGGTGAAAAATGGGATTTTTGGCGACAAAGGGCAAGTTTTTATAAAAGTTTTTTTTGATTTTTTTTCCTTTTTTTTTAGAAAGAGCTTTACAGAAATATGTACGGACTTACGGCTTCAAGCAATCACAAACAAGATATGCACAATCACACCTAGATCTAGGGTCACCTAGGTCAGCTAGACAGCTCCTAACTGTTCCAAAGGGCTAGAAACAGGACCTCAAACCGCCTCTTCTCCGCCAATTGCGGCCAGGTAAGTGCCAGGTAAGTGGGAGGCTCCCCACTACGTAAGTAGTAGTCCTAATTAAGTAACCACTTGCCTTGGACACACTTGCCTAGACACCGCAAAGTCAGGATAGGATAAACGGCCGATGCCTGTAACTTGTCCTCTGTCCTATTGAGCGCGAAGTCCTTAGGGCTGAGTCTAGTATTTTTTAATTAACAATGGTCAATGCATATGCTTTTTGTGATTTTTGGGGTCCTGGAAAGGGTGATGAAATCCCCACCCAATCTGAATTGGTTTCAAGCCCCTTAAAGTCCGTATTAATAAATGCAAAGCAGTAACAAATCAACTGCAATCAATTTTTATTTTTTAGCGCGGCGCAAAGAATCCAGCACAAAAACAATTTATTGGAAGGGGGAAGAGAATTTGCGCAAAGAATGCTGCAGAAAACACAGTTCAGTGGAGTTCAGAGGAGTGGGGAAGAGGAGAGAGATACTCACAGAAAAAATGGCACCCTGAAGGCAACAAACGGCAGCGGTTCCACGGCCAGAGGGCTCTAAAACCGCGGTTCCGCGGCAGAAATGGTGAGTTGGGCGTTCAAATTTCTTGCAGGTGCTGGTCTGGGTGTCCTATGCTTGTCTGGATTTCCTGAATCTTGATTTGCTCACTGTATCTGCTCCAGATTTTTACAGTAGACCGTTGGCTTTGTCTTGATCCGTCGCGGTGTGGCCGCGAGATATGAGTCTAACTTCCCACGTCTTTGGCACTGAACTCGACCGTATTTTTATCCTGCACACTTGCACAAAAACTAATCAAAAAAATAACAAGATGATTTTTTTTACAATGTATTTTTTTTCGGTTAGATTTATATTCACAAATTAACCCGAAATTACACAAAGAAATAAACTACCGTCTCCCCGGCAACGGCGCCATTTGACTGGTAGAATTTTTGTGTGTTCAAGTTTAGTTAATTACCGCAATCAAGACGGTTTCGCTTGTAGCTAACCGGTTGAGTACGGGTCGTCCGCAGGGAGATGGGAATCTTTTTCTATGTGCTTAAACGAGTTAAGTCCAAATGTCCAGATTTGTTTTGAGATTAACTATGTGCTAAAATGATATGTAAAGAGAGTTTGTTAGGGTTAGGATTAGGTTAGTTTGAGTTAGGAGTCGCTCACTTCTTTCGTTGCTACTCTTAATATCGGTGTTACGGTAATCGGCAACAACGGGGATTAGCACGACTAGGAAGGAACTTGCGAGTATAAGCTAAGCTTTCCAACGCATAAGTTCTTCCTTTTAGTGCTTTTCCGTCCGTTCTTGGGTCTTATCCTTAACCTCCGGTTAATTTAACCACAACCGGTCTCACTACGGAATCACCGCTATCATGTAGGATAGGTGCCGTAGGGAGCGGATTGTGGTTCAATTAAGGGGAGTCCGATTTAAGATGTTGGGTAAGGAAAGAGAGAGAGAGATTTCCTTCTCTCAAACTTTCCTTATCCTACCCTAACAAGTATGAAAACTACTCACCCATTATGAGGAAAAGAAAATAAAACAAAGGAGGAAGATAGAAAGAAAGAGGTTAGAAGATTACAACTAGCTATTTGCGACCTCACCTCGGCAAGGATCAAGCGTAAGCATCATGGTTGTTTAAGGATAAAGGAAAAAAGAACAAGAAAGAAACAAACAAGAAATAACAACAACTAGATTAGCAAAAGAAAAATACAAGCAAATATAGTTAACAATTATAACAAGATAAGCATGGTAAGAACAAGAACTCCTTTATTCATTCTTCACTCACAAAAGCTCACTACAAGTTTTTTAATGGAGAAGAGATGAGAGGAGGAACAAGAACAACAACATATAACCTAAAATCTAAATACAAGAATAAGCACCCTTGGCTTTGGTAAGTTCTGGACTATTTATAGGCAGGCAACAAAAATTCTAGGGCAACATTCTGGATCAACATAAAAAGACCAAACACCCCTTGAAAAATCATCATCTGCGGCGCCTGTACGGCCGCGGATCCGCGGCCTAGACCCCCTATTGGCCGCGGATCCGCGGCCCTATGGTGGAGTTGGGGCATGGGCGTTTTTGTACTTCCCTGGTCTGCTGTGCCCATGAGTCTGGTATATGTTTTTTCTCAGATTTTCTTCACGATTTTTCCAGAATTTCTGTTGATCAAAAAGGTGATGTGATGTGGATCTTTTGCCATGATTTCCTCGAGCTCCGCGTAGATATGTTGGATCTTGTGTTGCCATTGAGCTTTGTGCATGAAAATGACAATGATTTGCCATTTTGTCTCTTAAACTGGTGCGCGGCAACATACGGATAGAGAGCGAAGACCCGTGTTTCATCTGTGGTTGGCAGTAATCCGGATTTTGTCGTGCTTTTCCATGGATTTCTCCGTTTAGAGACGAGAACCTGTATCCTGCAATTGACTAGGAAACACGGCTCAAGAGTACCTACCGATAAGCAATGTGATAAAAATTGGGCGGTACAAAATGCAAAAATCTGATATGAACAAAGGGGGTACAGGAAACACTGCTCGTGGTACTCCGAGCATATTTCCGCCAGCCGAGCCCTCGCCGCTTTAGCCCTTTGCCTCTGATGCCGCCCACGAATGTCGGCATGGTGCCTCAATTGATAGCACTCAAGGATGAGCGCCACCGAGTGATCCCGCCGACCCGCGGAGATCAGGCCAAAGCGCCGCAATGACCTTAGCTTACCAACCGCCTCGTCCCTCAACTGCTCGGACAAGGGGTTGTAGAGCCCCGGCGACGCCCTCCAGATGGAGTACATCAACAGCTGGAGCAAAGGGAGCGCTAGGGAAGCAGTCGGCCGAAATGATGCTCAATGCGGCCAATCACTAGCTGCACCGTGTCCTCGGTGCAGTACTGGTCATAGAGGTACACGTCCTCGAAATTTACGATGTCGGGGACCATGAAAGGGAAGTCCTCCATTCTTACATTTTGGGTGTGAAGAAAGGAGTGATCAACACTCCCTCCGCTTTATAGCCCGCTTCGCCATTGAAAATCCAGCAGTCTCTAGTTTCACCCACAGCTGTGCCGCCACGCGGCAGACCTCGAGCCTTTCTTGGCGAAATCGAAACGACGTGGCTCCGGCGCTTCACCTCCCCCATGCGTTCGATACACGTGTTGCCCGTGACTGTCCCTATTCCCCATACTTACACCGGGAAGGTCTGACAGAACCTCTAGAATCGTTTGAGCAGCTTCACTGCTCGGACCATCCTTAGCAGGCCTCTTCCGGCCCTTCCAGCGTTAAGGATCGAAGCCCTCACCAAGAGGCAGCCGAGAGGCTACCCTGCTCGGCTATCCCCGGATGGTAGTTCACTGCCACACAGCTCCAGGGATCGAAGCCCTCACCAAGAGGCAGCCGAGCGGCTACCCTGCTCGGCTATCCCCGGCTGGTAGATCACTGCCATACAGCGCCAGGGATCGAAGCCCTCGCCAAGAGGCAACTGAGCATCTTCACTGCTCAGACCATCCTTAGCATGCATCTTACGGCCCTTCCAGCGCTAAGGGTCGAAGCCCTCATCAAGAGGTAGCCAAGAAGCTACCATGCTCGGCTATCCCCGACTGGTAGTTTCCTACCCCACAACGCCCGGTATCAAAGCCCTCATCAAGAGGCAGCCGAGCGGCTACCTTGCTCGGCTATCCCTGGCTGGTAGTTCCCTACCCCACGACGCCAGGGATCAAAGCCTTCACCAAGAGGCAGTCGAGCGGCTACCCTGCTCGGATATCCCTGGCTGGTAGTTCCCTACCCAATGACGCCAGGGATCAAAGCCCTCACCACGAGGCAGCCGAGCATCTACCCTGCTCGGCTATCCCTAGCTGGTAGTTCCCTACCCCCATAATGCCAGGGATCGAGGCCCTCACCAATAGGCAGCCGAGCGGTTACCCTGCTCGGCTATCCCTGGCTGGTAGTTCCCTACCCTACGACGCCAGGGATCAAAAGCCCTCGCTAAGAGGCACCGGGCAGCAACCCTGCCCAGCCCCATCTTTAAGGATCAAAGCCCTCGCCAAGAGGCACCGGGCAGCAACCCTGCTCGGCCCGTCCTTAGTAGGCCTCTTACGGCCCCTCTCACGCTAAGGATCAAAAGCCCTCATCAAGAGGCAACCGGGCCCGCCCTTGCTCGGTTATCCCTGGTTGGTAGCTCCCTACCCCATAACGCCAGGGATCTAAGCCCTCACCATGAGGCACCGGATAGCTACCCTGCTCGGCCCGTCCTTAGTAGGCCTCTTACGGCCCCTCCTACGCTAAAGATCAAAAGCCCTCGCCAAGAGGCAACCGGGCCCGCCCTTGCTCGGTTATCCCTGGCTGGTAGTTTCCTACCCCCAATGCCAGGGATCGAAGCCCTCGCCAAGAGGCCACTGAGCAGCTTCACTGCTCGGTCCACCCTTAGCCACCTCTTACGGCCCTTCCAGCGCTAAGGATCGAAACCCTCACCAAGAGGCAACCGAGCAGCTACCATGGTCGGTTATGATGGATGTCGTTCACTAACTCACGAAGCCAGATACCTAAGCCTTCTCTAAGAGGCAACCGAGCATCTACCATGCTCGGTCATCCATAGCTGGTGATTTGATCTCAAAAATATATTATCTATTACCGCAATCAAGAACGGCGTCGCATGAAGCTAGCCGGTGAGTACGGGTCGGTCCACAGGGATTTTATGAATCTCCTAGTCGCGCTAACGAGTTAATTCCGAAGGGTGTTCGGATTGATTATTAAATCTACAAACCTAATTATTCTATACTACGATTATCTAGATCTAGTCTTGCTAAGGTTAGGTTTAGGGATGGTTTGGAAATGCAGGTAAATCTCAACGCTTTCTATACCCGAATGAAGATCTATGAGGAGTTATGGTAATTATCAATAAAGGGGATTAGATCCATTCGGGAAGGTGTTCCTTCCTCTAGGTTCTTGTCCTTCCTTTAGAGATCCTTACCCTAACCTCCATGGAAAACGCGCGCAACCGGGCTTTTATACTACGGTATCACCGCTACCTCGAGGGATAGGGTGCCGTAGGGCGCGGTGTGTGCGTGTATGCATGGAGTCCTATTAAAAATATATTATGGGTAAGAAAGAGATGAGAGATCTCATCTCTCAAAATCCTTCCCCAAAGCTAACTCTAAACAATTTATCTACGGCAAGAAATTAAATCTACCTAGGGCAAAGAATTGAAATCTAAACTAGAGCAAGGAATTAAATCTACTTACAGATGCATCTCTCCAATCATCAACGCAGGTTTGTCAGATCTGAATCCATGAATTGAAAAGAAACACCGATGCTCTCCATAAAGAATTCTGAATTTATTATTATTAAAAGGAAGCATAAGAAATTACAATGATTAGAGTTCCTATTTATAAAGAATAGGAAACCCTAGGGTACATTTTGATCCGTATGTCTAAATTTACAAAAATAGCCCTAGGTCAACTTTTCAGCACGGCCACAGCTTTTGGTAAAATTTTCACCGCGTACGGGCATAGGACGGCCGCGGAACCGTGGCATGGGTAGTCCTTGGGCCGCGGTTCCGCGGCCCTTTGGTGCGTTCAGCTTATGAAATTTCATGGGCTGCTCCAGGTTTCTTTGGTCTTTTCATTTCTTTAGTTGTTTCTCCATTTAGGCTTCTACATTGGTTCCGGATCTTCAGTGAACAATTTGCAATGACTTTTTAACCGTTTGCCTTATAATTTGGACCTTGAGTTGCCTTATTAATTGTGAACTGTCTTTCGATGTAGGCTTGACTAAGATCCTCCTATTTGTTGGTCAAAGTCCACTTTTGCATCGTCTTTTCATCGTTTTCACTGTTTTAGATCCACGAACCTATAACCTGTAAGATGTAGCAGACATGCGTCAAAAGCACCTGTTTATTTATAAAAAGAATAAGAATGGGGAATATAATAATGCAATATTCTTGTGTGAACAAATACCCCCAAACTTATCTTTTGCTCGTCCTCGAGCAAACTTATTTTTATTCACTACAAAAAACCTAACCGCACTTTCGCAGGGAAACGCAATTGCACTGAGCACGTGCAACAAGCCGTTAAACCTCTAGGTGTCCCTAGTAGGAGGAGTGTTATCTCCTGAGGGTTTTCAGCGGATTACACCCACAAAATCCTATCAATTTGGCTTTTTCGACTTTAATTCTCCAATTAGGTTTTCTAATAAGGAATTCTATTATCTTCGACTTGTAAAATATCCACCCATATTCTTCACACTTCCTCATCATCTAACTTAAGATTATATATGTTCTGCAGACCTACTTAGCTTTCGGCATTTCTTAAGTTTTCCTTCTAGGGTTCCATCTCCACTTAGGAATTTTTATCAACTCTACTAAAGATACAAGTTCTATTCTTCATTTCTTTCTCTTATCTAAACTCTAATCATATATCCCCACGTGTGTGTATAAATCACCCCTATGCTTGGAAATTCAAATTAAGCAATCATACCCTTGTCCGTTGTCCAAAGTACTTATTAGTAGGTGAATTTTTAATTGAATTTAGCCTACACATCCTTCATGCGACCGTTAATACTTCTTGAGGTACCAACGACCGATTACAAGATGCGTTTGCACTTTGAAGCGTAATTCCTAGCCTTGCAACACCCAAGGCTTTAGCAGTGACTCCCAAACCAGTTGGTCTAAAGCACTAGGTGATAAAGCACCCTCACTAAATATTTTTCTATTTTTGCAGCCTTAAGTAATCACAAAAACCAGTGTTCATTTTTTTATTCTTTGTTCACACTTTTTTTCATTTATTTTCTTCGTACTAAGGACTTTAGACAAGAACATTTCAAGGTCTCTTCTACTATTCCAAGTTTCAAGGTGCGTGATTGTCCAAATTGTAGGGTATACATTTTCAGAATCTAGACTTAAGCTAGGAACTATTTTTCAAATTTATACTCTAATAAGAACATCAATACTTTTCCTTTGTTTCGACTTAGCCCAAGAACTGAACCCAATATTTGCCTATTTCTAAATAACCTACAAAGACATATACTTTCTACCGTTAAACTTTAAGGAAGGTTATCTTTAGGGTTTTTAATTTACTACGTCTAAGATCTAGTTGTTCCTAGCCAGTTAACCTATCTGTCAAACTCAAGTCAAATACGGCCAAAATTGAATACATTAATTTTTATAATTTTTGAAATTTTTTAATTTTTATGGGTTTTAAAATAAGTATGCAAATGCAAAAATATGTACAAATGAATGCGAAGGAAGAAGACGTACCGAGCACACCCCCAAACTTAAACTTGACAGTGTCCTCACTGTCATGCTATACCAAGAGGGTTGAGAATGTCGGCACTCCCCTGTTTATTTATTTATAAATTTTTATTTTTTATATTTTTCATTTTTTTAATTTTTTTAATTTTTTATAGAAAAAGAAAACAAAAATATATATACATATATACAACAAGGTTCCCCCCAAACTTAAGCTTGGCCTTACACAAGCCAAAGGTTAGCACCAACCATTCAAAAATCTTATCGTGGTAAAGGTATAGTTGGTGCAAGAATGGGGTAGAAAGAAAAGAAATGAGAAACACGCGAGACCGTATGGTAGAATATGGTCTCGGTGGGGGAGAAGAAGGGTGGAAAAGAGAAAGAAGGAGAGTACGATCTTGAGGGTGTAAATCGAGTGAATAAATTAGCGCAATATGTGATGACCAATATGTTATAAGCGATTGCGCTAACCTATCAACCCGTCGGGAAATGGGGTCAAATCCCTCAAGATTCGCAAGAAAACATGGGTACGCCGAACTTGGTATAGGAGATGAAAGCGTAACGGTCTTTTGTACGGTCGGAACAATGGGAAAGACGAAAGGGAGTGAATCAGGAATAGTCTCATTCTCACCGTAGTAAACTGTCTCGAACTTAAAAGATTCCATCAATGGTTCGAAACTACTGTAATCAACCGAGTCTGATGGTTCAACTAACTCATCTGAAAATGTAAAGGACTAAAACTCGGGAGGTGAGTTTTCAACATCGTCCGAAAAAGTGAAACACTCGTAAGTGTTATCATCTGTGAGAACAGTATCAGATTCAAAGGAAAAAATTTCAAGCTCACAGTCTTCAAGTGTGATCATGGTCGGAACGATGGAAAGGAGGGGGGTGATATAACAGTTAAAGGTTCGGGAGGATGAATTGGAAAATCCGACACATCAAACAAAAATGATTCAACCTCAATATTATCCTCCAAACTCTCCTCAATACTTTCCTTATAATTCTCCTCAAAATTCAACTCATCCATGCCAGTATCATCAACATCAAGACGCATATGAAGTTCGGGAGAAACATCTAATGACTCGGGATGATGATATGAACATAAATTTTCAATCAAATTGACAGGTTCATCATCCGAAATATTCCCGGCGTCTATATCCTCAATCAAGTGAAAATCAATTTTCTTAGACACCTCATCAAAAGCATGGATATCTATCGATTTAGGTTCTAGATGGGAGGTGTAAAGATCGAAAGGATTAGGTGCGGTTTCACTCGAAAGGGGTTCCTCATAATTTAGCAAATCAAACACTACAAAATCACACAACTCGTTTTTATTTTGAACTTGTGAATCATTTAGGACATTCGATGGAAAACTGGAGTTGTGGACTTCAATTGGGTAAGAGTAAGTTTGATTTAGAAATCCTCTCAAATTCTCATTCTGTCCAACCGCCTCCTCATACATTGAAAAATTTGGAGCTAGCGGAAAACTAGCTACCGATTCAGCAGGTTGCATAAGGGCGGCCACGGACGCCTCCACATTCCTAACCATTTTGTTTGTTGCAACGACTCTTCCAAACTAGACTTGGGTGGTAAGGGGGTTTCGGTAAAAGATTCGAAATTGTGTGGATATGCAAAACTCCCAACAGACTGTGTAGAAACGGTGTCTAGTGAAGGTGGAAAAGTCGGGTAGGACTGGTAGGAAGTGGGTAGTTGGGCAGGGATAGGGTCAACATGTGGATAACAAGGTGAATAATCGTGTGTATCCCTAGAACTAGATGAGTGGAGAGGGATGAAAGATCGGCTGCTAGATTGAGCAATATGCTCAGCAATGGACATCGGCTTAGGAGTGACAGAAGGACTTGAAAAAGTGGTGTCAACATATGGAGGTGGAAAAGATTGACTTGGTTGACACAAAGTGGGTTGAAAAGTCAAACTGTTTCTCCTAGACGCCTCTATTTGATCTTTCAAAGATATTTTTGGCAAGGAAGGATCGTCTTTAAATTGACCGAACAAATTGACGTATGACGCAAAATTAGGTTCGGGATACCAAAGTTCGGCAAGAGATTTATTATGTGGGGTACCCATGTTAGAAGAAGGGGAAAAGAAAGAATGTTGGTTGGTGCAAGGATTTATTTGCGGCAAAAAATTTGCAAGTTTCCTAATAATAATTTTCCTTTTTCTTTTTCTTAACTTGATAATTGTTGCAAAAAAGATTTTTAGTTAAAGATATGCAACAGAAAAATATTACTTGCAATCAATTTTTATTTTAAACGGGGCCCAAATATCCTGCACAAGATTGTTATTTGGAAGGGAAAGATTTTTTAAGCGCACATAATTTTGCAGGGATTTTCAGAAAATTTATTAAGAGTTACAGAGGAGGAACAGAGAGAAACTTACAGAGCAAAGTTGGTCAGAGAAACTAACCAAGGGGCCGCCATTCCGCGGCAGAAGAGCTTTATAACTGCGGTTCCGCGGCTCTCTGGACGGCACGGATCCCCAAAAAAAATTTCAAGCTCTGATGTGACCAGACGGCCGCGTTTCCGCGGTCTGATATGGGTATATGCGGCGGAAACGCAGTGCTATGGTGGCCTTAGATCTCTGGAAAAATTCTGCTGCTCTGATTTCGATGTCTCCTTCTGTTTTGATATTTTGTTTTCTGTTTCTCTTTCTGTAAATTTCCAGATCCGAGTTTGTATATCCTGCAAAATTCAAATAACAAAGTATCCTTTCCAAAAAATAACAATTGATATATTTTTATAATTTTTGGATTTTTCAGATTTTTATGATTTTTTTTTTATTTTGATTAACCCGAAATTGCAAAAAGGAAATTTCTACGCCATCCCCGGCAACGGCGCCATTTGGTTCGTATGTCAAAAACTATTTCTAAACCGCAATCAAGAACGGCGTCGCATGAAACTAGCCGGTGAGTACGGGTCGGTCCACAGGGATTTTGTGAATCTCCCAGTCGCGCTAACGAGTTAATTCCGAAGGGTGTTTGGATTGATTATTAAATCTAAAAACCTAATTATTCTATACTATGATTATCTAGATCTAGTCTTGCTAGGGTTAGGTTTAGGGATGGTTTGGAAATGCAGGTAAATCTCAACGCTTTCTATACCCGAATGAAGATCTATGAGGAGTTATGGTAATTATCAATAAAGGGGATTAGATCCATTCGGGAAGGTGTTCCTTCATCTAGGTTCTTGTCCTTCCTTTAGAGATCTCTACCCTAACCTCCATGGAAAACGCGCGCAACCGGGCTTTTATACTACGGTATCACCGCTACCTCGAGGGATAGGGTGCTGTAGGGCGCGGTGTGTGCGTGTATGCATGGAGTCCTATTGAAAATATATTATGGGTAAGAAAGGGATGAGAGATCTCATCTCTCAAAATCCTTCCCCAAAACTAACTCTAAACAATTTATCTACGGCAAGAAATTAAATCTACCTAGGACAAAGAATTGAAATCTAAACTAGAGCAAGGAATTAAATCTACTTACAGATGCATCTCTCTAATCATCAACACAGGTTTGTCAGATCTGAATCCATGAATTGAAAAGAAACACCGATGCTCTCCATAAAGAATTCTGAATTTATTATTATTAAAAGGAGGCATAAGAAATTACAATGATTAGAGTTCCTATTTATAAAGAATAGGAAACCCTAGGTACATTTTGATCCGTATGTCTAAATTTACAAAAATAGCTCTAGGTCAACTTTTCAGCGCCGCCACAGCTTTTGGTAAAATTTTCACCGCGTACGGGCATAGGACGGCCGCGGAACCGCGGCATGGGTAGGCCTTGGGCCGCGGTTCCGCGGCCCTTTAGTGCGTTCAGCTTATGAAATTTCATGGGCTGCTTCAGGTTTCTTTGGTCTTTTCATTTCTTTAGTTGTTTCTCCAATTGGGCTTCTACATTGGTTCCAGATCTTCAGTGAACAATTTGCAATGACTTTTTAACCGTTTGCCTTGTAATTTGGATCTTGAGTTACCTTGTTAATTGTGAACTGTCTTTCGATATAGGCTTGACTAAGATCCTCCTATTTGTTGGTCAAAGTCCACTTTTGCATCGTCTTTTCATCGTTTTCACTATTTTAGATCCACGAACCTGTAACCTGTAAGATGTAGCAGACATGCGTCAAAAGCACATGTTTATTTATAAAAAGAATAAGAATGGGGAATATAATAATGCAATATTCTGGTGTGAACAGCTGATGATACTAAACGCCAACGCCATGGCCCAAGCCCTCAGCATGAGGCCATCCACGTCTAAGTGATCCCAACCTCGACTTCGGGGCCATGGAGATACTGACCCTTCACCGGTCTTTGCACACTTGGCAAATGAACAGATTCAACTCGATGTGCAATCACCAGACGAAGGACCGACCCGATATGAAGGCTGAACTGTGCAAATACAAGTGTTTACAGATAAAGAAAAATACGCGCGCAAATACCACTGCAAAAAGTTTTTATTCACAAAGCCAAAAGTCTTTACAAGGGTATTGTGGGCTCCCCAGCCTTACAAAATGCCCGTAGGCCTATGGTTAGTCCAAAAATACTTGTGTTAACCGTAATCAGAAACGGCGTCGCTTTGCAGCTAGCCGGTGAATACGGGTCGATCCACAGAGATGTGTAATTTTCTTAATGTGTTTTTACGAGTTGATTCCAAATGTTGTTTGGATTGATTTAATAAATCTAAAAAAACCTAGATCTATCAATAAACTAAATTAATCTAAATTAAAGTCTTGCTAGGGTTAGGCTTAGGGGAAGTTGGGAGATTAAAGGTTTCCTCACCGCTTTCAATGCCTTATTTTAGATCTATTAGATGTTATGATAATTATCAATGAAGTGGATTAGAATCTTTTGGGAAGATGTTTCTTCCTCTAGATTCTTGTCCTTCCTTTATCGATCCTTACCCTAACCTCCATGGAAAACACGCGCAACCGGTCCTTTATACTACGGTGTTACCGTTACCTCGAGGGGTAAGGTGCCGTAGGGAGCGGTGTGTGCGTGTATGCATGGAGTTCTAATTCTTAGTTGTGAAGGGCATGAAAGGGGTGAGAGATCTCATCTCTCAAATATTTCCCTAAGGCTAACCCTAACAAGCGAGGAGATTACTCGCTCATTAGGGGATTAAAAGACATTCTAAATTAAAAGAGAATTAAAACAAAGAATTAAAAGTAACTTACTAATTTTTATTGATGGCTCTCTCCAAGCAATAATACAGAACAGATCTGAATTTGTGAAATGAAAAGAGGCATAGGTTTTACAGATCTGTGATTACAATCTATAGGTAAACAGGGAAACTAGGGTTACAGATTCTCGCACACATGATTTTACAGATATGCCCACGGAAAATCCAAACCCCCGCACCGACGCACTGACACGAGAAGACTGCACCGGCACGGGCACTGAATGGCCGCGGAACCGCGGTGCTAGCCTAGGTTTGGCCGCGGTTCAGCGGCCAAATTAAGGAATTGGGTCTGGAAACTTCTGGGCTTTCTTCATGGCTTCTTGGGCTTTCTATTTTTCCACTTCTTTTCTCCATTTGACTTCTGGGTCTTCTCCAGATCTTCAGTGAAAACTTGTAATGATGTTTTGACTGTTTCCTTTGACATTTCGGACCGTGCGTTTCCTTGTACACTTGTGAATTGTTCTCTGTCTAGGCTTGACTAGGGTCCTTCTATTTGTTGGTCAAAAGTTCCTTTTCTGTATCAACTTTCGTCTTTTTCACTGTATTTGCTCCAAGAGCCTGTATCCTGTAATATGCAACAAACGTGCGTCAAGAGTACCTATTTATTTATAAAACGAATAAGAATTGGGGAATATAAACTGCAATATTATGATATGAACAAATACTCCCAAACTTATCTTTTGCTCGTCCTCGAGCAAACTTATTTTTTTATTTACTAAAATCCTAACCACACTTTCGCAGGGAAACGCGATTGCACTGAGCACGTGCAACAAGCCGTTAAACCTCTAGGTGTCCCTAGTAGGAAGAGTGTTGTCTCCTGAGGGTTTTCAGTGGATACTACCCACAAAATCCTATCAACTCGGCCCATTGACTTTTGTTCTCCAATAAGGTTTTCTAACAAGGAATTCTATTATCGTCGACCCGTAAATTATCCACCCACATTCTTCACACTTCCTCGTTATTTAACTTAAGATTATATATGTTATGTAGACCTACTTAGCTTTCGGCATCTCTTAAGTTTTCCTTTTAGAGTTCCATCTCCACTTAGGAATTTCTATCAACTCTACTAAAGATACAAGTTCTATTTTTCATTCCTCACTCTTATCTAAATTCCAATCACATACCCCCACGTGTGTGTAAATATCACCCCTACACTTGGAAATTCAAATCGAGCAATCGTACTCTCGTCCATTGTCCAAAGCATTTATTAATTAGTGAATTTTAATGAATTTTGCTTACACATCCTTCATGCGACCGTTAATACTTCTTGAGGTACCAACAACCGATTACAAGATATGTTTGCACATTTAAGCGTAATTCCTAGTCTTGCAACACCTAAGGTTTTTAGCAGTGACTCACAAACTAGTTGGTCTAAGGCAATAGGTGATGAAGCACCCTCACTAAATATTTTTCTATTTTTACAGCCTTAAGTAATCACAAAAACCAGTGTTCATTTTTTTCTTTATTCACTTTTTTTTTCTTTTATTTTTATTGTACTAAGGACTTTAGACAAGAGCATTTCAAGGTCTCTTCTACTATTCCAAGTTTCAAGGTGCATGATTGTGCAAATATGTAGGGTATACGTTTTCAGAATCTAGACTGAAGTTAGGAACTATTTTTCAAACTTATACTCTAATAAGAACATCAATACTCTTCCCTCATTTCGACTTAGCCCAAGAAGTGAACCCAAAATTTGCATATTTCTAAATAAACTACAAGGCATATACTTTCTACCGTTAAACTTTAAGGAATGTTATTTTTAGGATTTTTAATTTACTAAGTCTAAGATCTAGTTGCTCCTAACTAGTTAACCTATCTGTCAAACTCTAGTCAAATAAGCCAAAATTGAATACAATAATTTTTATCATTTTTGAAATTTTTCAAATTTTTATGGGTTTTCAAATAAATATGCAAATGCAACAATATGTACAAATGAATGCGAAGGAAGAAGACGTACCGAGCATACCCCCAAACTTGAACTTGACAGTGTCCTCACTGTCATACTAAACCAAGAGGGTCAAAATGTCGGCACTCCCCTGTTTATTTATTTATAATTTTTTTATTGTTAAGAAAAACAAAAATATATACAAAACAGCCCTCCCCCAAACTTCATTTAAACTATGTTAGACATTACTGCCAAACTTTGCATAGACTAAACGTCAACACCAACCAGTTGAAAAATTTATCAGTAAAGAGTATCAGTTGGTGGAAGAATAAGTTGTAGCGATCCAAAAAGAATTGGGGAAGATAAAAGTGGTGGTATAGAAGGTGTGGAGGTGAATATACAGGAGGTGGTGATGCATCAAAACGAGAATGTGAATAATCAGCAATCAGTGGAATGTTGGCATTCTCGTAGCTTATTAAAAGAAATGGGGGTGGTTCAACTTCTAAAGGAGGAGGTTGACTAACCACAATACCCCCAAAATGTTCCTATGGGTCCTCTATTGACTTGGCATCATACATCAATTGCATATGATATTCAATTATAAAGGAACTGATCTTCTCGATGTCCGCCATAGTCCAACCGAAAACTTGCCGCCTATCTTGTAAGACTATTAAAATAGCGTTCTCTTGCTCGAAGGCTAGAGAGGCTGATATTATAATGGGAAAAGTCTCATTCTCACTTATGTAAGCATATTTAAGGTGAGACGGCAAGGGCGTGAGTTCGAGTTTCAGAGGCGAAAGAATCATTGCGGAATTTACCTCGAACTCAAAGGACTCCAACACAGGTTCGAAATCACTGCAAACAACCGATTCGGATGGTTCAACTAACTCATCCAAAAATTCAAAAGACTCATATTCGAGCTGTGAGTCGTCATCATCCGAAAAAGTGAAACATTCATAATCAATATCGGTTGTGTCAACGGTGGTAGGCTCAAGGAGGGACGCACTAGTGGCATCAAAACTGTTTTCATCAAATAAAAATCTTTCAAGCTCGCAGTCCTCCTGCGTGATTTCGTGAATAGAGCAAACTTCTCGTGTACAAGTTTTAGGCACGGGGGGCAGACTTCCTAACTTATAAATATTGAACTCACTAGACATCTTCCCGAAGGACAGAGTCATGGAGCCATTGCGATAGTTTATTACAGCATTGGAAGTGGCTAAAAATGGTCGACCGAGAATCACCGGAATTTAGTTTCTTGGGTTAGCAACAGGTTGTGTATCCATAACAACAAAATCAACGGGGAATATGAACTCCCCAACTTTGATCAACACATCCTCTAGCTCACCCCTAGGATGGGTGATTGATCGATCAGCCATTTGGAGAGTACAACGAGTGGGTTTCAACTCCCCAACCCCTAATTGTTCGTACACGGAGTAGGGAAGCAGGTTAACACTCGACCCAAGATCTAAAAGTGCTCGATTAATTTTCTTATCCCCAATTGTGATTGAAATCGTAGGACAGCCCGGGTCCTTTCGTTTTTGGGGTAAGGGTTGAGGGTGGTTAATAGCATTGCTCACTGCACTAGCCACTAGCACTTTCTTGGGTACTTGAGATGACTTTCTCTTCGAGGTACATAAGCCCTTTAAGATTTTCGCGTATGAAGGGACTTGTTGGATTGCATCCAAGAGAGGTATATTTATGCTAACCTGCTTAAATAACTCCACAATCTTCTCCACTTGTGCAGTTGGTTTATTGGGACTCAACCTGTTTGGAAATGGAGCATTTTGAAAATTCGTTGAGTCAACTGTTTGTGGAGTAGGAACGGATCTCAGTGTAGGTCCGTTCGGATTAGAAGAAGAAGAGCCT
Organism: Agapanthus africanus; assembly: GCA_030015575.1. Classification (NCBI taxonomy): domain Eukaryota; kingdom Viridiplantae; phylum Streptophyta; class Magnoliopsida; order Asparagales; family Amaryllidaceae; genus Agapanthus; species Agapanthus africanus. The sequence goes on from CM057337.1 coordinate 951,445,500, forward strand.
TTTGAAGAATGGAGAATAGGCTCTAGCGGAGGAGATGAGGGTGAAAAAGAAGGAGGAGAAGAAGGAGAAGATGGCGATGAAGAAGAAGAAGAAGAAGAAGAAGAAGAAGAAGAAGAAGAAGAAGAACCACCGGCGGGGATGTCATCACTAGTACCCACATTATTCTGCAACACTCTTCCGGATCTCAACGTGATCACCGCATTTACATTGTGATTGTGATATGCGTTTTGTGTGTGACCAGGATTTGGCAATGGTTGAGATGGAAGCTTTCCCTTTTCTCTCTCGCTCAACGCAGCAGTTAATTGTGCAATTTGTGCCTCAATAGATTTGATGCTTTGATCGTATGAAGCATTGTTATGCATCAAAGACTGAACATAATTTTCAAATCTTGCTGCGGATTCTGTAGATTGCTTGAGAAATGCATCTAGACTTTTTTCTAGCGAGATAACCTTATCATCATTTGGTTGAACCAAATTGTTCGTTTGATTTGTATAAGGTTGTTGTTGGAAAGGTTGCTGGTTTTGAGTTTGTGAGGGTGCTTGTTGTTGTTGTGGAGGAGGAGGTCTTTGAAAATTGTTATTTCCTTGGAATTGTTGATTTTGGTTCCAAGCGAAATTTGGGTGACTCCTCCACCCCGGATTGTATGTCGAAGAGTACGGATCGTTTCTTTGTCGTTGCTGAAAGGCAGTATTGACTTGATCTTGTCCTTGAATAGGTGGATTGTAAGGACACTCTTCGGTAAGGTGTGATGGATCCGAACAACAAGCACAAACAGTTCGTGGGGATAAAGCAGGGGCAGGAGAAGACGATGAGATTTTGGTCTCAATGGCTTCTAGCTTTTTCATACGTGCGGCCATCTCGGCCTTCATAGCAATCGACATATCTACTTGATGTATGCCTGCCCTAGATTGACCAATAGAAGAAGATGATGTGGTCTTGGTACTCTCCCACTGAATTGTTTGCTCACTAAGATCCTCAAGAAACTGCCACGCTTCGTCGCTTGATTTGGAGAGAAAATGACCTTGACATATGGTTTCTAGCAACTGCTTCGTTGCCGAGATCAATCCCTCGTATAATGTTTGGCAAAGTTGCCAACTTTCGATCCCATGATGAGGGCATTGAACGAGTAGGTCTTTAAATCTCTCGAAGCACTTCCAAAATGGTTCGGAAGGAAGCTGTGAAAATTGTATAATCTCGTTACGGATTCTAGCAGTTTTGTGATGAGGATAGAACTTTTTCAGAAAAGCTTTCACAAAATCGTCCCAATTTCTAATGGAATGTGATGCGGTGCTGTATAGCCACTTCTCGGCTAGGTCACATAAGGTAAAAGGAATGACCCTTAGCCTTATAGCGTCATCACTTAATTGGGTCGTTTTCATCATAGCGCACACATTTTGGAATTTATTGATAAAGATATATGCATCTTCAGATTCCAAACCATGAAATTTTGGCAGCATATTGATGAACTGTGGTTTTATTTCAAAATTGTCCCCATTTGCCGGTGGGGGTGAAAGACATGTAGGTAAAGAAGTGCGGATGGGGTAGAAGAGATCCTGGAGCGCAACTCGTGGGGGCGCTGCAACAGGCGGAAGATTCGGGTTATTCGCACCTAACGGAGGTGGAATCATTCCCGTCGGTAAGGTATTGTTGGGGTTGAATCCCGACATACCTTCGAAAGAAGAATTTGAAGGTGGAGGTAAGGAAATGGAGGGAATGTCGACTTCGGCGTCGAAGGGTTCGTCGGTCGGTACCAAAGAAACACGGACTAATCGGGCGTTAGTATCCCTAGTCCAAAGTGACATACGCTAAAAGGGGTAGTGTAGTCAGAAAAAATAAAAGACAGAATGTGGAGGTAAGAAAAAGTCAATGAAGGGAAGTGGTGTAAGTGAGTTGCAAGTTCCTTTAGCGACAAGTTGCAAGTTTTGAAAAGATTTTCCTTTTTTTTTTATGTGAGAATGTTTGCAAAGAGGTTTTTGAAAAGGGACTTGTGACACAAATGTATCAACCACACATGCACAATCAGGCCTAGATCTAGGGTCACCTAGGTTTGCTAGACAGCTCCTAACTAGGGCTAGAAATAGGACCTCAAACCGCCTCTTCACCGACAATTGCGGCCAGGTAAGTGCCAGGTAAGTGGGAAGGAACCACAGTAGTGGGCCTAATTAATAACCACTAGCCTAGACACACTTGCCTAGACACCGTAAGGTCAGGTTAGGATAAACGGCCAATGCCTATACTAGTCCTTTTCCTATTGAGCTCGAAGTCCTTAGGGTTGAGTCTAGTATTTTTTTAATTAATTGTGGTCAATGCAAATGCTTTAAATGTTTTCTGGGGTCCTGGGAAGGGTGATGAAATCCCCACCCAATCTGAGTTTGGTCAATTAGCCCCTTAAAGTCCAATTAAAATATGCAAAACATTAAATTCACTTGCAATCAATTTTTTAGCGCGGCGCAAAGAAACCTGCAGAAAATCTGTTATTTAGAAGGGGAGAGAAGATTTTTAGCGCAAAGAAATCCTGCAGAAAATTTTCACAAAAGATATATGGTGGTTGACAAAGGGGAGAAAAGAGAAACAAACCAACTAATTTTTAGGTGATGAGGTGGCCAAAGCGCGGTGGAACCGCGGTTTTGGGCGCTCTTAAGCCGCGGTTCCGCGATGGACTGGAGCGATCAGAGCTCCAAAAAATTTCTACCTCTCTATTGTTATATTTGTCCTCTGTTCTGATATGATTTTTCTTGGTTTGCCCTCTGTAAAATTCCAAATCCGAGACTCTTCGCTGTTCCTGCAAAATTCAAAAGATACACCCTTCAAACAGATAAAAATTGATAAATTTTTTTTTAATTTTTTATTTTCAGATTTTTATAATTTTTAAAATTTATATCAACCTGAAATCACACAAAAGAAATTTTACGCCATCCCCGGCAACGGCGCCATTTGATTAGTCCAAAAATACTTGTGTTAACCGTAATCAGAAACGGCGTCGCTTTGCAGTTAGCCGGTGAATACGGGTCGATCCACAGAGATGTGTAATTTTCTTAATGTGTTTTTACGAGTTGATTCCAAATATTGTTTGGATTGATTTAATAAATCTAAAAAAACCTAGATCTATCAATAAACTAAATTAATCTAAATTAAAGTCTTCCTAGTGTTAGGCTTAGGGGAAGTTGGGAGATTAAAGGTTTCCTCACCGCTTTCAATGCCTTATTTTAGATCTATTAGATGTTATGATAATTATCAATGAAGTGGATTAGAATCTTTTGGGAAGATGTTTCTTCCTCTAGATTCTTGTCCTTCCTTTATCGATCCTTACCCTAACCTCCATGAAAAACACGCGCAACCGGTCCTTTATACTACGGTGTTACCGTTACCTCGAGGGGTAAGGTGCCGTAGGGAGCGGTGTGTTCGTGTATGCATGGAGTTCTAATTCTTAGTTGTGAAGGGCATGAAAGGGGTGAGAGATCTCATCTCTCAAACCTTTCCCTAAGGCTAACCCTAACAAGCGAGGAGATTACTCGCTCATTAGGGGATTAAAAGACATTCTAAATTAAAAGAGAATTAAAACAAAGAATTAAAAGTAACTTACTAATTTTTATTGATGGCTCTCTCCAAGCAATAATACAGAACAGATCTGAATTTGTGAAATGAAAAGAGGCATAGGTTTTACAGATCTGTGATTACAATTTATAGGAAAACAGGGAAACTAGGGTTACAGATTCTCGCACACGTGATTTTACAGATATGCCCATGGAAAATCCAAACCCCCGCACCGATGCACCGACACGAGAAGACTGCACCGGCACGGGCACTGAATGGCCGCGGAACCGCGGCGCCAGCCTAGGTTTGGCCGCGGTTCCGCGGCCAAATTAAGGAATTGGGTCTGGAAACTTCTGGGCTTTCTTCGTGGCTTCTTGGGCTTTCTATTTTTCCACTTCTTTTCTCCATTTGACTTCTGAGTCTTCTCCAGATCTTCAATGAAAACTTGTAATAATGTTTTGACTGTTTCCTTTGACATTTCGGACCGTGCGTTGCCTTGTACACTTGTGAATTGTTCTCTGTCTAGGCTTGACTAGGGTCCTTCTACTTGTTGGTCAAAAGTCCCTTTTCTGTATCAACTTTCGTCTTTTTCACTGTATTTGCTCCAAGAGCCTGTATCCTGTAATATGCAACAAACGTGCGTCAAGAGCACCTTTTTATTTATAAAACGAATAAGAATTGGGGAATATAAACTGCAATATTATGATATGAACAGCCTACAAAATTCCCGATGCAACAAAAGAAAAGAAACAAGAAGACGAGGGGCTTCAGGCTTCAGGACCGGGCGCAACCCCGGGGAGCTCAACATCCACCATGACTGGGGCTGCGCCCATCACAGGGGCCTCATCGCCGTCCTCGACGGGAGTCCCTTCCTCGACAGTGCTCTTGGGGGCATCCCCCTACGTGTTGTCCGCGCGAGGATATTCATTCCGGAGCTCTTCATCGAGGAACTCCGGCATCCGAGCCTTAACGGCGTCGAGGGTCTCATGCCAGATGAGGGTAGCGGCTGCAGCTAGGTCGGCGTAAAAATGGTCCAACTTTTTGTAGTTCTCCACCGCCTTCACCGCCCTGAGCTCGGCCCGTTTCGTCCCCTCTACCGCCGCCTCCAGCTCCTTCCGAAGGGCGCCCGCCGACTTCTTCAGGGTGCCGACGAGCAGCTTGGAGTCCTGAAGCTTGGCCTCGGAGACCTGGGCGGCCTCACGGAACCTGGCGACCTCCTGCTTCCCGGCTGCAACCTCCTGCTTCCTGGCCGCCACCTTGCCCTCTAGGTCGGCGACCCTCACCATCGCCGCCTCCAGCTCCAACTTCGAGCTCTCCTCCAGCGAGGAGAGCTCACCCGCGGCTCGCATCGCTAGGGCAATTTCCTCGTCCTCCATCTGGACGACAAGGGCGATGTGCTGGAGGACCTGAAGAAATCAGAGGGGGGTCAGAAAGAAAGGGGGGCACCAAATCTCATGAATGGTAAGACGCTGAGAGAAAAATCAAGTAAGGTGTGAGCACTAACCTGCACGGCCTCTTGGGCAATTGCCGCCATCTGCACCCTTAGGGTCCCCCGAAAAACCTTGCCTCCGGCCGACTTCTCCATGTCCGCCAGCAAGCTGTCAGCAATGGAGAGCCCCGAGGGCACCTCAAAGCGGAGGTTCCCCTCGTCCACCAAGATCGGGGAGGCCGAGGTCCGGGGAACCGTCCGGGGGAACCGCTTGAGAGACGACGCCGGGGAGCTGGTCTCCATCTCCGAAGCCTCGGCCTCCTGTTCCCAAACCTGCTTTCCGCTCGGCGCCTGGCTGGGCTCTGGGGCACCGCCCGCACTCGAACGCCGGGGTGGGATGGCTGCCGGGGGAGCCGGGGCCGACGTCGGACGGGAAAAGCTGGCACCTCCAGCCTTCGATACCTTCTTCGACTCGCGCATGGCCGTCGAAGTTTGCTCGCGTCCATAGGTTCTGCACAAGACAAGGTACAATGGAGTCAGCAACACGAGTAAAAGTAAAATAAACGCAAGTCTAACAGATCGCCTGCAAACTCCTAACTTACCCGCGAGCTGGGCGGGGCTGAGCCCAGCCCAACTCAGGGCCTGCGCAGAAAGCAGCACGTCGGCTCGAGGAATAGGCTCCCACTCCGCCACTTTCAGTGCGTCGGGATCGCTCGACTGGACCTCTCGCCGACACCTATCCCTAGACCACTGGGTGAGCACAGGCCAGTCCTCACCCTCGGGCAGCCTAACAAAGAAAAACTTTTTCTTCCAATCGTGTATGGAAGAAGGCATGACGACAACCCCCGATCCAGGAGTACTTCCCCGCTGCTTCCTAAATAAGAGGTATACCCACCTCGGCTCGCCCGCAGTGCCAGGGTGGTTTTTATAAATAAGAGAAGAGGCAAGGGTGGATAGTCTGAAAGGGATCAACTGCAACTTCAGACGGACCAAGAACCCAAGGAGAATCCTCCAGGAGTTTGGTACTAGCTGGCCCGGGGCTATCCCAAAATGATTCAGTGCTCTAACAATCTCGAGAGAGAAAGGCAGGCGCATTCCGGCCCAAAAGGCTTCCAGGTATAAGGCAATCTCTTTATCCCATACCTAATCTGCCCTCTCTCCGTCCTCGGCCAAACGTAGCGTATAGCCAGGAGGAATATGGAAACGAGCCCGAGCGGTGGCAAGCTCATCCTCGTACGTCACCATGGATGACACACCAGGGGCGTCAGCGACATCCGCTCTGGGAACCGCCCCCATCTCGCGGCCCTGAGAGGGGGATCTGACCCTAACTTTCCGGGAAGACTCCGACTCAGTGGAAGAAGAAGAAGAAGAAGAAGAATCTACAGGGGTCCCTAGACCCTACCCGATCTATTTCTACAAACTCTTTAGAAGAAAACATCTAACCTGATTAAGATAATGGGTCCTCGGAAAGGGAAACGCAGAGATTCGACCTAAAAGGGGAGCGACGAGCTAACGAGACCCAGGACGAGGAAAATTTGTAGAGGTATGGGCCATGATAAAGACCCCACCTCTGTTTATAACTGCCGACGTACACATCCTACGGCGACAGTCATCTCCCGCCGAAATGGCTCAGTACATTGGACGGCCGCGATCGCTCCACCTGTCGCACGCGCAATGGTCGTATCCCATCAGACGCCAGAAGTCTGTGGCCCGTCGCGTCAGCCAACCAGCGCCCGATACATGGGATGTCACTTCGGTGAACGTACGCACGATCCGGTGCATCCTCTTTATGCGAGATCTGGCCCCTGATCCGCTGACAACACCAAGAAGATACAGTTGATTGCCCAGGAACACACGCTCACGATATCTACGACGAGGAGCTCACCTCGGGTGACCCGGCATACCACCCTCGACCCGACCCGTGAACAGGTAGGGACGAGAGTGGGGGGCTAATGATGATGCTCGATATCGGTGATCTCCCAGATCGTGACACATGGCTGATGATGTGTCCCGAAGCCCGCAAGGATAGACCAAGGACAGCACGTCGGAGGAACACCCGGGTCTGCGACCCATGAACGTGGCCGACCTTTTGGGCCGTCCACACCACTCTTATGCCCGCCTTGCAAACAACCGTTGGCTCGCCTCCGAGCCTCCTGCACACTTGGCCTCCTTGACCCTCTCAACTCGCCTCCGGGCTACCACAGAACCAAGATAGCTCAGCCTCCCACTCGGTCCCGAGCCCCCGCCGAGCTCATCTTCCTCGGTCCATTCAACCGACCAACGGCATCACTCGCAGGTGCTTCCGCCTCGCCTCCGCGAATCTCCCCATGCGCGAGATCTCCGCTGCCCACGATCGCGCATTCTATGCCATCACGATCCCCATTAACGATCCTGTCTCTCCATTAATGGGAAATCCCGCCCATCACGCGAGCGTGACGTCGGGGGCGTAACGGCCGGCGTGATTCTCGCACCTTCCTGCCTGCTGCCACCGCTATATAAACCCCTCATTCAAACGGTTCAAGTAAGTCATTTTCCACTCACTAGGTCGTTACTCTGCTCGGATTTCTTGTCTAACTTGATCGTCGGAGGGTCCTCGGTGGTACAACCACCCCGGGACTTCCTTGCAGGTAGCTCGGCCCCAATAGCCTCAAACCCATTGAGATCCACACACTTCAAGAGCTATCCTCCAACTCAAATCTCAACCATCTATCGTCTCCAACAGAAGATCAACGGAAGGTAACATCTTGACGCGATTCCACCCGCGTCAGAAATCAACCAGTTTACCCAGCTTCCAAATGAACCATTTTGGAAATGATTTGAACGGTTTAAGGATCTGCTTGTCCAATGTCCTCATCATGGAATCCATAGATGGGATCTGTGCCGAATTATATATGAGGGCATTACGCCAGCGACAAAGCAGATGTTTGAAACCATGTGTCAAGGCAATTTCATGTCTAAATACGATGGTGAAGCTTAGAAATTCTAGGAAGATTTTGCTGAAAACACTTTGCAATGGGAAAGTGCTAGACCACCATCATCTAGGGGAGGTATCCATCAGCTCGATGTTTCGATCGCAGTAAAAGCCAAAATGGCAGCGATGCAAAAGAAACTCGAAGCTATGGAAAACAAATTTTTATTAGCCTCCCTAAACCAGATGACGCTCCCTAAAACCGTGTGTGGATGTTGTTCCGATCCATCACATCTGATGAAAGAATGTACTTTGAATTCTCTGTTTCAAGATCAAGAACACACTAATACTGCTTTTCAACAGCGACTTAGAAACGATCCTTATTCTTCCACATATAATCAGGGTTAGAGGAATCACCCTAATTTTGCTTGGAACCAACACCAAACTCAAAATACGGTTCCAAACCAAAATAGCTATCAAAGGGTTCCTCTACAGCAACAGCAACCACCACAAAGTCAGCACCCCTTTCAACCACAAACTTTTCAAAATCCGGCCAACAATTCTGCACCTTATAATAATTCTTTCCAAATGGCTGGTACCGAAAACTCCTCTGCACTAGAACAAATCTTGGATTTGTTTATGAAACATTCCATGAAAACGTCGGCTGATATAAAGTCTTCTATCGATACATTAACGAAGGGCTCCGCCTCCGACGAGTATAAAATCGATAGAAACACAAATTGCACAATTAAATACCGCGATGAGTGCTAGAGAGAAAGGGAAACTTCCATCTCAACCCCTACCGAATTCTGGCCACTCACAACATCATAATATAATGCCATTACCACGTTGAGATCGGGAAGAGTGATGAACAACCAAGTCGGTAAATAGGTTGATAATGAGGAATCAATCAATGATACCCTGGCTTCCACTTCTAACCCTATTTTGTCTAGTACACCATCTTCTTTCGAGCATATTCTCCGTTTTCTCCTAGGCTCGAACCCTCTGCCCACCTCCTTGAGTAAACCAAACATGATCCCAACTTTAATTCTGGGATCAATTCCATCCTCTCGATATTCTCCAATATTGGACCCAACTCTTATTGATAAAGCTCCTTATCCAAACAGGTTAAGGGGAAACAAACCAAGTCCACAAATGGAGAAGATTGTGGAAATGTTTAAACAGGTTAACATAAATATCCCTCTCCTAGATGCTATAAAACAAGTTCCGACTTATGCGAAAATACTTAAGGACTTGTGCACTAGGAAGAGAAAAACTCAAGTGCCGAAAAAGGTATTCATGACGAGTAATTTAAGCACAGCATTTACCCAGCAATTACCTAAGAAACGTAAGGACCCCGGCTGTCCTGCAATCTCAATTTCTATTAGGTGTAAAAATATCAATCGTGCTCCACTCGACCTTGGCGCTAGTATTAACTTGCTTCCTTACTCTGTCTACGAGCAGTTAGGTATTGGAGAATTGAAACCTGCCCACTGCACTCTCTAGATGGCAGATCGGTCTATCACCCAACCTAGGAGTGAGCTAGAGGATGTGTTGATAAAAGTCGGGGAATTTATATTCCCTGTGGAATTTATTGTTCTAGATACACAGCTTGTAGCGAACCCACGAAACTAAATTCCGGTGATTCTCGGTCGACCTTTCCTGGCAACTTCCAATGCTGTCATTAATTGTCATAACGGTTCTATGAACTTATCCTTCGGGAAGATGACAATTGAGCTTAATATTTACAAGCTAGGAAGTCAGTCATCTGAACCTTCTGCTCATCTAATTGATGTTTGTTCTGTCAACAAGATAGCTCCCGACAGCTGCAAGGTTGAGGAGTTTTTCTATAATTATCTCGACGACATTAGTACATCATTGTTTGATCTAGAAAATTATTATAGTGAGGACTTTGACGAGTCCACCCTCGAGTTCGAACCTTTTGACTCATCGGAAAAGTCAGTACTACTTTCTGAGTCAATATCCTACGCAAGTTATGAACTTCTTAGGGAGTCCGAGTACCATTCCCTTACCCCACCTTCTATCGTATCTCCGCCGACATTAGATCTCAAACTGCTACCTTCTCATCTTAAATATGCATATTTAGGTGAGAATGAGTCTTTGCCATCATATCCACTTCTCTAGTTTTAGAGCAAGAGAACGCTCTTTTGATGGTCTTGAGATCAAATCGACAAGCATTTGGTTGGACAATAGCAGACATCAAAGGGATTAGTCCTTTGATTGTTGAACATCATATGCATTTGATGGATGAAGCCAGATCAATCTGAGACCCACAAAGACGGTTAAATCCCATCACGAAGGAGGCGGTAAAGAAAGAAATCGTCAAGTGCCTAGATAGTGGTATAATTTACCCAATATCTGATAGCCAATGGGTAAGTCCTATTCATGTAGTCCCTAAAAATTCTGGCATCACAGTCATAACTAATGAGGATAATGAGTTGATCCAAACACGCACTCAAACTGGATGACGTGTATGTATTGATTATAGGAAACCCAATGCCGCAACGAGGAAAGATCACTTTCCTCTACCTTTCATTGACCAGATGTTGGAATGATTAGCTGGACATGAATATTATTGTTTCTTGGACGGATACTCTGGCTATAACCAGGTCCCCATCACCGAAAATGATCAAGATAAAACAACATTTACTTGTACTTTCGGTACTTTTTCTTATAGACGCATGCCCTTAGGGTTATGCAACGCTCCCGCTATATTTCAGCGGTGTATGATGGGGATATTCTCAGACATAGTCGAGAATTTTCTGGAGATATTTATGGACGATTTCTCTATATTTGGGGACTCCTTTAAGGATTGCCTACGTCATCTTGATGCGGTTCTTACCCACTGTAAAGATAAGAACTTAACTATGAATTGGGAAAAATGCCATTTCATGGACCAAGAAGGTATCGTACTTGGACATGTCATTTCGCGAAAAGGCATTGAGGTAGACAGAGCTAAAATAGATGTCATCCATATGCTTCCTCATCTCAAATGCGTCAAAAATATACGATCATTCCTTGGTCATGCAGGATTTTATAGGAGATTCATTAAGGATTTTAGCAAAATTGCTAGACCCTTAACTCTTCTCTTAGCCAAGAATACAACATTTCACTTTGATTCGGATTGTGCGGCTGCTTTTGACTCACTTAAAAGCTTTCTCACTACATCCCCGTTCAATCATCTCCTGATTGGAACCACCCGTTCGAGCTTATGTGTGATGCATCAGATTTTGCTATTGGTGCAGTTTTAGGAGAGCACATTGATAAGATGTCACATGCAATTTATTATGCAAGTAAGACCTTGAATTATGCCCAAATTAATTATACAACTACCGAGAAAGAACTTTTGGCAGTTGTATTTGCATTAGAAAAATTCAGGCCTTACTTGATTGGCTCACCGATAGTGATTTACACCGATCACTCCACCCTAAAACATCTTTTATTGAAGAAGAATGCTAAGGCCAGGTTAATACGTTGGATCCTGTTATTACAAGAATTTGATCTTGTCATACGAGATAAGAGTGGATGTGAAAATGCAGTAGCTAACCATTTTTCACGCATCTCTTCCTCACCTACTGTGACCTTGCTAATAAACGACTCTTTCCCTGACGAACAACTCTTGACCGTATCCTGCGAACCTTGGTTCGTAGATATTGTGAATTATCTAGCAACGGAACTTATTCCCAGCGAATGATATAAATATGACAATCATCAATTTTTATCCCGAGTAAAGCACTTTTACTGGAATGAACCTTATTTGTTTAAGTATTGTCCCGATCAAATCATTCACAGATGTGTCCTTAATGATGAATTCAAGAGTGTATTGTCTTTCTGTCATGATCAGGCATGTGGCGGTCACTTTGGTCCACGTAAAATGGAGGAGAAAGTTTTGCAATATGGTTTTTACTGGCCTACATTATTTAAAAATGCATATGATCATTGCAAAACTTTTCCACGATGTCAACACACGGGTCGGATTTCTCAAAAAAATGAGACGCCACTCCAACCTATCTTGGTTGTGAAAATTTTTGACGTTTGGGGTATTGATTTTATGAGCCCTTTTCCCAACTCTTTCAGGAATCTATATATCTTGTTAGTGGTTGATTACGTCTCGAAATGGGTGGAAGCGATACCGTGTCACACTAATGAAAACAAGGTTTGTTCCCGCCAAAATTTTCGGCCAAGAGCTACTTGTTCCCTTATAAAAAAAGGGGGAGAGTCCTCAAAATTTAGCCTCACGTGTTAAACACGTGGGCGCTCATATGCAAAGCATATGGGCGCTGAAAATAAAACAATTAATGGCCAAACAGGCCTCACGTGTAAAACATGTGAGCGCTCATATGCAAAGCATATGAGCGCTAAATAAAATAAACTTAAAGGGCCAAACAGGTCTCACGTGTAAAACACGTGAGCGCTCATATGCAAAGCATATAAGCGCTGAACATAAATAACCAAAGGCCAAACATGCCTCACGTATTAAACACGTGAGCGTGCTGAACATAAACAGGCTAAAACCCACACTAAGGGTCGCGTGTTAAACACGTGAGTGCTTTTGCCAATCACATGCAAAGCATATGAGCACCCTAATTTAAAATGTTCCTATCAAATTCTAGAATTAAATTCTATTTGGGAAATATTTTCTTGATCTTCCTTAAACTAGAAAGATCTTCTCTGTTAAACAGAGGACCTTTGGATCAAAAATCCAATGGTGATCATTTGATAGAATAAAAATCTATCATAGGAAAATATTTTCCTAATCTTATAACAAGAATAAAATTCTATGTTAACAAGATATCCATATTAAGAAAATATATTTCTGATCTTGTTAAACTAAAAAGATTTGATAGAATAAAATTCTAATCTTGTTAAAACTAACAAGATATTCATAATCTTGTTAAACAAACAAGAAATCTTCTCTGTTAAACAGAGAGTCTTTAAATTAAAAATCCTACGGTGAATAAAATTCACCGATTGATCTAAAAGATCATGAAATCAATCATGATCTCTCAATGAGGGATTCCCTTAATAAATTGATTCTTTTTTTTCTCATATAAATAGGAGTAAGGAGAAGAGGAGAAAGATACACAGAGGGAGAATTTAATTCTCTAAAGAAGAGGAACCGCTCCCAAAAGCTCCCACAAAAATAGAATTTAATTCTCAAACTAAGAGTTTAACTCTTCTTAAAGAACTTAGTTCTTTCTCTGGTTAAGATCTGCAGAAGCAGATCTCCCCACAAGTTGAGAATTTAATTCTTATCGGAGAGATTATGTCATGCAGATTCAAAACCTAGAGGAAAGAACTGAATCCAAAAGAGTTTAACTCTTACAAAACATGTGGGAATTTAATTCCTCTGAAACTAGGGTTTAACCCTTTAAAAAGAATTTAATCCCTACAAAGAACAAAAGGAGAATTTGATTCCTCAGAACCATAGAAGAACGGCCTGGTGATTCATTAGCGTTTAACGCTACATAAAAGCTCACGTATTCCCACATGAGCACCTTTGAGCAACGAAAAGGAAAGACTGAGATCTAGCCACGTGATCCTACGTAACCCCTGAGATGTGCTCAGCACTTATAAAAAAGAAAAGGGAATGAACCCTATTTTTTGGGGGGGGGCTCAAGTGACCCCACGTGACCCTTGAGAAGTGCTCAACACTTATAAAAGAGAAAAGAGAATAAACCCTATTTTTAGGGCGCCTCACATGATCCCACGTGACCCCCTAGCAGTGCTCAACACTAGAATAAGAGAATAAAATAGGCAGCGCCCTACTCTAAGCGTCTCACATGCCACACGTGACGCCCCAACTTTCAATGTTTAACACTGCTATAACGCCTCACGTGCCACACGTGAGCGGCCCAACTTTGAAGGTTTAACACTGCTTTGGCACCTCACGTGCCACACATGAGCATCTCATATCTCAGTGTTTAACACTGCCTTAGAATATCACGTGGGAGCACGTGGACACTGAGCATACACTAGTGTTTTACATTATAAAAGGCCAACTTCAACCCCAGATTGGCTAAGTCTTTCCTAATATTAAATCTCTAAATAAACCGAGCCTCCATGCTCCTGACTGATGTTTCCTCAATTTGGAATTTAGTTCAAGGGTACATCTCTCCACACTTCTGATACATTTCATTGTAATTATTCAACGTCTTCAGAGAGGTGGTGGGTCCCGACAACCAACAAGCTGGATCGTAATGTCCTTAAACTAACTATGGACCGTAATGTCCTTAAACTAAACCCTCACCTCAAAAATGGTGATCTGCGGACCGTAACGTCCCTAAACTAAACTTTATAGACTATGATGTCTTTAAACTCTATGGACTATGATGTCTTTAAACTCCACGAACTATGATGTCCTTAAACCCAATGGACCGTAACGTCCCTAAACTAAACTCTACAGGCTATGATGTCCCTAAACTCCACGAACTATGATGTTCCTAAACCCAATGGACCGTAACGTCCTTAAACTAAATTGATAAGGGCCCAAATGTTCTTTCATTGGATCTAAATGATCCTAAAATCTTGTTAAGTAGATCTTAGTCTAAAAATTAAACTAACGTATCCTTAACAAATATTTAAGTTGTTCTTAATCTCAAACATGGTTAACGAGCCCTAAATCCACCAAACACAAATCTTAGAAAATACGGATTTGGACTAATCCCCGCCCTACGGGCGACAACATAAATTAGTCTCCGTATACAATCCACGTGCAACCAAAAAATAAAACAAACACACACAACATGATGTGACCTTCTGGAGCAGGAGAAAGTGGTTATTATGATACGGTAACGTAATTAACTGCAGGGGCTTGCGTCTACAGGGAAGAGCGTCCCCACAATCAAAAACCCCTCACAACGAGGGGGAATCTGACAAAGTCTGCTACATCGGCCGCATCCGTCTAAACCTCCTATACATGCTGCCATAAATCAACTTGGCATCTTCGGAGAGGTGGACGGGTAAAACCAAATAGCGTCTGCACGCCAAAGTTCAGGCCGGACGTCCTGACGTCCCGGTCGCGTCTTTCGGTGGCAAATAGATTCTGGCACGCCCGGTAGGACCTTTTCCTCTTTCTACTCCACACTTCATGTGTCGTTTTCCGTGAATGAATCACGGTTTAATACGGTTGCCCCTGGATTCAAGGTACTAAGATTTGGTGTCTTGCTTCGTGCAGAAAAGAAAATGGCTTCCAACTGCACCAACTGCAACATCAACTCCCACTCCGTCCTTGCTGGAGGAGTGACCTATGGGCCCCAAGCGGCCTCCATCTTCGCCATGCCAGTGGAACAGGTGATTCAAGCCACCACTGGACTGTTCTTTGGGACCATGATCCCACCGGCAAGCTTCAACATCCCAATACCGTCACAGGAAGCTCCGAAGAAGTTGGTCTTTAATCGGTTTACCACTACCACAGCCCCTCTCAACGGGCCGTCCAATTCCAAGTCTACTACATCAGTCTTTAATAGACTAGGACAAAGCTCAAGTGGGTCCATGAAGAAGCCTGCAATACCTGAACGAGTCATCCCGAAGCGGATAGCCATTCCAACTCCGACGAACGAAGTCGTCAAAGGGGCTTCTCCTGCTAAGGGATCGGTCTTTGCGAGACTGTCCATCCCAATTCCTGCTTCGGGTGAGGTCGTCCAAACTACTTCCCCTGCCCAAAGGTCAGTCTTCTACTGGTTGGACGTTTCTTCTCAGCGGGCGTCAGTCTTTGATAGGCTGGCACCAACAGCAACCCTTCACCAGAACAAGGGGCATGATGAAGTTACCCCCGTAACTGAGCCAATACCATTTGCAAGACGTGCTCGACGTCGCCACTGGCGCTAAGTGATGAAAGCTGGGGGAAGTTCCCCTTCTGGATTGACCCCACCAGCTCCGATTGTGGAAGTTGATGCTGCTGTTCCAACTGGGAACAGCTTTGACCCGCTCAGAAGGGTGCGCAAGAACTCTCCAAATGCCGTATTAAAAAGGTCTCCTTCACCTGTTGAAAATGTTACAAAGGCGGAGCTGGAGCAGCCTCCTCAGCTGCTGTCCTCCAAAATTCCTAAGGTCTGGCGAAGAGTCCAAGACTCCGTAATCGACAAGGACTACTCCCGCCGACATAAGAAAATAAAGATTCAGCAGAAGAAGGACCATTCCTCCGCCACGCCACGAAAGGTGTCGTCTGCACGAGTGCCTACATCAACAGACCCCTCAGCTTCAATCGTCCATAAAAAGAGGAGGGCGGAGAAGATCCCTATGCCTGCGATGAATCTCAAGGAAACTGAACCCAGACGCTCATGTCTGGGGGCATGGTGGTGCATACTATTTATATGGCTTCCGGAAAAGAGGAGAGCCGCGCTTCCGGAGGTTACCGACCACTCACCCGATCCGGAACAAAGGCCCAAGAGCAACAACAGAAGCTCCAGGAAATGTTAACAAAGATGGTCGCGCTCACTGGGCCAAAAGAAAGCCTGGAGACATCGTCGGAGCAAAGCCAGGAGCAAGAAACCGATGTCGAGTTCCTCCGCAGAATGCTCGAGAAGAAAGATAAAGAAGCCATGAAACAAGCGGCCAATATAAAACAAATGGTGCTATTGTTCCAGGACATGGTGGGCATGATGATCCAGCCGGACCCTCCAGCGGAGGAGCCTTCGATGATCATTGAAGATGACAGAGAGGAGACATCAAACCCTCTTCCGGTCTTTTCAGCAGCAAAGGAGGAAACAATCTCGAAAGCTGTGCTTGATGATTATATAGCTCAACAGATACGAGCCCATCAAGCGAACGAAGCTGCTGGCCAAGTCGTCAGAACTGGGCGATCCTATCCCAGCTGGTACGATCAGATTAAGTACCCGCCAGGATAAACAATCCATAAATTTCATGTATATAAGGGGACAGGCAACCCCCACCAGCATGTCGCCCAATTCAAGGCTCTCTACTGCAATACTGGAGGTGACGATAAGCTGCTGCTTCACCAATTCATCGGCAGCTTGGCGGAGACGGCCTTCGAATGGTATTCGGAGCTTCCCAATGACTCCGTCAAAACATTCATGGAGATGGAGTTGCTATTGACTCAGTATTTCGCAAGCGCTAGCGAACACACCCCAATCACGACGTTGATCAATGCCCGAGTGAAGCCAGGGGAGACATGGGTTCAGTATGCAATTCGGTGGCGCAACCTATGGTTGAAGTGCGAACAACGCATAGAAGAGGCTCCTGCAGTAGGCATGTTTGTGGGAACCCTTGACCCACAAGAAACCATATCCCAATTCATGATATTTTTCAAGCCAACCACCTTCCAGGCCTTGATTGACAACTTGGCCGAAATGGACCAGATGGGCCATAGGCCTTCGTCTTCAAAGACGAAGCCTCGGAATGAAAAAGGGAAAGAGAAAGCGACCTTCATCGCCAATGCTCAACAACAGCCGAGTGGTCCAAAACCATCTGATCGCCAAAACGACAGACATCGATTTATCAACGAAAAGTTAAAACGTCCTTACTCGTTCCTTCGGGATAAAACAAGGAGACTGTTTTAACTAGCGGTGCACAACAGGCTCATCACTCTGCCAGATCCGAGACGCCCACTGCAGCCAGGTGACATCAACAATCCCAATTACTGTCCCTACCACCGAGTAGTAGGTCACCCAATTGAAGATTGCTTCATCTTCAAAAGCTGGATCGAGGACTAATACCAACAGGGCAAATTTGCACTGTCCGAGAACTGGAAGGTAAGCCCGCCGCAGCTGCACGCTCTTAAAAGGGTAGACACGCCGGGGGCATCATGCTCATTTATAGAAGAAGCTCCATGGGAGGTTGCTTTTTCAGCCAAAACAAAAAGAATGCTGAAGGATCTTCAAACATGCCTGACGATTAGGTGGAAAAGCCAGCTGGAACCCGAGGTCATTGAGGGAATGCTGAAACCGCGCCCGACGCAAAGAATTGGTAGCGATGGGCAAAACACCCAGGCCCAGCCGTCAAAATCTTTGAAAAGGAAGAAGAAGAGCAAAAAGCCCGTAAAGCTTGATGACAAGCGCACGGACCTGCAAAAGCAGATTGACTCACTGGAAGAATATAATCAGAAGGCGCGAACCCCAGTCACGCTCCAAAAATTTCTCAACAACATCCTTGAGAGCGGAGAAAACGACAATGACGACGGAGGCGGATCGTCAGAAGAATTTGAGGATTATGTGGCAAGTTGTCATATGATCTCTCATTCTCCCGTAAATGACGAAGAAGCTCACATAGAGGAGCTGGGGACAGGAGCGGTGCCAAAATCCTTCGAACCTTCTGACGAGATGATCGACATGCTGCTGAACGAAGCCCGCCAGAAGAGCAAGGCTGATCAGCAACGTGAAATAGTCATATTCGAAAGAGCCAGGTGTCGGCATCAAGCTGAAGAAGTCATTCGCAGAGCGCTCCAACCAGATCGAAGCGCGACCATGGCAGACAAAAGCAAGCTTAAGGCAAGGAAACGGTTCGCTAAAGCCCTGTCAATGGGAATGAAGCTGCCATCTCCCAAATGAAATACTACTGGCAGTATACACCTTGACGAAGCGGATGCACACCCTAACTACTGTTTATACCATCAGAGGACTACACACCTTACCGAAGAGTACGTGGCCTTTAAAAACTGGTGGCAGGGGTATGTTGCCCACCGACAACAGTTCAAGCGAATGAAGCGCAAAACTCATCGGGAGCAGAGAAGCACGACAGATGAATGTAAAAGAACTGCCGGCAACTGTCACATGGTTGATGCTGGGGGATCGCAACTTCTCACCTTCGGGAGCGATTCTAATGTAGAAATAGCCCTCGGCCCTCTCTTCAAAGAATCCACCTCAGGAAAAGAAGAAGAGACGAAGAACTGTAAGAATATTCAGCCGCGCAACCGTACGTTGCTCGAAAAGAATCTCGGACCTGCAAACAGGGGATTGAACAAAAAAGATAAGGGGAAGGAAAATGTCCCTGAGGATATCGCCCTCGATGATCGAGTCGTCGAAGAGCTGACAGCCAAGAACCCGCCCAAGAAAAACAAAGTGGATTACAATGTCCTAGCACATCTGAGAAAGATACCCTCACGGCTAAGCATTTTGGATACCCTTCTCTTGTCTAAAGAGGCACGAGATTCTCTAATCAAGGCATTAAAAGGCCCCGGACAGTTTCAAGCCTTCCTTGCCGAAGAAAAGATGAAGGACGAGCTGGAAGAAGTTCGCATGGCCGACATTACCTTCAGTGATGAAGACCTCCTCCTCGGGACGTGCGAGCACAACCGCCCCCTATATGTCACCGGGTACTGCCACGACATTAAGATAGGAACGATTCTAGTTTACAACGGGTCCTCTGTCAACCTCCTAAATGTCAGAGTGCTAAAAGAAATTTGCATGAGCGTTCAGCACCTAGCTCGGGATAAAATTACCATCTCTGGTTTTGACTCCCAGTCATCACGGACGCTCGGGTCCGTAATACTTACGTTATGCTTCGGGTCGCTCGTAACCGACATTAAGTTTCACGTCATTGACGCCAAGACTTGCTACAACGATTTGCTCGGCAGGCCGTGGTTACACGAGTATAATATCATTCCTTCTACACAACATCAGTGTATGAAGTACTTCAAAGATGGTCTCGAGTACACTGTGACGGGGGAACTAAACCCATTCTCCATGAACGAAGTCCGCAAATATGAAGATGTCAAGTACTTCCTGCTAGACTTCGAAAACACAGAAAGATGTCGCAAACCAGAGAGCAAACAAAAAGCTATCACCACTATTCTGGTCTTCAGGAGTGATACCAAAAAGGACGAGGAAATAGTCTATTCGGGGCCGCCCCAATGTAGCAAGCCTGGACCCTCTACCCCTATCCTGGTCTTTGGCAGTGACTCTGAAGACGAAGTCAACGCAGTGTTCTCGGTCCGTCCATCAGTGCAAGCCCTCATTGGAGATGATCAGAGTTTGCAGATCGCCATGGTCCTGAGAAATTATTACAAAGAACTCGACACACTCGATACCTATAGTGTACAATAGCTGCAGACGTTCTACGTCCCTTCCAGGCGAAAAGGTGAAAAGGCGATCCTATTCTATCGATCCACGGGGACTAAAGTCGAAAGAGAAGTTTAGCGTGGTATCGAACCTAAGCTTGACGGGCTCCAACCCATCCGTCTTCCCAGGTATTACATCGAGGGATTGAAAAGGTTATTAAGATGCCAAGGCATACCATTCAAACAAACTCCTCGACAAGCTCAGTTCTACAACAGGATTTGGAACGTCCCCGGAGCGCAACGAAAATTGCCCAACGGAAAAATGGAAACGATCGGGCTTGGATATGTTCAGTCCAAGAAACGGGAGAAATTCTATGACTGCCATGTCATAAAGGATC
The DNA here is from genome assembly GCA_030015575.1 of Agapanthus africanus. NCBI lineage: Eukaryota > Viridiplantae > Streptophyta > Magnoliopsida > Asparagales > Amaryllidaceae > Agapanthus > Agapanthus africanus. The sequence continues at coordinate 951,465,746 of CM057337.1, forward strand.
TCAATGAAGAAGAGGATGCTTTTTTAAAAGACGCTGATATTGAACCAGAACGAAGTCCTGCGATAAAGATATTGAGTCCGTCGTTTGAAGAACAGATTGACAAGCTAATAAGAGAAGCAGGTCAAAGGGTTCGGGATGACCACAGCCGCGAATTGGCCATTTATGAAATAGCCAAGACACAACGCCTCCTTCAGCAGGCTACGGAAGACGACAATGCCCTTCGCCGTCAGTCCGCCATGCATTCCCAAGATAAGAAAAAGGCCCGACGCAGAGGCAAAAACAAGTCAAAGAACGGAAAAAACGTTCGACGACGGCAAAACGGATCCAAAATGCCACGCGATCAAGAGAAGGTCAGCCGAAATCCATCTTTAACAAAAAAGATAGGTTGAGGATATTCTTTCCCTCATGACATGACAAAGAGAATCTTTGACCTTGTCATGAAACATCAGATGATTACACTCCCGGAGTCCAAGCACCCCAATCAAGTAAGTGAAGTTCATCACCCAGACTATTGCTCCCATCACTGAGCGGTAGGGCATCCTCTTGAAGATTGCTTCACCTTCAAAAACTGGGTCGAAGACCAATATCAACTCAGCAGGTTCGCTCTATCCAACAGTTGGAGGGTATCCCCACCGCAAAAGCATATACCAAAAGCAACGTATATGGCGAGAGTAGAACCAGATCAACATCGGTCTTGGAAACGATCTCGTACTTGTCACGTAATAACGCTGTAAGAAGGAGTGCCCGAGAATATGAATAACCACTCCTGGTGCTTCGAAAATGAGGATGAAGAGGAATTGATCTCAGAATTTCTACCAGCGCCAAAAGAGTTGGAAGATGGAATACATAATACTTTGGACAACCTAAGAAAAATCGACTTAGGGATGGCTAACGACCCGCGGCCAACGTTCATCAGCGAGCTGCTGTCTAAAGAACAGGTAGCTACGCTAAAAGACGTGCCCATGCAGTATAAGGACTGCTTCGCATGGAACTATTCCAAGATGCCCGGGATAGATCCGGAAATAGCTGTGCATAAATTGGCGATATCTCCGGACGTCAAGCCAGTTAAACAAGCACCAAGAAGAATGCGGCTCAAACTTGAAATGAGCATCAACGCCGAAGTCAAAAAGCTAATTGACTCCGGCTTCATCCAGGAAGTTCAATACCCCGACTGGATCGCCAATATTGTCCCAGTGATGAAGAAAAATGGGACGGTGCGCATCTGCGTGGACTTTCGGGACCTCAACAAAGCTTGTCCGAAGGATGATTTTTCCATACCGGTTACCGAGTTGATGATAGATAACACGTCCACTCACGAAGTCTTCTCCTTCATGGACGGCTCATCAGGATACAATCAAATAAAGATGCATCCCGAAGACCAGAAGCATAATGCTTTCCGGACTCCTCTGGGCATATTCTGCTACAAAGTGATGCCTTTCGGTCTGAAGAATGCCGGCGCTACCTATCAGAGGGCCATGATGAAAATCTTCGATGTCCTCATATATGAAATCGTCGAATGTTATATTGACGACCTCGTGGTGAAAAGCAAATCATATGAGGAACACTGGGAGCATTTGAAAATAGTGTTCCAGCGTCTTTGGAAATACAATATGAAGATGAACCCTCTCAAATGCGCGTTCGGAGTTTCTTCGGGCAAATTCCCAGGGTTCACCATCCGACACCGGGGTATCGAAATAGACCCGTCAAATATCAAGGCGATTATGGAAATGCCTACACCAAGAACTTTAAAACAATTGCGGTCTCTACAAGGGAAGCTCACGTACATCCAATGTTTCATAGCTAACCTCTCCGGAAAATGTCGTCTCTACAGTCACCTGATGAAGAAGGGAACCCCGTTCGTTTGGGATCGTAAATGCCAGAGTGCACTGAACGAAATCAAGCAATACCTGCAGAATCCACCAGTACTGACCGCTCCATTCAAGGGAAAGCCCCTCATTATGTACACAACAGCCCTCGAAGGTTCGTTAGGTGCGTTATGGGCATAAGAGAACAACCAAAGGAATGAGAGAGCCCTCTACTATTTGAGTCGAGTTCTCCTGGGGCAGAAAACAACTACTCCCCCATTGAAAAACAATGCCTGGTGTTAATCTTCGCAATAACGAACCTCAGACACTATGCGTTGGCGCATGAGATCCATCTCATATCAAAAGTAGATCCTCTCAAGTATTTAATGTCAAAAGCCATACTAACGGGGCGGCTCGCTAAATGGGTCCTACTCTTAATGGAATTCTCGATAACATACTGACCTCTCAAGGAGGTGAAAGGCCAGACCATCACCGACTTCCTCGTTGAGCATCCAATACCTACCGATTCACCCCTAAATTGCGAATTGCCAGACGAGCACGCATTTGACACGATCGAAAGGGAGAAAGGAGGGAGTGATACCCGATGGGAACTCTACTTCGATGGGGCATCTTCCATGAAGAAGCAAAAGCACAGCTCCCCCATAATCAAATCTGGGGTAGGCCTCATCTTCGTGACTCCACAAGGAGGGATAATGCACTTTGCCTTTTCCCTAACAGAGCCGAGGACAAACAATGAAGCAGAATATGAAGTTTTGATAGCAGGTCTTGAGATCGCTGTCGACATGGAAATCAAAAACCTCCTTATCTACGGAGACTCCCAGCTGGTAGTTAGTCAAGTAAATGGCAACTATCAGACGTGCAAACCAGAGTTGGTAAAATACGGCGAAAGAGTGCAACAATTGCTGACTCAAATCCCTTTCTACGTCCTAGAAAGCATACCGCGTACAGAAAATAGCAAAGCGGATGCATTAGCCAAACTCGCTAAAGAACTGGCTGACGAAAACCTCGATGACGTAAAGATCATTGTACAAAGCCGTCGGCTTCTTGCACCCGCGGAAATATCTCCGGAGTCGTCTGAAGAAAAGGAAGCGACCAAGCAAACAGCCCTACAAATAGAGAACCAAGAAAAGGCGAAGGATTGGAGAGAAGTCTTTATAAATTACTTCAAATCCCGTCGAACACCTGAAGATGCATGCTCAAGACATCAGCTCATGAAACTAGTTCTGTCTTTCGTCTTCGTCAATGATACTCTATATAAGAGATCATTCGACTCCCTATGGCTGAGATGCCTGGGACCAGAAGAAGCAAGGAAAGTCGTCCAAGAAATACACGATGGACTCTGCGGTTCACATCAAGCTGGGCCAAAGATGAAGCTAAAGATCAAAAGAATGGGCTACTATTGGCCCACAATGATTCAGGACTGCCTTGAATACGCGAAGCAGTGTCACTCGTGCCAAACTCACGGGGACTTCATCCACCATCATCCAAATCTTCTCCACCCGATAGTAGCCAGCTGGCCGTTCGAAATGTGGGGAACCGACATAATTGGACCCATCGAACCAGCGTCGTCCAGGGGATATCGGTTCATATTGGCCACAACCGATTACTTCTCTAAGTGGGCAGAGGCCATACCACTAAGAGAAGAGAAGTGAAGACAGAGAGTATTCTCCATTTCTTCAAGACACATGTCATCTATCAGTTCGACACTCCACGACGGATTATCTCTGATAACGGGCCGGCCTACAGAAGTCACAAAATCAGCCGCTTCGCACAACAGCATAATATAGACTGGAGATACTCTTCGGTCTATAATCCCAGAGCTAACGGTCTAGCTGAGGCTTTCAACAAGACCTTGATGAAGATCATAAAGAAGATGGTGTCCAAAAATAAAAAGGATTGACACGAGAGACTGCATGAAGCTCTCTAGGCATATCGGACCACGTTCAAGACGGCCACGAACACGATGCCATTCGTGTTGGTATTCGGCGCAGAAGCGACTCCCCTTGGAGATAGAGCTACCCTCTCTACGAGTGGCGGTTCATTATGAACTAACAGATGAAGAGAATGCTCAGCTTCGGCTTGAGGAGCTCTACTCCCTCGATAAAACTCGTCTCATGGCGCAACAAAATTTGGAGGCATACAAAGCAAAAATGACGCGCTCATATGAGAGATTGACTAGGCCGAGAACATTTCGCCAAGGCGAACTCATGCTAGTGGTCAACAGACCTATGATCCCCAATCGTGCCAAACGGGAGAAATTTGAGCCGAACTATGAGGGCCCGTACATCATAAACAAATTCTATCAAGGTGGGGCTTACCTGCTCATGGATATGTATGGCGAAAGACCCTTCGTGCTAATAAACGGCCGGTTCTTGAAAAAATACTACGCCTGACGAGTCACGGCCTAGGTTAACGATAGATGATGACGCTTATGTCCGCTCGCTATCTTCCCAAGCCCAAACTCTATAAGTAGTATCTAGCGAAACCTTACCTTAAAATCGCTACCGGACCGAAACGTCCCTAAACTAACAACGGACCGCAATGTCCTGAAACTAGCTACGGACCTAAACGTCCATTAAACTACTACAAACCCCGGCATCCCCAGGCTGACGTGGCAAGAAAAAACGGTACGTCCATAAGAAAAATGGGCACGGATGAAAACCCAAAAGGGCTCCGTGAGTAAAAACAGCAGGGCTACCGGCGAGTTTGTGAAAACCTGAAAGGGCACAGACTCGTTAAAAAATTTATGCACACTTGCAAGGTCCTCTCGACCTTATAAAGATAAAATACCTGCGTGAGATCCTTACGACTCATAAGAGAGCAACACACTTAGGGATCCTCATGATTCCTGAGGAGAAATTACACTTACGAGATTCTCACGATTCATGAGGGGAACCCTCTTATGAGACCTTCACGGCTCATAAGATTCAAAATCCTTAAACTACAGGGATCTGAACCTGTTCTTAAGCCATCACATTTCCCAGACTGCCCTATAAACGGTTCAATGCTGACCCTTGTATACAATCCACGGGCACAAATAAACGTCTCCCCCACCAAGTTCCACTGATGACGCGAAATGTCCTTATTTGGTAAACAAACACTTGTAAGTCCTCCCGACTTATAAGGAGAAAATACTCTCATGAGATCCTTACGACTTATAAAAGAGAACACCACTTAGAAGTCCTCATGACTTCTAAGGAGAACATACACATATCACGACTCGTAGGGAGAAACACCTTTATGAGACCCTTACGGCTCATGAAGTCAAAAGCCTTAGTCGACAGGATCCTAACCCTGTTTGTTAAGCCACCTTTGTTCGAATCGACAAAAGCAAATGATGATTCGCTCCTGGCAATATCCCAGTTGTAGCGATGCTGATGCCTAAATCAGTATCAAATTCCAAGTCCTTTCACGGCAAATGATGCTTCGCTCCTGGCAATATTCCAGTCGCAGCAATGCTGATCCTAAGATTGGTATCAGATCTTGAGTTCTATACTCGCAAAAAAAATGCATATGAAATAGCCGAAATGTTTGGGAAACTCGCAATAAAAATCAGCAAGTAAAATATATGCATATAAAAATAACCGAAATGTTTGGGCAACTCGCAATAAAAAGCAGCGAGTAAAGAAAAAGAAAAATTGCCGAAATGATTGGGCACCGCGAAAAATAGCCGAAATGATTGGGCAATCGCGACTTTCGCGATATAAAAAGCTGAAATGATAGAGCATCGCGGAAAGAAATAAAAAAAAGATGAAATAATGAAACTTTTGCTCTGCAGGTAAGTCCATACTGACCCCTGTACACAATCCATGGGCATAAACGAAAGGGAACCATATGTCCCAACAAACTCTGTCAAAGAAAAAGTCAGATCTCGACAGCAACATCTGCATCTCAGAAGACCAACAACGGCGTTCCTCCTCATGACAGCAGGGCACGGACGCGACACAACGAAACGGAGCCATGGCAAAGTCCCTAGTTCCAAATCTCAACGGAAACATCTATAGCCTAAAGACTAACAACGGCGTTCCTCCTCATACCAGCAGGGCACGGACATGACACAACGAAATGGAGCCATGACAAAATCCCTAGTTCCAAATCTCAACGGCAACATCTACAGCCTAAAGACCAGCAACGGCGTTCCTCCTCATGCCAGCAGGGCATGGACACAACACAACAAAACGGAGCCATGGCAAAGTCCCTAGTTCCAAATCTCAATGGCAACATCTACAGCCTAAAGATCAGCAACGGCATTCCTCCTCATTCCAGCAGGGCATGGACACGACACAACGAAACGGAGCCATGGCAAAGTCCCTATTTCCTAATCTCAATGGCAACATCTACAGCCTAAAAATCAGCAACGACGTTTCTCCTCATTCCAGCAGGATACGGACATGACACCACAAATCGGAGCCACGATAAAGTCCCCAGTTCCAAGACTCTACGGTTCACAGACAACCTAACGTCATCCAATGACCCCGTCTCGGAAATACGTCAGCAAATGACCCTATCTCGGAAATACGTCAGCAAATGACCCCATCGCGGAAACACGTCATCCAATGACCCCGTCTCGGAAATACGTCAACATATGACCCCGTCGCGAAAACACGTCATCCAATGACCCCGTCTCGGAAATACATCAGCAAATGACCCCGTCTCGGAAACACGTCAGCAAATGACCCCGTCGCGGAAACACGTCATCCAATGACCCCGTCTCGGAAATACATTAACAAATGACCCCATCGCGGAAATATGTCAGCAAATGACCCCGTCGCGGAAATACGTCATCCAATGACCCCTTCTCGGAAATACGTCAGCAAATGATCCTGTCTCGGAAGCACGTCATCCAATGACCCCATCTCGGAAACACGTCATCCAATGACCCCGTCTCGGAAACACGTCAGCAAATGACCCCGTCGCGGAAATACGTCATCCAATGACCCCATCTCGGAAATACGTCAGCAAATGACCCTGTCTCGGAAATACGTCATCCAATGATCCCGTCACGGAAATATGTAATCCAATGACCCCGACTCGGAAATACGTTAGCAAATGACCCCGTCGCGGAAATACGTCATCCAAAGACCCCGTCTCGGAAATACGTCAGCAAATGATCCCGTCCCAGAAATACGTCAGCAAATGACCCCGTCTCGGAAATACGTCATCCAATGACCCCGTCTCGAAAATACGTCATCCAATGACCCCGTCGCGGAAATACGTCATCCAATGACCTCGTCTCGGAAATACGTCAGCAAATGAGCCCGTTGAGGAAATACGTCATCCAATGACCTCGTCTCGAAAATATATCAGCAAATTACCCCGTTGCGGAAATACGTCAGCAAATGACCCCGTCTCGGAAATACGTCATCCAGTGACCCCGTCACGGAGATACGACATCCAATAACCCCGTCTCGGAAATACGTCATCCAATGACCCCGCCTCGGAAATACATCATCCAATGACCTCGTCGCGGAAATACGTCATCCAATGACCCCGTCTCGAAAACACGTCAGCAAATGACCCCGTCTCGGAAATACGTCATCCAATGACCCCGTCGAGGAAATACGTCATCCAATGACCCCGTCTCGGAAATACGTTAGCAAATGACCCCGTCGCGGAAATACGTCATCCAATGACCCCATCTCGGAAATACGTCAGCAAATAACCTCGTTACGGAAATACGTCAGCCAATGACCCCGTCTCGTAAATACGTCATCCAATGACCCCGTCGCGGAAACACGTCATCCCATGACCCCATCTCGGAAATACGTCATCTAATGACCCCGTCTCGGAAAAACGTCATCCAATGACCTCATCGCGGAAATACGTCATCCAATGACCCCTCTCGGAAATACGTCAACCCTGACACTGCAGAAAGCGGAGCACGTCAATCCTGACACCGCAGAAAGCGGAGCACGTCAACCCTGAAACCGCAGGAAGCAGAGCACGTCAATCCTGACACCACAAAAAGCGGAGTATGTTAAACCTGACACCGCAGAAAGCGGAGGACGTCAACCCTGACACCGCAGAAAGCGGAGTTCGTCAACCCTGACACCACAGAAAGCGGAGTACGTCAACCCTGACACCGCAGAAAGTGGAGTACGTCAATCCTGACACCGCAGAAAGTGGAGCATGTCAACCCTGACACCGCAGAAAGTGGAGCATGTCAACCTTGACACCACAGAAAGCGGAGCACGTCAACCCTGACACCGCAGATAGCGGAGCACGTCAACCCTGACACCGCAGATAGCGGAGTACGTCAACCCTGACACCACAGAAAGCGGAGTACATCAACCCTGACACCGCAGAAAGTGGAGTACGTCAACCCTGACACCGTAAAAAGCGGAGCAAGTCAACCCCGACACCGCAGAAAACGGAGCAAGTCAACCCCGACACCGCAGAAAATGGAGCAAGTCAACCCTGACACCGACACCGCAGAAAGCGGAGCACGTCAACCTCGACACCACAGAAAGCGGAGCACGACAACCCTGACACCGCAGAAAGCGGAGCACGTCAATCCTGACACCGTAGAAAGCGGAGTAAGTCAAACCTGACACCGCAGAAAGCGGAGCAAGTCAACTAATAATCCCTCGGTTCATCTCGACTCGTAGGGGAAAGCCTTAGTCAACGGGGATAAGGACCTGTTTCCTAAGTATTGGGACACTGCAAGTCGGCCCAAGATGGGTGATTGTAAAAGATTTTTGTGTATGTGCATTTTTAAAATTAAAAGAGAATACCGCAATCAAGACGGCGTCGCTTGGTCGCTAGACTCTTGAGTACAGGTCGGTCCACAGGGAAAAGGTTTTCTTTCTTTAAATTCTAACGAGTTAAGTCCTATTTTTGGTAGGTTTTGTTTTAAAATCTAAAAATGAGATTCAATTGATTTAAAGTCTTTCTAGGGTTAGGATTAAATTAGTTTGGAAAGGGAATTCTACTCACTACTTTTAATGCCCTAGTTAAGAATATAGGTGTTAGGGTAAAAGTCAACAAAGGGGATTAGCACGATTAGGAAGAAACTCAATTTCTTCCTTTTGGTCCTTGTCTGTCCTTTTTCAAGTCTTAGCCCTAAGCTCTATTTAAATCAACCACAACCTGTCTAACTAGGGAATCACCGCTATCTTGTAGGATAGGGCGTCGTAGTGAGCGGTGTGTGGTTAATTTAAATAGAGTCCTAATTATAAAAATTATATGGGCAAAGAAAGGAGTGAGAGAGATTTCCTTCTCTCAAACCTTCCCAATCCTAATCCTAACAAGTGAGGAATTACTCACTCATTAGGAAAGTAATGATAAAATTCATTTTTATAATTTTTCTTTTTAATAAACTAACTAACTTGCAGATAATAAAAGACAGATAAAAAATTGCACGAATTAAATTCAAATAAAAATGCAAGATAGAAAAAGAACTTACTTTATTGATACCTCTCAACAATGCATTACAACTGAATGAAAAAATTTAATTTAGAAAATTAAAAAGAGGCATACCCCAAAAGAGGCACCCTGAAAGAGGCATCCTATTATTTGGTTTTGAGCCCTCCTATTTATAGATAGGAAAAACCCTAGGTTTAGATTCTGATCCATACATGAAATTACAAAACAACCCCAAAGACAAAGTCAAAGCACCGACACCCCACCGACACGTGCATATTATGGCCGCGGAACCGCGGCAAACAGCCATTTGGTGGGTTCTTGGGCCCATCTTTTCAGGGTTTCTCTGTGTTGCTTTTATCTTCTGTTTTCTTTACTTGGTTTCTTATAATCTCTTCAATTTTCTTCCAGATTTTCAACAGTGCAGATGATGTGGACTTATTACCATGAGCTTCGCGTTTGAAGTCTTGAATCTTGTACTGCCCTTATGCTTTGTGCATTGAACTGTCTCATGATTTTCATTTGTTTCTTTAGCTGGTAGGCGGCATCATACGGATTCATCTTATTGTTCGTCGTAGTCTCACATTTGTAGCGTCTTTACATGAATTTCACTGTAACGATCTGAGAACCTGTAACCTGCAACTATTTAGCAGACATGGATCAAAAGCACCTATTTATTTGTAATATGATTAAGAATGGGCGATATAATAATGCAAAATTCTGATATGAACAAATACCCCCAAACTTATCTTTTGCTCATCCCGAGCAAAACCAATTTATTCTCGAAAAAACCTAATCTCACTTTCGCAGCGAACGCGATTGCACTGAGCTCGTGCAACAAGCCGTTAAACCCCTAGGTGTCCCTAGTAGGAGGAGTGTTTTCTCCTGAGGGTTTTCAGCGGATACTACCCACAAAATCCGATCAATTTGGCATGTTGACTTTCATTCTTCAATTCAGTATTCTAGTAAGAAATTCTATTATCTTCAATTTAGAAATCATCAACCCGTATTTTTCACACTCACTTATCATTTAACTTAAGATCGTATATATTCTGCAAATTTATTAAGGTTTCAGTATCTTTTGAATTTTCCTTCTAAGGTTCCATCTCAACTTAGGAATTTCTATCATCTCTACTGAAGGTATAAACCCTATCTTTCATTCCTATCTCTCATCCAAACCCTAATCATATACCCCTACGTGTGTGTATGTATCACTCCTACACTTGGAAATTCAATTCTAGCTATGATACTCTTGTCCATCTTCCAAAATACTTTTAGTTGGTGAATTTTAAATGAAATTGCTCACACATCCTTCATGCGACCGTTAATCCTTCTTGAGGTGCTGAACGACCGATTACAAAATGTGTTTGCACATTTTAGGCGTAATTCCTCGTCTTGTAATACCTAAGGCTTAGCAGTGACTCCCAAACCAGTTGGTCTAAGGCACTAGGTGATAAAGCACCCTCGCTATATTTTTTATTTATGCAGCCTTAAGTAATTACAAAACCAATGTTCAATTTTTCTATATTTTATCTCTTTATTCACACTTGTACTTTTATTTTATTTTCCTTCATACCAAGGATTTTAGACAAGAGCATTTTAAGGTATCCTCTATTATCCCAAGTTTCAAGGTGCGTGTATGTGCGAGTTGTAGGGTATATATTTTCAGAATTTAGACTTAAGGTTCAGAATTATTTTTCAGACTCACACTTCAAATAAAAATTTCAATACTCTTCCCTTATTTTGACTTAGCCCAAGAACTGAACTCAAAATTTGCCTATTTCTAAATAAACTATAAAAACATATATTTTCTACAGTTAAACTTTAAGAAAGGTTATTATTAGGGTTTTTAATTTACTAAGTTTAAGATCTAGTTTTTCCCTACTATTCAACTGTCATGTTGAACTTAAGTCAAATATGGCCAAAATGGAAATTTTCAATTTTTTCATTTTCAATTTTTGATTTTTATGGGTTTTAAAATAAGTATGCAAATGCAAAAATATATATATGAATGCGAAGGAAGAAAGCTTACCGAGCACACCCCCAAACTTAAACTTAACAGTGCCCTCACTGTCAGGCTACACCAAGAGGGTCAAAATTGTCGGCACTCCCCTATTTGTTTATTTTTTTTAATTATTATTTAACAGAAAAAGAAAACAAAATATATATACACAAAAAGCCCCTCCCCCCCAAACTTAAGTGAAACAGTGTTTCCACTATTGCCATTTTTTTTAAATCTCATAAACCTGTAACTTTGGAGGAAAAATTTATTAACGGGGACATGAAATATGATTGTGAAAATCTCCCCCAAACTTATTTTTGGCTCACCACTTTGAGTTAAAAAATTATTTTCAAGAGCCAAATTATACCCTCCCAAACTTAAGTTAAACAATGTTAAGCTTTTAAAGAGGGGGATCAAAGTTACCGATCAATGCCAAGCTTTGCAAAGACCAAAAGTCAACACCAACCATTCAAAGAATTTATCAATGTAACGTATAGGTCGGTGGAAGAACGTGTTATATAGAGCCAAGAAGAAGTGGGGAAGAGATAAATGGTGATATGGAAAGGGTTTGCGTGAACGTGAATGTGAGGAGATAAGAGGTGATGATAAATAAAAACGAGAATGTGAATGATTAGAAATGAGTGGAATATTGACATTCTCGTATTTTATAAGAAGAAAGGGTGGTGGTTCAACTTCTATAGGTGGAGGTTGATTAATCACAAAATCCTTGTTGTTTAGGAATGCAAGTTCATCAGCGAAAAGTTCTTCAAAACTCTCATCGATGTAATTGAACATTTTACTGTCAGTAAGTTTTATGCCAGGATTTATCATACTTGATTTGTCAAAAATTATGGAGGTATGAGACTCGAAAAACTCATCTACCTCATTTTCAAAAGTATCCAAATCAAGTTGGCTTTCTGGAATGATCAAACTTGAATTATCGGATTGTGATTCATCAACACTCGCTCAAATTATAGGAAGAATAGAAGAAGAACCTGAGAAAGTGGGAGAAAGAAGTTGAATACGAACTTGAGGGTGGAGATGGAGTGTATAAATTAGCACAATTTGTAATGACCGATGTGTAGAAAGCGATTGTGCTAATCTATCAACCCACTGAGAAATGAGGTGAAATCCCTCAAGATTCGTGAGAAAATATGGGTACGTCGAACTTGCTAAACCAGACATAAAAAATGAAAGTGTAACGGTTTCTTGCAAGGTCGGAACGAGGATGGAGGGAAGTGATTGAGGAAGGGTATCTGTTAAAGATTCAGGAAGGTATGCGCAGTCAATGAAAGGGATAGAATGAATTGGAAAATCCGACTCCTCAAGTAAAACTGCTTCATCCTCAATAATTTCCTCAATACTCTCCTCAAAATTTAGATTATCCATGCAATTCTCATCAAAATCAAGACACATATGAAGTTCGGGAAAAACAGTTAATGACTCGGGATGATGAATTGGAGAGAGAAACCCATCCAAATCTGTGGGTTCATGTCACGCCCCGCTTCCCAGTGTACGGCGAAGTGGACGCGACGAGGTCCGCTACGTATGTATTCAGAAGTACATACGCTAAGCGTAGCTAAGCAATATAAAATAATCACAAGAGACAAATGATATTGAAATAACAGCAACTTTTATTAATAACATTCTTTGTACAATGCATGAAAAGAAAATACAACTGGAATGAAAAGCAATGCCTAAACAGTGGCATAACAGAAAATGAAATAAACTGAAAAGAACAAGGTACAGTATCTAGAGCTCTGGGTCTTCCTGGAACTGCTCCAAATCTTCACCGGTGGGCTCGATCTCAGCTTGGTCCAACGCACCTGACGACATTCAAAGAAGAAAGAATAGAATGTCGTCAGCGAACAGATCGCTCGGTAAGTCCCAAAGAATAAGAAGAATGAGAATGACAGAGTAACAGTATATATTTTCTAAAGTGTTATATTGTCGGATATTATGAAACATTGTGTAACGCTGTTGTTTGTAGCTTGGTACAGAAGGATGCCAGTGTATACGAGGGGGATCTCTATATGCTAGAGATCAGGGCAAAAGGAAAGTACAAGGAACCGTTATGCCACGGTACAACAGCAATAGGATTCAGGTTAGGTGTCTTAATCTGACCACCTCGTGCCACCTTTAACACCTTCCGTACCAATCTACCCCTAAACCCCGTAGTGTTTTAACAGTATTGTAGTATTGGAATATGTAAATTGAGTGACTGACCAAAACCATGATATCAGTAAGCATTGTTGTAGCTGTATAATCAGGTAAATGGAATATCAGGATAATGGATGAATATCCATGGTTTGATTCAGTCACAAAGAGTATATTGTTAACTGGATTCAGGGTTTCATGTATTCAAATTGGGTTAGAGTATAAAAAAATATAGGTTGACTTGAATCATATTCGAGTCAGGAATAGTCAGACTCTAACCCGAGTCAGACTAAAAGAAAGATAATTTGAAGTCCAATATTAGTTAGGGGCCTTTTTGTAATTTGTAAAACTTGAGGGGGTTTTCTGTAAAAAGTACTTTTGTATAGTTTTCAAAATACACCTCAAGTATTTAATAATCGTCTTTATTGTTATAATGAATGTGTATTTTATTTGTGTTATTCTAGTGAATATATCCTAATAAAAGTATTGATTGTTTTATTTGAAATTCATGGTATTTTAACGTAACTTTTAATCTTTTAATTTTAGGAAAAAGTGGAAACTTTAGATTATGATAAAATAGGTGTTTAAATGTTAATTATATATATATATTAACACATGAATAATTTTATATAAATATTTTATTTAGAGAAAGTCTCATTTTCCTTAAATATCGTATTTTAAACCTTTCGAGACCGAATGCTCCTTGCGGAGGTCTCAATCTCGCACTACTAGCCTGCGGGTGCACGATGAACCGTACTATCCCTAACAGGTTCCCCAAAAGTGGGTTGTAGCGGCACTTTGCTTAGGTTTTATAAACACTTCTCATTTAGGAAAACGGTTTTATAAATATAAGGTATTTATTTGCAAAAGAGTTTAGTTTTCCGTATTTTTAGTTGTTAGGGTTGCCTAAGCCAACTAGCCTACTTCTAAGGTCTAAACGATGAGTCATTAGAAGCCTCAAATCGCCTCTTCACCGTCAATTGCGGCCAGGTAAGTGCCAGGTAAGTGGGAAGGAACCACAGTCGTGGGCCTAATTAAAAACCACTAGCCTTAGACACACTTGTCTAGGCACCACAAGACAGTTTAGATAAACGATCGATGTCCATGACCAATCGTGATTTCCTTTTATTAAAAGATTTTATTTAGAAAAGTTTACAATTTAATGCTTTCAATAAAGATTATAAAGATTAGGGTATTTTAGTGAAAAGTCCTGTAATTTCGTATTCTGTGATTTGATATTTGTCAATTAGGGTTATATTGAGTGTATGTAGAGGTAGGTCATTACCTCGTGATTTATTTTAGGTTTTGGTGAAGTTTAAAGGTAAAACATGCTATGTTAAATTTAAAGGTATTATAGCGCAAGAATACGGTATTCGAAAACGTTATCATTTTATGTGTGAAATTTCATTCAAATTGAGTTCTACAAGTTTTGTGATCAAGATAAACATATTTAGGAGTGAGGTAATTGATTAAACTAAGAAAAATGAACTTCATGGTATTTTTATGAAAAGAATACGGTTTTGCAAAGAAGCTATCATTTCATGTGAAAAAGTTTGATTAAATTGGTTTATGGGTGATTAATAGTCAACATGAATATGGGTAGATAATATGTATTAGGTGACAAGTGGAAATTTATAGAAAAACCGAATCGGAAATCGGTTTGTCCGATTTCCGTCGGGTTCCAAAAAGTCGTATTTTTACACTTATAGAAAAAAGAGATATAAGGGATGGGACTGTTCCCGCCAAAAATTTCTGCGCAGAAGAGCCCAAGGTATCAAATGGCAGTGATACGCTTAAGAAAATGGAAACCAGTATCTTCCGGGCCGTTTTTTGACAAACTCCCGAATGAGAAACAGATAAATTCTGGTGGTATCGAAAGCGGCTCGAAAAACCCTTCGATTTGATATATTATGGGCCTCGTAATTCATTCGGAATCAAAAGTTATGAGGAATTACGTGTCCACACGTGATGGGCCTTTAAGAACCCGCTGGAGGAGCTAAAAGATATAATAAAAACTCATAAAAGACCCCAATGGGGCATCACGTGCTCACACGTGACCATGGGTCACGTGCAGACACGTGATGGACTTTTAAAGCCTCTAAAATAATGAATAGAATTTAATTCTAAAAGTCAGAAAATACCTCAACGAGATATCACGTGCTTACACATGACCAATGGTCACGTGTTGACACGTGATGGTTAAAATTGAAACATAAATAAGCGGCTGAGAAAGGAACCCAATTGGGGGTCACGTGCTCACACGTGACCAAAGGTCACGTGCCAGCACGTGACTGGCTTTAAAAGCATTATGATTCAATAGAATTAAATTCTAAAAGTTTCTGAATCTTTCCAAATGGAAAAGGGTCATGGGGAACCGTTGGATTAAAAATCCAAGGGTGATTAAAAATCACCAATTTGTGGAAAAATCTTGGACAAGGAAAGATTTCCCTGAAAATCTCACCAGGATAACAAATAGAATATCTTTTGGATTTAAAATCCACGGTGAATAAAATGCACTGAATGATCTAAAGGCCCAGATTAATGATAAATGCAAATCAAATCTCTTAACATACAAATCAAATCTCTCAATGAGAGATTTGCTAAACAAATTTATTCTCTTCCTCCTCCTATAAATAGGAGCCAAGAGAAGAGAAGGGGATCTACTTTTTTGAGAGAAAAACAGAGAGAGGAGAATTTAATTCTCAAGAGGGAAGAAAAGAAAGGAGAATTTAATTCTCAACAAAGAAAACCCCAGGTAAGAAAAGGGAAAAAGATAAACTTCAAACAGAGAATTTAATTCTCAAAATCCAAGAGTTTAACTCTTATACAAAAAGAACTTAGTTCTTCTTCTGGTTGAAGATCTGCACAGAGCACATCTCCCCATAACTTGAGAATTTAATTCTCATCGGGTCGAGATCCTGCCATGCAGATCCTAAACTTAGAAGGGGAATTGAGTTTTGAGAGTTCAATTCTCCTAAAACAAAACTAGGGTTTAACCCTAATCAAGAATTTAATTCTTTTACAGATCTGGGAATTTAATTCCTTTGAAAAGAAATCAAGATTTTATCCTAAATAAGAATTTAATTCTTTCACGATAGGAATTTAATTCCTCCAAAATCATAATTAGGGTTTAACCCTACAAAGAATTCAATTCTTAAAAGATCTCTGTTCATGAAAAGAACTAGGGTCACGTGCCCCCACGTGACCCTTGAAAAGATCCCCTGCAAAGAACTTTGAAGCATTACCCCACGTGCTCCCACGTGACCCTCATTATATATGGAACAAAAGTAAAGGCAGAAACAATTCTGGGCGCTCTCACGTGTTACCACGTGACCCCTAATAAATGTTCTAATAAATCAGGGCATGATTATACATCACGTGCCCACACGTGATGGCTATGAAAATTAAAAGTGTTGAACACTTGTTTGCAGAACAAAATAAAGTGGATCTGGCCCCACTTTTTGATGCCATCACGTGCTCCCACGTGACTCCCAAAACGCAGAAAGAAAAAGCAAAGGAAATGAAAGCTTTGGGCGCTCTCACGTGTTATCACGTGACCCCTCAGCAAATGCTTTAACAATTGGCTCACAGACCCCCCATCACGTGCCAACACGTGATGCTCTAAAATAAAGATGAAAAGTGTTTAACACTTATTCGCAGATTTGAGGATAAAACAAAGGAGATCTGGCTTCATATTTAGGGCGCCCTCACGTGTCCCCACGTGACCCCTAACGAATCCCTTTAATATCGAATGGATGGATGCCTATCACGTGCCCACACGTGATGGCTAGGAAATTAAAGGTGTTAAATACTTACCTGCTGAATAAAATAAGGGAAATCAGGGCGCTGTCACGTGTCCGCACGTGACCCCTCCCTCCTTAGTGTTTAACACTAATTGGAAAACTCTATCTGCAGTGTTTAACACTGATTTTCTTAGTGATTAACACTAATTTGAAAACTCTGTCCCAGTGTTTAACACTGATTATCTTTTAGTGTTTAACACTAACTTGCTAATCTTATTCCCAGTGTTCAACACTGTTGGTCTTTAGTGTTTAACACTAGCTTTAGCCCAATTGGCTAAGTTTTTAGAGGCAAAGCCTCTTCTTCAATGGACCAACAGAGGGCCAATATTTCAAACATAGTTGGACTTAGCCCAAACTGGCCATAAGTCCTCAAATCATCTTGAACTGAGCACATCTGCTCTTTCAACCAACTCATTGGTTTAGGGTACATCTCTGAACTCCTCTGATATTTGTCGTTGTAATCCTTCAACGTCTTCAGAGAGGTGATGGGTCCCGACAACCACACATCAACACGGACTGTGGGGTCCTTAAACTCATGGACTTATGCGTCCTTAAACCAAGATACGGACTGTGGGGTCCTTAAACCCGCGGACTTATGCGTCCTTAAACTAACGGACTAATGCGTCCTTAAACACACCCATATGGACTGTGGGGTCCTTAAACCCATGGACTTATGCGTCCTTAAACTACCAATGGACCACTATGTCCCTAAACTGGCATTGGACCACCATGTCCCTAAACTGGAACAATAGAGCCCAAATGCTCTTTTGTCGGATCTAAACGATCCCGTTAAGTCGATCTTAGTCCCAAACTGGACTAACGTATCCTTAACAACCGTTAAGTCGATCTTAGTCCCAAACTGGACTAACGTATCCTTAACAACCGTTTAAGTTGATCTTAGCCTCAAATATGGCTAACGTATCCTTAAACCTTCAAACAGACTTTAGTCCCAAATTGGACTATAAACCCCCCAATCAACTTTGGTTCAAGGGTACATCTCTGAACTCCTCTGACATCTGTCGTTGTAATCCTTCAACGTCGTCAGAGAGGTGATGGGTCCCGACGGCCATACATTCAATGGACCACTATGTCCCTAAACTGGAACAATAGAGCCAATTGCTCTTTTGTCGGATCTAAACGATCCTGTTAAGTTGATCTTAGTCTCAAACCGGACTAACGTATCCTTAACAAACGTTTGAGTTGATCTTAGCCTCAAATATGGCTAACGTATCCTCAAACCAAAACCCCAAACCCAAATCTAAGAAAACACGGATTTGGACTAATCCACGTCCTACGGACGACGACATAAATTGGTCTCCGTATACAATCCACGGGCAACCACAAACAAAACAAACACCCATGACACGAAGTGACCAGCTGGAGAAGGAGAAAGTTGTTACCGCGATGCGGTAGCGTAATTAACTGCAGGGGCTTGCGCCTGCAGGGAAGAGCGTCCCCACAATCAAAAACCCCTCAGACGAGGGGGAATCTGACGAAGTCTGCTACATCGGACGCATCCGTTTAAACCTTCGATACACGGTGCCATAAATCAACTTGGCATCTTCGGAGAGGTGGACGGATAGCACCTATTAGTATCTGCCCCGAACCTCAGGCATGGACGTCCCCGTGTCTCGGCCGCCGTTCGGAGGGGAACAGATTCTGGCACGCCCGGTGGGACCTTTTCCTCTTTCCACTCCACACTTCGTGTGTCGTGTTCGCAAATGAATCGCGGTTTATTGTGGTTGCCTGTGGATTCGAGGTACTAAGATTTGGTGTCTTGCTCCGTGCAGAGAACAGAAGATCAATGGCTTCAAACTGCACCGCCTGCAACTGCAACTCTCGCTCGGTCCTTGCTGGAGGAGTGACTTATGGGCCCCAAGCGGCCTCCCTTTTCAAGATGCCAGTGGAGTAGGTTACTCAGGCCACCACTGGATTATTCTTCGGGACCATGCTCCCACCGTTGAGCTTCAATGCCACAATGACGTTGCAAGAAGCCCCAAAGAAGTCGGTCTTTGATCGGCTCACCACTGCCGCGGCCCCTCTCAACGGGTCGCCCAACTTCAATACCTCAGTTTTCAACAGACTGGGCCAGAACGTCTATAAGCCCGTGATACCCGAAGCTGCCATCCCAAAGCGGATAGCCATCCCGGCTCAAGCGGACAAAATTATCGGAAAGGCTCCTCCTTCCAAGAAGTCAGTTTTTACAAGGCTGGCTATTCCGGTTGCTGCTCCAGGCGAGGTCCTCAAAGCTGCTTCCCCTACCCAGGGCAGGGGGCAGGAAGAAGCTTATCCAACAACGGAGGTGACTCCATCCGCAAGACACGCCCGACGTCGCCACTGGCGTCGAGTAAGAGAGGCTGGGGGCAACTCCCCCTCTGGATTTACGCCACCAGCTCCGACGGTGGGGATCGATGCTGCTGTTCCAACCGGGAACAGTTTTGAATTGCTGAACACGGTGCGTAGAAACTCTCCTACCGCCGTACTAAAAAGATCCCCTCCTCCGGTGGGAAATGTTGAGGAAGCCAAGCCAGAACAGTCCTCTCAATGGCTGTCCTATAAAATTTACAAAGTCTGGCGACAGGTCCAAGGGTTGGTGATTGGTGAAAACTATCTCCGCCGACAGAAAAAGATGAAGGTACGGAAGGAGAAGGATTACTCTGTCAAGCCATAAAAAGAAAAAGCTACTTGGGTGCCCACTACAACGGCCCCCTCAACGTCAACCACTCAAAAAAGGAGGCCGCAAAAAGCCCCTGTGTCTCTGGCAAATCGCAAAGACACCGAACACAAACGCCCCAAGTCTGGGGGCATGGTGGTGCACACCGTTTATATGGCTTCCGGAAAGGAGGAAAGCCGTGCTTCGACGGGTCACCGACCGCTCAGGAGCAGCAACAGAAGCTTCAGGAGATGATGACTGCAATGGCCGCACTTACCGGGCCAAAAGAAAGCTCGGAGGCATCATCAGAGCAGCGTCATGAACAAGAAACTGACGCTGACTACCTACGCAGAGTCCTCGAAAAGAAGGACAAAGAAGCCGCAGAGCAAGCGGCTAAAATAAAACAAATGGCGCTTCTCTTCCAAGATATGGTAGGGATGATGATCCAGCAAGATCCTCCTGCTGAAGATATTCCGATTGCCCTTGAAGATGACAAAGGAGAGACATCGAATCCTCCACCGGCTCTGTCAACAGCCAAGGAGGAGACAATTTCTAAAGCTTCCCTGGAGGAATATATAGCTCAGCAAATACGAGCTCATCAAGCAAGTGAAGCGGCTGAGCAAATTGTTAGAACCGGACGGCCCTATCCGAGCTGGTATGACCAAATCAGTTTCCCGCCGGGATATACGATCCCTAAGTTTCACGTATATAAAGGGACAGGGAATCCCCATCAGCATGTCGCTCAATTCAGGGCCTTATGCGGCAATACTGGAGGCGATGACAAATTGTTGCTTCGCCAATTCGTCGGCAGCTTAGCAGAAATAGCTTTTGAATGGTATTCGGAGCTACCTAACGACTCTGTCAAAACATTTGCAGAGATGGAACTGCTATTTACACAAAGATTCGCGAGTGCTAGTGAACGCACCCCGATAACAGCACTAATAAATGCCAGGATAAGGCCAAGCGAAACGTGGGTTCAATACGCAACACGATGGCGGAACCTATGGTCGAAATGCGAACAACGCATAGAAGAGGCACCTGCGGTAGGCATGTTTGTGGGCACTCTCGATCCGCAGGCGACCATCTCGCAATTCATGATGTTCTTCAGGCCGACCACCTTCCAGGCCTTGATCGACAAATTAGCCCAAATGGACCAGATGGGCCATAAACCGTCTCCTCCAAGACCCGATCCCCGAAATGAGAAAGGAAAAGCGATCATCGTCGCTAATGCTCAACAACAGTCGAGCAACTCAAAGCCGGTCGTTCGCCAAAACAACGTGCGTCCACGCCCATCCCTCGAAGAGAGGCTAGGACGTCCTTACTCGTTTCCTCAGAATAAAACGAGAAGACTGTTTGAGCTGGCAGTGCGTAACAGACTCATCAATCTGCCGAGTCCAAAGCATCTGTCGCAGCCAGGCGATCTTAGTAATCCCAATTATTGCCCTTACCACCAAACGGTAAGTCACCCGATTGAGGATTGTTTCGTCTTTAAGGGATGGATCGAAGATCAGTACCTACAAGGCAAGTTCGCGCTGTCGGAAAACTGGAAGGTGAACCCACCACAGCCGCATACTCCAAAGAAGACAAACACGCCGGGGGCAACTTGTCATGTGATCTCTCACTCATTGATAGATGATAAAGAGGCTCCTTGCACCGAGAAACCAGGGGCGGGGCCTGAACCAGAACTTTTGTGGCCATCAGACGAGATGATCGATGCCTTCCTGAACGAAGCCCATCTTAAAAGCAAAGCTGATCGAGAGCGCGAGATGGCCATATTCGAGAAAGCCAAACGCCGGCGATTAGATAAAAGAGTCGAAACACTCCCACCGGATGAAAGTACATCCGCCGCAAATAAAAGCAGGATCAAGACAAGGAAACGATTCGCCAAAGCCATAGCAATGGGGATGAGGCCGCCCTCTTTCAGAGAAAATTCTCCTGGTGGTATACATTTTGATGAAACGGACGTACACCCCAACTTCTGCTTGTATCATCAGAGGATCGCACATCCTACTGAAGACTGCAACTCCTTTAAGTGTTGGTGGCAAGGATATGTCGCTCATAGACAACACGTCAATAGAATAAAGCGGGAAGCTCGTAGACAGCGAAAAAATACGACAGATGAGCATAAAAGAGTTGCCGGCAATTGTCATAGGGACGAGCCCGGGGGATCACGAGTTCTCACCTTTGGAAGCGATTCTGACGAAGAAGCCACCCTCAACCCTCTCTTCAAGGAATTCATTTCTAAAACAAAAGAATTAGAGAGTTGCGAGAACATTCAGCCATACAATCTCACGCTGCCCGGAAAGAATCTCGGACCCGCAAACGACGGAGCAAACGAAATGAGAAAGGAAAAGGAAAAAACGGCCTTTGTTGCCAACACTCAACAACAGCCGAGTAACCCGAGACTGTTGTGTCGTCAAAACAACAAGCCGCGATACCTCAATGAGAAGTTGAAACGTCCTTACTCGTTTCCTCAGGATAAAACGAGGAGACTGTTCGAGCTAGCAGTGCGCAGCGGGCTCATCACTCTGCCAGATCCAAAACGTCCATTGCAACCAGGTGACGTTAACAATCCTAACTATTGTCCCTACCACAGAGTAATGGGTCACCCACTCGAAAATTGCTACGTCTTCAAAAACTGGGTTGAAGACCAATACCAACAAGGCAGGTTCACGCTGCCCGAAAAGTGGAAAGTAAACCTGCCACAACCACATGCTCTGAGAAAGATGGATATGCCGGGGGCATCATGCTCAGTCATAGAGAAAGCCTCATAGACCGAAATGTCGTTAAACTAACGATGGACCACTATGTCCTAAAACTGGCGTCGGACCGAAACGTCCTTAAACTAACGACGGACCGCAATGTCCTAAAACTTGCAAATGACTGAAACGTCGTTAAACTACTATCAACCCGCGGCACCCTCAGGCTGGCGTGGTTAAAAAAAAAGCAAAAAAGCAAAAAAAAAAAGAATAATAAAAAAAACGGTATGTCCATAAGCGAAATGGGCACGGATGAAAACCCGAAAGGGCTCCGTGAGTAAAAACAGCAGGGCTACCGGCGAGTGTTTGTGAAAACCCGAAAGGGCGCAACCTCGTTCAAAAAAAAAAAAAAAAAAAAGACGGTATGTCCATAAGCAAAATGGGCACGGATGAAAACCCGAAAGGGCTCCATGAGTAAAAACAGCAGGGCTGCCGGCGAGTGTTTGTGAAAACCCGAAAGGGCACAACCTCGTTAAAAGACACTTACAGGGTCCTCTCGACCTTGTAAGGAGAAACCACCCGCGTGAGATCCTTACGACTCACAAAGGAAGCAACACACTTAGGGATCCTCACGATTCCTAAGGAGAAATTACACTTGCGAGATCCTCACGACTCGTAAGGAGAACTCTCTTATGGGACCCTCACGGCTCATAAGATTTGAAAGTCTTAAGTTACAGAGACCTGAACCTGTTCTTAAGCAACCCCCACAAACTTCGATATTGCCCTACAAGCGGCTCAATACTTACCCTTGTATACAATCCACGGGCATAAATAAACATTTCCCTAACCAAGTCCTATCAGTGACTGGGGATATGTCCATACGGTGAACAGCCCTTATAAGTCCTCTCGACTTGTAAGGAGAAAACCCTTTTGTAAGATCCTTACGACTTACAAGAGAACATGCACTTAGGAATCCTCACGATTCCCAAGGAGAAAACACACCTACAAGATCCTCACGACTTGTAGGGAGAAATACCTTTGTAAGACCCTTACGGCTCATGAAGTCAAAAGCCTTAGCCGACAGGACCCTTAACCCTGTTTACTAAGCCACCTTTGTTCAAACATCGACAGAGGCAAATGATGATTCGCTCCTGGCAATATCCCAGTTGCAGCGATGCTGATGCCTAAACCAGTATCAAATTCCAAGCCTTTTCAAGGCAAATGATGATTCGCTCCTGGCAATATCCCAGTTGCAGCGATGCTGATGCCTAAACTGATATCAAATTCCAAGTCCTTTTATGGCAAATGATGATTCGCTCCTGGCAATATTCCAGTCGCAGCGATCCTGATGCTGAGATTGGCACCAAATTCCAAGTTCCACACTCACGAGAAAAAATCAGCGAGCCAAAAAAAAATGCATATGAAATAGCCGAAATGATGGGGCAACTTGCAAACAAAATCAGCAAGTAAAAATGTATGCATGAAAAATAGCCGAAATGATTGGGCAACTCGCAATAAAAAGCAGCGAGTAAAAAGAAAAATAGCCGAAATGATTGGGCACCGCGAAAAATAGCCGAAATGATTGGGCAATCGCGATTTTCACGATATAAAAAGCTGAAATGATAGAGCATCGCGGAAAGAATAAAAAAAATGATGAAAGAATGAAACTTTTTGCCCTACAGATGAGATCACATCGATCCCTGTATACAATCCAGGGGCACAAACAAAGAGGGAACCTTACCTTCCCAACAGGCTCCACCAGAAAGCGAAGCCAAATCTCGACGGTTCATAGATAACCTAGAGACAATATCGACATCTGTCGCAATATTGCAGACACAATACCAACAAATGAAGTAAAAGAAGATCCCGAGCTTCAGGGTCTCGACGTCAACATCGACAACTTAGAGATCACCAACGGCGTTTCTCCTCACTCCAGCCAGATGCAGACATGACGTCAACAATCGACCTCAGAGTCGCAACGAAACGGAACCATGGCAAAGTCCTTAGTTCCAAATCTCAATGGCCACATCTACAGCCTGGAGACCAACAATGGCGTTCCTTCGCAGTCCAACAGGATGTACATGCAAAGCTAATAAAAGACCCCATGGTCAGCAAAGCGGAGTGATGGCAAAATCCCAGCTCCACCTCAGCACTCGTCTCGTCACAGCGGACACATCATCAAGCAAAGCGGAACAGCGGCAACTCCCAGTTCCATGACTCGATGATGTACTCCCACAGAGAGTCAAATCCCAACTCCGTGAAATGCGGATATAATCAACAAAATTCCTGGTCACGTGGAACACGGATAACGTCACTCTTTGA
Organism: Agapanthus africanus; assembly: GCA_030015575.1. Classification (NCBI taxonomy): domain Eukaryota; kingdom Viridiplantae; phylum Streptophyta; class Magnoliopsida; order Asparagales; family Amaryllidaceae; genus Agapanthus; species Agapanthus africanus. The sequence goes on from CM057337.1 coordinate 951,490,570, forward strand.
CCCCGTGGAAAACGTCCAGAGCGGATCCTGGTCCTCACAGAACACGACAATGAACCCGTGTGAAGCATCCAGAGCGGAGCCTAGTCCTCGCCTAACGCGGCAGTGAACCCGTGTGAAGCATCTAGTGCAAAATTCCTGGCCACGTGAAACGCGGATAACGTCACTTTGTGACCCCATGGAAAACGTCCAGAGCGGATCCTAGTCCTCGCAGAGCACGGCAGTGAACCCGTGTGAAGCATCCAGAGCGGAGCCTAGTCCTCGCCTAACGCGGCAGTGAACCCATGTGAAGCATCTAGTGCAAAATTCCTGGTCACATGGAACGCGGATAACGTCACTCTTTGACCCCGTGGAAAACGTCCAGAGCGGATCCTGGTCCTCGCAAAGCACGGCAGTGAACCCGTGCGAAGCATCCAGAGCGGAGCCTAGTCCTCGCCTAACGCGGCAGTGAACCCGTGTGAAGCATCTAGAGCAAAATTCCTGGTTACGTGGAACGCGGATAACGTCACTCTTTGACCCCGTGGAAAACGTCCAGAGCGGATCCTGGTCCTCGCAGAGCACGGCAGTGAACCCGTGTGAAGCATCCAGAGCGGAGCCTAGTCCTCGCCGAGCACGGCAGTGAACCCGTGTGAAGCATCTAGTGCAAAATTCCTGGTCACGTGGAACGCGGATAACGTCACACTTTGACCCCGTGGAAAACGTCCAGAGCGGATCCTGGTCCTCGCAAAGCACGGCAGTGAACCCGTGTGAAGCATCCAGAGCGGAGCCTAGTCCTCGCCTAACGCGGCAGTGAACCCGTGTGAAGCATCTAGTGCAAAATTCCTGGTCACGTGAAACGCGGATAACTTCACTTTGTGACCCCGTGGAAAACGTCCAGAACGGATCCTGGTCCTCACAGAGCACGGCAGTGAACCCGTGCAAAGCATCCAGAGCAAAATTCCTGGTCGCGTGGAACGCCGATAACGTCACTCTTCAACCCCGTGGGAAACGTCCAGAGCGGATCCTGGTCCTCAAACCAACATGGAGTGATCACCACCGCGACATTCGTCTCGATACAGCAGACGCAGTGCAAGTAAATGAAGCAAAAGGCCAAATTCCTAGCTTCAAGGTCTTGACGGCAAGTCATATAAAGCCTGAAAGACAATTGGAGATCATCTCGCACCAGCGCGGAGTGGTCACCACCTCGACGATCATCTCGATACAGCAGATGAAATGCCACCCCAGCGTTCTTCCCCCAGCAGGATTCGGACGCGCCAAAGCAAACGAAGCGAAGGCCAAATTCCTAGCTTCATACGTCTTGACGGCAAGTCATATAAAGCCTGAAAGACAATCGGAGATCATCCCACACCAGCGCGGAGTGGTCACCACCTCGACGATCATCTCGATACAGCAGATGAAATGTCACCCCGGCGTTCTTCCCCCAGCAGGATTCGGACGCGACAAAGAAAACGAAGCGAAGGCTAAATTCCTAGCTTCAACGTCTTAACGGCAAGTCATATAAAGCCTGAGAGACAATCAGAGATCATCTCGAACCAATGCGGAGTAATCACCGCCTCGACGTTCGTCTCGATACAGCAGACACAACATCACCAAAAGGAGCAACGGCAAAATCCCTAGTTCCAAACCTCGACGGTTCACTAGCAACCTAGAGACAACCATGACATTCGTCTCGATACAGAGGACGCGATGCCAGCAAATGAAGCAAAGGCCAAATTCCTAGCTTCAGGGTCTTAACGGCAAGTCATATAAAGCCTGAAAGACAATCGGAGATTATCTCGCACCAGGGCGGAGTGGTCACCACCTCGACGTTCGTCTCGATACAGCAGACGCAACATCACCAAAGGGAGCCACGGCAAAATCCCTAGTTCCAAATCTCGACGGTTCACCAGCAATCTAGAGACAACCACGACATTCGTCTCGATACAGAGGACGCAATGCCAGCAAACGAAGCAAAGGCCAAATTCCTAGCTTCAGGGTCTTAACGGCAAGTCATATAAAGCCTGAAAGACTATCGGAGATCATCCCACACCAGCGCGGAGTGGTTATGACTCATCGGGGCTCTCCAAAATGAGCCTAACCTCAAGTAAAAAGCGGCATGGCAAATTCCTAGCGCTTGCTCTTCCGACGGTCAAACTGCCAAGGAGGATTGCTTGAAGACGTCTTGTCCAGCCCCCGAAGGGATCAGAGACACGGCAGTCGCAGGGCTACTCGAACAGCACGATTGCCTATCGAGGAATACATCAGCTCATGCGACGGTACGACGGCCAAAACCCTAAGTACCACAGACCCTAACGGACTTCTGTCGTAAAGAGCAGAGGTTAACTGTGACGTTAGGATATTCTTGCGAGATCTGCTCGATTCATTTCGACTCGTGAGGAAAATGATGTCTTTGCGAGAACTTCTCGATTCGTCTCGACTCGTGAGATAAAGCCTTAGGCAGTAGGGATTAAAAAACCTGTTTCCTAAGCACTGGGATCCTGCAAGTCGGCCTAAAATGGTCTCTTGCATACTATCCACGGGTCTCACTCTCCGAAGTCGAATTTCGACAAGGAGGGGAACAACCGCTTACGGGTCCTCTCGACTCGTAAGAGGGAAAAAATCTCTCATAAGATCCTTACGACTTATAAGAGAAAACAAACTTAGGAATCCTCACGACTCCTAAGGAGAAAATACACCTACGAGATCCTCTCGATCCGTAGGGAGAAAAGTCTTTATGAGACCCTCACGGCTCATAAAGTTGAAAAGTCTTAGGTGGCAGATCCTAACCCTGTCTCCTAAGCCATCACTGCCCTGCAAAGAGGTCAAGATGGACCATCTATGAGCCACACTCGCCAAAGCTACTTGCCACTGAAATGGAAAAGCTACTCATGAGCATATAAACTACTTCACTCCAGAGTAAGATATAAAGAGATAGAAGGGTGCGGCTCATGGAGTTAAGTGTTTGGAACTATATCTCTTAAGAGTCAAGATTTGAGTCAATGATAAATGACGACGCTTGTGTCTGCTCGTTATCTTCTCAGATCAAGATTCTGAAAGTTATATACCAACCCGAAACTGGTCATACACTATGCATCACTCTGCACTACTTCACCCACGTATATGCTTACGTGGGCAAAGTAGTGGGGGGCATTTGTTCCCGCCAAAAATTTCTGCGCAGAAGAGCCCAAGGTATCAAATGGCAGTGATACGCTTAAGAAAATGGGAACCAGTATCTTCCGGGCCGTTTTTTGACAAACTCCCGAATGAGAAACAGATAAATTCTGATGGTATCGAAAGCGGCTCGAAAAACCCTTCGATTTGATATATTATGGGCCTCGTAATTCATTCGGAATCAAAAGTTATGAGGAATTACGTGTCCACACGTGATGGGCCTTTAAGAACCCGCTGGAGGAGCTAAAAGATATAATAAAAACTCAGAAAAGACCCCAATGGGGCATCACGTGCTCACACGTGACCATGGGTCACGTGCAGATACGTGATGGGCTTTTAAAGCCTCTAAAATAATGAATAGAATTTAATTCTAAAAGTCAGAAAATACCTCAACGAGGTATCACGTGCTTACACGTGACCAATGGTCACGTGTTGACACGTGATGGTTAAAACTGAAACATAAATAAGCGGCTGAGAAAGGAACCCAATTGGGGGTCACGTGCTCACACGTGACTGGCTTTAAAAGCATTATGATTCAATAGAATTAAATTCTAAAAGTTTCTGAATCTTTCCAAATGGAAAAGGGTCATGGGGAACCGTTGGATTAAAAATCCAAGGGTGATTAAAAATCACCAATTTATGGAAAAATCTTGGACAAGGAAAGATTTCCCTGAAAATCTCACCAGGATAACAAATAGAATATCTTTTGGATTTAAAATCCACGGTGAATAAAATTCACTGAATGATCTAAAGGCCCAGATTAATGATAAATGCAAATCAAATCTCTCAACATACAAATCAAATCTCTCAATGAGAGATTTGCTAAACAAATTTATTCTCTTCCTCCTCCTATAAATAGGAGCCAAGAGAAGAGAAGGAGGATCTACTTTTTTGAGAGAAAAACAGAGAGAGGAGAATTTAATTCTCAAGAGGGAAGAAAAGAAAGGAGAATTTAATTCTCAACAAAGAAAACCCTAGGTAAGAAAAGGGAAAAAGATAAACTTCAAACAGAGAATTTAATTCTCAAAATCCAAGAGTTTAACTCTTATACAAAAAGAACTTAGTTCTTCTTCTGGTTGAAGATCTGCACAGAGCACATCTCCCCATAACTTGAGAATTTAATTCTCATCGGGTCGAGATCCTGCCATGCAGATCCTAAACTTAGAAGGGGAATTGAGTTTTGAGAGTTCAATTCTCCTAAAACAAAACTAGGGTTTAACCCTAATCAAGAATTTAATTCTTTTACAGATCTGGGAATTTAATTCCTTTGAAAAGAAATCAAGGTTTTATCCTAAATAAGAATTTAATTCTTTCACGATAGGAATTTAATTCCTCCAAAATCATAATTAGGGTTTAACCCTACAAAGAATTCAATTCTTAAAAGATCTCTGTTCATGAAAAGAACTAGGGTCACGTGCCCCCACGTGACCCTTGAAAAGATCCCCTGCAAAGAACTTTGAAGCATCACCCCACGTGCTCCCACGTGACCCTCATTATATATGGAACAAAAGTAAAGGCAGAAACAATTCTGGGCGCTCTCACGTGTTACCACGTGACCCCTAATAAATGTTCTAATAAATCAGGGCATGATTATACATCACGTGCCCACACGTGATGGCTATGAAAATTAAAAGTGTTGAACACTTGTTTGCAGAACAAAATAAAGTGGATCTGGCCCCACTTTTTGATGCCATCACGTGCTCCCACGTGACTCCCAAAACGCAGAAAGAAAAAGCAAAGGAAATGAAAGCTTTGGGCGCTCTCACGTGTTATCACGTGACCCCTCAGCAAATGCTTTAACAATTGGCTCACAGACCCCCCATCACGTGCCAACACGTGATGCTCTAAAATAAAGATGAAAAGTGTTTAACACTTATTCGCAGATTTGAGGATAAAACAAAGGAGATCTGGCTTCATATTTAGGGCGCCCTCACGTGTCCCCACGTGACCCCTAACGAATCCCTTTAATATCGAATGGATGGATGCCTATCGCGTGCCCACACGTGATGGCTAGGAAATTAAAGGTGTTAAATACTTACCTGCTGAATAAAATAAGGGAAATCAGGGCGCTGTCACGTGTCCGCACGTGACCCCTCCCTCCTTAGTGTTTAACACTAATTGGAAAACTCTATCTGCAGTGTTTAACACTGATTTTCTTAGTGATTAACACTAATTTGAAAACTCTGTCCCAGTGTTTAACACTGATTATCTTTTAGTGTTTAACACTAACTTGCTAATCTTATTCCCAGTGTTCAACACTGTTGGTCTTTAGTGTTTAACACTAGCTTTAGCCCAATTGGCTAAGTTTTTAGAGGCAAAGCCTCTTCTTCAATGGACCAACAGAGGGCCAATATTTCAAACATAGTTGGACTTAGCCCAAACTGGCCATAAGTCCTCAAATCATCTTGAACTGAGCACATCTGCTCTTTCAACCAACTCATTGGTTTAGGGTACATCTCTGAACTCCTCTGATATTTGTCGTTGTAATCCTTCAACGTCTTCAGAGAGGTGACGGGTCCCGACAACCACACATCAACACGGACTGTGGGGTCCTTAAACTCATGGACTTATGCGTCCTTAAACCAAGATACGGACTGTGGGGTCCTTAAACCCGCGGACTTATGCGTCCTTAAACTAACGGACTAATGCGTCCTTAAACACACCCATATGGACTGTGGGGTCCTTAAACCCATGGACTTATGCGTCCTTAAACTACCAATGGACCACTATGTCCCTAAACTGGTAATGGACCACCATGTCCCTAAACTGGCATTGGACCACTATGTCCCTAAACTGGAACAATAGAGCCCAAATGCTCTTTTGTCGGATCTAAACGATCCCGTTAAGTCGATCTTAGTCCCAAACTGGACTAACGTATCCTTAACAACCGTTAAGTCGATCTTAGTCCCAAACTGGACTAACGTATCCTTAACAACCGTTTAAGTTGATCTTAGCCTCAAATATGGCTAACGTATCCTTAAACCTTCAAACAGACTTTAGTCCCAAATTGGACTATAAACCCCCCAATCAACTTTGGTTCAAGGGTACATCTCTGAACTTCTCTGACATCTGTCGTTGTAATCCTTCAACGTCGTCAGAGAGGTGATGGGTCCCGACGGCCATACATTCAATGGACCACTATGTCCCTAAACTGGAACAATAGAGCCAATTGCTCTTTTGTCGGATCTAAACGATCCCGTTAAGTTGATCTTAGTCTCAAACCGGACTAACGTATCCTTAACAAACGTTTGAGTTGATCTTAGCCTCAAATATGGCTAACGTATCCTCAAACCAAAACCCCAAACCCAAATCTAAGAAAACACGGATTTGGACTAATCCACGTCCTACGGGCGACGACATAAATTGGTCTCCGTATACAATCCACGGGCAACCACAAACAAAACAAACACCCATGACACGAAGTGACCAGCTGGAGAAGGAGAAAGTTGTTACCGCGATGCGGTAGCGTAATTAACTGCAGGGGCTTGCGCCTGCAGGGAAGAGCGTCCCCACAATCAAAAACCCCTCAGACGAGGGGGAATCTGACGAAGTCTGCTACATCGGACGCATCCGTTTAAACCTTCGATACACGGTGCCATAAATCAACTTGGCATCTTCGGAGAGGTGGACGGATAGCACCTATTAGCATCTGCCCCGAACCTCAGGCATGGACGTCCCCGTGTCTCGGCTGCCGTTCGGAGGGGAACAGGGACTTACGGTTTGGACAAGCTAATGAAGCTAATGGATGTGGTGGTTGCCGATTCGTCGAAAGCGTCGCGAAGGTTCTGATCCGGTCGCCGGAATCCGTCGTCGATTTCGGCAGCGCTTCGCTTCTTGCTCTTCGTACCGAGTTCTCGAGAATTTGATAGAGTAGACTTAGAGTGGTGAGGTGAAATGGTAGAGAGTAGGGGTCTTTATATAGGGCTAGGCTAGGGTTAGGGTTAGGATAAAAAATATTAAAAGAAAATATAAAAAACATTAAAAATTCATTAAAAATCATTAAACCTAGAAGTAAAAGGGATTTATTGGCCAAATCAAAACCGATCTAGGTATAATAAGTGTGCAAGAGGGTTGACCAAGTCAAGAGCCAACTTTTCTCAGTTGGTGACTCGGCCGTCCGGCCAAGTCCGGCCGGCGGCGCCGGACCGAGTCGGCCGAGTCGCCGGCCGGCGGCGCCGAGTCGGACCGAGTCAAGGGTCCAATGGCCGGGGGTTTTCCTGAGGAACAACTTGGTATTTTTACTTTTTGTTGTCCAGTACATATTTTGGGAGTTATGGCCTTTTTACCGTTGACTTCCAAAAAAAAATAAAACAAAATAAATACAAAAATAATGTGGGGCATGGGATTTGAACTCCGGTGGCTTGGTTCAGCAGTGCAAGGTATTACCAATGAGCTACAAGCTCTTTCTTGTAATTATTGTGCTTTTTAATTACTTAAACTGATAGCAGCAAGAATAAATACTCCTAGTATTCATTAAATTTAAAGTAATTTCTTGTATACTAAAAATGGTGTTATTTCCTTCTTGTAGCTTGTAATTAAAAACAAAAATAATTTCCTAAATCTTGTGCTCAGGCTTAAATACCCCTTTGTGGATTTTTAAAAAAAAATATTTTGAAAAAAATTGTATAGGAAAAAGTGTATAAAAATTAGGGTTGTTACATTCTACCCTCCTTATAAAAATTTCGTCCTCGAAATTTACAACTTTTATTTAAGGACTAGATTACAAAAAGGTGCGGATATCTTGCACGCATCTCATCTTCCCTTTCCCATATGGATTCTCCCGGAGTATCTTTCCTCCACATTACCCGGACCAAATTAACTTCTTTGTTCCGAAGTGTCTTCACTTTCCTGTCCAGGATCTCCACAGGTTGTTGCTCACAAGACAAATCGGGTTGTATCGTGAGTTCGGAATGATCAAGTACATGGCTGGGGTCACTCACATACCTTTTGAGTTGAGATATGTGGAACACGTTATGCACTCCTTCCAATGAGGGTGGAAGCGCTAAACGATATGCCACTTCACCGACTCGTTCGAGTATATCGAACGGTCCAATGTATCTCGGACTCAACTTTCCCCGTCTTCCAAATCTGATCACTCCGCGGTTCGGAGAGATTTTCAGAAATACATGATCTCCTGGCTGGAACTCCAAGTGTCGTCTCCTCGCATCTGCCCAGTGTTTCTGTCTATCTTGGGCTATGCGCATTCTTTCCCTGATAGTACGAACCACATCAACGGTTGCTACTATCATCTCTGGTCCAAGGAGTTCTCTATCTCCGATATCGTCCCAACTTAATGGCGATCGACACTTCCTTCCATATAAAGCTGCAAAAGGTGCCATTCCTATGCATGCTTGGTAGCTGTTGTTGTACGCAAATTTCACAAGATGCAGGTGATCTTCCCAAGATCCCTTGAAGTCGAGCATACATGCTCTGAGCATATCCTCCAAGATCTGAATAGTTCGTTCCGACTGACCATCTATTTGTGGATGATAAGCCGTGCTGAAGTTCAGACTTTTTCCCAAGGTAGCTTGCAGACTTTGCCAAAATTGCGATCGGAACCTGGTGTCACGATCGGAGACAATGCAGACCGGTACTCCATGAAGTCTCACAATTTCCTGTATGAGTTCATGGGTATCAGAGATAGTACAGTATGAAAAGTTTTTAAATCTAAATTAGATTATCACCTCCATGTACTTCTTCGCTAGTGTCTCCGTTGATTGGCCAACTCGAAATGGGATGAAGTGAGCCGACTTTATGAGTCGATCCACAATGACCCAAATCGCATCGTTACCCTTTGTGCTGCGAGGAAGAGCAGTTACAAAGTCCATCGTGATGTGCTGCCACTTCCATTCTGGAATTGGTAACGGTTGAAGTAGTCCAGCTGTCCTGTGATGTTCAGCCTTTACCTGCTGACACACCAAACATTTGGCGACACTCCTGGCTACTTCACGCTTCATTCCATGCCACCAATAATTCTGACGTAGATCTTTGTACATTTTAGTACCTCCAGGATGTACTGAATAAGGAGAGCTGTGAGCTTCTTTCATTAACTCTTTCCGAACAGACCCTTTGGTACACACAATCTGCTGCCGTATCTCAAAGATTCGTCTTCATGGATGATGAAATCTGTTCTGAGTCCATTCTCCACTTGTTCTCTGATCTTTTGCAACTTAGCATCGCTGGCTTGAGCTGCTTTGATCTGATTGACAATATTTGATTGAACTTGCAGATTCATCAAATTTGAAACATCACCTGGCATGACTAGTTCGATCTCCATCTGATGTAGGTCTTGCTGAAGCTTCCACTGGGCGGTGAGATTCATTAATAATGGTTGGCGACTAAGAGCATCAGGTACTACGTTCACCTTTCCTAGATGATATTGCAAGTTGATGTCAAAGTCAGCCATAAGTTCTAAGCATCTTCTCTGCCGCATATTCAACTCCTTCTGAGTAAACACATACTTAAGACTTTTATGATCTGTGTAGATGTTCACTCGTTCACCAAGTAAGTAGTGGCGCCAAATCTTGAGAGCAAAAATAACAGCTGCCAACTCTAGATCATGCGTCGGATAATTGCGCTCATGAGTCTTCAGTTGTCTTGAAGCATAAGCCACAACTTTACCGTGCTGATGTAGAACACATCCTAATCCCTTACCGGATACATCGCAATGCACTTCGAATCCTCCAGATTGATCCGGTATGACGAGAATAGGTGCAGATGTCAGTCTTGACTTGAGTTCTACGAAAGCTTGCTCGCATGCTTCTGACCACACAAATTCTTCATCTTTTCATGTGAGCTTGGTCAGGGGTGTTGCTATCTTCGAAAAGCCTTCAATGAATCTTCTGTAATATCCGACTAAGCCCAAGAAACTCCGAATATCCTTCACTGATTTTGGTGTAGGCCATTCGCTGACTGCTGAAACTTTTGCTGGATCCACAGAAATCCCTTCTCCTGATACGATGTGTCCAAGAAAACCAACTTGTTTTAGCCAAAACTCGCACTTACTGTACTTGGCATAAAGCTGATGTTGACGAAGAGTTTCTAGGACAATTCGTAAGTGCTCCGCATGCTCTTTCCGGTTCTTTGAATATACCAGGATGTCGTCGATGAAGATGACAACGAACCTGTCTAAATACTCCCGAAAAACTTGGTTCATAAGATTCATGAAGATTGCTGGTGCATTGGTCACTCCAAATGGCATTACTAGAAATTCGCAATGTCCATAGCGAGTTCTGAAAGCTGTTTTGTGAATATCAGCCTCCTTGACCTTCACTTAATGATAACCTGAACGAATATCTAGTTTAGAGAAGACACAAGATCCACTTAGCTGATCGAATAAATCGTCGATGCGCGGGAGTGGATACTTGTTCTTTATAGTAACTTCGTTCAAGGCCCTATAGTCGATGCACATTCTGTATGAACCTTCCTTCTTCTTCACCAATAGTACAGGTGCTCCCCAACTTGAAGTGCTGGGACGAATCCATCCTTTCGCCAGTAATTCGTCCAACTGTGTTCGAACTTCCTTCAATCCTTCCGGACTTAGTCTATACGGTTCTTTAATCACTGGTTGTGCTCCTGGTACTAAGTCAATACTGAATTCAAGAGCTCGATCGGGAGGCAAACCTGATATATTGTCAGGGAATACATCATCGAACTCTCGAACTACCTCCGGTCTTGATTCTTCCTATGCCTGAGTTGTTGCAACTACTGCTTCCCTTGGCTTTGATTTGTAAGCACTTGGCTCCAGTGTACGATCTCCACTCTTGAAATAGAAGACCGGATGATCGGGAATCTCAAATACTACCCTCCTTTAACGACAGTCGATGGTAGCATAAAAGGCTCCAAGCCAGTCCATTCCTAGAACCACATCGAAATTTGGTATATCCAGTACCTTGAAGTCAGCGTAAAACTCTCGACTGCAGACGACGACTGGACACATGCTGTATCCCATAGTTGCCTTTAGAACACCATTTCCAGAACTGACATTCCAGCTGGATACAAGCGGTGAGACTGGAATCGCATGGGTTCGGACAAACCGTTGCGACATAAAGCAGTGGGATGCTCCAGTATCAAACAGTGCAAGTGCAGGTAGTGAAGCTACTAGGATTGTACCTAAGGTATTAGGGATAGGTTTTAGGTATAGGGAAAGTGTGTAGGTAAACGAAACTAAAAGATAAGTTTGAGAAAGAAAGTTTACCAGTAATGACTTGGCCAGTGGCCTCAGCTTCTTCCACAGACATCATGAAAGCCTGGCGCTTCGGCACAATCCTCCTAGCCTGAGGAGCATTTCTCCTGGCCTAAGGAGCATTCCTCTGAACGTTCCTTTGAGCTTGATGGAACTGTCGAGGAGGTGGTGCAGCTTGTGGTCCCCTAGGTGGTGCAGGCAGTGCAAGTCTGGTAGCAGGTGCCTGAAGAGCGGGTCGCTGCTGATAAGTATTTACTGGCCTGGGTGCAGCAACTGAGTTCTGCCTTTGGGGATAAGATCCAATATCATGAGTGGCTGAACCGCAGACTAAGCAGAGGCGGTTGGCTCGACGGCAATCCTTCATCATATGTCCAGTTCTCTTGCAGTAGGTGCAAAAAGCTGGGCTAGGACGATGAGTTGGTACTCCGGGTCGCCTCGGCACGAAAGATGGTCTGGACGTGGCTCCACCTGCCATCTGGTTAGCAGGGCGCTTGACTCCTACAGACTGAGGTCTGCCCCTCTCTTTTATGACTGCCTCATAACTGCGGGCAGCTTCTAGGGCTTCCTCATGAGTCAAAAACTTTCCTGTGGCTAGAGCAGCCTTGATCTCTGTGTCCAAACCTTGCTGAAAACGACGGGCTCTGATCTCGTCCGTCGGTATCAGGTGTGCCGCGAATCTGTTTAAGATTGTGTTAGTTGTGTAATATGTGATATTTAAAAATTGAACTATTGTGACATATCTTACCGGCTCAACATAGTAAACTCAGCATCGTATTCATCTACCGATTTCTCCCACATTGATCCTTGCTGTAGATGAATAAACTGCTGCTCCATAGCGAACCTGGCAGTCACAGGGAAATATTTCGTGTCAAACTTCTCGCGAAATGTCTTCCATTCAATCGGCTGTGCTAGACGGGTTACTTCCGCCTTCCACCAATTGCGAGCATTATCCGTGAGCTGTAGTTTCGCTACACGGACCCAAGCGTGGTCTGGCACTTGAGCTGCTGCCAAATCATCTTCGATGCTTTGTGCCCATTCTTCCGCTTCAAGAGGGCTTCCTTTACCAGAGAACTGCTTTGGGTGCAAAGCCCTGAATTGCTTTACTCCCGGTGCATCTGTCTCAGGACGGCTCAAAAGTTGTTGTTGTCCCTCGAGAAGACTGCGGATCGTATCGAATAGCATTGTTTGCTCAGTGGGTGGTGCCGGAACAACTGGTGTGAGAGGTAGTGCTGGAAGGGTGTTGTTAACGTTGGTGCTGGTGTTGTTCGGGGAATCCATGACCTTGAAGAAAAATTTGGGTTAGGACAGATTCAAATATATGAAATGATAAGATTCAAGGAATAGAAATTTGCAAGATTCAAAGTACATGAATTGTTAAGAATGTTTTAGTTGCTGGTTCTTGTGTTATATTGCTTAGGTTGTTCACGCAGACCAGAACTGCATGACAGAGATTCATACAGCTCTGACCTGCATGGGCCACCAACAAAACCTGTCACGCCCCGCTTCCCAGTGTACGGCGAAGTGGACGCGACGAGGTCCGCTACGTATGTACTCAGAAGTACATACGCTAAGCGTAGCTAAGCAATATAAAATAATCACAAGAGACAAATGATATTGAAATAACAGCAACTTTTATTAATAACATTCTTTGTACAATGCATGAAAAGAAAATACAACTGGAATGAAAAGCAATGCCTAAACAGTGGCATAACAGAAAATGAAATAAACTGAAAAGAACAAGGTACAGTATCTAGAGCTCTGGGTCTTCCTGGAACTGCTCCAAATCTTCACCGGTGGGCTCGATCTCAGCTTGGTCCAACGCACCTGACGACATTCAAAGAAGAAAGAATAGAATGTCGTCAGCGAACAGATCGCTCGGTAAGTCCCAAAGAATAAGGAGAATGAGAATGACAGAGTAACAGTATATATTTTCTAAAGTGTTATATTGTCGGATATTATGAAACATTGTGTAACGCTGTTGTTTGTAGCTTGGTACAGAAGGATGCCAGTGTATACGAGGGGGATCTCTATATGCAAGAGATCATGGCAAAAGGAAAGTACAAGGAACCGTTATGCCATGGTACAACAGCAATAGGATTCAGGTTAGGTGTCTTAATCTGACCACCTCGTGCCACCTTTAACACCTTCCGTACCAATCTACCCCTAAACCCCGTAGTGTTTTAACAGTATTGTAGTATTGGAATATGTAAATTGAGTGACTGACCAAAACCATGATATCAGTAAGCATTGTTGTAGCTGTATAATCAGGTAAATGGAATATCAGGATAATGGATGAATATCCATGGTTTGATTCAGTCACAAAGAGTATATTGTTAACTGGATTCAGGGTTTCATGTATTCAAATTGGGTTAGAGTATAAAAAAATATAGGTTGACTTGAATCATATTCGAGTCAGGAATAGTCAGACTCTAACCCGAGTCAGACTAAAAGAAAGATAATTTGAAGTCCAATATTAGTTAGGGGCCTTTTTGTAATTTGTAAAACTTGAGGGGGTTTTCTGTAAAAAGTACTTTTGTATAGTTTTCAAAATACACCTCAAGTATTTAATAATCGTCTTTATTGTTATAATGAATGTGTATTTTATTTGTGTTATTCTAGTGAATATATCCTAATAAAAGTATTGATTGTTTTATTTGAAATTCATGGTATTTTAACGTAACTTTTAATCTTTTAATTTTAGGAAAAAGTGGAAACTTTAGATTATGATAAAATAGGTGTTTAAATGTTAATTATATATATATTAACACATGAATAATTTTATATAAATATTTTATTTAGAGAAAGTCTCATTTTCCTTAAATATCGTATTTTAAACCTTTCGAGACCGAATGCTTCTTGCGGAGGTCTGAATCTCGCACTACTAGCCTGCGGGTGCACGATGAACCGTACTATCCCTAACAGGTTCCCCAAAAGTGGGTTTTAGCGGCACTTTGGTTAGGTTTTATAAACACTCTCATTTAGGAAAACGGTTTTATAAATATAAGGTATTTATTTGCAAAAGAGTTTAGTTTTCCGTATTTTTAGTTGTTAGGGTTGCCTAAGCCAACTAGCCTACTTCTAAGGTCTAAACGATGAGTCATTAGAAGCCTCAAATCGCCTCTTCACCGTCAATTGCGGCCAGGTAAGTGCCAGGTAAGTGGGAAGGAACCACAGTCGTGGGCCTAATTAAAAACCACTAGCCTTAGACACACTTGCCTAGGCACCACAAGACAGTTTAGATAAACGATCGATGTCCATGACCAATCGTGATTTCCTTTTATTAAAAGATTTTATTTAGAAAAGTTTACAATTTAATGCTTTCAATAAAGATTATAAAGATTAGGGTATTTTAGTGAAAAGTCCTGTAATTTCGTATTCTGTTATTTGATATTTATCAATTAGGGTTATATTGAGTGTGTGTAGAGGTAGGTCATTACCTCGTGATTTATTTTAGGTTTTGGTGAAGTTTAAAGGTAAAACATGCTATGTTAAACTTAAAGGTATTATAGCGCAAGAATACGGTATTCGAAAACGTTATCATTTTATGTGTGAAATTTCATTCAAATTGAGTTCTACAAGTTTTGTGATCAAGATAAACATATTTAGGAGTGAGGTAATTAATTAAACTAAGAAAAATGAACTTCATGGTATTTTTATGAAAAGAATACGGTTTTGCAAAGAAGCTATCATTTCATGTGAAAAAGTTTGATTAAATTGGTTTATGGGTGATTAATAGTCAACATGAATATGGGTAGATAATATGTATTAGGTGACAAGTGGAAATTTATAGAAAACCCGAATCGGAAATCGGTTTGTCCGATTTCCGTTGGGTTCCAAAAAGTCGTATTTTTACACTTACAGAAAAGAGAGATAGAAGGGATGGGACTTACGGTTTGGACAAGCTAATGAAGCTAATGGATGTGGTGATTGCCGATTCGTCGAAAGCGTCGCGAAGGTTCTGATCCGGTCGCCGGAATCCGTCGTCGATTTCGGCAGCGCTTCGCTTCTTGCTCTTCGTACCGAGTTCTCGAGAATTTGAGAGAGTAGACTTAGAGTGGTGAGGTGAAATGGTAGAGGGTAGGGTTCTTTATATAGGGCTAGGCTAGGGTTAGGGTTAGGATAAAAAATATTAAAAGAAAATATAAAAAACATTAAAAATTCATTAAAAATCATTAAACCTAGGAGTAAAAGGGATTTATTGGCCAAATCAAAACCGATCTAGGTATAATAAGTGTGCAAGAGGGTTGACCAAGTCAAGAGCTAATTTTTCTCAGTTGGTGACTCGGCCGTCCGGCCAAGTCCGGCCAGCGGCGCCGGACCAAGTCGGCCGAGTCGCCGGCCGGCGGCGCCGAGTCGGGCCGAGTCAAGGGTCCAATGGCCGGGGGTTTTCCTGAGGAACAACTTGGTATTTTTACTTTTTGTTGTCCAGTACATATTTTGGGAGTTATGGCCTTTTTACCGTTGACTTCCAAAAAAAAATAAAAAAAAATAAATACAAAAATAATGTGGGGCATGGGATTTGAACTCCGGTGGCTTGGTTCAGCAGTGCAAGGTATTACCAATGAGCTACAAGCTCTTTCTTGTAATTATTGTGGTTTTTAATTACTTAAACTGATAGCAGCAAGAATAAATACTCCTAGTATTCATTAAATTTAAAGTAATTTCTTGTACACTAAAAATGGAGTTATTTCATTCTTGTAGCTTGTAATTAAAAACAAAAATAATTTCCTAAATCTTGTGCTCAGGCTTAAATACCCCTTTGTGGATTTTTAAAAGAAATATTTTGAAAAAAATTGTATAGGAAAAAGTGTATAAAAATTAGGGTTGTTACAGTTCATCATCCAAAATATTCCCAGCGTCTATATCCTCAATCAAGTGAAAATCAATTTTTTCAGACACCTCATCAAAAGCATGGATATTAATCAATTGAGGTTCTAGAGTGGAGGTGTAGAAATTAAAAGGATTGGTGATGGTTTCACTCGAAGGGGACACTTCACAATCAGCTAAATCAAACACTACAAAGTCGCACAACTCATTAAATGTTTTATTTTCAACTGGTGAATCATTTGGAACACTTGATAGACATTCAAAACCGGAATTGTGAGGTTCAATTGGGGATGGGTAGGTTTGATTTGGAAAGGTGCACAGCTCACTCTCTCCACTCAAATTATCAATCTTTCCAACCGCCTCATCATACATTGGAAAATTTGGAGCTAGTTGAAAACTAGCTACCGGGTCACTAGGTTGTATAAGGGCGGCCATGGACGCATTCAAACCCCTCATCTGTTGGCATGACGCTAGGGGTATCAACGTAAGAAAATGGTGAAGGTTGAAATGGTTGATATAAGGTGGATTGCGGAGTCCAACTGGTTGTCCTAGACGCGTCTATTCGATCTTTCAAAGAAATTTTGGGTATGGAGGGGTCGTTCGAAATTTGACCAAAACAAGAAGTGTAGGAAGTAATGTCTGGTTGAGAGTACCAAAATTCGGCAAGAGTTTTGCGATGTGGGGTACCCATGATGTGATGAGAGAAAGGAGAAGAAAAAGAATGTGATTTATTTTATTTTATTTTATTTTATTTTATTTTTATATTTTTTGTTTTTTAAAAAAAATTGTTTGTTTTTGGAGTTTTGAAATTTTTGAAAGTTTTTTTTTTATCTTTTTATTTTTATATTTTTTTTAGAAAGAGTTTTTGCGGAACTACGGCACAATTTCAAACAACCACAGTTTAAACATGCACAATCAAACCTAGAGCTAAGGTCTCCTAAGTCAACTAGACTGCTCCTAACTGTTCCAAAGCGACAAGTTGTGAGATATCTCTCAAATCGCCTTTTCACCGCTAATTGTGGCCAGGTAAACACAAATGAAGAAAGGAGGGATCCGCTCACGAATCACCGTGAGACGAGCCTTTTAAAATTATCTTTCTCACTTGTCTAGCCTAGGCAACACAAAGTCAGGTTTAGATAAACGACTGAATGCCCACAACCTTCTTTTGTCCTAATGAGCGTGACAGTCCTTAATTGGCCGAGTTTAGATATTTTTTAATTAGCTCAAGGGTGATGCATATGTTTTTAGTGATTTTTGGGGTCTTAGGAAGGGTAATGAGATCCCCACCCAATCTGAATTGGTGTTATAGCCTCTTAAAAGTCTGTATTAATTATGCAAAGCAGTTAACACACCAAAAAATCCAAAACACTTACAAAATAATTTTTTTATTTGGCAGCGCAAAGAATCCTGCACAAAAACAATTTATTGGAGAGGGAGAAGAAGTTGTTGTGCAAAAAATACCTGCAAGAAAAAAATTTCAGTGGAGTTCTGGGGGTAGGAGGAGAAGACAAAAAATACTCACAGAGAAAAAATGGGATGCTGACGTCAGCAGTTGACCGCGGAACCGCGGTCAAATGCCTACTTATGCCGCGTTTCCGCAGTGGTTTAATTGGTTTAGATCTCCGAAATTTTTCTCTGTTCTGTTGTGGTTCTCCTCTTTCTGTTTAGATCTCCTAAATATTTATTTGTTCACTGAATTTGCTTCAGATCTGAAACAGAGTTTACTCCAAGCCTGCACACTTGCACAAAAACCTTTCAAAAATAACAAGATGATTTTTATTTTTATTTTTATTATTTTTTTATTTTTGTTTTAAAATTTTTCAATTTTTATAATTTTAATATTTTTTTAACGCGAAATTACACAAAGAAAGAGACTTCCGTCTCCCCAGCAACGGCGCCATTTGATTTAAGATATTTTTGCGTATGTGCATTTTTAAAATTAAAAGAGAATACCGCAATCAAGAGGGTGTCACTTGGTAGCTAACCGGTTGAGTACGGGTCGGTCCACAGGGAAAAGATGTTCTTTCTTTAAGTTCTAACGAGTTAAGTCCTATTTTTGGTAGGTTTTGTTTTAAAATTAAAGAATGAGATTCAATTGATTTAAAGTCTTGCTAGGATTAGGATTAAGTTAGTTTGGAAAATGAATTCTACTCACTACTTTTAATACCCTAGTTAAGAATATAGGTGTTAGGGTAATGGTCAACAAAGGGGATTAGCACGACTTGAAAGAAACTCAGTTTCTTCGTTTTGGTCTTTATCCGTCCATTTTCAACTCTTAGCCCTAACCTCTATTTAAATCAACCACAACCGGTCTAACTAGGGAATCACCGCTATCTTGTAGGATAGGGTGCCGTAGTGAGCGGTGTGTGGTTAATTTAAATAGAGTCGTAATTATAAAAATTATATGAGCAAAGAAAGGAGTGAGAGAGATTTCTTTCTCTCAAACCTTCCCAATCCCAACCCTAACAAGTGAGGAATTACTCACTCATTAGGAAAGTAATGATAAAATTCATTTTTATAATTTTTCTTTTCAATAAACTAACTAACTTGCAGATAATAAAAGATAGATAAAAAATTGCACGAATTAAATTCAAATAAAAATGCAAGATAGAAAAAGAACTTACTTTATTGATACCTCTCAAAAATGCATTACAACTGAATGAAAAATTTTAATCTAGAAAATTAAAAAGAGGCATGCCCCAAAAGAGGCACCCTGAAAGAGTCATCCTATTATTTGGCTTTGAGCCCTTCTATTTATAGATAGGAAAAACCCTAGGTATACATTCTGATCCATACATGAAATTACAAAACAACCCCAAAGACCGAGTCAAAACACTGACACCCCACCGACACGTGGATATTATGGTCGCGGAACCGCGGCAGAAAGGCCAGTTTGGCCGCGGTTCCACGGCCATTTGGTGGGTTCTTGGGCCCATCTCTTCAGGGTTTCTCTGTGTTGCTTTTATCTTCTGTTTTCTTTACTTGGTTTCTCAGAATCTCTTCTATTTTCTTCCAGATTTTCAACAGTGCAGATGATGTGGACTTATTACCGTGAGCTTCACGTTTGAAGTCTTGAATCTTGTACTGCCCTTGTGCTTTGTGCATTGAACTGTCTCATGATTTTCATTTGTTCCTTTAACTGGTAGGCGGCATCATACGGATTCATCTTATTGTTGGTCGTAGTCTCACATTTGTAGCGTCTTTACATGAATTTCACTGTAACGATCTGAGAACCTATAACCTACAACTATTTAGCAGACATAGATCAAAAGCACCTATTTATTTGTAATATAATTAAGAATGGGCGATATAATAATGCAAAATTCTGATATGAACAATGGGCTATTGTATACTATTCACGGGTCACACTCTCCAAATTCGAATCTCGACAAAGAGGGAAACAACCATTTACGAGTCCTCTCGACTTGTGAAAGGGAAAAATTCCCTTGGAAGATTCTTACGACTCTCGAAAGAAAATACACACTTAGAAATCCTCACGATTCCTAAGGAGAAAATACACCTACGGGATCCTCTCGACACGTAGGGAGAAAAGTTTTTATGAGACCCTCATGGCTCATAAAGTTGAAAAGTCTTAGGCAACAGACCTGAACCTGTTTGCTAAGCCATCGCTGCTCTACAAGGAGGTTAAGATGGACTATCTATGGGCCACATTTGCCAAAGCCACATTCGCCAATAAAATAAAAAAGCTACTTATGGGTCCTCACGATTCATAAGGAAAATACCCGAGTAAGATCCTTACGACTCATGGAGGCGATGAACACTTAGAAATCCTCACGATTTCTAGGGAGAATTTGCACCTACGAGATCCTCTCGACTTGTAGGGAGAAAACAAACCTTCTTGAGACCCTTACGGCACATGAAGATGGAAAAAATCTTAAGCTACAAGGACCCTAAACTTTTCTCCCAAGCCATCAATTCTACGGTCACACATTACTTTGCACTATTTCACCCATGTACATGCTTATGTGGGTAAACTAGTAGGGGGCATTTATTCCCGCCAAAATTTTCGGCCAAGAGCTACTTGTTCCCTTATAAAAAATTAGGGGGCGAGCCATCAAAATTTGGCCTCACGTGTTAAACACGTGGGCGCTCATATGCAAAGCATATGGGCGCTGAAAATAAAACAATTAATGGCCAAACATGCCTCATGTGTAAAACACGTGAGCGCTCATATGCAAAGCATATGAGCGCTGAATAAAATAAACTTAAAGGGCCAAACAGGCCTCACGTGTAAAACACGTGAGCGCTCATATGCAAAGCATATAAGCGTTGAACATAAATAACCAAGGGCCAAACATGCCTCACGTGTTAAACACGTGAGCGCGCTGAAAATAAACAGGCTAAAACCCACACTAAGGGTCATGTGTTAAACACGTGAGTGCTTTTTCCAATCACATGCAAAGCATGTGAGCACCCTAATTTAAAATGTTCCTATCAAATTCTAGATTTAAATTCTATTTGGGAAATATTTTCTTGATCTTCTCTGTTAAACAGAAGACCTTTGGATCAAAAATCCAATGGTGATCATTTGATAAAATAAAAATCTATCATAGGAAAATATTTTCCTAATCTTATAACAAGAATAAAATTCTATGTTAACAAGATATCCATATTAAGAAAATATCTTTCTGATCTTGTTAAACTAAAAAGATTTGATGGAATAAAATTCTAATCTTGTTAAAACTAACAAGATATTTATAATCTTGTTAAACAAATAAGAAATCTTCTCTGTTAAACAGAGAGCCTTTGGATTAAAAATCCAACGGTGAATAAAATTCATCGATTGATCTAAAAGATCATGAAATCAATCATGATCTCTCAATGAGAGATTCTTTTAACAAATTGATTCTTTTTCTTATCATATAAATAGGAGTTAGGAGAAGAGGAGAAAGATACACAAAGGGAGAGGGGAAGAAAAATAGAGAGAGAATTTAATTCTCTAAAGAAGAGGAACCACTCGCAAAAGCTCCCACAAAAAGAGAATTTAATTCTCAAACCAAGAGTTTAACTCTTCTCAAAGAACTTAGTTCTTTCTCTGGTTAAGATCTGTAGAAGCAGATCTCCCCACAAGTTGAGAATTTAATTCTCATCGGGGAGATTCTGTCATGCAGATTCAAAACCTAGAGAAAAGAACCGAATCCAAAAGAGTTTAACTCTTACAAAACATGTGGGAATTTAATTCCTCTGAAACTAGGGTTTAACCCTTTAAAAAGAATTTAATCCCTACAAAGAACAAAAGGAGAACTTGATTCCTCAGAACCATAAAAGAACAGCCTAGTGATTCATTAGCGTTCAACGCTACACAATAAAGTCTCGCGTGTTCCCATGTGAGCACCTTTGAGGAACGAAAAAGGAAAGACTGAGATCTAGCCACGTGACCCCACGTGACCCCTGAAAAGTGCTCAGCACTTATAAAAGAGAAAAGGGAATGAACCCTATTTTTTTGGGGCGCCTCACGTGACACCATGTGACCCCTGAGAAGTGCTCGGTACTTATAAAAGAGAAAAGGGAATAAACCATATTTTTGGGACGCCTCACGTGATCCCACGTGACCCCCTAACAGTGCTCAGCACTAGAATAAGAGAATAAAAGAGGCAGCGCCCAACTCTAAGCGTCTCACGTACCTCACGTGAGCGCCCCAACTTTCAATGTTTAACACTGCTATGGCTCCTCACGTGCCACATGTGAGCGCCCCAACTTTCAAGGTTTAACACTGCTTTGGCGCCTCATGTGCCACACGTGAGCATCTCAGAGCTTAGTGTTTAACACTGCCTTAGAATATCACGTGGGAGCACGTGGGTACTGAGCATACACTAGTGTTTAACATTATAAAAGGCCAACTTCAACCCCAGATTGGCTAAGTCTTTCCTGAGATTAAATCTCTAAATAAACCGCGCCTCCATGCTCATGACTGATGTTTCCTCAATTTGGAATTTGGTTCAAGTGTACATCTCTCCGCACCTCCGATACATGTCGTTGTAATTATTCAACGTCTTCAGAGAGATAGTGAGTCCCGATAACCAACAAGCTGGACCGTAATGTCCTTAAACTAACTATGGACCGTAATGTCCTTAAACTAAACCCTCATCTCAAAAATGGTGATCTGCGGACCGTAGCGTCCCTAAACTAAACTCTATAGACTATGATGTCTTTAAACTCTATGGACTATGATGTCCTTAAACTCCGCGGACTATGATGCCCTTAAATCCAATGGATCGTAACGTCCCTAAACTAAACTCTACGGACTATGATGTCCCTAAACTCCATGGACTATGATGTCCCTAAACCCAATGGACCGTAATGTTCGTAAACTAAATTGATAAGGACCCAAATGCTCTTTCATTGGATCTAAATGATCCTAAAATCTTGTTAAGTAGATCTTAGTCTAAAAATTAGACTAACGTATCTTTAACAAACATTTAAGTTGATCTTAATCTCAAACGAAGTTAACGAGCTTTAAATCCACCAAACCCAAATCTAAGAAAATACGGATTTGGACTAATCTCCGCCCTACGGGCGATAACATAAATTAGTCTCCGTATACAATCCACGGGCAACCAGAAAATAAAACAAACACATACGATACGAAATGACCTTCTGGAGCAGGAGAAAGTAGTTATCGCGATACGGTAATGTAATTAACTTCAGGGGCTTGTGCCTGTATGGAAAAGCGTCCCCACAATCAAAAATCCCTCACAACGAGGGGGAATCTGACGAAGTCTGCTATATCGGCTGTATCCGGCTAAACCTCCGATATATGGTGCCATAAATCAACTTAGCATCTTCGGAGAGGTGGACGGGTAAAACCAAATAGCGTCTGCCCGCCAAAGTTCAGGCCAGATGTCCCGACATCCCGGTCGCTTCTTTCGGCAACGAACAAGGTTGTTATTAAGTTCCTTAGAGAAAATATCTTTTCGCGATTCGGACACCCTCGCGCTATAATTAGCGACAACAGGACACATTTCTGTAATCGGTCTTTTGAGCTTTTGATGCGGAAATATTCAATCAACCATAACTTTCTATGCCTTATCATCCCCAAACGAGCAGGCAAGCTGAGATTTCCAAAAGGCGGATCAAATAAATTTTGGAGAAGACGGTTTCTAAAAACCATAAAGATTGGTCAACCAAATTGACGGATGCTCTTTGGGCATTTCGTACCACTTATAAGACTGATGTTGGTATGTCTCCTTACCGTCTAGTGTTTGGAAAGGCTTGCCACCTTCCCGTCGAGATCGAACATAAAGCAATATGGGTTATTATAGAGATTAACTTTGATTTCAATCAAGCCTGCAACTTTCGGAAGCTGCAATTAAATGAGCTAAGCGAACTCGGCGATAAAACTTACGATAATGTGGTTATAGTAAAGAACCGGACTAAAGTGTTTCACGATAAAAATATTTTTAGAAAAACTTTTACCCCGGGACAACAAGTCCTTCTTTACGATTCCTGTCTCCATCTTCATGCAGGTAAGCTAAGATCTCGTTGGAAAGGACCATTTATGGTGCAGTATGTATACCCGCACGGGGCAGTTGAAGTCGAAAATATTTAAAACGGTTATATTTTTAAAGTAAATGGGCATAGATTAAAACCGTATTTTTCCACTGACCCCACGGAGAAGCTCCTGTTTTTACAGGAGCCGCTTTATCATAACTAAATTTCCAATGCCTCACCTCCATATCTCGATAATATTGTCTCATCCTAAGAATGGAGGTGAGTGATCAAAAATAAGTTTGGGGGAGGTTTTCATGTTCATTTATCTTTTATCCCCGTTAATAACTTTTCCTCCCAAGTCTACAGGTTTTTGAGATTTAAAAGATGACAATAGTGAGGACACTGCTGCAAACAGATTTGGGGGAGGTTTGTGCTTATTTACGCATTAGTTTGCATTACACTTTGTATAAGGCACAATTTTTTTTCTTTGATAATGAAAGATTAGAAAGTGAAAATTTACATTTAAAAGATTGGAAGATTTTGAGAAAAACAAGAAAGATAGATGTTTTCTTAAACGAAACTAATAATAAGTAGTTATGAGCTGTTGTCCCAAGGGTTAGTAAGATGAAGGAAGTCACTAATCTGAGCATAAAAATAAGTCTGAAAAATAGTCCATATTCTTGAGGCCAAACATTTGAACGTTGATACCTTACTATACTTACTTACACACGTCTTGAAACTCGGGATAGTAAAGGATACCTTGAAATGCTCTTATCTAGAAGCCAAAGTACGAAGAAAATATAAATGAAGCATAAAGTATAAAATGGTGAAGAAAAATGAACACCGGTTTTGTAATCACCAAGGCAGTATAAAAAAATATAGCGAGGGTGCTTTATCACCCAGTGCCTTAGACCAACTGATTTGGGAGCCACTACTAAGCCTTAGGTGTTGCAAGACTGGAAAATTGCTAATTATGCCTAATAAGTGAACACATTTAGTAATCTGCCGGTTAGTACCTCAATAAGTATTAACAGTCGCATGAAAAATGTGTGAGCAATTTCATCCAAAATATTCACCGACTAAAAGTACTGAGGTAGATGGACAAGAGTATGATAGCTTGAATTGAATTCTCCGAGTGTAGGGATGTCTTGTATACACATGTAGGGGTGTATGATCGGTGTTTGGAAGAAAGGTAAGGAGAGAGACTAAAGGCGATGTTTTATTGAGGAATGATATGATTTCTAACATTTTTTCATGACCATTAAGATAGGGCTCATGGCAACCGAAAAGTTAGTGTAGTTGGAAACTCTTATTTTCAAGTTCTTTTTTTTATAGTTCTTATCTTTATATGTAACTTTCACCATTTTTCTTTTATTATAGGATTTTATGGGTGCAATCCGCTGAAAACCCTCAGGAGACAACACTCCTCCTACTAGGGACATCTAGAGGTTTAACGGCTTGTTGCACGTGCTCAGTGCAATCGTGTTGCCTACGAAAGTGTGCTAGTTAGTTTTTCTTTTTCTTTCTAGTTTTCTTTTCTCCTTCTCTTGATTAAATAGTTTGCTCGGGATGATCAAAGTCAAGTTTGGGAGTATTTGTTCAATCGAAAATATTGAACTTTTACCATGACAATTTCCTTACTTTTCTTAATCATCTAAAGGTGTTTGTTATAAATATAACACATATTAGAAGTTTATCTGCAAAATACCATTTGCCATGTGTTTATATATTATAATCAACATTATGAAGGAAAACATGCATAATATTTTGATACGCTTATCATATCAAATTGTATCTCAAATATAACTAACATTTTTCATTGAGATATTGTGCAAGTTTAGCTCAAGTTAGATATCAGGAATCAAGAACCTGCCGATAAAGTAAAAAAGTCGAAAAATCAAATACTGGCAGAAACTCAGAAAAGATAAGAAGGTTCCAGATATCAAATAAATACCCAAATACCAACATGAGAAGACTCCAGAAGTTCGAAGCCACGATCTCACCAAGACGCCGCGGAACCGCGGCCGAGTCAGACCGAGTCATCGCGGATCTGCGGCCGATTCAGATGGTTACAAGGTGATATTTTTCTGGAACCTTCTTCGTAACAAACTTAGTTTGTTGGGGGCTTCTGTTATTGGTTTTGGAGCTATAAAAAGGACCGAGGGCTAGAGATCAAGTGATCCAATTTCATCCAATTGAAAGCTAAAAAAAGTGCCAAGAACAACATCAAAATCCAACGTCCAAGATCAAAAACCAATCTCAAAAGGGGATCTAAGATCAAGAATCTTCGATCTTGAGATCCTAGATCAAGAAATTATTGAGAAATTCATCAAGCGATCAATCAAGTAAGTCTCATTTACATGAAGTCAATCACCATCAACAAGCAAGCGATCCAAGACAGGTCCAAGACTCGAAGTGATCGAGCGATGTGAAGATCGACAGAACATTTACTTCTTCGAGGCAAAGATCGAGAGCAAATTCTTCTTCCTCTTGTAATCTAAACTTGGAGAAATGTATTGTGAAGTTGAGTAATAAATGTAGATCATCAGTTTTATCAATTCGCTTACTTTTAATTTCCGCATTATGAATTCTTTCTCTATTCTTTCTTTTATTTTCATGATATGCGAGTAATTCTCCGCTTGATAGGATTCGTAGGATTAGGGTAGATCAATGGATGAGAAAATTCTTTACTCCTTTTAAATCTTATGAAATTTATAAACTTTAGCAAAAGAATCGGCAACATCCTTATCGGGCGTGATATCAATTTCTTGATAATCTCGACCACGATTTGAGATTAAGATTGACGATCCTTTTGTTAAGGGCTAGACATGAATGGAGATCAATGAAAAGATAAGGGTCAATAAAGGAGAAACCCTAGTTTCTTTCAAAGAACCCTAATCCCCATTCATTGCCATCAATCTAGTTTTAAATCTATCAATAGATAAGAGAAGTAATCTTTATTAGTCATCCTTGGCTACTAAATCCTACAGAATCCTACAAGCCTTCTTCATATAAATTTTCTTGATAATTCAATTAGATCTAGAAACCATTTTCTTGAAAATTCAATTCAATCTTGAAACCATTTTCTTGATTTTCTTGAAACTATCTTCTTGATTTTCTTTATTTTTTATTTTCTATTTCTTTCAACCCATCTAAAACAAAAACTATAAAATTCCACGAATCCCAGAGGACGACCCGTATCACTGAGGTTCGCTACACGCGACACCGTTATTGATTGAGGTTATTACTACTACTCTTTCTTTCACAAAATTACAGATCAATCAGTCATCCACACCCGTCCAGTGCCGCTTACCAGTTCAAGAGACAAGACAAATAACAATATTCATTCGTGTCTTGGTCAAGCACAAAGCACGAGAGGGGCAGCACAAAGATCAAGAGGTGCGCAGAGCTCGAGAGAGATAAAGGTCAAAGAGATTAAAAGAATAGCGATTTTGGACTGTTGAAAATCTGAACATATTTTGGAACCATTTTGCAATTATAAACCTGTAGAACAGAAGAGCAAAGAAACACGAGGAAGACCAGGAAAAACGTCAAGCCAATCCCTCCAAATGACCGTGGAACCGTGGCCAATAGGCCTTTTGGGCGGCGGTTCCGCGGCCAAGTCTTGTCATCTCCAGATTATATTTTGGGGGTAGTTTGGTAATTATATAGAGGCTTCCCTAGGATTTCAGTTCTCTGCCTATAAATACTCCAGTTTTGAGCCAAGCCAAGCATACTTTTTCTTTATTAGGATTTAGTGTAGTTTAGTTGTAGCTTCTTCTTCTTCTTCATCTATTCTCTATGAAAATTGTAGTGAGAGCTTTTTGAGTGGAAGATTAATGAAGATAAGGGTTATTTTATTATCTTATATCTTTCATTTCCTGTATTCTTAGTATAACTTTTATTTGTTATTATTAAGTAGTTGTTGTTATTTCTTGTTTTCTTTCCTGCTCTTCTGAACCGTATTTTCAAGCCATGATACTCAATGGAGTCTCTTGCTTAGATGAGAGCCCAAGTAGTTAGCTTGCTACCATTTGTAAAAACCGTATTTTTTCCATTCTTTCTTTTCCTCCTTCTTGTTTTATTTTCCTTTTAAATGTGTGAATAAATTCCACACTTATTAGGGCTAAAGAAGGTTAACATGAGGGATGGAAAATCCCTTGTGCTTCTCTTCCCTAGACACCTTAAAATGAATCTAAACCAAATAAACGCAATCCTCTCAGTTAGGAGCGCTACAAGTGACATATAGCTGCGACCTAAATCAAGAATTCCTTTGGGCACACTATAACGTGACATGTAGTTGTGATTTAATTGGATACATGGTTGTGTGTGTTTGGCCTAGGATTGGAAATAAGTGCATATAGCGGAAGGATAAAAGGCATTAGGAATGGATTTAGTATTGGAAAGCTTGCTTAAACACGAAAATCCCATTCCTATATCCTCCTAATCCCCGCTACTTTCGATTATCCCAACACCATTTCAAGAATGGCAAAAGATAAGCACAAGACTAATTCTAACTCTACTAATCAACCCTAACCCTAACAAGTTTACTTGAACATAAAATACAAACACTTAGAATAGAATTGAACATGCATATATACATTTTCATTAACGCGTCTAAAACAATGACTCAAATACGAACCATCTCTCAGTGGACGACTCGTACTCAAACTGTTAGCTACAAGCGAAACCGACTTGATTGCGGTAAGTAGAGAACAAAGTAGAACGCATATCATAACACGTATCGCGGTTTTTCTGCTTCAATCAAATGGCGCCATTGCCGGGGAGACAGTAACGTATTTGTTTCTTGTCATTCGGGTTAATATTTTTGTATCTATATAAATATATATATATATATAATAAAAACCTTTTTGTTATTTTTGATATTTTATGCAAGTGTGCTGGAAAATCTAGAGCAAGTACAGTGATCAAATCAAGAAACAGAGGCTTTAAAACGGGAGAGAAGAAACAGGAAAGTGCAAAGAGGAATTTTGAAGCCCTAATTCATAAATTCAACTGCGGTTCCGCGGTCAAAAGAAGGAAACGGCGGCGGTTCCACGATCCTCTCTTGGCTTCTGAGTCCAAAATTTTTTGTACCTCTTCTGCATCTCTAGAAACCCCTCTAAACTTCACTGAATTATATTTTCTGCAGGTTTCTTTGCACAGATTGTGCCGCCGCCTAATAATTTTTTTGTTGTTTTATATTTTGTTTGTTTAAACGCTTTGCATATAATAATACGGACATTAAGAGGCTTGAACACCAATTAAGATTGGGTGGGGATTTCATCACCCTTCCTAAGACCCTACAAATCACAAAAAGCATACGCATTAGCTTGAGTTAATAAAAAATATCTATACCAAACATATAAGGACTTGTCGCGCTCGTTTAGGATAAGTGAAGATTGCGGGGAATCGGTCGTTTATCTAAACTTGACTTTATGGTGTCTAGGCTAGACAAGTGAGGTGGTAATTTTAAAAGGCCCGTCTCACGAGGATTCATGAGCGGAACCCTCCTTACCTCACTTATGCTTACCGAGCCACAATTGGCAGTGAAGAGGCGATTCGAGGATTATCTTGCAACTTGTCGCTTGAAACTCTATGAGCGATATAGTTGGATTTTGAAGACTCTAGCTCTAGGTGTTGTTGTGGATATTGTAATTGTGATTGAGCTTGTGTAAAGTTTACTCCCATAATTCCGTATTTTTCAAAAACTAAAACAAACAATTTCAAAAAATCCAAAAACACCAATTTTTTCTTTTAAAAAAATCCAAAAATTTATAAAAATTCACCCGACTTCCACCCTCCCTACCTTTCACTCTTTTCATAATATAGGTACCCCAAAACGACAAACTCTTGCTGAATTTTAGCACCCACAACCAGGCATTTCTTCTTACGGTTCCTGCTTTGGTCAAACTTCGAACGATCCATCCATGTCCAAAATTTCATTGAAAGATCGGATAGACGCATCTAGGACAAACAATTTGACACCGCGATCTACTTCGTATCAGTCGTTTCAACCCCTCCCAACTTCTTATGTTGATACCCCTTATGAGAGTCATGTTGCGACTCCAAAACCCATGTCCATTGCTGATAGAATTGAACAATCTCATAACCAATCTTTCACTCCTTTCACCACTCCATATTCGTTAGGACAACAATTCCAATCATCTTCTTATCAAAATATTGATCTTAATCCTGTCCATTTTTCACATCCATTCGATTCCTATCAGTCCTATCCAACTTTTACATCTTCTCCAGACATTTCTTATGAACAGCCATTTGGGAGTTTCACGTATCCAAACGAGTTTGAATCATTTACTGAAACCCCTTCACAACCCATATCTAGTCTTGAATAATCATTAGAAGAATTTCAGGTAGTCTCGTGCCGACAGATAAAGGAATTGAATGAATCCATGGTCGCACTCATAGAACTATCTGGTAGTTCCCAACTAGCTCACGATTTTGCGTTGTATGATGCGGCAATAAAACAGTTTGAGCTTCTGAGTAGTGAGAGTGAGCAGTACACCCTTATAAATCAAACCTACCCGTTCCAAATTGAATTCTATAGCTCCAGTTTCAAAAATCTATCGAGTGTCCCAAATGAATCACCAATTGAAGATAGAATGTTTGATGAGTTGTGCGACTACGTAGTGTTTGAGTTACCCGATTGTGAAAGGTCCATTTCAAGTGAAACCAATACCAGTCCCGTTGATCACTACACCTCCATTCTAGAACCACAACTGATCGAAAACCATGCTTTTGATGAGGTGCTTGAGAAATTTAATTTTCACTTGATTGAGAATATTGACGCTGGGAATATTTTGAATGTTGAGCCCATAATTTTGGATGAGTTTTTCTCACCAATTCATCATGTCCTTTCACATCCATGTGGGTATCATCCCGAACCATTAACTGTTTTTCCTGAACTCCATATGCGTCTGGAAATTGATGATGATGAATGCGTGGATAAGCTGAATTTTGAGGAGAATTTTGAGGATAGCATTGAGGATGAACTGGTTTTATTAGATGAGGCAGATTTTCCAATTCATCATGTCCCTTCCATTGACTGTGACCATTCTCCTGAATGTTTAACCAATACCAATTCTCAATCACTTCCCTCCAACCTTTCCGTCGTTCCTACTTCGCAAGCCACCATATCACCTTCACTTCCTACGTCCGGTTCACCAAGTTCGGTTAACCCATGTTTTCTTGTGAATCTTAAGAGGTTTGACCCCATTTCTCAACATGTTGATAGATTAGTACATTCCATTCTTTCATTTCGGTCATTACAAACTGTACTAATCTATTGAATCAATTTCCATCCTCAAATTCGTATTCCATTTCTTTCTCCCCTCCGTCATTCGTCTCCTTTCCCGAGACTGTATCCCGCTTCCATTCACAAACGATCTCGTGTACTCTTAATCTCTTTCCTCTACGCGTTCTTTCACCAACCCAGACATTATTATGATAAATTTTTTGAATGGTTGGTATTAACTTTCGGTCTGTGTAAAGCCATATATAGATTAAAATTGTTCTTCCCCTAAATTTTGAACTTCACCGCTTAGACAATGGAAACACTGTTTCACTTAAATTTAGGGGGACCTTTTTATGCATATATATTTTGTTTGCCTTTTCTTTTATAAGAAAAAGACAGCACCGACAGATTTTGTCCCCATAACAATTTTGACCCTCTTGGTGTAGCATGACAGTGAGGACACTGTCAAGTTTAAGTTTGGGGGTATACTCGGTAAGATTTCTATCTTTGCATTCATGTGTATATTTTGCATTTGCATACCTATTTAAAAACCCACAAAAATCGAAAATTTTACAAAAATATAACAACTTTGTCGTCAAGTTAGCTAATAGGGTAACTTAGATTTTTATTCCGAAAATTTAGTTTGATACGTTAGAAATAACTAAATCCTAAGCTTAAGAGTTGAAAACCCTAAAAATAACCCTCTTTCTGTTTAAGCTTGACAAATATACGTCCTTGCAGTTTTGTTTTTAGAAGTAGATAATCTTGAGTTCAGTTCTTAAGTTAAATCAAGATGAAGGGAAAGTATTGAAAGCTTTACTGAAAGATAAGTATGAAAAATAGTTCTTATTCTTGAGTCTAAATTCAGAAAGTATATACCCTACAAATTGCACTTACACGCACCTTGAAACTTGGGATAATAGAGGATACCTATAAATACTCTTGCCTGAAAGCCTAGTATGAAAGAAAAACGGTATTTAAAGCTAACCACCAAAAGAGCATTATTGAAAAATATATCCGGTCTTGAAAAGAACAAAAAAGGAAAAAGAAAAAAATATAAATAAATTACAAGACCTGAAAACTGCTATTTACGGTTTAATAAGCTCACACATTCAGTAATCGGTCAATTAGTGTCTCAGGAAACAGTAATAGTCGCATGAAATATGTGTGAGCAAATCCGTCCATCATTAATGAAAAGAAGTAGTATTAGGTATTAGAGCAGGGATACTATAGCTTGAATTGAATTCTTGAGTGTAGGGGTGAAATTTACATACACGTAGGGGTATACAATCGATATTTGGAGGAAAGATAGGGATAAAAAAATAAGTCTTATGTTTTCCGTAAAGATGATAAAAATTTCCGAATTGGAGACCGCGCTTTAGAAGGAAAACTCAAGAGAAACCGAGATCTTTCTAAACTGTCAAAACGTATAGCATCTTAGGTTGAATAAATAGGATGTGTGAAAAATAAGGAATGGATATTTCTAACTTAGGATGATAGAATTTCTAATTTAGATACTAAACCGTAGGATTAGAATCAAGGTTAATTTATGAAACTAGCTTGACGGGATTTTGTGGGTAGTATCCGCTAAAAACCTTCAGGAGACAACACTCCTCCTACTAGGAACACCTAGAGGTTTAACAGTTTGTTGCACACGTTAAGTGCAACCGTGATACCTACGAAAGTAAGCTTAGGAATTTTTTGAATACAAATGGTTTTACTGTTAGTGTTTATGCCCTAGAGGCCATTATTGTAACATACTAGCTTGTATATTACTTAATGGAAGCTTGGGATATTCACAGTTGTATTGACAGTCTTGCTAAAAATTGTAGTAAGCTACTTGGTTTGTGTCTACTTTAATATGTGCATATGTTTCTTGTAACGTATCGCTTATACATATTAGTAGAGCCCTTAGGATCTTTGCTTGATTACCAGCGTTGTGATGGCAGTCACACTAGTGGGGGCTAGGTAGTCTATAAGCAACATCCTATACAGGTCCCTAGTCGT
The DNA here is from genome assembly GCA_030015575.1 of Agapanthus africanus. Lineage (NCBI taxonomy): Eukaryota > Viridiplantae > Streptophyta > Magnoliopsida > Asparagales > Amaryllidaceae > Agapanthus > Agapanthus africanus. The sequence goes on from CM057337.1 coordinate 951,523,443, forward strand.
AGGATTATCGAGACTGGGCATCGATACTCCAGAGTAGACTAGTGTGTACGCTTCTCATCCCGGTTGGGAAGATGGTCTGTCCCACAGCCATCAGTACATCGTACTGGAGATAGTATACAGGTGCTCGTTAGGTTACGGGTACACCGGACATGACTCGCCGGGAACTGCAGGTTGGATTTATACCCATCGTCAGATAGCAGTTCCCAAGTGACATGAGTACAGCTTAGTCCGTCGACTTGATACTGCTACTTCGCCTCGAGTGTGTTCCCACTGTACTTAGATTACTATCCTACCACGGCTCAAAGGAGTCATGCAAACAGGTAGTGGTTGAGTGCAGTCCCGAAGCACTTGGAGGCAGTGGCGGTTAGACAGGATTCGTCTCTCCCGGTATTGAGGGTTGATATCGCGCTGTGTATGGAGAGCCATTACGCAAGGTCTCTGGCCAGGGCAAGCGAGATTTACTGGTAGGTTCCAGTAGTTTCTCAAGGTGTAATGGACTTCACTCCAACACGACTTATACCGCTATTAGGGGTCTGACGTTTACTGCCCCCCAGGCCCGATATGCGATAGTTTTAGACGAACAGACCGGACTGTACGGAGATTGTCACATCAGGCTCAGTAGGACTTCGGATGAGTTTCCTCATCGGCCTTCTTATCGACATCTACCTGGGGACCGTTACGTACAGCTAGTGCCGCTTGCGGTCTATGGTTAAACCCACTGCCAGCGTAGTGTCGAGTTTTTAGAGTCCCACACGGAGAGTTTCCCTGCTTCGGGCGAAATGATATAGAGGTCGTATGGTTTTACGACAGGGTTCGGACGCATACGTGTTTTTACGCACGTACGATATTCGGACAGTTTTTACTAGCCGGCTTTGGTTTAAGCCAGATTCTAGTATCGGATTATTGGATTTATACAGTCTAAAGTTTTTCCGTGTTTTCACGGATAGGAGGGGCGTTCTCGTAATTCTTCTAGAAGCTTCTAGAATTATGATGACTTGGAGGCTAAGGTGGCATTTACATTTATTGGATTAATGAGTCATGAGAGTGAATCATCCATGGAGTTAATGTTGCATTAATGTTTTAAATGACTCATGTGATGAATCACTCTATAAATTAATGAAGCATGATGACACATATTTATTTGTTATTCATTTTAATTATATCATATGCTTCATATATTCAAATGATATGATTATTCTAAAAGGATGCTCATTCTCACCTTCTCTCTCCTCAAGCTCTCTCTCTTCAAACCCTAACCCTAACCTCTCATGTGTTGAGATCAAGGGTTAACAAGACTTATTGATCCATAATCCTTCTCTATATCCCCTAGGTTGCTTAGATTAGCACTTTGAGAAACCTAGTTACCTCAAGTTAGAGGTCAAGCTTAGAGTAGTAGCTCTCGGGTGGATCGTCTTTGACTCGAGGAGGCCGTTGAGGTGCCGACGTTCCATAGAGCCTACGAGGAGTGGAGGACAGCGATGAAAGCCCGAAGGACAAGTAACGTAAGGTATAACTTTGAATCCGAGTAGTTAAACCTTTCGTAGTTTGCTAGTAATGGTTTAGACACGATCCGTGTGCTCAAGTCCGTGTTACGAAGCTTTGATAATTGTTTTTCATATATTCCGCCTCCCCGCAAGCTCGTGGGGTGCGTGATATGGACTTACAGTGGTATCAGAGCCTACTAAACCTTTACTAGCTTGTTAGCAACTAATTAGAACTTCGATCGTCGGAAAAACGCGAAAACAAAACCCCGGACCCCTCAAGTTTCTATCAATTTTAAACGTGTCGAAAAAATTATTTGATAGGTCTGAAAATTAACAGCAGGGGATTCTAAGAATTATGGGAAAATACAAGCTGCTAACTCGGTAATAAGGCCGTGGATCCGCCGCGGAATAGTGCTTTTGGCCGCGGATCCGCCACCGAGTCAACTCCGAGTTGACTCGGATTTTCAAAGTAATTCTTATTTTGTGGTGTTTTGTTTTCCAGTATATTCTGTTTCTTCCCAGGTTACTTCTGTGCTGGCTTGCATTTGGGGTAGACACGGAGAAAGGTTGTCGATCGATATTCTAAGTTATTTGCTAATCGGGTTTTTATCTGTAATGTTTAATGTGTTCGTAAACCTCCCCTAACTACTAGTATGTCGGTTAGCAGGGGGTTGCACATTTCTGTAATGTTTTTACTGTTTGTGTATATGAACTTGATTGGATCGTTGCGATGATTAGCCGGGGTTTGAGATGTTTTTTATATTCATTCATTCGATATAAATTGTAATATGATGTAATATTCTTTTGCGGGGCACATCCGGGCTGAGGTTGTAGCCACCGTTGTATTATTTCATTTACTGTTTTTTGCTCCTAGGATAGACCCAAGGTGGGGTACACAAACTACCAGGTACGTTGAAGTGCTTAGTGGCCTACTCACGTTGTTGAGGGAGACCGCTTCACTTTGGGTACTTGGCGGGTAGTTTGTCGTACTCGTAGGGGTCTAGGGTTGGGTAATGGCTATTCATCACAACTGTGTAATCCGTCTTTCGTTGTAGGCTCAAAGGAAACGCGGATTGCTTGTATTTCCAATAATGTTCATCAGTGATCTGGAATGCCTATTATTGCGTCTGACGAATGTACAATATCTATATATGATAGCTATTAGACGTCACTTATGTTTTGCACCCGCGCTAGCCCAGCCCCCGCTCTGTCATTAGTTAAGTAACCTAACGGGTGAATGACGGGGCCCAGTGGCGAATGCGGATGGCATAAGAGGACGTGGTATTTTCATTGTTTTCTGCAATGATAGGATAAATGATGGGACACATTATTATAATGCAAAGAAAATAAACCAAAGTTGAATCGTTGGAACAAATTTAAAAGAAACCACTCGGTTATTTTAAAAGAGCGGAATTTTTTAATTGCGGAGCTTTAACCACTCCTTTTAAAAAGCTATCAGGCTCCTTCGATTATATCAAGTTCACTACGTTCACAGTTTCGCCAAAACAAGTCGTAGCCCTCCGTCATTTCTTATGAATGGTCAGTAGTATTCAAGCTATGTTTGTTTGGCCCTTAGTCAAGACATAGTGTTTGGTAGCTGCTGGGGTATTCATTTATTGCATAGATAGATGAGTTGGTTTGGGACAGTCGTATTACTTTGTTTGGCCCTTAGTCAAGAGTATATACGGGTGGGTTCAAATTAACAAGATAATTATGGGTAGAACTTGACATGTGACTTATAATTTGTTGGCCCTTAGTCAAGGTCATAAGAACATGGGGCAAAAATCCACATCAGGAGTTTCTAAAGAAACTGAAACTTGCTAGTGCTGCATACCATTTGGAGTTTGATGAATGTTGGTAGGATTCCTTCAACATTATCACACGATGATATTTGGATCCTGATCCTACTGTGAGTATATGCTACTTATCAGGAGATTCGTCACTTAACGATCAATGCTATAAACCAAGTAGGAGTCGAGAAAGGTGTCAGCGGGGCTACGCCCCCAGAGAAAAGAGATTACTTAATTAAGGAACTTCGCGAAAGCGTTGGAAAACCTCCCTCGAAGTACCGGCACCGGCCTGGCTGAACAGTTAAGCAAGTATTGTACGGTGAGATTAGTCCTGGCTAATTCTTCTTTTATGGTTTGAGGAAGGATTCGAGAAACAGTGGGAGCCATCCAGTTTAGATAAACTAAAAACCAATCTAAACTTGCAAGAGCATCATGCTAAAGTGTTTTCTTCTCTCTCTCTCACTGCAGCGACCTTGTGACCATGACTAGGTTACATCTAGATAACAATTTGACTAAATCTGACTTATATGACTGGCAAAGGTCTGTCCAGATATCCATTGCCTATGACAAACTGAACCGCCCTATTACTACTTAAGATCCCGCCGTCCCAGGTCCAGTTTCCACCGTCGCGGATATGGATATCCGTCAGACAAGGGAAAAGGATAAAGCGAAAGCCAAGTGCCTCGTGTTGGCTTCAGTTGATGGTGTATACCAGAAACAGCACGAGAAGATGGACTCAGTTTCCATCTTTCTCCATAACAAAGATTTATATGGAGAGTAATCTCATATCGCAAGATATGAGACCTCGAACGAATTAATTCAAGCGAGGTTGGTTGTCGGGTCATCTATAAGGGACGACGTCCTTACGATGACTAGCTATATTGATGAGCTCAAGGACCTGGAGACTACGTTGGGAAATAGGTCATATGCTGACTTATTTCCACAGTCCTTACCTTCTACTTACATCCTGAAAGAAACCAGGGAGACACAAGCTCTGCTTAATGGGGGACCTTCTTCTTCTACATCCAGGGTGAAAGCAAAGGGTGAAAAGAAGAAGACCTCTACAAAGCCGAAATACAGTGTCAGTAAAGTAGAAGGAAAGGGAAGAGCAAAAGTTTCAGGAGTTGGTGTAGGTAAGGAGGGATGTTCCTATTGTTATGGGATTGGGCATTAGCAGAAGGATTGCAGGGCTTTGGAAGCCAGTAGCCAGGATACGGAACATGTTGTGGCTTCGGCCTCAAGTGTGTTTGTAATTGAGAACTGTTTGTCAATTAACTCTACTTCCTGGGTACTAGATATTGGAGCAGGATCTCATATCTGTAATTCATTATATGCTTTGAGAAACCGTAGAGTTATAAAGGTAGGTGATTTGTCTCTCAGAGTTGCAAACAGAATGAGCGTGGACGCTGAATCCGTGGAAGAATATCGCCTAGATTTGACAAGTGGGCAGATATTGATTCTACGTAACTGTTTGTATGTACCTAACTTGACTTGTAATATCATATCAGTGTCCTCACTTTCGAGAGAGGGATATGATTTTACATTCGTAAGCGATGTAGTTCACATCCACCTAAATCAAGTTCTGATTGGGTCCGGTACATTAGATGACGGTATATATGTATTGAGTCAAGCTCAGGTTTTCAATGTCCAGAACACACTTAAAAGAAAGTCTCCAGAAATAAATCAGGCTTTCTTATGGCATTGTAGACTAAGTCACATCAATGAAACACGATTAACTAAGTTACATAGAGAAGGATATTTGAATCCGTTCGAATATCAATCTTATGCTACTTGTGAATCTTGTCTCATGGGAAAGATGACAAAGACTCCATTTACTGGACACGGAGTAAGAGCGAGCGAGCTCTTGGGACTCGTACACAGTGACGTGTGCGGTCCAATGTCTACACATGCGCGAGGTGGTTATTCCTACTTCATTACTTTTACGGATGATTTCTCTAGGTATGGACATATCTTCTTGATGAAGCATAAATCCGAGACCTTTGAGAAATTCTAGGAATACAAGAGTGAAGTGGAAAACCAAATAGGCAAAAGTATCAAGACACTGAGATCTGATCGAGGTGGTGAATACTTAAGTGCCGAGTTCCTGGATTACTTAAAAGAGAATGGAATTCTCTCTCAGCTTACTCCTCCATACACACCACAACACAATGGTGTATCGGAAAGGAGGAATCGAACCCTATTGGATATGGTTCATTCCATGATGAGTAAGGCTGAGTTACCGCGATCTTTCTGGGGTTATGCACTAGAATCAGCTGCATATCTTTTGAACCAGGTTCCTACCAAAACTGTGCCTACCACACCATATCAGACGTGGAGTGGGAAGAAACCCTGTCTTAAACATTTTAGGACATGGGGATGTCCAGCTTTTGTAAAAAAGCAGCATACGGACAAGCTCGAGGCACGCTCAGTACAGTGTAAGTTTGTGGGATATCCAAAGCACTCCAAGGGATATTATTTCTATTACGCAGAGGAACAAAAGGTTTTTGTTTCTCGTCATGCCCACTTCTTAGAAGTTGAATTTTTAGAAAATCAGAAGAGTGGGAGCGCAGTAGAACTGGAAGAAATTCCAGAACCACAAGCTGTTACTGAAAGTATGGTAGAACCAGAGGTTTCAGAAGAAAGGGACATACCAGCGCCTATCCGCAGAAGTAGTAGGCAGTCTCATCCGCCTGAGAGATACTACGGTTTTCTCATAGACGGGGATCGAAAAGATTGCATCATTGACAATGATGACCCTACTAGCTTCCAGCAAGCCATTCAGAGCGGCGACTCGGTAAAATGGCTGGATGTAATGTGGACCGAAATGGAGTCCATGTACACTAACAAAGTATGGACTTTGGACATTGCTCCAGATAGGGTAAAACCCGTAGGATGCAAATGGATTTTCAGAAAGAAGATTGGTGTAGATGGACAGGTTGAAACCTATAAGGCTAGACTTGTTGCAAAGGGTTTCCGTCAAAGACCTGGTTTGGACTATGACGAAACTTTTTCTCCAGTGGCTATACTCAAATCCATTCGGGTCCTTCTTGCTATTGCTGCCTTCCACGATTATGAGATCTGGCAGATGGACGTAAAGACGGCATTTCTAAATGGTAATTTGGAAGAGTGCGTCTATATGGATCAGCCAGAGGGATTCATTCAGAGTGGGAGCAGCGGTAAAGTGTGCAAGTTGCTTAAGTCCATTTATGGACTAAAGCAGGCATCGCGGAGTTGGAACATCTGTTTTGATGATGCTGTCAAAGAATTCGACTTTATCAAAAATCCAGATGAATCATGCATATACAATAAGATTGTAGGGAGAGCTGTAGTATTCCTCGTCTTGTACGTGGATGATATTCTCCTAATAGGAAATGATATTCCTATGTTACAGTCAGTCAAACGATTCTTGTCACAGAAGTTCTCTATGAAGGACCTGGGTGATGCCACCTACATTCTGGGGATCCAGATCTATCGTGATAGATCTAAGAGGATGTTGGGACTTTCGCAGTCCAGGTACATAGACACCATATTGAAAAGATTCAGTATAGAAGATTCTAAGCGCGGTAACCTACCGGCTTGTCACGGAATCACCCTCTCCAAAAAAAATGTCTCCCAAGACTGATTTGGAAAGGGATCGCATGTCGATTATACCCTACGCTTCTGCGGTAGGCTCTATAATGTATGCGATGTTATGTACTAGACCAGATATAGCATACGCATTGAGCGTTGTAAGCCGGTATCAGGCAAACCCAGGGGAGAAGCACTGGATAGCAGTAAAGAACATTCTCAAGTACCTGAGGAGGACTAAGGAGATGTTCTTGGTGTATAGCGGAAAAGACCTCCAGATCGAGGCCTTTGCCGACTCCAGCTTCCAGAGTGACAAGGATGACTCCAAGTCCATGTCGGGTTATGTCTTTACCCTCAATGGAGGGACGGTCTGTTGGAAGAGTTCCAAACAGGAGACCGTTGCTGACTCAACAATGAAAGCGGAGTACATAGCTTCTTGCGATGTCACAAAAGAAGTTGTCTGGATGAAGAAGTTCCTCACAGAACTTCAGGTGGTTCCTACCAGTGTTGGTCCAATACCTCTGTATTGCGACAACAATGGCGCTATAGCTTTAGCGAAGGAACCCAGGTCCCATCAGAAGTCCAGACACATCTTAAGGCGGTATCACCTGATCAGGGAGATCGTAGATCACCGGGAGATCGAAGTGAAGAGAGTAGTGACGGAGAATAACATTGCTGATCCATTCACAAAGGCCATTCCTCAGACGCAGTTCGAGAGGCTATTCGAGATGATAGGTCTGCGATATGCCAGTACATGGCCCTAGTGCAAGTGGGAGATTGTTAGTGTTTATACCCTAGAGGCCATTATTGTATCATACTAGCTTGTATATTATTTAATAGAAGCTTGGGATATTCACAGTTGTATGGACAGTCTTGCTAAAAATGGTAGTATGCTACTTGGTTTGTGTCTACTTTAATATGTGCATACGTTTCTTGTAACGTATCGCTTATACATATTAGTAGAGCCCTTAGGATCTTTGCTTGATTACCAGCGTTGTGATGGCAGTCACACTAGTGGGGGCTGGGTAGTCTATAAGCAACATCCTATACAGGTCCCTAGTCGTAGGATTATCGAGACTGGGCATCGATACTCCAGAGTAGACTAGTGTGTATGCTTCTCATCCCAGTTGGGGAGATGATCTGTCCCACAGCCATCAGTACGTCGTACTGGAGATAGTATACAGGTGCTCGTTAGGTTACGGGTACACCGGACAGGACTCGCCGGGAACTGTAGGTTGGATTTATACCCATCGTCAGATAGCAGTTCCCAGGTGACATGAGTACAGCTTAGTCCGTTGACTTGATACTGCTACTTCGCCTCGAGTGTGTTCCTACTGTACTTAGATTACTACCCTACCACGGCTCAAAGGAGTCGTGCAAACAGGTAGTAGTTGGGTGCAGTCCCGAAGCACTTGGAGGCAGTGGCGGTTAGATAGGATTCGTCTCTCCCGGTATTGAAGGTTGATATCGCGCTGTGTATGGAGAGCCATTACGCAAGGTCCCTGGCCAGGGCAAGCGAGATTTACTGGTAGGTTCCAGTAGTTTCTCAAGGTGTAATGGGCTTCACTCCGACACGACTTATACCGCTATTAGGGGTCTGATGTTTACCGCCCCCTAGGCCTGATGTGCGATAGTCTTAGACGAACAGACCGGACTGTACGGAGATTGTCACATCAGGCTCAGTAGGAGTTCGGATGGATTTCCTCATCGGCCTTCTTATCGACATCTACCTGGGGACCGTTACATGCAGCTAGTGCCGCTTGTGGTCTGTGGTTAAACCCACTGCCAGTATTGTGTCGAGTCTTTAGAGTCCCATACAGAAAGTTTCCCTGCTTCGGGCGAAACGATATAGTGGTCGTATGGTTTTACGACAGGGTTCGGACGCATACGTGTTTTTACGCACGTACGATATTCGGACAGTTTTTACTAGCCGGCTTTGGTTTAAGCCAGATTCTAGTATCGGATTATTGGATTTATACAGTCTAAAGTTTTTCCGTGTTTTCACGGATAGGAGGGGCATTCTCGTAATTCTTCGAGAAGCTTCTAGAAGTATGATGACTTGGAGGCTAAAGTGGCATTTGCATTTATTGGATTAATGAGTCATGAGAGTGAATCATCCATGGAGTTAATGTTGCATTAATGTTTTAAATGACTCATGAGATGAATCACTCTATGAATTAATGAAGCATGATGACACATATTTATTTGTTATTCATTTTAATTATATCATATGCTTCATATATTCAAATGATATGATTATTCCAAAAAGGATGCTTATTCTCACCTTCTCTCTCCTCAAGCTCTCTCTCTTCAAACCCTAACCCTAACCTCTCATGTGTTGAGATCAAGGGTTAGCAAGACTTATTAATCCATAATCCTACTCTGTATCCCCTAGGTTGCTTAGATTAGCACTTTGAGAAACCTAGTTACCTCAAGTTAGAGGTCAAGCTTGGAGTAGTAGCTCTCGGGTGGATCGTCTTTGACTTGAGGAGGCCGTTGAGGTGCCGACGTTCTATAGAACCTACGAGGAGTGGAGGACGGTGATGAAGACTCGAAGGACAAGTAACGTGAGGTATAACTTCGAATCCGAGTAGTTAAACCTTTCGTAGTTTGCTAGTAATGGTTTAGACACGATCCGTGTGCTCAAGTCCGTGTTACGAAGCTTTAATAATTGTTTTTCATATATTCCGCCTTCCCACAAGCTCGTGGGGTGCGCGACATGGACTTACATTTGCTCGGGAATACCAAAAGATAAGTTTGGGGGTATTTGTTCACACCAGAATATTCCATTTAATTCTGCCCATTCTTCTGCCCATTCATTTATAGGCATGTACTTTTGATCCATGTTTGCTATATAATTACAGGTTCTTAGTCCAAAATAACGCAAATCATGCAAAATCTCCACAGTTATACCAAAATTCAGAACATCTGCCAAAAACAGATAAAATCCGGGTTCTGCTCATCCACATCCGTCCAGTGCCGCTTACTAGTTCAAGAGACAAGATAAATAACAGTGGTCATTCGTGTCTTGGTCAATCACAAAGCACGAGAGGGGCAGCACAAAGATCAAGAGGTGCGTGGAGTTCGAGAGAGATAAAGATCAAAGAGATTAAAAGTATAGCGATTTTGGACGGTTGAAAATCTGAATATATTTTGGAACCATTTTGCAATTCTATACCTCTAGAACAGAAGAGCAAAGAAACACGAGGAAGCCTAGGAAACGACAAGCCAATCCCTCCAAACGACCGTGGAACCACGGCTAATAGGCTTTTTGGGCGGCAGTTCCCAGATTATATTTTGGGATAATTTAGTAATTATATAGGGGCTCAGAATATGACCCTAGGGTTTCAGTTCTCTGCTTATAAATACTCCAGTTTTGATCCAAGTCAAGCATGCTTTTTCTTTATTAGGATTTAGTGTAATTTAGTTGTAGCTTCTTCTTCTTCTTCTTTATCTATTCTCCATAAAAATTATAGTGAGAGCTTTTTGAGTGGAAAATTAATGAAGATGAGAGTTTTTTATTATCTTGTATCTTTCATTTCTTGTATTCTTAGTATAACTTTTATTTGTTGTTGTTAAGTAGTTGTCGTTATTTCTTTCCTTCTCTTCTGAACCGTATTTTCAAGCCATGATACTCAATGGAGTCCCTCGCTTAGATGAGGGCCCAAGTAGTTAGCTTGCTACCCTTTGTAAAAACCATATTTTTCCATTCTTTCTTTTCTTCCTTCTTTTTTATTTTCCTTTTAAATGTGTGAATAAATTCCACACTTTTTAGGGCTAAGGAAGGTTAGCATGAGGGAAAGAAAAATACCTTGTGCTTCTCTTCGCCGGATACCTTAAAATGAACCTAGACCAAACAAACACAACCCCCTCAGTTAGGCGCGCTATAAGTGACATATAGCGCGACCTAAGTTGAGAATTCTTTTCGGCACACTACAACGTGATATATAGTTGTAACTTAATTGGATACATGGTTGCATGTGTTTGGCCTAGGGATGGAAATAAGCGCAGATAGCGGAAGGAAAAAGGGCACTTGGAATGGATTTAGCGTTGGAAAGCTTATTTAAACTCACAAATCTCATTCCTATGTCCTCCTAATCTCCGCTACTTTCGATTATCCCAATATCATTTCAAGAATGGCAAAAGACAAGCACAAGACTAATCCTAACTCTACTAATCAACCCTAACCCTAACAAGTTTACTTGAACATAAAATACGAACACTCAGGACAGAATTGAACATACACATATACATTTCATTAACCCCTTCTAAAACAAGAACTCAAATACGAACCATCTCTCAGTGGACGACTCATACTCAATCGGTTAGCTACAAGCGAAACCGTCTTAATTGCGGTAAGTAAAAATAAAATAGAACACATATCATAACACGTATCGCAGTTTTTCTGCTGCAATCAGGTAGATTCCTTCCCAACGACGCCGTGGATCCAAAGCCCTCTTCACGAGGGCCCCGTAAATCCTAAGCCCTCTCACGAGCCAGCAGGCTATCTCTTCCAGGCCTGGCTCAAAAGCAAGCAAAGTACCTCGGACCAGCCCTTTACTCAGATGAATAAAATGTGGGCATGTCTATCTGTAACCGACCCAAGTAGCGCTCCGCCCGTCTTACCTTGACTCCTGGGGAATGAGGGATGAGCACCGATCTACATGCACTTGCAAAGAAAAATAAACGAGAAAGTTCGGTGTTCTGAAATTTTGAGCAAAGAAGGGTTACTGAGCAAAGAAAATTTAATTGATAAGAGATATTCTTGACTCCTCAACCTTACAAAATGCTCGAGATCTTGCAAAGAAAAAAAGAGAGAATATACTCCTTAACTATTACGGATAAAGGGAAAGGAGGTCCTGAAAGCATTGATCGTGGTATTCGAAGCAGAGATCCTCCAACCGAGCCTAGGCGGCATCCCATCGCTCTCTCTGCCTATGCCTATGGACCCGAGCAACCATGGTTCCGTCAGACACTCCGCCTTCGAACATGAAGCTATGATTAATCTTTGTTGTAAAGCTCGGCGAAGGATGTTTATCGAGCGATCTCGCCTGCTCATCGAGATCAGGCCCAACTCGTGGGCCGTACGCATATTTTCGAAGGCCTCATCCAGTTTTTGTTTGGACAACGCCTCGAAAAGGCCGAGAGAAGACTTCCAGATCACGTAGATGAGCATATGCATGAGAGAAGATCGGTGTAGGAATAACCGCCCATAGTGATGCTCCAGATGACTTATTACGGCTTCATATGTCGCCTCAGAACCGTCAAAGTCATAATGGTAGACGTCGTTGCATGTTACGATGTTCCGGATATTGTACGTGTTGTCGGCCATCAGAAAACAATGAACTACGGAGATCGGCCAAAGAAAAGGGGAGGAGACGGAGACAACTAAAAGCAAATCGATAGGAGTGCCTAAGAGGGGGTCGAGGCTCCCCTATTTATAGCCTCAACGAAAATTCCCCAACGGTCGAGATCCTCTCCCATCAAGACACGAATTACGGAGTATCTTCATACTAATCACACCACTCGATACGGCGCCGCCATGCGGCGCCCGGCTATTGGCCCTCTCCTTTTCACACAGATCCGGAAAGATTGAATGATGTCTTCGGGAGATTCGCATGGATCTCGAGATACCTGCTACACGCCATGTGGCACCGGGAACGGGGATGCACCAATATTGGCGTCATGGAAATCCCATTATCGATTGACCAATCAACATGAATAAATTCCTGACCGGAAAGCCCTCTTCACGAAGCAACTGGGTAGATTCCTTCCCGGCCCATCCATTGCGGGTAGCTTCCTACCCAATGACGCCGTGGATCCAAAGCCCTATTCATGAGGCCGTCGGGTAGCTTCCTGTCCCGCCCGTCCACAGCGGGCAGCTTCCTGCCCAACAACGCCGTGGATCCAAAGCACTCTTCATGAAGCAACCGGGTAGATTCATGCCCGGCCCATCCACAGCGAGTACCTTCCTGCACAACGACACCGTGAATCCAAAGCCCTCGTTATGAGGTTGCCGGGTAGCTTCCTGTCTGGCCCATCCACAACGGGCAGCTTCCTGCCCAACGATGCCATGAATCCAAAGCTTTCTTCACTAGGCAGCCAGGTAACTTCCTATCCGGCCCATCTACAGCGGGTAGTTTCCTGCCCAACATCGCTGCTGATCCAAAGCCCTCTTCACGAGCCAGCCGGACAGTTTTCTGCTCGGCCCATTCACAGCGAGTAGCTTCCTGCCCAATATCGCCGTGGATCCAAATCTCTCATCACGAAGCCACCGGATAGCTTCCTACTCGGCTTCAACGGTGGATCCTAAGGCCTCGGGTTAAAATCAGTAAGCCGACATCTACCCAGCGCTCGTATTCGAAGTAGGCAAACTCCTAGCATGGCCCAATTAAATAATGCTCCGGTTCGGTCGATAGCCGGTCGAACTCCAACCTTACTCGAATCCGAAGAAGTGATAACACCAAGCCCTGCTAAGTGGACTCGACTTGCGCCACACCACATCTCCGAGATGAATGGGGTACCGACCTATCTATACTTGGAAGAATAAACCTAGTGTTCGCTCATCTCACATCACCTCGACTCCGGGGTGAGGAGGGACATCGGCCTATCCACACTTGGTAAAAGAGAAACAAAAACATGTACATTCCAATTAGGCACATCAAAGACGAGCTAAAATATTTTATTAATTTCAAGGTTATGTACAAGGTATTATGAGCTCCTCGGCTCTGTAAAATAGCTACAAAATTACCCGAAGGCTTACAAATTAAAAGGAGGGAATAAGGGAGAGCGGCGGTTTCAAGTCACCTTCTCGGCCAAGGCCTCCCCACCGTCGCCTACTCAGTGCCTCCGCCAGCATGCTCTCCTCCACCTACCAGCTCAGTGCTACTGCTGTGGGGTTCTTCCTCCGTGAGTGGATACTTCGCGCGAAGCTTCCGGTCATCGAATCCGGGCACCACGTCCTTAACGGCGTCAAGAGCATTGTGCCACCCAACGGCCTCAGAATCAGTAAGGTCGACATAGAATTGGTCGTACGCCTTGTAGTCTTCCACGGCCTTTTCCACCCACTCATCGGCCTGCTTCACCGCCTCATGGGCCGCCTGGGCATCCCCCTTGAATGAGTTTCTCTGATTCGTCATGGTTTCGAAGAGCTCGTTAACCTCACCGACCTGGGCTTGGAGAGCCCGGTTAGACTTGGTCAGGACCCAGTAAGACTCCTTCAGTCTCGTGGCCTTCACGCCCTCCGAGACCAGCCTCGACTCAAGGGAGGCATCGTTGTTCTCGGCCTCTTTCAATTTGGCGAGGAATTCTTCCTCATGCGAGATCGTCTCCCCGGCCTTTTTCATCGCCGGGGCAACTTTCTCGGCCTCTATGGCGGTTAGGATGGCGCAATGTTAAAGGACCTGCAGAACAACGCGAACAACATTCACCAGGAACTAAAACAAAGGAAAAATCACCTGGAAAATTTAAAGAAAGATCACCAACCTGGACGACCTCCTGAGTTATTGCCGCAACCTGGGCCTTCATGGTGCTCTGGGAATCTTGGCCCCCGCTTCCTTTTCCATGTCCGCCAGCAAACTGTCGGCCATAGAAAGCCCCGACGACACCTCGATGCATAAGTCGCCCTTCTGCACCTGTATCCCAGCTGGGGGCGGCCGGGAAACCACCTTCTTGAGTCTTTTGGCCAAAGACTCGGCGGAGAAAGGTGCCTCCGGTCTCACCCGGGGAGCGGAGCCTAATCTCAGGCATGTTTTTGCCCTCCACTGCTGCGTTCCTCCAGGACGGAAGGAGCAACGGCGACCTTGACGAGAGGACCCTGTTGGGGCTTCGTGCCCGGTGCGGGTTTAGACGAATTTCCGCCGCCGCCCTTCCTTTCCTGCACCTTGGCGGTCAGGACAGTCATGATCTTTGATTGATCCATGGGCTTTGCGAAAGAAAAAAGGGGTTAGCAACAGGAACGACAAATTATGCTAAGTCTAAATTGATCGACAAAGTCCTAACTTACCTATGAAGTGCTTGGGACTGAGTTCCGCCCAGCTCAGAGCCTGCTCAGAAAGCAAGACGTCGGCACGCTGGATCGGCTCCCACCGCGCATGCTGAAGCCTCATCACCTGACTTAATCCTAACTACATCTACTAAAATATCAGAGGAAGACATTTGATCTGATTTAAGGGAAGAGTGGTTGAGGATGGATTTTGACTGAGGATCCGACCTGAGAGATGAAGCGCCGAGCAATTCTCAGATGACAGGAGGCAAGCGACGTAAAGGTGTTTCCTAAGGATAGGCCTTCCCTATTTATACACTCAGCAAAAGCTATCTGATGACCTAAGTCCACTCCCGCCAGAACGAAGCATGGCGCCCCACGGTCCCGATGACACCACGCGGCAGCCAACTATTAGGCGTTTCCCCTTGCGTGGATCTAACTGGCTGAAGCGATGTCTCACAATTCGCCACCCAATTATGGCCACGTGGCACGAAATCAACGGCCTGAACAAGCGAAGCAACGTCTCCATTATGGCGCCACCGTTTTACTGATCCGCTGACGTCATTGAGGATACACGCGAAAATCAAGATGCGCGGTAAAACACTATGTAGATCCGGAGATCGAAGAGACGCCACCGCCAAACGCCACGTCGTTCCCGAACAATCCACTGCGAAGAATTCTCGGCACCAAGCTAAACAGAGATAATCGAGCAGAACACTCTCGACCCGATCCATAAATAAGTCGGAACGAGAGTGGGGGCTAATGATGATGCTCGTAAGTGGCATTTCCCCAGATCATGACACATAATGAATGGCGTGTCATCCACGTAAGCCCGCTAGATTCCTTGGGCCTGCAAAGCTGGAATAAGTATGATGTGTGGGGACATTCCTTGGCACCCCGCCTCCGAGGTCGCGCCCGACATTCAGATAACCTCCCCGGAGCACATTCTTCTTTCAGCTGACCGCCAGCCAATAGCCTGTCTCCGGACTATCCTATAGCCGAGACTTCTTAGCTCGCTTGCTCGTCTCCGAGCTATCCTATATTTGAGATTCCTCAGCATTTCTATTTGGCCGGAAGCACGGAGCCCGAGCGCCCCCGTAACGGCTCCATGTATCTCTCCACGACGAGATCTCCGCCGCTCTACGTCCCGCATCCTACGCTAGCATATGTCGTCATTAATGAGCGTATCTCGCCTTTAATGGGTGTATCCCGCCATCAAAACGAACGTGACGAAGGGGCGTAACGGACGGCGAGAATCTCGCATCGGCTTGCTCCATGCGACCGCTATATAAATCTCTCTTCTAGACGACTCAGGTATCTCGAACTCATTCCAATACGCCGTTACTCTGCTCTAATATTTCTCGGTACTTACTTGATCATTTGAGGGTCCTACGGTGGTTTCCCACTTCGGGACTTCCCTTGCAGGTAGCTCGGTATCATCAACAACCAACAATCTATTGAGATCTACACGCTCAAAGCTCATCTCAAATCTCAACCGTTCAGCACCGCTGACTACAAGATCGACGGAGGACAATATCTGAGAGATTCGTACCTCCATCGGGTACCATATGCGGTCTAAGCGGATATGATCCAATTGTATCAGTTTCCATTCACAATTAGATATGGTTTTTATCAAGGCCTGGAATGTGGTCTTCAAGTATGATCTCAAGGAAATGAGATTAAATGAATTTTGTCGAATTGGATCAAAGGCATCAGAATGCATTTCTGCGTCGTTGTTTCCCTTTTCTCATTGTTCATTGGATTTGTTGAAGGGAAAAAAAATACTAAGACAAACAAACAGCGGAATGCATTGTTAAATATTGGTCATGAGATTGTGCTGGACAGTTTTTATTATTTGATTTCATCTTAATTATTTCATGCATTGGTTTAAGATTTATATAAAAGTTGTGGTTTATCTACTGCTTCAGTTTTTCGTAGACTGATAGTGTGATATGTATATACGTGATTTGATCTTTGATATAATATTAATGAAATTGATGGAAAGGCTATTGACTCCAATGGAGCTAATTTTGTTATATCATATAAATAAGAATGGTAAAATTAACCAAATAGTTTTTTCCTGTTGACAAAAAAACATCCTAACCTCGAAATAGTTGACAAAAGCCCTATGGAAAATTTTCATGCAGTATCTGTATATGTGCCTGCTTTATCTAAATAGATTATAGACATCGCAGACGACTAGATAAATATCGAAGACGGCTGCATAGATATCGCATGCAATTGTCAAAATATTTGCATAGTAACAGGATATAGCAGGAAAGTATAGAATTACCGTGGGCAGGTATCCTCTTTTTTTGGACAACTAAATTTTTTTTCGGGAATTCTTGACAACCGCTTCGATGTCAGAAGGTTTTTGTCAACGGAAAAAGCCGTTTGGGTGGATGGGTGGGTGGGGGGGGGGGGGCGACAATTTACCCAAATAAAAATGTAAACATACTGATATGAAATTAGATTCAGTGAGTCGAAAGTTTCATCTCTACAACAAAGTACCACTGAATTTAGTAATAATCTTATATACTTGTAGTTAACTGTAATATTTTATTTGTTGCAGAATGGAGGTAATTCTATCATGGAGAAATTAGAAATTAGATATATGATAGTTTATTTTTTAAAAATCTTTTTTAAACATTTAATTACGCATAAAATTGAAGACTGAATTTCAAGGCAAATTTCCGACTCTATTTTTGGTGTTATAATGGTAGAGATTATCTAGTGGCTATATATACGAACAAAAGAAATTACGGGATCATAATGAGAAAACAATATTCTATAGATTTTCCTTTTGGAGTTGGTAAATTACAGATCATTTTCTAATGTTTTCATAGTACCCACCCCCATTTTGTCAACTAGTTGATGTCATGGATCGGCTGTATTTATCTTCTTACACGTACAATCATATCAATTTTTATTGTCATATATATATTTATTCCCCCAAAGTTGTCCATTTTCATCTACACCTAGGATCTAGGAAACTAAAAATGTTTTTTGACTTCCAAATTGTTGTCGATATATAAATTACAAGTAGCTCGGCACTTGCTTTGCACGTTGCATGGACCTAAAGAATTCAAGAAATTACATTAAGAAAATAGGTCTTCAATCAAATGATGAACATTGCAAATCAACTAGACTTTGCATTGTATCAGTTACAAGATATTCATCATATATTACTACTAATATAAGACACAAATCCTATTTGAGCCGACACTTGACTAAGATACAGTGAACTTAGTGTCATCAGGTATAGGGTTGGTTTATTATGAATCCGGACTAGGCATCTGTTCTATCTAGATTATTTATAACCTATGCATGACAATGCCTTCAATTTTTTCCTTTTTGAAGGAAAGTTCATTTTTGAAGTTTTTGGGATTCTTTTTATATTTATATAAACCATCTTCTATATACATGTGCGCATTGTATTTCAATCCTTTTTGAAGTTTTCAATTACAAAAAACTTTTAATGCTTGATATTTATTTACAACTATATATGTTCTTTTAACGTACAAAACATCTAATTTTGCCCTTTTCTCTTTCCCTCCGAGTATGTCTTACTTTAAGTTCTATTGTAGGGTGTTGCGGCAATTTATGGTTATTCCGAGACGTCTTTTTTGCTTATATGCATTGCATCCGACACATTAAATATTCTCTCAAGCACGTGGGGAATGTATCCCAAAATATGAAATATTTGAAAATCTCTTGAATTAAGAAAACCTCAAATTAAATAATTTAAATCCAAAATCTCGATGCGCCCATAGAAACGCAGCGAAGCGTTTTCAAAGATCAAACAAAAACAAAAGAAAAGTCAAAGAAAATAAAAAGAAAATCCCCGACACCGACTCCATTTCCTCTCCCAAAACCTCGCCGTTGATTCTCAAAGATTTCATCTTTTTTTTTCTCAATTGTCAGCGAGAGATCAAAGAGCTTGGGAGCTTCTGTAATGGCGAGGGGCGCACGAAACTCTAGGGGGTTCCAGAGCCGCAGATCGTCGCCGTACACGCTGATACTGAGCGGCCTCCTCGCTCTCTCGATGTTCCTCTTGATGCTGCTCGCGCTCGGGATCTTCTCGCTGCCGATCAGCTCAGACAACGCGCCCAAAGCTGGCCAGAAGAGACACGATCGATCGGTGTACGAGACGTGAGTTTCTTCCTTTCTTTTTGGTTGTTTTTGGTTTGAGATTTGGTTTGGTTTTGATCGGATCTGATGATTTTGAGATGCTGATGTTTGGATTTAGGGATGGAGGGAATATGAGCAGGAAGCAGTGGATGGAGATCTTGTCATGGGAACCTAGGGCTTTTGTTTACCATAATTTCTTGGTGAGTGATTTTGAATTTGGTTAATTTCATTAAAGTTTGAAGTGTTAGCTTTGAGATGCGATTGAAACTCGCTGCATTCCATGTAGTTTTTTTTATAAATTTTTTTTACTATTTTTAACTAGAAAAATAAACTCAGATCAAAACTGAATTGTGATGGAATATAATTGCAGCATTTAGAAGGAAGGGAAAAGTAGGTGGCGGGGAAATGTAAATTATTGCAGCAAGCTGATTTGAGTAACTAGGGAGCTAACTTGCATGAAGGCATGTAATAAGAAGACTTGACTCGACAACAAATGATAGCAGAAAATTTAGAGAATTTTAGAAAATTACGGAATATGCAGTATAATTTTCATTAGCAGTTTCTCCTAACAAAGAGCATTTGGTGATTGATGGAACCATGATTGTGCTACACGTAATTTTGGAGTCGAGCAAGCTTGGTAGATAATTATATGTAACCTGAAGCTTGTCGACTCTAGCTTTTATAACCAACACATTTATGTTTAATATGTCAAACATAAGTTTTGATTGGGGAAACTGGTGATGAGAGGTTGGTGGTGTTAAGGAGGTTACATTAAAGTATACAAGGCTTATTTGTGTCAACTAAGGTTCTTGTGGACTTGAATTGGAATTTTTCTTGGTATATGGAAATACTACTGCCTAATGCATAAACCGAGAGGCAATTTACATTTTTTGTTTTTTATTTATTAAAGAGATGGAAATGCGAAGTAGTGGAAAGAAATAAATTAAAGAGAAAGTACTAGAGGAGAGTGCATAGGAGAGGACTCTTGATCAAAACATTATCCTTTTTCCAAAACCAACTTCCATGTGTTTTTATCCTTTCATAAATGTTAACAAAGGGAAATCCTAAATACCTTAGGTAAACCGTAAACATGAAGCGTAACCAAGAAATAATTATGGCTGAAAAATAATTGATGAGGATCAATATGTAGGGATTTAGATATGGATATGCCAGCTGAAAATGAAATGAGTCAAATTCATCAATGTAATTTCTCAAAAGTTTGAGATATTATTCATTGGAATATTTCACTCATATAGTGTTGAAAATGAAATGGGTCAAATTCATCAATGTAATTTTCCAAAAGTCAAGGATATTATTTGTTGGAATATTTTAGTCAGATAGCGTGGGCATACACACACTTTAGAGACATTTAATCTACCCTAAGCATAACCAAGTTAGTCACGAACCACTTTTTCGATGATTAGCGTAATCAGTATTAATCTTCACTCCGATTTCTATGTAATTTAGACACTTCTTTGCACCAGATAGTTGCAAAATCAACGACTTATTGAGAATAAAATATGTTACAAACCTTGGCTGAGGAGCAACAAGGATTAAAATTTCATTGACATTGATTTTATACATGATCAACGACTTATTGAGAATAAAATATGTTACAAACCTTGGCTGATGAGCAACAAGGATTAAAATTTCATTGACATTGATTTTATACATGGATTGTTGCATGGAGATCAATATCATAGGTGTTGATCTTCCAAAAATGGTATATTAAGTTATTATCCATAAGATAAAGTTAACTTAGTTTATGTAAAGTAAATTCCCCCCCCCCCCACCAAAAAAAACAAACACACACACACACACATCTCATTGTTTTGAAGGCGACAAAAAACCTGAAATAGCCGAGGTGCATAGCCGCTTAAATCTTGCCTAGGCACCTAGGCAGCCGTTCAAGAATCAATAAACTTTGTTTCTTTGTTTAATTATGCTATTTCTTGTCAATCATTAATTCTAATAAGTTGTTACCTTTTTTCACTTGCAAATGATCAGATGAGCATTCTTAAAGGCATAAACTAGAAAATTTTCCAATTAGCATTAATTAATATTTAACTGAAGTGTTATTCTTACATTAAGAATAGTCTAAATAACACATTTAACAAGACTTTATAAGGTGTATATACTTTTATCATGATTCATGAAGATGTGGTAATAAAATTACTATAATAATCTCTCATATACATCTAAGTACACCCCTTCAAACGATAAGTATTTATTTTTACGAACATTAGGGTAATAATATCATACCGCTTAACCATAAAAATTCATAACACTCAACCGCACTAGACAGCCTTGGCGACCACTTCTTAAAACGCTGGATATATAGTTTGACCAAGCTCCTATTCCACAAGACATAAAGTTTGTAAGATTTATTTTTAAATCCTATTGATAGAAGCCTAGCCAATCTCTCTTTCTATATAATAATTAATATCATTATTGTAATTATAAACTAAGTATATGAATAATTTTATCAGTCTAACTTGCAGAGATAACAACCAATGGGAAGATAATTATTCACTTTTTTGATGCCATCATGAATGAATTACATTTGGCAAGTCGCAAACAAATGCTATTTTACTTCTTTTTCTTTCAATTCTATATCCATTCCAAAAATGATTCCTTTTACCTGTTGGCAGTCTTATATTCTCTTGGGTTTATAATTATGTTTTTAGTTTCTTTTCTGTGATTTGCTCACTAATGACTGTGATGTACGGTCCTCTAGTCCAAGGAGGAATGTGAGTATTTAATTAAGCTAGCTGAGCCTCATATGGAAAAGTCAACAGTTGTGGACAGCGCCACTGGGAAGAGTAAAGACAGCAGGTTTGGTATTGCATTTTTGATTTTTCAAATGGCTTAAGGTTCTTTTGGCCTAGTTTAAAAATTCTCAGTATCATGCCATATGTGCAGGGTGCGGACAAGCTCAGGCATGTTTCTCCAAAGAGGACGAGATAAAATTATTAAGACAATTGAAAAAAGGATAGCTGATTTTACTTTTCTACCTGTAGGTATGTTACCAGGAGATTATACTTGCTACACGACCTCATTTTTGTAGATAGTGCATTCCAATTTTAGTTCTTTTTTTTTATAAAAAAAGTGGCTTTGTTTACCTTGTGATATTTGGCAGATGTTCACTTATATTCTAGTGGTTGTGTGAATAAGTTCAATAACGGATGAACTTAGTTTGTTCCCTGTTGAAGTCTTTAAAAACTAGGTTATGGCACATCCAATGCACATGAGAATAGCTTTTAGCATTTTTAAGCTTCGGTTTCGCAAAATATCATACATTTTCTACATCTTTTTAGATAAATGTTGATTTAGTTTCCTTCTTACCATAAATGTTAGTAATAATGCATTCTCACATTTTTAAATTACAAATAAAACAGGGGTTACAAGGAATAAATGTTGTGGGTGATATATGTAAGTTGTCATATCCTTTTCCTGCTTTTGAGAAGAGGGGAGGTTTTTTTTCCCCTTTCAAATTTTGATTATGTGGACCATTTGAGCGAGTGTAATATGTCTCGGTTTTTGTTTTTGTTGGGAAAAAAGGCGCCATACACCTCCCTTGGGTTCTAGTTATAATAGCAGAGATTGCTTGAATGTTGTTATTAGGACACTGTTACTCAACTAGATCTGTAAGGTCTTATGCGAAGGTAGGATCTCAGGCAGCCTGTCAACTGTTAATACTTAAACTTGGGCTTGGAACAGGCTAATCATAAACCTTGTCTGTTTCCAAATCAACTCGCAAATGGCGCTCGCAAATGGCGTAGGAGGTTTGCTGTTGCCTCATCTATTTCCTTCCAAACTGGAGGGTTAAATGGGAATTTGTCAATCTCTTGAAATATATGAACAGGGACATTCACCCTTATTTTGTTTAGTTGGTTATCAATTAATGTACCTTTTATTAGGCTATATATGTTTTTCCTATAGAAAGAAAGATTATCGGTTATGCGAATATGAGAAGCTTGCATGTTTGCATTAATTTTAATTTTTTATCTGGTTATCAATTAATGTACCTTTTATTAGGCTATATATGTTTTTCCTATAGAAAGAAAGATAATCGGTTATGCGAATATGAGAAGCTTGCATGTTTGCATTAATTTTAATTTTTTTTTATCCGATTCAATAATTGAAAATAATTGGCTTCTGCATTTCTTTATTCCTGTGCTTCACTCCTTTTTTCCTTCGGATGTTCGGAGTAAATATGAAAGCATCAGCTGCCTGCAAACTTGTATGTACTTTGAAGAAATCTGTATTGTCCTCAAAATATTCTGGCTTATAGGTGAAGAAGTTAGATATTATATACTATTTGCTTGCTATACTCGCTTTGCTTTTAGTATGAGTACCCGTTGCAATAATTCTATAAAGTTTATTTCTTTACATGTGTTTCATTTTCTCCTTTCGATATGATAGCAGTAGTCTTATGTTTACTCCATGGTTTACAGAGCACGGGGAAGGGCTCCAGATTCTCCATTACGAAGTCGGACAGAAATATGAACCTCACTTTGATTATTTCATCGATGCATATAACACTAAAAACGGAGGGCAGCGAATTGCTACTGTTCTGATGTATCTGTATGTCTTTTGCTACATGTTTTCATTAAAAGTATACCAATTCACATGCATTTGCCTTTCAATTATATGTTTGCTGCAATCATTTTCTACAGTTCGGATGTGGAAGAGGGCGGTGAGACAATATTCCCGTCTGCTAATGTGAACAGCAGTTCTTTGCCATGGTATAACGAGTTATCAGAGTGTGGAAAGAAGGGTCTTTCTGTTAAGCCAAAGATGGGAGATGCCTTGCTGTTCTGGAGCATGAAGCCTGATGCTACTCTAGATCCATTGAGTTTGCATGGTGTGTGTCAATTAATTTGCATAACCCGGTTTATACTTTATCAGTTTATCTTACAAGTTAGGTCAAATAGCAAGAACCCCCCCCCCCCCCCCACCCTTTCCTCGAAAAGTAGGGAACCGCCCTTAGTTTCAAAAACCTGAACTTTGCCCCTGCGATCCTAATGGCATTATTGTTTCCCAAAATGCTCTCAAACTTCTTTCATTTTTCTTACATCGTTTCATTTAGTGGTCATAATCAATGTTCTAACAGGGGGGATATTCTGGGATAAACAGTTAAAAGAAACAAAAGAGTTAATGGTAGTTAAAACAGCGTGTAGTGCAGGTACTTCAAATCAAGGGTTATTTTATTGCTATTTGGGCAAAAATGAGGTGGATTTTGTGCAATTTTGCCTATAACTTATTAATACTATGGCTATTGAAAATGTTGTAAACATTGTAACTAAATGTGGATTTGTAGTTGGTGCTATTTGTAATATATAAACTGCATGCTATTGTCCTAACCACGTGCTTTATGTGTGTTACAATAATAGAAATTGTATAAATATGTAATCGTTTGTAACTATGTAGGTGGATGCCCTGTGATTAAAGGGAATAAGTGGTCATCTACAAAGTGGATTCATGTTGATGAGTATAAAGTTTAACGTACTCCATAAAGGTACGTATGCTTCCAACCATCTTATTGTTTTGGAGATTTAAATAAGCTTTATATATATGCATTTTCTTTATTACCCATATTTCCTGAAAATCTTAAACAAATTATATAAGACCAATATTAACATGAAAATTATATAAGTTCAATATTAAAATGAGCCTTCCTGATATATTAGTATTTACATTTTGTCAGGATTATATGTTTTTCATGAGGAGCATATCATAATCTGTTGTTTGTGAATTGTGAGGCTCAAATGCCCTCATGCTTCCCTGGTTGCACTTGTATATGTGTATGAACTATGAAGTAGCATTGGGATCTTTGGTTATTGATTTCTGATTAGCACTACTTGATCATGCAGTTCAGTTGCATGAGTTTACAGTGTCATTTTCTTCAAAATTAGTTATGATAGCCTTCTCGCCTGGAAAAATGCCTAATCTAGAATTAAAAAGCTCTTTTGATAGAATTCTTGATCATGTGATTCACCGTTCAACTATGTGAGACCGTTGTGGTCTAGGGCTCTCTTTCCTGATAATAATAAAAATAAAATATGAAATATTTTACTCGCTGTCACAAAAGGTAAAAATAAAAAATTGTTACGGATTAGGCAGTTATCTACGGCAATTAGTTTTCAATGCTTTTATAAGTGTTATTGCATGGACAAGGAGAGTTGTTAAGGCATGTAACTTGTGACTGGAACACAAGTTCAGGTCATATCGCCATAATCAAAAGATTAATATACTTTTCCTACCCATTTCTACCCGTACCCTATCATGTTCTATTAGGAAAGTGCTCATCTGGATATTAGTGCCGGAGGCCAATCCTTAGTGTCCTTTAATAGACATACAAATAAGCTGTAGGTGGGAAAGACAAGTATTTTTCTTACCAAACCTCCTCACGTCAGTCATGACGCCCAATAGATTTTACCACTCTCTTATGTGTTTCATATGGATTTTACCGCATCAATTATGTACCCCTAGTCTGATTAGTTCCGGAAAAACATTTTAGATTGCGTAGGCTAGGCTTAACAATACATCTCCAGGAATACAATTATTTTTCTGCCGGTATGCCATCTCTTTCCTTGTTGCACTTAAACATTCTGTGTGTACTACAGAAAGGCATTCATGAAAAAAGCAGTGTACAAAAGAATTGCCAAACTGGATACCCACAAATATTTGTTCTAGATGTTTTCTATGTTACCTGATTCCTTGATTCTTTCTTGGTTGTTTCAAGGTGAGAATTGATATCCAAATATAAAATTTGTTTTGACAATTATGTTCATTTTTCTGTGCAGGCTAACATCTCATTGATTCTGACTGCGAACAAGTTCTTCGAATTCTTTGCCTTCGAGATGTTGCACCCTCCAGTCTGAAATAAAAATGGTGTTTAAAACGAGTAGTTTGCATTTTACTGTTATACTATGTGAAACAACGTTAGGTGATATAGAGGACTAGATTTTTATTTTCTTTTTCCCTTTGAAAGCGTGAACTATACCGTGCCAATATTATTGCAACTTGTCGAGAATTGTTGGATTGTTTTTTCCCCGCCTTTAAAAAGATCGAGGCAAGTTTAGCATTGTTGAAACATTGGAGCCATCTTTGTGGAGAATATTCTTTTTTACCTGCCAGTGCATTTGTTAACCAATGAAATTTCATGGATAACTTTGTCACTGTGGAAGCTATTCTTTGTCGAGAGGACTGTAATTAACCTTTGTGGCTACATGTTTTGTGATGAAAAATTTACGAAATTATATCCTCATTAATCTACATCAACTTGAACAACTTACGCCATATGGATAGAAAAGACTTGGGTGTTGTTTGGCAATGGGGTTAGGATATCAGAAACCATGGTTTCTTAGGCTTTAAGGGCCAAACTCCAAGCGTTATAACTGAGGGTTTTTTGGCAACCAAAATCGAGTTTCTCAAACCGTGATTTTAGAAAGAATATGAGGGTTGAAGCCTCATCCTTCTAAACTCCGAAGAGGGGTGGTTCAGCAAAGTTTTGTACCCTCTATCTTTATTCTCTCCCTCTCTCTATAAGTGGGCTTTAAAGGCCAACGCAAAAAAAAAAAGAAGTAAATTAAGTTAACCAAAACCTTGGTTTTATATAGCATGTTTTCAAAAGATCCTAAATTTTATGAAACCACAGTTTGCACATATGCAAATTGTGGTTTCATTTTAACTAAATTGAAATCGTAGTGTTAGAAAACTTGTTGCCAACTATACCTTGAACCGTGTCCAAAATATTAGCAGAATATTAATATGCTCTAAATATATTAAAATAAAGTCCCTTTTGAAGTCCCTCATGTCAAATAGATAGGATTCGAACTCTAGTTAGCAGCTTCCAATGCTTATAAGCATTTCATTTTTTCAAAGGGAAACCAGTCGACAAATTAGCAGGTTGAATTGCAATGTTTATAAACTTCACCTTAACAAAATATCTGTATATTAACGAGGAAATAAAATTATATTTTGGGTTAATTGCACAAAGCACTTCTATAGTCCACCTTGTGTGACGCTTATACCCTCTCAAGTAATTTATTGACACAAACCATCTCTTATTGACCGAAATCCCGAGAGATGCTCAAATTCAACTCTAAACAAGAAAAAACAAGTACTAAAGCAAAATTAAACAATCATTTGACTTATCTAGAATTGAACTTGAACAATTTTGAGCTTTTTTTTATAAAGGTTTTTGATCGATAAGCCAAAGGGGGGTTTTGTACCAAGAAACTAGTTGAGGGGTAGAAGCGCCACATATGCTAAACCACAGGGGTGTTTTGTGCAATTAACTCTTATATATAAAATATCCATTCAACTTTCTTTCATATATGCAAGATATTCATGGTAAGTACACTAGGGTGAAACTCATTAAATTTTGCTATCTGAATATTAAAATTGCAATATTTGGATTCAATGAGCTTCTCCTTTTTCAAAGGCAAAATAATACACTATGTCTAATCAATTAAACGTATTCATTAAACATCAATTATAACCCTTCATGTAGGTGAACCTTCTTTTGATAACGAATCTTACCAAATATTGCAAACCTTTAATTTGTGTGATATTTCATAATTTTAAAATTATGGACTCACACTTGTATTCATACATGCACACCTCCTCTCAAAAAAAAAAAAAGAAAAAAAAAGGAAAATCAAATTCCTCAAGAGCAAAAATTAGGAGCAATATTGCTTTCAAGCTCTCAACTCTTGCAATTCTCCTCATGTTCTTGTTGCTTTCTTCTAATGAAAATGGTTAATGATAGTTTAATCTATTGTCTCATTGCTACAACATTTTTTTCTTTGCATTAACATGCTAATGTTTTTTTCTAACTTCTTAATTCGTCATAGGGATTTCTTATGTGAGCGCGATTGATGTACATTGTCATTATATAGAAAAGAATTGCTCAACTACTGATGATTGTTGAGAACCTTGTGCTGAACAAGACAGGGCGTTGTGTGTTCCCGATCCAACCACATCGGCTACAAAGTGTTGCTGCATTTTGGATAGCTAGTGATAAGGGATTGATCAAGTTCAAGAGAACTTTATTATTCACGGAATTGTTTTAGATTTTTTCTATGAAAGTTTTAAATAAAACGTTTATGTTCCGTTTCATATTTATTAGGGTTTTTTCCGTTATCCCCCATACTTCAATATTTTTCTCTGTCCTTCCCCATAATTAGTATATATCTCTAGCCTCCCTATACTTAATAAGTTCCTCAATCCTATCAAGAAGCGCACCCACGGATGAGTAATTTAAGAGAGAATCAAATTCTCGATTATATAACTACGGAATACCTGGTGTAAGTATCCACATCTTCGACCACTTCGAAGAATCTCGATACTTCCAACATTTGGTTGTATATTTTATTTTTATATCTTATGAACTTCTTAAAATCTTTGAACTTTGCATTTCAACAAGAATGAATGTTTAAAACCAGAGAACTTATAGAAAAATGGAACTATGTATGAGTACCAACACCTTGTCCGTGCGGACATTGGACAACACATCATTATGTATAAACCCTATGAGTTCACTAATTCATACTCCGTGTGTTTTAATTTGAAAAATGTATTTTGGTTAAGAATATATTTCCCGTTATTCAATACACCTTACCAAATTATCAAATGATAAAGGCAAATGTTCATAACATAATTTTTTTGAAAATTTATATTTCACTTTATCAAATAAAGAGACGGATATATCGGTTTTTAAAATTTAGTATATAATAACAGATATTCGAAACCAAAAATATACAGAAAGACAAAACCAGGTGATTTCCCCAATAGCATCAATTGCTCTGATATTCGATATTAAGGATCAAATTACCTTTCCAATAATCTAATACTTCTCAGCATCTGTAACAACTTATAGATGTGGGATATTAATCCGGTATCTATATACCTGGGAGTGAGAGTTAATTGGAAAATAGTTTTTGATTACAATCATATAGAAAACATGAAACATTAAAATGTTTCAATGGATGGCTGGGTATTCCAAGTAATACCTTTTTTATTGCCTAGGGTCATAACAGTAGTTGCATTTTCCTTTCTGCCTATTTCGTCCCCTATTGCTATATCTCTTTCTTACCTTATGTATACCGGACTTATGCTAGATGGTTTTCTTCCTATCTTTCCTTTCTACTTCAGTATCGGGATTGAAAGAAAACTATCCAATAAGCATAACTGGTATATTCTCCTTATTTAAGGAGCTATCAAAATTGAGATAAGCTGGAGAGGAGAGACAAATGAATTGTATCATATACAATTTACTTTCTCCAGAACCTGCGGCCATTCTCGACTGAAACAATTTCTTCGAGTTCGTATGTAATTATACGAGATGGCCTTCTGTAACTATCCCAATATTACTATACATTCGTGTTTTTTTAGTAAAATATTGTATTTATTTATTCTTAGTATTTTTCGTATATTTTGTCTTCTATTAAATATATTATTTTATTATTCCATCTATTTTTCCAAAACCCATTTTTTAAAACTAAATCTTAACCTATTTCAAATTAAAAGCAAGATCTAAGCCAGCCTATAACCCAAATCCAATCTCATTTTTATTTTCATTTATAAAACTATGAGCCCAAAAGCCCACTTTCTTTTCAAGTAACAACGTATATTTAATTTTTATTAAATATATACATGAACAACCTTATAACTCATTGGTTAAGTCATTATTCCATAGGCCACATATTCAAATCCCCATTCTTACAATTTTTTTTCCAATTTTTATTCTTCTCATAACCTACAAATGAGAACTTTCATTTTATCTTCCCTTTAACTCCCAAAATAATTAAAATGGTTATGAGTTACAATTAATTAAAATTATGGTGCTCATAAAATTTTTTTATATGTCACTCCTCATTCTTTTTTCATCACATTTCTATTATTTCCGTTCCCCCTCTTCATTTAGATTTCTCGAAAAAGAATATGAAGAAGTACTTAAGAAGGTCTCGCTAGTAACACGAGATTATCGGTGGATAGACAAGTCCGGTGACAATACCGGCTTGTGTATGTAAGTCCCATCCTTTCTCTCTCCTCACTCTCACTATTTGAATCTTGACCTCCTATCATGTCTCACCATGTCAACTTGCGATATCGTAAAATTCCCTATGAAGTTGTTTTTCTTAACATAATTTTTTATCATATTTATTAGTAAGCACTGTTACTTCATGTATGGAATATAATTTATCTTGAATTAGGTTATTGCAAATGGGATTTTGTTGCTTAGAATGTGCTTTGGTTTCTGTAATTGCATATTATAACTTCATAGCGTTAATCTGGTGCATATATTGTTGTTTTAGACAGTTAATCATGGATCATATGTTTGCTTCACATATGTTAATTCATATTATTTATCGCTGAAATTTTAATTATTTATATTTACTTTTGCATACAAGAAAATAAAGTTATAAATAAATATCATAAATTTATCATTTTCAAATACGATCTTACAAAACCTTTATCTTGAAAATAATTTTTATAAATTAATTTCCACTTCTGGAAATTCTTGGAAAATTAGGATAAATAATAGATAGAATTATAAATTTACAGCAAACATATCAGATCTAACCGCATAACGGTTTAGGAATTATATCGTTTTCATTCACTGTCCGTAAAAACATAAAACTGCATTTATCGGTCAACTTGTAGAACACATAACTTGGTCTACTGGTATCCAAATTGAGTAAACTCAGGTGTTTACATATACATAGAAAGATCTGGATTTTCTTAGTTTTAAGTTTTTACTAAAAACCGACATAAAATATAGAAAACTACGTTACAATATTTAGTGACGGATCTACACAAAATCTGTCCCGATTCGTACACTGTTTTTAAATAGGACATAATTCGAACCCCCGATATCCGTTCGTGACAAACTTTAGATGTGTAGATGCACAATTGATGGAATTATAATTTTCTATATGCTTGATTACTTAGAAATGTATGAAACAACCCAATATAAGCTTTGCAATATAATATATCGTTACTGTCTAGAAATCTGAATTTATGTTTTAAACGCTGATATTAAAATGATCATAACTAACTAAAGCTTCAAAAATCCAAATCGCATAAATCTTAGTGTTTTGGATAATTATATCGAAAGACCTACAATTTTCTAATAATTTTCGTAACCCGAAACCTGATGGAAATTAATCCAAACTGTATTTTAAAAATATGTGACGGTATTGAACGGATTCTGATCTGTTTTGCGCGACGATATGAAAACGTGTATACTTCCTAAACCGGCAGTCGTATTTAGGTGCAACTAGAACTCATGCATGCACAACACATAGAGATATATTTTTGATTATATTCTGCATTCATTTGACTTGATTAATTACTCGTACATAACACTTCTTTACAGTATTGTTTATGGTCGTTACTTGAATAACATACTTTCCTCATTTCAGGCTATTCGAACATGTATACCTTGTTTTTTTTCTGATCTCTGAATTGTCACATGTATATGAATATATAATTAGATATTATATGTTTGACTTGAAGCTATTACATGATATACTTGACTTGATTTTGAACCTAAACACTTGAACTTAATACTCGAATATTCAAACTTGAACTTAAACACTTGACTTGACTTAACCGAACCATGAATATAACTTGACATAAACTTGACATGAATACCTGAATACTTGATTACAACTTGAACATGAACTTATACATTTTTTATATTCATGGATTCGGCTAAGACCTATAAACTTAAACTATACAATACAATACGCGGGGATAAGGGATAGATTGGTATGGAACGTATATCGTGGCATGAGAGGTCACTTTAAAAGACACCTACATGAATTCACACGCTGTTGTCCCGTGGGTTATGACGGGGCCCTGTACTGCATATTACCATAGTCCACGGGGTAAGATGGACTCCTCTCGTATATATGAATACTTTCTTTATCAAAGTACAAACAAGCACGTTAGAATAACCATACTTACACATTAATATTCACTTCATATTCAATATACCTATACTACCCATCCATTTCTATATTTGCTTGCTATGCTTATGTTCTATTGTCATGTTTATATAGTTACCATTATTTACCATGTTATATAGAATTACTATGTTATATAAATTTGCCATACTTATATTAAATGATCTGTTTAATTACTATATCACACCTAGTCCATTGCTTTATGATATCCTTTTTCAACTTGTCACTATATTTTTATATTTTACATTCATATTTTTTTGGGACTTACTGAGCGCTAGTTCGCTGACGGACATTCCACCCACTTATTTCTATTCTTAGAATATTCGTCAGGTGACATTGAGGCAGAAAAGATAGAAGTGGTCGAAAAGTAGTACAACCGGTTCGCATCACACTGGACGTCTAGTTCCATTCCGCTTTTTATTTCATTTCGGCTTATTTATGTATGCCTCCTTGTTAATGCTTATCATTTTATCGTATCTTATATTCAGATATTTTGTCAACTGTGAATCATGAATGTAATAAATCAGAGTTAGATTTCATTCTTTTGTTTATTCTTATTACTTTATGTTGCTTATAAACGCTTAACGAATTTATTTTGAGAAACGACATTCTCATAATAAATACGTTGCGGGCTTACCACATTACCGTTTCCATCTACCAGGAAGCGGGACGTGACACCTTCCATACAATATGGATCTCTATATCGGATACAGAGTGTTCTAGAGGAAGCAAAGGGGGAAGTGGGAGGGGTAAAGACATATGCGACTATATCGTGAAATAGGACAATCATAACATTTTAAAACCATTGAATGTAAAAATGTCATGTCCGCTTCCCAGTGTACGGGGAAGGAGACGTAGCGGGCCGCGACGTATTTATTCAGAAGTAAACATGTTAAGCGTAAATAAGTAATATAAGTGAATAACACAAGAATAATAAGAGATGTAATAAAACAACAACTTTTTATTGATAATCATTTTTTATATACAACTGAAAAGTAAAGTACAATGAAAGAAAGCGATGCCTAAACAATGGCATATAACCGAAAGAAAAGTAAGTACAAGTAGGAACTAGAACTCTGGCTCCTCTGTAAACTGCTGCAAATCGTTCTGGCCGGGCTCGATCTCCTGAGAGTCGGGTTCTCTTGACAACATTCCAAAGAAAGAAGAGAAAGGAATGTCGTCAGCGAACTAGCGCTCGGTAAGTCCCAAATGATAGAACGGAATAGACAAGTAAAGAGAATAGAACTGGTAAATTATTTGTTTATTATATTAACGTAGTTGTTTGTAGCTTGGTACAGAATGTATCAGTGTATACGAGAGGAGTCCAACTTTTCCCGTAGACTATGGTAACCCGTAGTACAAGACCCCGTCAAAATCCATGGGACAACGGCACGGTATGTTCATATAGGTGCCTTTTAGTGACCATCACTATTCCACTTTTAACACATTTCGTACCAGTCTACCCGTTTAAAACCCCGTAATGTATATTGTATTGTTTTGTAGATATAAGACTTGCCGAAACCATGGTATAAATTGTTCATGTAAATGGTTCAGAATGTAAACGGATAATCATGTGGTCAAGTCAAGATATATCCATGGTTCGGTCAAGTCAAGTTATGTTGTATATTTGATAAAATTCTGGTATTCATGTTCAGTCCAAGTATATATATTGGATTCATATTGAATTCGAGTTATGTTTGGATTGTATTCAGGTTTAGATTGTATTCAGATTAGACTGAGACTCAGATTGAGTCAGAAACTTAAACAAATTTGGATTCCTGAATTAGGTTTTGGAGTTATCGGTAACTGCTGCACATGGACGACAGGATTTGTGTCTTTTTCCAAGACAATTACCATTGATAACCCCGTTTTAGTTTTCTACCTTAAATAGGTAAGCACCCATTTTCTCCGACTCCCTGAGGCTCAAGAGAATTGATCCCGCTTAAACCTATATTTACTAGGGTCCTTAATGTAAATTTAATATAACTTGATGGGCTTTTATGAAAAATATTTTTAGTATACTTTCAAAATAAATCTCAAGTATTTATTTATCGTATTTAAGGTTTTTATGGATGTAACTTTTAAAAGATGAGGTATTCTAGTGAATATATACCTAACTTGAATAGTTCAAGGTATTTTAGTGTAAACTTAGACTTGTATTGATTCTTGATGGTATTTTCATGAAACTTGTAATTCTTTTATATTCTAGAAAATATGGAATTTTATTATATATTAAAAATAGATGGTTTGATATAATATTTATATAGTTATTAAAAATTAATTCTTATTATTAAATAGAAATTCTCGTTTTTCTTAAAAATTGTATTAAAATTCCATTGAGATCGTATGCTCCGTAAGGAGGTCTGCATCTCGCTCTATTAGTCCCGAGGATGTGCGATAATCCGCACCATCCCGACCGAGTTCCCCAGAATGAGTTGTAGAGGCATAATCGCAAGAAATTTAAATAATACTATTTATAAGAAAATAGGTTTTTATAGTTCGAGATATTTTATTGAAAAGACAGAAAATCAAACATCATCACGATGATGTTACATTTTGCACATGTTTGATTTTCTGTCTTTTCATTTCTTACATGTTTGATGTTACATGGCGATGATGTTACATGGTGATGATGTTACATTTTGCACATGTTTGATTTTCTGCCTTTTCATTCGGGACTAATATAACATTTTGCACATGTTTGATTTTCTGTCTTTTCGTTTTGCACATCATTCGGGACTAATATAACATTTTGCAAATGTTTGATTTTCTGTTTTTTCATTTCTTACATGTGCAAAATACAACTCAGGTCAACTCAGTTCATATAACATTTCATATAAAATCATCGCCACGTGTCCATCTTAGTTCATACAATATTTTGCACATGTTTGATTTTCTGTCTTTTCATTTCTTACATGTTTGATTTTCTGTCTTTTCATTTTACACATTTTGCATATGTAATTCTTTTATATTCTAGAAAATATGAAATTTTATTATATATTAAAAATAGATGGTTTGATATAATATTTATATAATTATTAAAAATTAATTTTTATTATTAAATAGAAATTCTGGTTTTTCTTAAAAATTGTATTAAAATTCCATTGAGATCGTATGCTCCGTGAGGAGGTCTGCATCTCGCTCTATTAGTCCCGAGAATGTGCGATAATCCGCACCATCCCGACCGAGTTCCCCAAAATGAGTTGTAGAGGCATAATCGTAAGGAATTTAAATAATACTATTTATAAGAAAATAGGTTTTTATAGTTCGAGATATTTTATTGAAAAGTAGTATTTTGCCACAAGATATTGGTTTCAAGAGAATCGTGCTATATCAAGATGTGTGTATGTGAGAGGTAGGTTATTATCTCGTGAGGTTTTCTAAAGGTATGCTAAGCAAAAGTATTAAAGGATGTCATATGTGAACTTTATGGTAATTAACTGTAAAAGCTTAAATAAAATTGTTTTACATAGAGTTTTAAAGTGAAACTTGTTTCAAAATATTAGTTAATGATTAACAAGCAAAGTATAGTGATATAGATGAGTGGTTATTAGGATAAATTGTAATTTTCAAGGTTTTAGAAATAAAAGCCGGTATAACTCCACTTACCGACATGTTTTAAAAAGAGATCATTTTAAGGTAGGAAGAGAGGAAAATAGATGGGACTTACAAGTTGTGTGGGTTAAGAATTGAGGGAGGAAAGGATTGAGATCGTCGTGGTGTTGCGGAGTCGCCGGAAATGTCTCGAATTCTCACCAGAAATGGAACTAGGGCTAACTCCACTTGTACTCTTCTTTGACTTAGAAAATTTTGAGAATTTTTGACAAGAGATTTCAGAATGAATAGGGCTAGGGTATGAGATTGTATTTACAAGGTAAAATTAGGGTTTTGGAATTGAAGAGAGAATTAAAAATGCATTAAAAATGAGATTTATGATGAAAATCAATTCTCTGGATAATTGCAGGAAAAATAAACAGAACATGGGTTAACGGGGTAGGCCAAGGGTTTAGTGTGCAAAGCCCGGGCCTCATCCCCTACGGATGGCCCGGCGTCGCCTGCCCTAAGGGCAATCTCGCCGGTCTACTATTCACGTTGGGGTGTTGGATCATCGCCACGTGTCCATCTTAGTTCATATAACATTTTGCACATGTTTGATTTTCTGTCTTTTCATTTCTTACGTGTATTGCACGTGTAAACTTTTGGGCTTCCAAAAAGTTTAAAATAAAAATCAGTAAAAATATATGTGGCTGATGGAATTCGAACGCATGGGCTACGTCACAGCAGTGGAAGGGCTTTACCGGTGAGCTATAAGTTGTTTCTTAATGTTCTTAAACAATAATAACTTTTAAATTGTGCTCAGACTTACAAACTCCTTTCTGTACTCTAAGAAGAAAAATTTTGTACAGAAAATTCAGGATCGTTACAAAAAAGGTTCGGTCAAGTTGGTTTACAAGTTTTTAGTTTAAGGTCAGTCTTAGGTCGCTGCCCCCCCCCCCCCCACACACACATATATATATATATAGAGAGAGAGAGAAGAAACACTCATCGTGCACTCCATCAAAATTAGATTGGCATATTTATCTAATCAGGATGGCTCCTACTGTTCTGTCGAATCCACTTTCAAACCATAAAGGAGAATTAGCCTGGATCATATCCCGAGAGTAACTATTACTCACAGTGTAAATCGGGATCCAACCTATCATGGCGTGGTAATCTTAACGAATGCCAACAAGTCACCCCACTCTATAGAAGGTATGCAATCTTATTACAAGTTTCAACACTTGAAACTCCCGATATCGGTTTTAACCCCTAACGACCATGATCTTGATGAATGTCAACAAATCATAGGTCGCTAGTCAAGTTTTACCCGCCATTTCTTGATCAACTTGAATCTACCCGCACAAGCCCTTAATGTTTGCCAACAAAGCCGTGCGACTGTTCCGGCTAATCGCATCGCATGCTAACAGAAAGACATCACTTAGCTACCATACACTACGTCTTGACGCTTACCAACAAACGCAGCAAGAATTGCTAAGTACTCTATTTTCTGAAATGATAGAGGGCTACGGCACGTAATAAACTTGATCTCCTCATAGGAACCGAGTGGTTTTGCAAATTATAATTACGTAGATTATTGCTTAAGTGCGGATTCCCCGTGAAGGGATCAAGGCTTTTACCTTATTGAATGAGGTACGGGATATTCGTAACTGAATACCTCGATGCATAGCAAAAGACTATGGCTATACAGTTTGAAAATTTATAATAACACAATTTTTTGCCAAAGAGGTCACTCCCTATGAAGAGATCTAAGCTCTTTCTTTATGGAATGAGGTACAGAATATTCCTAACCGTATACCTTTGTGCAAAATAAAAGATTCGTTACAACGTGTTTTAGATTTATTATCTTTGCATTAATCCTATTAACGCAGTCCCATCATTCAGGTAATTACATTATCTAGCATCTCTTCACACAATCAGAGAAAAAGTATGAAAAAATAGAATGCACATATACGCCTTCCACATTCGCCATGAGGCCCCGGGTCTTCACCGTAAGCTTACTTAACTTATGGCAGGACAGAAGCAGGGCTAGCGCGGCTGCAAAACATATATAGCATTTATTTACATACTTTATATATCATATATATCAATATATCATCATATATATCATCGCAGGCAGATAATCAGCATTATAGGTAAGTAATAAATATCATCACAGGCAGGTAAACACATTACAGGCATGCAATGAACATTACAGAATAGAAATGGTCGGATTACCTAGGAGTCCCGCGTTTCGTTCGAGCCACAAACGAAACACGATATTCTACGGTTGCGTGAATAGTCCGTGCGTAGCCAAAATCAGACCCCTACGAGTGTGGCAAGCTATCAGCCAGTCCAAGAAACGAGGCAACCCATCATTATTACCATGAGGGGGCAACTCGGTACTTTCTCGAATCGGGTGACTTAAGCACTCCTCCGCGGGTCTATCCTATACCCCTACAAGCGCGGTAAGCAACCCGCCAATTCTAGACTCAAGTGACCCGATTTCAACTCCTTGCGATGGTCTGCGCTTCTCCGCGGGGTAATCCTAAACACGCATTAATACAACGACGATAACGATCGTAACCTGATTGTATCCCGACAAATAATAATACATAAGCGACGACTACGACCACATGTGAACCGATAAGTCCCGAACAAAGAATATACATATAGAGGAAACAGCAGCCACAAGTTGAATCTCGTCCCGAACAAATGAACATACAAAATGGTTACAAGCATGAATGGAAGTAATACTTATCACAACATCATATTTCCACACGGGGGCTATTCATTTCGCGACAATCCAAACACATTCCAACCACACCAACATCTTAGACTCACACACATATCAACAAGTATGTGTCATCGTATTAGCATGGTTAAACGCTTTAACCACATTAATACGAAACCCCACGATATTGTAGTTTTGATCAAAAAACAATCCGTACATCCCACAAACCAAACGAGATCAAATCTCAATTCTGGGAAAAAACAAAAAATACTAAAAATCCCAATTCCAAACTTTGAAGCCACCGTTTCAACCTAGACACACAATTCCACAATATGACCGCTACATAGCGCTAATAGCGGCCCAAGCAATGAGTTGTGGGCCCGGGTTGAAACCACATCATTTTCAAAACGTTCTCTTCGCTCTGCATTATTTAAAAAAAATTATTGGCGAAGTTTTTACAACGAACATCGGCTTGAATTGTGGAATTAGGTTACGGAAAATCTTAATGATCAAAACTACAACTTCGTCAAAAACTAGTCTAGTCTTTTGGTATGGCTCTGATACCACTGCAGGGATGCTAAGCTCACCTAGAAGGATTTTAAAGCGCGGCGGAAGCGGTAATTTAAAAAAATCAAGAGAGCAATAGCGACCCTAACCCAAGAATCAAACCAAAACACTAAACTAGATACTAAACTAGTAAGCTAAAACAAAAAAGTTGACGAACTACAACCTTTGTAGCGCGTTAGCCAACTCACCTTGGACTCCGGATAGTCTCCACGAAGTCCAGAACAAGCTTGCTCGATGATCTCCTTACCGAAAATGATCCACCTTGAGATAACTCTAACACAAGCTTTAGTTTCAAATTGATCTCATCAAAATGAAGTAACCCACTAATTAAACTTGCTAAGAATGCTTAGTAGGAGATGTAGAATAATTAGCTCACTAAATTCTTTTTTTTTTCATTTTCTCACTTGAACAAATTCAAGAGAGAGAGAGAGAGAGTGCCGTGGAGACGAGAACAAGAAGATGGGGCACAAGATGAGAACAAAACCAAATCCAAAAAATGAGTCATCAAAAAATGAGTCATTTAAGAAAACACCCAAAGAATTCTACAACCATCTAATTTTCCATGACTCATTCTCTTTTTGAAATTAATAATGTTCTCATCTAAACCATATGCGTCTTTTACACCCATCTTATATGTATCAACATACATGTCACAATATTTATATCAAATATAAATATTAATAAATAGAAGAAAATAATAAAGTGAGTATGATATTAGTTAATATATAAATATATCAATATATAAATTTACATTTAATTATTAAATCAACACTTGAATTAATAATTCGATTATATTATATATATACCGGGTAATATCAATAAACACCAGATTAAAATACGTGTATCACATACACGTGTTTAAT
Source organism: Agapanthus africanus (assembly GCA_030015575.1). Lineage (NCBI taxonomy): Eukaryota > Viridiplantae > Streptophyta > Magnoliopsida > Asparagales > Amaryllidaceae > Agapanthus > Agapanthus africanus. The sequence goes on from CM057337.1 coordinate 951,563,083, forward strand.
CGAACTCTTGCACGTATCACTATACGTACCCTACATCATTTCACCTGTGCTGAGAAGCCTCTGTGTGGGACTTTAAAGACTCGACAATACGTTGGCAGCAAGCTACGATCATATCCATAGCCCACAAGCACGTCAGTGGTACTAGCTGCACGTAACGGCTACCCAGGTATTGATCGAAAGAAGGTCAACGAGCAAGCTCATCTGAACCCTTCAAAGTCTATCAGTGACATCACTGTACAGTCCGGTCTCTTCGTCTAAGAGTATCATATATCGGGTCTAGGGTTTGGAATCTGTCAGACCCTAATAACTCGATAAGTCGTGCGACAGAGGACTTATAACCAATCGGAGATACAACTGATAACACTTATCAGTTTATCTCCACTGTGGTGGCCACCGACTTGTAGTTGTAATCATGTTATGCACAGCGCGACATCAACTCCCTATACCGGAAGAGAACAATCCCTCGACCGCTCACTCTCTCCACATGCTTCGGAACTATACCTAACAAAAACCTATTTGCATGACTCCTTTGAGCCGTGGTAAGATAGAAGTCTAAGTATAGTAGGAACACACATGAGATACTGTGGCGATTTCAGGTCCTACGGACTACCCTGTACACATGTTACCAGAAAACTACTATCTGATATTGGTATATTATCAACTAGGAGTTTTTGGTGAGTCCATCCAGTTTAAATCATCCAATGAGCACATCTATACAATTCTCGATATCAAATACCAATCAGCTATCGCTCTTCAACCGGGTCAGGAAACGTACACACTAGCCTAAACGGGAGTACCGATGCCTAATCTCAATATTTCTACGACTAGGAACATTTAAGGATGCACTTATCGACTACCCAAGCCCCACTATATGATCTCCATTATCGTCCTAGCAGTCAAGAAAAATCCTAAGGGTTTTATCCTATATCTAAACGATACGTGATAAAGAATACACGCATCACATGAAAAATGAAGACAAATCAGGTAGCATACTATCATCTAGAATAAGATTGTTTTCTCTTATAGGTCCTCCTTCAATTACAATAATTGTTTTGAAGGCACCTATATCCGACATTTATGTATAATATTCTATTTAAAAATCTGGAATATTTTGATAAAAATATTATTAAAATGTTGAGAGTGTTTAATAAGAATACACTTTTGGAATTTATACCATTTTAGTGAAAAATCCTAAGGTTTAGCATATTTTAGTGAAAAATCTTATCTTTTGAAACTTAGGGTATTTTAATAAAAACTTATCCTTTAAATTTAGGGTATTTTATCTTAAAAATCTAATTTGCAACTTAGTTTTCTTTTATGTTACATATAGATGATAAATAATTAAATTAAATCATTATTTTTATCCTGACATTGTCGAAATTGTTTTATCTTTTTGATCCACCTTCCTTTTCAAGACCGCTGATTGATCTAATTTCGGATCGTGAATTTGTATGAAATGAAAGGTAATCATAATCAAAATATTTATAACCGCAATCAATAACGGTGTCGTTTGTAGTTTCGTTAATGAGAACGGATCGTCCACAGAGATTCGTGTATTTGATCGGTCTTGCTTTAGATGAGTCGAAATGAAAATAGAAAAGAAAATTCAAGAAATAGATTCAAGACTTAATTGAGTTGTCATTTCAAGAAAATCAAGAAAATATATCAAGAATCAAGAAATCAAGAAAGTATTCAATATAAATTTGATTTATCAAGAATATGAAGAATAGCTTGTAGGAATTGATCCAATTAGTAGCAATGATGAATACTAGAAATGACTAATCTTATTTATTGATGAATTATAGCTAGATCGATGACGATGAATGAAAATTAGGGATCTATTGAAGAAACTAGGGTTTCTCCTTCACCATCCTTTATCTTTTTATTGATCATCATTCAAATCTAGCCTCTAGCAAAGAGGATCATCAATCATTTGATCCCTAATTTGCAACGAAATTATCAATAATGGTGATCTCGCTCCAAATTATGTCATTGATGATTTTTTTCCTAAAATTCACAATTCTCATAAAACTTAAGATTAGTAAAAGAATTTTATCATCATTTGATCTACCGATTCTCTCGAATTCTTTACAAGCGGAGATTTCACTCACGCATTATGAAAATTAAAGAATCAAGAATGAGAAATTTCATAATGCAAGAATGTAAAAAAAGCGAGAATTAACAATTTATCACTTTTATCAAATCTTTTTCAAATTACGCCTCTCAATTTGAGATTACAAGACTTGCTCTCGATCGCTCTTTTGAAAGGGAATTTATCGTCGATCTTTGCGTGGCTCGATCGCCGTGAGTCGTGGATCGGATGCGGATCTCTTGCTCTTGATGACGATCGGCGTTGCGATAAAAGATCTTCGATGTCTCGCTTGATGTTGATCTCAATTGATTCTTGATTTGATTGGATTTGGATTTGGATTTGAAATTGAAATTGGATCTCAAGTTGTGTCACTCAACTTTTTAACCCTAAAATTCAACAACCTTTACAATGAAGCTTAGATCCCCTTTTATAGATCTAAAATTAAACTTCCACAAGAAACTTGGTAGTTATGCAGAGCCTTCCAGAAGAAGCCACGTGGTTATGAGGCGTCTTGAGGAAGCTAGGAGGTTACAGAGAATATTCTGGATTAGTTTCGACCGCTGCTGATCCAAGTCGGCCGCGGATCCGCGGCGGATCGGGCTGAATCGGCCGCGATTCCGCGGCCATATGATGAGATCTCTGTATCATTTTCATAGGGTCTTCTGGTGTTGGTATTTGGTTCTTTATAATCTGGAATCTTATTATCTTTTCTGAATCTCTGCCAGATTTTAAATCTTTGACTTGCTGCGCTTTATCGGCAAATCTGCGATTTCGGTTCTTTGACCTGAATAATTTTCTGCACAAAATCTCACTGAAGATTGTCGAGATATATAATATCATGCATGAAATAATAAACACACAATTTCCTTTAAAGAATGTTGATTATATATATAACACGTGGTATTTGATATTTTCCAGATGAATTTGTAATACGTGTTATATTTACAATAAACACCCTTAGATGAATAGAATAGTGAGAAAATTGTTATGTTACAGATTGCAATATTTTCGACTGAACAAATTCCCCCAAACTTAATTTTGATCGTCTCGAGCAAACTTCTTTTACTCAAGAGAAGGAGAAAATATAAAGAAAAAGAAAAACTAAGTAGCACACTTTCGTAGGCAACACGATTACACTAAGCACGTGCAACAAGCTTTTAAACCTCTAGGTGTCCCTAGTAGGAGGAGTGCTGTCTCCTGAGGGTTTTCAGAGGATTGCACCCACAAAATCCTATAATAAAAGGAAGACTGTGAAAGTTATATATAAAGATAAGAATTGTAAAAGAAAAACATTGAAAATCAGTGTTTCCAACTACACCAGCTTTTCGGTTGTCATGAGCCCTATCTTAATAGTCATGTAAAGATATTAGAAATCACGTTATCCCTCAATAAAATATCGTCTTTATTTTTCATTCCTATCTTTCTTCCAAATACCGATCATATACCCCTACGTGTGTGTAAAAGACATCCCTACACTCGGAGAATTCAATTCAAGCTATCATACTCTTACCCATCTGCCTCAGTACTTTTAGTCGGTGAATATTTAGATGGAACTGCTCATACATTTTTCATGCGACCGTTAATACTTCTTGAGGTACTAACCGACCGATTACTAAATGTGCTCACATATTAGGCGTATTTAGTAATTTTCTCGTCTTGCAACACCTAAGGCTTAGCAGTGACTCCCAAATCAGTTGGTCTAAGACATTAGGTGATGAAGCACCCTCGCTATATTTTTTTTATGCTGCCTTGGTGATTACAAAACCAGTGTTCATTTTTCTTCACCATTTTATACTTTTATGCTTCAATTATTATTTTCTTTGTACTTTAGCTTTTATACAAGAGCATTTCAAGGTATCCTGTACTATCCCGAGTTTCAAGACTTGTGTAAGTGCGTATAGTAGGGTATCAACGTTCAAATATTTGGCTTCCAGAAGAGGAACTATTTTTCAGACTTATTTTTATTCTCAGATTAATGACTTCTTTCATCTTACTAACTCTTGGGACAATGGCTTATAACTACTTATTACTAGTTTCGTTTAAGAAAATATTTAACTTTCTTATTTTTCTTAAATTTTTCCAATCTTTTAAATGTAATTTTTCACTTTCTAACCTTTCATTATAAAAGAATTTTTTTTGAAAATTTTGTGCTTATGAAAAGTGTAATGCAAAGTGACACGTAAATAAGCATAAACCTCCCCCAAATCTGTTTACAGTAGTGTCCTCACTGTTGTCATCTATTAAATCTCAAAAACCTATAAGCTTGGGAGGAAAATTTATTAATGGGGGAAAGAATAAGTGAAAGTGAAAATCTCCCCCAACTTATTTTTGGCTCACAATTTTGAGAACAAATGTTATTTTCAAGAGCCAAAATATACCCCCCAAACTTGAGTTAAACAATGTTAAGCATTTTAAGAGGGGGCAAAGTTATTGGTCAATGCAAAGCCTTACAAAGACCGAAAGTCAACACCAACCATTCAAAAATTTATCAATGTAACAACCTGGTTGGTGGAAGAATATAATGTTTGCAGCCCAGAAGAAGTGGGGAAGAGATACGTGGTGGTATGGAAAGGGTTTGAGTCTTAAATTATAGAAATGAAAGAATGAGCATGAATGACAGCGAGAATGTGAATGATTAGGAATGAGCGGAACATTTGCATTCTCGTATCTTATAAGGAGTGGTGGTGGTTCAACTTCTATAGGTGGAGGTTGATTAATCACAAAATCCGTGTTGTTTAGGAATGCAAGTTCGTCAGCAAAAAGTTCTTCAAAACTTTCATCAATGGTGTGATTGAACATTTTGCTGTCAATAAGTTTTGTGCCAGAATTTATCATACTTGATTTGTCAAAAATTATGGAGGTAGGAGACTCGAGAAACTCATCTACCTCATTTTCAAAGTATCCAAATCAAGTTGACTTACTGGTATTATCGAACTTGAATTATCGGATTGTGATGCATCAACACTCACTGAAATTAAAGGAGGAATAGAAAAAGAACCTGAAAAAGTAGAAGGTGAATTGGGTAAAAAAATTGGTGTATCGAGGATCGCTAAACCAGATGTGGGAGATGTAGGCTGAATTTCGGTCTGCTGTTCGGTTATATGATTATCATCAACTTCAAGACGCATTTGGGGTTCGGGAAGAATAATTAAAGGCTCGAGATGATGACCACAAGGAAGTGAAATGACCTGATGAATTGGTGGGACAAACTCATCCAAAATTTCGGGTTCATCAATCAATATATCCCCAACGTCAATCTCCTCATTCAAGTGAAGGTTAAAATTCTCAAACACCTCATTAAAAGTATGGTTTTCAATCAATTTTGGTTCAAGAGTGAAGGTGTAGAGATCACAAGGGTTTAGTATGGTTTCACTCGAAATGGACCCTTCACAATCGGGTAAATCAAACATTACAAAATCACATAACTTATCAGACATTCTATCTTCAATTGGTGAATCATTTGGTGTCCTCGATGAATCTGTGAAACTGGAGTTGTGGATTTCAGTTTGGAATGGGAAGGTTTGATTAGGAAGAGTGTATAGTTCTGTCTCACTACCCAAATTCTCACTTTGTCTTATAGCCGTATTATATACCTAAATTTTTTGAGCTGGTTCAGAACTCGTTGCTCGTTTATACTCAGCCATGCTTTTTGCCAATTCCTTTCTGAAGCGGTGCATCGATTCCACACATTCTTCTAATTTCCGCCCAAAACTAGACTTGGGTCGATAAGGGATTTCAGTATAAGATTGAAATTCTTGTGGATAATTAAAACTCCCAAATCACTGATTAGATGGACTGTCTAGAGAAGGTGTAAAGGTCGGATAGGATTGATAGGAATAGAGTGGTTGCGAAAATTGAGCAGGAGTAGGATCAACATTATGATAAGAAGAATATTGACATGAGTTGGTTGGTTGGTTATTTTCAATAGACATCATATATGCCACAAACCGATTATGAAATTCTTCTTTAGAAAGTGGTGGTGATGGTTGATATTGGTCCGGATTGAAACTTTGGCCGTTAGCCGTCGCTATATGCTCAGCAATGGACATGCGTCTAGAGGTAGCCTCACTCGGAGTATCAACTGAAACAGATGTAGAATTAGGATACGGTTGATAAGAGCTGGATTGAGGTGGCCAACTGTTTCTATCCGCTTGTTCTATCCGATCTCTTAAAGACATGAGAGAGTCGGATGGTATACCGAAGCGATTACGAAGACAAGAAATATCTGGTTGTGGATAGAAAAGCTCGGCAAGAGTTCTTCTGTTTGGGTTACCCATTATCAGAAGGGAAGAGGGGAAAAGGGTAAATAAAAAATAATTGATTTGTTTTGAAAAAGACGGATTTAGAAAAAAATCACAAAAAATGCACAAGCAACCCTAGATCTACGGTCACCTAGGTCAAGTCACTAGACCGCTCCAAGACTTCCAGAAGACAAATCGCAGGATAAATCCTCTGCTGCCACTTTATCTCTCCTGTAGCCAGGTAAGTGCTAGATAAGTGGGAGGTTTTCCGCTACGTAAGTAGCGGGCCTAATTAAGTAACCACTTGCCTTAGACACACTTGCCTTAGACACCACAAAAGATATGCGGATAAGCAATAGATTACCCACGATCTTCTTCTGTCCTAATTGAGCGCGACGGTCATTAGAGTCTTATCTAGATATTTTTTAGTTAATGAGGGTGATGTGAATGCTAGTTTTGTGATTTTTGGGGCTTAGGAAGGGTAATAAAATCTCCACCTAATCTGAATTTGGTCTTTACCCCTTAATTTCCGTATTAAAAATATGCACAAACAACCAATTTCAAGAAACGCAATGAGATTTTTTTAAGCGCTGCGAATTTTGCAAAGAATCCTACAGAAAAGTTGTTATTGGACCAGATCAGAGAGAAGAGGAGAGAACAGAGAATATAACACAGAAGTCTAAAGCAGTGAAGAACCTAAACGGCGGCGGAACCGCCGCAAAAACCAGTAAACCGCCGCGGTTCCGCGGTGGTATGACAGAATTAGGTTTCGAAAATTTTCCTGTAACTTCCTGTACTCCTCTGGAATCTTCAGAAAGTCTCTGAATCTTGATTTCCTCAGTACAATGATTCCAGATTCACTCGCAAAAATTCAAACACTAATCGTTAAGCACACGATGCGAATCTTGAATTAAAATTTGATGGAATAATAATGTTTCAACTCAAATAGCAAGAATGAACAAAATAGCACACAATCCCCGGCAACGGCGCCATTTGATTGATCTAATTTCGGATCGTGAATTTGTATAAAATGAAAGGTAATCACAATCAAAATATTTATAACCGCAATCAATAACGATGTCGTTTGTAGTTTCGTTAATGAGAACGGATCGTCCACATAGATTCGTGTATTTGATCGGTCTTGCTTTAGATGAGTCGAAATGAAAATAGAAAAGAAAATTTAAGAAATAGATTCAAGACTTAATTGAGTTGTTATTTCAAGAAAATCAAGAAAATATATCAAGAATCAAGAAATTAAGAAAGTATCCAATATAAATTTGATTTATCAAGAATATGAAGAATAACTTGTAGGAATCGATCGAATTAGTAGAAATGATGAATACTAGAAATGACTAATTTTATCTATTGATGAATTATAGCTAGATCGATGACGATGAATGAAGATTAGGGATCTATTGAATAAACTAGGGTTTCTCCTTCCCTTATCTTTTCATTGATCATCATTCAAGTCTAGCCTCTAGCAAAGAGGATCATCAATCGTTTGATTCCTAATTTGCAACGAAATTATCAAGAATGGTGATCTCGCTCCAAATTATGTCATTGATGATTTTTTTCCTAAAATTCACAATTCTCATAAGACTTAAAATTAGTAAAACAATTTCATCATCATTTGATCTACCGATTCTCTCAAATCCTTTGCAAGCGGAGATTTCACTCACACATTATGAAAATTAAAGAATCAAGAATGAGAAATTTCATAATGCAAGAATGTAAAGAAAACGAGAATTAACAATTTATCACCTTTATTAAATCTTCTTCAAATTACATCTCTCAATTTGAGATTATAAGACTTGCTCTCGATCGCTCTTTTGAAAGGGAATTTGTCGTCGATCTTTGCGTGGCTCGATGGCCGTGAGTCGTGGATCAAATGCGGATCTCTTGCTCTTGATGACGATCGGCGTTACGATAAAAGATCTTCGATGTCTCGTTTGATCTCAATTGATTCTTGATTTGATTGGATTTGGATTTGAAATTGGAATTGGATCTCAAGTTGTGTCACTCAACATTTTAACCCTAAAATTCAACAACCTTTACAATGAAGCTTAGATCTCCTTTTATAGATCTAAAATTAAACTTCCACAAGAAGCTTGGTAGTTATGCAGAGCCTTCCAGAAGAAGCCACGTGGTTATGAAGCGTCTTGAGGAAGTTAGGAGGTTATAGAGAATATTCTGGAGAAGTTTCGACCGCTAACGATCCAAGTCGGCCGTGGATCCGCGGCGGATCGGGCTGAATCGGCCGCGGTTCCGCGGCCATATGATGAGATCTCTGTATCATTTTCATGGGGTCTTCTGGTGTTGGTATTTGGGTCTTCATGTGATATCTGGAATCTTATTATCTTTTCTGAATCTCTGCAAGATTTTAAATCTTTGACTTGCTGCGCTTTATCGGCAAATTTGCGATTCCGGTTCTTTGACCTGAATAATTTTCTGCACAAAATCTCACTGAAAATTGTTGAGATATATAATATCATGCATGAAATAATAAACATATAATTTCCTTTAAAGAATGTTGATTATATATATAACACGTGGTATTTGATATTTTCCAGATGAATTTGTAATACGTGTTATATTTACAATAAACATCCTTATATGAATAGAATAGTGAAGAAATTGTTATGTTACATATTGCAATATTTTCGACTGAACAACCGCGCTTTATGAAGAGCTTTGCATCTTACTCCACTAAACTCCAAGATATGCTATAACCAACACCATGCCTAACTGGGTTCTCCTGAAGAGGGTTGTAGAGGTGAAACATGCAAAGAAAAAAAATGACAAAAAGAGAGTTATTATTTCACATTTGTTGCAGTGTTTTGAACTTGAAACATTAGCAATCATGCAACTGCTATACATATGTATACAGTGATAAATATTTAAGTTTTGCCAGAGTTGTTTTAATTCTAATCATACGAATTAACACTAAAACATATACTTCAATTATTTTGAGTAACACTAATGCATTAGTATGCTTTCAAACAAAACATATCTGTAACACTATACATCAAACATGCACATAAATATGCTAACATTGATTAAACAAATTATGCGAGTAAACATACTCACAAGTGTAAATAACTTTGATAAACTGCATAATACTAATATAGATTATCAATATAATAACAAGGTATCATCTACATCACAACATGGTATAGGAAAAAGAGATTCAATCAAGAGGGATGAAAAGAGGGGACTTAGCGTAAGTACAAGTGAGAAAGAGCGGCGACATGACAAACGAGGAGATTCAACAAGAAGAAAGAAGAGAGTGAAATAAGAGGAGAATGAGGAGAAGGAGACTTACTTGTATTTAGAATATGAGAAATGACGGGATTTCATTGGGGCATTTCATAGAACACCGTCTTGCGACAATTGAAATATCGATGGAACGGAGATCCGAAGACATGGAAATGACCGTGGCGCTCACACGGATTCGGGCCTAGCCTTGGAGCCTTGGTTCTCAGTCAGAAATGTGTCGAATAGACGGTCGAATGTTGAGGGTGCGTTGCTCGATTTGTTGCTGTTCTCGTTGGACGGCGACAGGGGTCGAGTCGATGGTGCTGGATTGGATGAGCGAGTGCTTGGCCAAAGGAGGTGGCCGGCCAAGGACAGCAAGGGTTTGGTGTTGGGTTTGCAAGGGCTCTCATTTTCATTTAAATAAAAGGAGGAGGGAAGGAAAAAAGAAGGTGCAAAGGGATTATATATATGAGAATAATGGAGAAAAGAGGCCATCCTATGGCGTCGAAAAAATACCACCTCTCTAGGTTTTTCCGACGATCGGCACCCACTATCTTCATCGTCATCATCTAAGATGTGGGTACACCAAATTTTATGTGATTTTACAACTTTTTCACCGTTCATTTAGCAATGTAAAAAGTTCTATTGTCGGTAAACCGTTAATTTTGAACCCACTAAATCAACGGTGAAAATGTTGTGGAATCACATGAAATTTGGTGTACCCACATCTTAGATGATAACGATGATGATGATGGGTGCCGATCGTCGGAAAAAATGGTGGAGGTTGTATTTTTTCCACGCCATAGGAGGAAATCCCCTCCTATGGCCTCTTTCCTCCATTAATCTCTCTCTCTCTCTCTCTCTCTCTATATATATATATATATATATATATATATATAAGTTAAGAAGAGAGAGATTGGAGGGTTGGTTACGTGGAGGTGAAGAGAGTGAGGAGAAAAGGGGTCGATCGGTTGTCTGGGGAAGGAAAAGAGGCTGAACAGTGGGGTTTTAGTCGGGTTGAGGTAAAAAGGAAAACGTGGGGGTTTTAAAGAAGGAGAAGGAAGCAGAAGAATAGCAAAGAAGGAAAATGAGAAGTAGGCTTGGGTCATGGGTTGAGTTTGGGTTTTGGTTTTGTTTTGAGTTTAAATAAAAATATAAATAGTTCTAGGCTGTTGGGTTGTGTTTGGGTTTTATTTGAAATAAAAGATTTAGAGAAGAGAAAATAAATAGCTAAGTGATTAATTAATATAAACACACTTTTGGGGTCAGGGAAAATAATAGGAAAAATAAATGGAGAGAATAAATAGAAATAAAATAATATATTTAATAAAAACCAGAATATACGGAATATACCAAAAATAATTAAATACCGTATTTTATTAAAGAAAGATAGTATGAAAGTATAGGAATTTTAGGGTCGTTACATTTTACTTTCAAAAATAATTCCGTTTTTAAAATTACTTAAGAAGGATATTGCAACAGAGCAAAGAAGAGAGTTAGGATAATATAACCACGTTTCGTCGTTGTGCTCCATCAGTTGGTACTCTAATCGATAAAAAGGCATACGATTAGAGTAGATTGCGAAGGAACAAAAAATAATAGAACAAAATTGATGAGATGTTCTAAGTAAAGCGAGCAAAAAGGTAACTTGATTGGAATCTCGAACACTATCCTCTTTTGACGACATTTGATGATAGCAGGGAAAGCTCGAACTTAACGAGAATGGTTCAAAGGACAGAAAACAATTCTAAGATATGCAAGTGGAAAGGAGTGGAATGAATTTAAGGATTCAAAAGTCGAGGTGTGATCTCCAAGGAATTCGAAAGAGAAGTTCAAGTTTAATTCCAGGAATGGAATGAGATTCAAAGGAAATATTTAATGTAATACTTGGATTTCATAATTCTTGTAATACACTGCTTATGATGATCATGCAGAACTGACCTGAATGGGTCATCAATAAAACCAGTGATGCCTCGCTTCCTAAAAGAGCGGTAACAGGTACGTGACGAGACCCACGACGTATTTATTCCGAGAAGGTATTTTCTCGCAACAAATACGTTAAGTGTATATAAGCAACATAAAGTAATAAGAAATCACAAGTGAAATGAAATCCAACTAATATATATTACATTCAAGATTTCCACAGAGTTTCAAACTGATACAAAATGTCTTTAAACAAAAATAATAACATTAGGAGCCTTAAACAAGAGGCATACTGAAAATAACAACCGAAAAGGAAACCAGTCGTCAGATTGTGATGAGAGCTGGTCATAATCCACTACCGTCGGTTTTATATTCCTGTCCCTAAATCACCTGACGAACATTCTAAGGATAGAAAGAAAACATGGTGGAATGCTCGTCAGTGAACTTGCGCTCGGTAAGTCCCCAAAAGAGGTGTGAAATATAAAAATAGATGCAAGGGGACATGTAATATAGTATGAATGGAAATCATGAACATGTGAAAAAGTATGGTAGTGTGCATGTCAATTCAGTATAGCATAGCATATAATAAGTGTGTAATGGTGAACGTGAAGTGTATGTCAATGTGTTCTAAAACGTCTCTATAAGGGTAATCTAACTTAATGATTGTTCGAGTATGAGTATCAACCACCGCAGGAGTATTTTGAAATCCTAGGCTATTGTCCAGGGGTACGGAAACATGGACCCGATTCAAGAGTTAGTAATGTACCGTTTCAGTTCGGTACCACATCAATATGATTTGTATCGTTTCAGTCCGGTACTACATCAACGTGATTTGTAGTAATGAGACTCCTGAGATTATATTGAACTCACGACTCAAACTATTCCAACACCCCGCGTATTCTATATTATAAATAGTATCACAAGTCTTGCTCGAAATCATGAATACAAGAGAGAATGTATAATGTCAAGTTTTCAAGATTGAGTTATGTCAAGCTCAAGTATTCATGTCAAGTTTGAGTATTCATGGTTCGAGTCAAGTCAAGTCTAGCATACAATAGGTTTGAACATAAGTCATGTAGAATATCACGTGTTGGGTTATATATAATTCAATATTCATGTAATTTTATTTCCGTGAAGATATGACTTATATATAAGGAGATAAGCAAGTGGTAGCACTCATTGTCTCCGGCTCCGCAAGGCTCAAGAGAGAATATGTCACTTAAGCCTATTGGCTGCTTAGCTACTTGAAAAATACTAGTTTTAGAAATCCTAGGGGATTTATATGAAAATATGGTATTTGAAAATTTTATGGTATTTATGTCAAATAGGCCATTAAATTCTCGAGGGGTTTTATGAATAATATTGTATTTAAAAATCTTGAGAATATTTTGATAAAAATATAATTTAAAATGTCGAGAGTGTTTAATAAAAATATACATTTGGAATTTATGGTATTTTAGTGAAAATCCTAACTTGTAGAGATTTAGGGTATTTTAGTGAAAAATCCTAACTTGTAGAGATTTAGGGCATTTTAGTGAAAAATCTAATCTTTTGAAACTTAGGGGTTTTAATAAAAACTTAACCTTTTAAACTTAGGATATTTTATGTTAAAAATCTAATTTGCAACTTAGTTTTGTTTTAAGTTACATATAGATGATAAATGATTAAACTAAACCATTATTTTTATTCTAGCATTGTTAAAATTGTTTTATCTTTTCGATCCACCTTCCCATTCAAGACCAAGCACTATGAAGAGTTTTGCATCTTACTCCACTAAACCCCAAGATGTGTTATACGCAGCACCATCCCTAATTGGGTTCTTCTAAGATTGCACTTGGTACATGGAATGGAAAATTACCCGGAATCTTTACATTCTCCGTAATGGGATGACCGGGCATCTAATTCCAAGGAATCTTACATTGATGTGCTTGGTATATTTTAATCATTCCCGATAATATGTGTGTGTGCAACCGTCGACCGGCTGCGAGGCCGGCGATGAACAGCCAATCGGTGGTGGGTGGGCAAGGGGCCGGCAATGGCCGGCGATGGACTACAGCCAGCGGCGGGCCGTCTGGTGAACAATCTACGATGACCGGCGGCCGGCCGTCCAAAGGCAAACATCTGATCGGTGGTGGGCCGGGCGGCCGACGACCGGCGATGGACGGCAAGGCCGACGGATGGCAATGGAGGCCGGCAGTGGATGATCATGGCTCTTTCATGTTAGGCAGGTGTTCTAGGATTAAATCTTATAGTGGCGTTGCACGTGAAGTTCACGCGAGCGCCAATGTGTAAAGCACAGAAGCACCTGCTATATATAAGAATTTAAATCTTAAGTGGCGTCCACGTACATAACACGTGAGCGTCAGCGCCCAAATTAAAAGCAGATAGAATTAAATTCTACATGGAAATTATTTTCCTAAAACCTGAGATATTCTCTGTTAAATAGAGCCGTTGGATGAAAAATCCAATGGTGATGATAAATTATCAAATGATAGAATTAAATTCTATTAGGAGAAAATGTCTCCTTAATCTTTCTAAGTGGGAAAGATACTCTCGGTTGGATAAAAAACCAATAACATAATTAATTTTTTTTTTGGGAATATATTTCCCCAATCTTTCTAAATAAGAAAGATATGCTCTGTTAAATAGAGCATTCTTGGATCAAAAATCCAATGGTGATTAAAAATCACCGTTTAATAGAATAAAATTCTATATATGGAAAAATATTTCCCCAATCTTGTTAAAAACAAGAAAATATAGTCTGTAAAATAGAAATCACTGGATCAAAAATCCAACGGCGGATAAAATTCTCCAAATAATCTTTGAGACCAATTAAATCAATTGAAATCTCTCAATGAGAGATTTTCTCAAAACTGATCAACAATTTGCCTTGCCTATATAAAGGACCAGAGACTTCAAGTCTCACACACACGCAAAAAGGAGGACCCCCCTATAAGCTTCTGCAAAGAAAAAGATATAAGCTGCAATTGAGAATTGAATTCTCTTTTAAAAGAAGATCTTCCTTTTTTCAAACCCTAGGTAAAGAAAAGAAGAGATTAAAAATATCTCTTTTGCTTAGTGCAAGTAAAACACAAGGGTTTAACCCTTCATATAAGAATTTAGTTTTTTCTCTGGATCTGAGATCAGTAAGACAAATCTTCCACAAGTTGAGAATTTAATTCTCAACGGGAAGATCCTGTCCTTCAGACTCAAAATCTAGGAGAAAGAACTACATAAAAAGAAAAGACAGAAAAGAAACATGTCTTAGGAATTTAATTCCTCTGAAAACAAGGTTTAACCCTATAAAGAAACTTAGTTCTTATAATAAAAAAAACATAAGAACTTAGTTCTTAAAGAAAACTTAATATCAGATCTTCAAAATAGAGGTCTTGGTGATCATTGATGGTCAAAATGCCATTAATAGAGATTCAATCTCTAAAAAAGAAATGGAACTCAGCGCTTCACGTAAAAAACACGTGAGCCCCCCAAAAATTCCCAAAACAAAGGACTCAGCACCTTACGTGCTTTACATGTGGGCACTCCAAACAAAAGACTCATTGTCTCACGTGCTTCCTACGTGGGCGCTCAAAATAGAAGGCCAGCGCCTCACGTGAAAGACACATGAGCGCTGAGATAAATTACTTAGCACTTTATATTTAGTCAAAATGACTGAATGCTTAGCACTGATTGGGCAACGCCCATGTCCTAGTGCCGCAAGTGCGCCATACGTGAGCGCCATACAGAGGTACTTAGCACTTCATATTCAGTCAAAATGACTGGGTGCTTAGCACTGGCTAGGCAGCGCCCAAATCTCAGCGCCTCACGTGATACACACGTGAGCGCCATACAAAAGTGCTTCGCACTCTATATATTTAGTCAAAATGACTAAAGTGCTTAGTACAGATTGAGCAGCGCCCATGACTGAGCGCTTCACATGATACACATATGAGCGCCGGAGCCCCAAACAAGTGCTTAGCATTTCTGCATAAAAGAAAAAGAGCTGAGCAAACAGAACCCAAATAAGTGCTTAGCACTTTTGAATAAAAAAGGGGAAGAAAGAAAAAAGACTGAGCAGACCAAGCCTAAATTGGCTAAAAGTCTCTCTGAAGTTTCTTGCAGCTGAGCCCAAATGCTTTGTTGTTTGGATCTCAACTAAAATTTAATGATCCTTAAATGTTGCTAAGTTGATCTTAGTCTCAAATAGGACTAACGTATTCTTAATTAAAAATAAATTGAGCCTAAATGCTCATATATTTAAGTAGATCTTAATCTCAAACTAGATTAACGGTCCTTAAATAAAACAAAATATTTTTTAACTGAAGGAAAATATAACCTAAGTTCAAAGCCCCAAATTTAAAAATATAAGGATTTAGACTGATTCGCACCCTACGGACGACGACATAAACTAATCTCCGTATACAATCTACGGGCAACCAAAATAAACAAAAATACACATGACACGAAGTGAACTGCTGGAGGAAGGGAAAGTGGTTATCGCAACGCGATAACGTAATTAACTACAGGGGCTTGCGCCTGTAGGGAAGAGCGTCTCCATAATCAAAAACCCCTCACAAATGAGGGGGAATCTGATAAAATTTGTTATAACGGTCGCATCTATCCAAACCTCTGATATATGGTGCCATAAATCAACTTGGTATCTTCGGAGAGGTGGATGGATATGTTCCAAATAATATCTGCCCCCAAATTCAGGCTAGACGTCCCAACGTCTCAGTCCGGTCTTTCGGCGGGAAACACATTTTGGCACGCCCGGTGGGACTTTTTCCTCCTTCGACTCTACACTTCGTGTGTCGTGTTTCGCGAACAAAATTACGGTTTTCTATGGTTGCCTTTGGATTCAAGACATTAAAACTTGGTGTGTTACTCCTGTGCAGAAAATCAATGGCTCTCAACTGCACTTCATGCAACAGCAACTCCCGCTCTACCCCAACTGGAGGAGTGACTTATGGGCCCAACATGACCTTTATTTTCTCAATACCGGTGGGGCAGGTCACACAAGCCACCACTAGACTGTTCTTTGGGATCATGCTCCCACCTGTGAGTTTCGGTGCCTCAACGCCGCAAGAATAAGCTCCTAGAAAGCCGGTCTTTGATCGGTTAGCAATCACGACGGCCCCCATTAGCAAGCCGTCAAACTCTGGCGTCTCAGTCTTCAACAGGATGAGCTAGAACTCAAACGGGCCCGTAAAGAAGCTTATGATATCTGAAGGGGCTACCCCAAAAAGGCTAGCCCTCTCTACGCCTGCTACAGACGAAGCCGTCAAAGGTGCTCCCCTCATTAGACGATCAGTCTTCGAAAGGTTGGCCGACTCTCCTTAAACTCCATCAAGAACGTCGGTCTTCAACAGGCTAACGCCGATTGAAACCCCACAGTAAAACCGGGGGCATGATGAAGCCGCTTCCAAAACTAAGGCGGTCCCTTCAGTAAGGCACGCTCGACGTCTCCACTGGCGCCGTGTGAGAGAAGCTGAGGGAAACTCCTCCTCTGGGCTTACCCCAACAACTCCTATGGTGGAGGTCGACACTGCTGTTCTAACTGGGAATAGTTTTGAACCGCTTAGGAGGGTGCGCAAAATCTCCCCAATGGCGGTGCTAAAGAAATCTCCCGCACCTGCAAAAGTTACAGTGCATGCAAAGCCGGAGCGGCCTTATCAGTGGCTTTCCTCGCAAATTCATAGGGTCCGACAAAAAGTCTAAGATTCTATGATTGACAAAAACTACTCTCATCGACCAAAGAAATTGAAGCTCCAACAAGAAAAAGACCACTCCTCCGCCATACAATGGGGGACTTCTCCTAAACAAGTGCCTGTCATAACGGCTCCTTCAACTCCAATCTTTCATAAAAGAACAAGGCTGGAGAAAACTCTACCTCCCGCGGCAAATTCCAAAGGCGATGGATTTAAACTCCCCAATCCTGGGTGCATAATCGTACATACGGTCTATATGACCAATGGGAAAGAAAAGAGCCGTGCTTCGGCGAGTCACCGACCGTAAACACGGTCGTTGACAAAGGTTCAGAAGCAACAACAAAAACTCTAAGAAATGCTGAACAAAATGATGGCACTCACCGGACAAAAATAAAGTCCGGACAAATAAGCTGAACAATGACAAGAGTAAGAGACTGATACAGAGTTTCTGCGAAGGGTGCTAGAGAGGAAGGACAAAGAGGCTGTTGAACAAGCTGCTAATATAAAACATATGTCTCTCTTGTTCCAAGATATGGTGGGAATGATGATACAACAGGAATCCTCAGCCGAAAATCCACCAATAGTCATTGAGGATGATAGAGGAGAAATATCAAACCCTCCTCCGGCCTTATCAGCGGCCAAGGATGAAATGATCTCCAAGATTGCCCTTGATGATTACATTGCTCAACAAATACGAGCTCATCAAGTTAATGAAGCCGTCGGCCAAATTTTCAGAACCGGACGACCATATCCAGGTTGGTATGACCAAATCAAATACCCGCCGGGATATATGATCCCCAAGTTCCATGTCTACAACGAAACAGGCAACCCTCACCAACACATCGCGCAATTCAGAGCTCTGTACGGCAATACTGGAGGAGACGACAAACTGTTGCTTCGCCAGTTCATTGGCAGCCTGTCAGAGACAGTTTTCGAATGGTACTTGGAGCTTCCAAATGACTCCGTGAAAACCTTCACAGAAGTAGAATTGCTGTTCACGCAGCGTTTCGCCAGCGCGAGCGAGCGCACTCCGATCACGACATTAATCAATGCCAGGGTAAAGCCGGGAGAAATATAGGTCCAATACGTGATCCGGTGGCGGAACCTGTGGTCTAAATGCGAGCAACGCATTTAAGAATCTCCTGCTGTGGGCATGTACATCGGGATCCTTGATCCTCAAATGTCCCAGTTCATGACGTTCTTCAAGCCCACAACCTTTTAGGCTCTGATAGATAAACAGCCCAAATGGACCAGATGGGCCATGGGCCTTCATCCTCAAATAAAGACTCTCGAAATACTAAGGGTAAAGGAAAAGCGGCCTTCGTCTCCAACATGCAACAACAGCCAAGCAGCCCAAAACCGGCTGTTCGCCGCGCGTCTACACCCGTTCCTGGAAGAAAGGCTAGGATGTGTTTACTCGTTTCCTCGCAACAAGACGATGAGACTGTTCGAATTGGCAATGTGTAATAAACTCATCACATTGCCAGATCCGCGGCGTCCAGCACAGCCCGGCGACGTCAACAATCCTGATTACTGTTTCTATCACAGAATGGTGAGCCACCCAATTGAAGATTGCTACGTCTTCAAAAACTGGGTCGATGACCAGTATCAACGGGGGAATTCGCGTTGTCTGATAACTGGAAGGTAAACCCACCCCAGAAGCATACTCTCAAAAAGGTGGATGCGCAGGGGGCATCATGCTCACTCATGGAAGAAACTCCATGGGAAGTCGTTCTTTCAGTGAAAACCAAAATAATGCTAAAGGATCTACAAGCATGTCCGTCAGTCTGGTGGAAAATCCCACTTGAACTCGAAATAATCGAAGGGATGCTAAAATCTCGTCCCGCACCGAAAATTGTTGACGAGGGGAAAACCCCCAAGTCAAGCCTTCGAAGTATTCGAAGAAAAAGAAGAAGACCAAGAAGCCTGTGCAGCCTGCTGAGTATGACGACAAGCACACAGGTCTACAAAAATACATAGACATGCTGGAGGAGTATAACCAGAAAGCGTGGACACTGGTCACGCTCGAAGAATTCCTCAAGCGTATTCTTGAGGGCGAAGACAGTGACAATGATGAGGGATATGACTCAACAGAAAACATCGAAGACCGTGTAGCAAGTTGCCACATGGTTTCCCATTTGTCGTTATATGACGAAGAGGCTTCCTCAGCGTCATAAAACAATACAGAGGAACTGGGGACATAATTGGCGCTAAAATCCCCGGAACTGCCAGAAAAAGATCCAATTGAGAGGTTACTAAACGAAGCCTTTCAAAAAAGCAAAGTTGACTGAGAACGCGAGACAACCATATATGAAAAGGCTAAACGTCAGCGTCTGGATAAAGAAGCCATGGCGAGGATGAGTTGTAAAGTGCTCCAGCCAAACCAAAACACACCTGCAACAAATAAGAGCAGGAAAAAAACAGAGAAGCGGTTCGCCAAAACCCTGTCAATGGAGATGAAGCTGTCACCTCTCATAAAGAACACTCTCGGGATCATATGCCTCGATGGAGAAGAATTACATCCAAACTACTGTCTATATCATCGGAGGGTCACCCACCCTATCGAGGAATGCGGTGCTTTCAAGAAGTGGTGGCAATGATACGTTGCCCATCAATAACACTTCAAAAGAATGAAGCGCGAAGCTCACGCTCGTCGACGGCAAAATTGTGGAATGAACACGCATGAAGAAACGACTGGCAACTGTCATATGGTTGGTACCAGTTCGGATGGAGGAAAACCTCCAGTTCTTACATTCGGGAGCGATTCTTAGGATGAAACACCCCTCAACCCTTTCTTCAAAGACTCCGCCTCCGAAAAAGAAGAGGAGGAGAAGAACTGTGAGAATATTCAGCTGGGTAATCGCATGCTGCCTGAGAAGAACCTCAGACCTATAAATAAAGGTTCGACCAAAAAATACAAAGGAAAAGTGAAAATTCTTGAGGAAATTGCTCTCGACGACGGAGGGGTAAAAGAGCTCACTACAGAAAACCCGCTTAAGAAAAACAAGGTGGATTATAACGTCCCAGCACATCTGAGAAAAATACCCCTATAACTGAGCATATTGGATGCTCTCCTCTTGTCCAAAGAGACACGAGATTCCCTGATCAAGGCATTATAAGAGCCCGATCAGTTCTAAGCCTTTCTCGCGGAAGAGAAGATGAAAGATGAACCGACAGAGGTCCACACGACCAATATTACATTTAGCGATGAAGATCTACTTCTCGGTACGTGCGAACATAATTGCTTGTTATACGTCACTAGGTACTGCCACGACATCAAGATAGGGAAAATCCTTATCGACAATGGATCCTCTTTCAACCTTCTTAAGGTGAGAGTGCTGAAAGAAATTTGCATGAACGTTCACTACCTTGCCCAAGATAAAATTATTATCTCCGGGTTTGACTCACAGTCATCACAGACGCTTGGCTCCGTAATACCGACTCTATGCTTTGGGTTGCTTGTCACTGACATCAAATTTCACGTTATTGATGCCAAGACTTGCTATAACGCTTTGCTCGGCAAGCATTGATTACATAAGTACAACGTCATCCCTTCTACACAATATCAGTGTATGAAGTATTTCAAGGATGGCTCGGAGTACACCGTCAAGGGAGAGCTAAATCCGTTCTCTGTAAATGAAATTCGGAAATATGAAGACGCAAAGTACTTCCTACCAGACTTCGAGAATACTGAAAGGTGCCATAAGCTGGAGAATAAACAGAAATCTGTCGCCACTATCCCGATCTTTAGGAGCGATACCGAGGAAGACGAAGAAATAGTCTACTCAGGGCAACCCTAAAAAGTAAACAATAAGCCCAGACCATCTACTCCTATCTTGGTTTTTGGTAGCGACTCAGAGGATGAGGCCAATGCAGTGTTCTCCATCCGCCCGTCAATGCAAAACTTTGCTGGAGCAGATCAGAGTCTATAAATTATAATGGATCCGCCTCAGCATTACAAGGAACTTGATGCGCTCGATACATACAGTGTACAAGAACTGCAAACTTTCTACGTCCCTCCCAGACGAAGAGGTGAAAAGGCGATCCTTTTCTACCAATCTACGGAGACCAAAATAGAAAAAGAAGTTTGGCATGGTGCCGATTTTGCACTCGACAGGCTTCAACCTATCCATCTGCTAAGATATTATGTGGAAGGATTAAGAAAAATGTTAAGATGCCAAGGTGTACCCCTCGAACAAACTGTTCGACAAACCTAGTTCTACAAAAAGATTTGGAATATTCCCGAGACTCAGTGAAAGATGCCCAACAGGAAGATGGAGACGATCAGGCTCGGATATGTTCGGTCCAAGAAACGGGAACAGATCTACAGTTGCCGTGTCGTAAACAGTTCAAGTGAAGCTGAAAATGCTCTTCCAAATAGCCGCGACGTCAAATCGGAGCCAGACCCCGCTCTAAAAACGTTAAGTTCGTCGCTGGAAGAACAAATTGACAAGTTAATAAAAGAAGCTTGTCAAACAATCCGAGACAACCACAGCTGCGAAATGACCATTTATGAAAAGGTCAGGACGCAGCGTCTTAGTCAGCAATCTGCGGAGAAAGTATACTAAAATGCTCTTCATTCCCGGCCCGCTATATGTTCTCGCGAAAGGGGAAACCCCGAAATGGAGAAAATATAGGGCCATGAATGCTAACAACGTTCGAAGAAAACAAAGCGGATCTAATCGCCGTGCAATCAAGAAAAACTCGATTGGATCGATCCTTTATAAAGAAGATGGGCCGGGAATACTCTTTCCCTCAAGACAAGGCAAGGAAAATATTTAACCTTGTCATGAAGCACCAAGTGATGACGCTTCCGGAGTCTCGGCACCCCGAACAAATAAATGAGGTCCATCATCCAGATTATTGCTCCAATCACCAAGTAATAGGTCACCCCCTTGAAGACTGCTTCACCTTCAAAGACTGGGTAGAAGACCGGTATCGACAAGGCAGGTTTACATTATCTGACAGCTGGAGAGTAACCCCACCACAAAAGCATGAGCCAAAGAGGACTTATACCGTCAGGACAAGATCGGCTCGACCGCGAGAATGGAAGCGAACTCGTACCTGCCATATGATAACACTCTCAAAAGAGGGAAGACACGAGATTATGAATGACCTTTACAGGTGCTTTGTAAATAAAGACGGGGATGAGGTAATCTCAGAGTTTCCACCAACACCAAAAGAGCTGGAAGATGGGATACACACTACGGTGGGGAAGCTAAGAAAAATTGACTTAGGGACGGAAAATGATCCGAGGCCAACGTTCGTCAGTGACCCACTATATGAAAAATAGATGGCCATGTTAAAAGACGTGCTTATGCAGTATAAAGATTGCTTCATCTGGAACTCCTTTGAAATGACGGGTCTAGATCCAAAAGTGTCATTGTTCACCGCCGAAAACCGGAAAGACAGACGTCTTGCCTGAATTTGGGGGCAAATGCTATTTGAATTTATCCATCCACCTCTCCAAAGATGCCAAGTTGATTTATGGCACCGTGTATCGGAGGTTTGGACGGATGCGGCCGTTGTAGCAGACTTCGTCAGATTTCCCCTTGTTGTGAGGGGTTTTTTGATTGTGGGGACGCTCTTCCCTGCAGGCGCAAGTCCCTGCAGTTAATTATGTTACCGCGTAACGATAACCACTTTCTCCTGCTTCAGAAGGTCACTTCGTGTCGTGTGTTTTTTTTATTTTTGGTTGCCCGTGGATTGTATATGGAAACTAATTTATGTTGTCGCCTGTAGGGCGTGGATTAGTCCAAATCCGTATATTCTTAGATTTGGGTTTGGGTTGGTTTAAGGATCATTAATCTTGTTTGAGATTAAGATCAACTTAAATGTTTGTTGAGGAACCGTTAGCCTAATTTTAGCCTACGATCTACTCAACAGGATTTTGGATCATTCAGATCCAATAAAAGAGCATTTGGACTCCATTGTTTTAATTTAAGGACGTTACAGTCAGTTGATCACCATTTTTGGGGTGAGGGTTTAGTTTAGGGACGTTGCGGTCCGCAGCTAGTTTAAGAACGTTGCGGTCTATTGTTAGTTTAAGGACGTTTCGGTCCAAAGCTAGTTTAAGGACATTGTGGTCTATTGGGATGTGCTCATGGGTTTGGGAGTGCACCCAAGAGCTGTTGGTTGTCGGGACCCTCCACCTTTCTGAAGACGTTGAAGAATTACAACGACACATATGGAGGTGTGAAGAGATGTACCCTTGAACCAAATTCCAGATTGAGGGAAGAGATCATGGTGGACCATCTAAGAATCATTAGTCATTTTTGGGAGACTGGGATTAACGTAGGAGATGTGTGATGGATATCGTTCTGGTCAATTAGTTTGGGGAGTCATAGGCATAGAGACTCTGTCTATTTGGAGATCCAAAATATTTTAATCTCAGAAAGACTTAGCTAATTTGGGACTGAAGTTGGCTTCTTATAGTGTTAAACACATATATATGCTCGGTGCTCACGTGCCCTCACGTGAGTCTCTGCAGCAGTGTTAAACACTGAAACTTGGGACGCTCACGTGTGACACGTGAGACACCTAAAAGTTGGTGCTGTGCCCGTAGGTTCAAATCACCGTCTATATATATCCAAGTGTTAAACACTTAAGTATTATGGCCATCACGTGTGGACACATGAGGTGCCCCAGAGTTAGGCACTGCTTCTTTAGGTTTATTCCCTCTTCCTTTTATAAGTGCTAAGCACTTAGCTCATATGATGCTCACGTGTGAACACGTGAGGTGCTCAAAATGTGAGCGCTATCACTGGGTTTATTCCTTTTTCTTTCATAAATGCTAAGCACTTAATTCATTGATGCTCACGTGCAAACACGTGAGGTTCTTTCAAAACGTGAGCGCTGCCTTTGGGTTTATTCCCTTTTCTGTATAAATGCTTAGGGGTCACGTGGGAACACGTGACTGCCCTAGGAGGCGTCTCGTGTTCTTTTTTTTGACGCTTGCGTGTGAATCATCAGTTTTTCCCTCTATGTGCATGAAGATCTTGATCTTAGTTTTAAGAATTTCAAGTCCCTTATTTTGATAAGAATTAACTTCTTTTATAGGGTTAAACCCTAGTTTTATCAGAGGAATTGAATTCCTATATCTTTGGGAAGAATTAAATTCTTCAAACTTAGTTCTTTTCTCTAAGTTTTGAGTGTGCATGACAGAATCTCCCTGATGAGAATTAAATTCTCAACTTGTAGGGAGATCTACTTCTGCAGACCTCAACCAGAGGAAGAACTAAGTTCTTTTTAGAAGAGTTAAACTCTTGAAATGGCGAAGAAGAGATAAAATGATTTCTATGTCTTTCTTCTTATCTAGGGTTTCTTTTCTAAAAGAGAGCTCTTCTTCTTCTTTTTGTTTCTCAAATCTTATAGGGGGTTTCCTCTCCTCAAGACTTGAAGTCTTGGGTCCTTTATATAGTGGAGGTAGGTTTGTTGATTTAGTTAAAGAAATCTCTCATTGAGAGATCTTTAATTGATTTGGGGATTTTATCCACCGTTGGATTTTTGATCCAAGGACTTCTGTTTTACAGAAGATATTTTTCTTGTTTTTAACAAAATTGGGAAAATATTTTCCCATACAGAGCTTATTCTGTAGCTTGGTGATTTTTATCCACCATCGGATTTCTAATCCAACGGTGCTCTGTTTCAGAGAGCAATCTTTCTTGTTTAGAAAGATTCAAGGAAATATTTTCCAAATAAGGTTTTGATCCATTTACTTAGAGTTTAATTCTATCGGCTCAGAAGGTATTTGAGACTACTCACGTGCAGCATGTGATCCCACAGAGTTAAACTCATTTGCGTATGTGCAACAGTCAAAAGCGGGCATCACGTGCTGACACGTGAGCCTTTCTGACCTGTCATTTGTCTTAATATGGCGTCTATATACTTTGTATATAGACGTTATGTGCTTACACACGAGGCTCTATTTCAGCCTATCAATTGTTTAAACCCAGCGCCTATAATCTTTATATAGTTGCTCACGTGTGGGCACGTGATATTTTATTAGTGGAAATTTTCCCATCACTTCTTCTCTCTTTCTTCTCATTTTCTTTCTTTCTTTTTTTATAAGGGAGCAAATGCCCCCACAGCGTTGTTCTCACATGGCTTGCACGTAAGTGCAACGCTGTCACCTTTATAGCCGTTGGATTGCCTAGGGGAATAGGGAGATGAACCGTCCTTGTCACGTCTTATAAATGTAAGGGTCTTGTCTTTGGGAAGCCTCTGTTCCTTCATCTTCTTCCTTGGTTATTTTCTCGAGAATTTAATTCTCCTCTCCAGAGCTTAGTTCTATGCTTACTGGAATCTCAGAGTTAAACTCTGTTAAAACTTTTTCCTTGGTAAGGATCATGAATGGAACCCTCCTTTTTTGTTCTCTTCATCGTGGATTTTAAATCCGGGGACAGAGCGTTGCTCTTCTCTTAGATTGGTTTCTTAAAGATCCAAATCACACATTTTTTTGTAGATTCTAAGATCTTGAATCAATGGAGATCGTTGATCCCCCTCTTAGGGTTTTACCTTGTCACCGATCTTTTAAGCTCCTTGGAATTTAATTCCATTGTTTAAAAGGAATTTAATTCCTCATTACAGAGTTTAGCTCTGAAAGATCTAGAGGCCTTTTGGGAAATTTATTCCCTGGCGTTCTTAGGCATATTTTCATTTTTTTTGCAGATTTTAATTACTTGGGTATTTTGACAGACCCTATTTTTCTTTAAGGATGTTAAAAGTTGTTTAAATTCCAATGTCCATTTAATGAGAATCCTTTTTGATTCTTGCAATGATTATCTTGACTCATCATTGGTGAACTGCCATATTGATTTTGTGGGGTCCTTTGGTTTCGCAGTCAACGGTCCCATGGAACAAACATTCTGTCGTTTTCTTCTGTTATTATATACATATATGTTTTATTAATGGTTTTTCTTTCCATTATTTCAGGAACAATGGCTTCTCTTCCTTACTTTCCTTTTACTCACTCGGACGCCGCTTTCCCGCAATCGCCATCGGATGAGGAGGCTATGGCGATGATCAGAGCCCATGACAGGGACTGTACTAGTTTGCTCTTATAGGGAGTTTGGTATGGGCACATCATCCGGGTCCGCCGCAGCTTTACTTATGAGGTGTCAACAGAGCCTCTTCGCCCAATATCGCTGATGGAGCGCCCACAGACTGCTTATGCGGAGGAGGTGGCTAATTGGACTCCTACAGGCTGGCTTGAGCCATCAACAATCAGGATACTTAACCAGCCCTTGCCGGCTATAGATATCTTAGGGCGCCGCAGCTGTCAAGGTGAAGCCAAACCCTGGGGGCAAGTTTATAAGGTAGGGCTTACCCCTCGCCACCTAGTCGGCTATCTTCCCTGGGCTCGATATGATCTCTCTGCCGAACGCGCACGGTTGCAGAAGGTTGGGTTATATCAAGCCGTGTATGCGTCTCTTTTTCATTACCCGGCCCCTCATGTCAGGTGGGTTAAAGCTTTCCTGAACCAATGGAATCTTCCTATCAACTCCTTCGTGCCAGGGGATTATGAGGTCTCGATCTCATTGGAAGAGTTCCGTGAGATCTCCGGATTGCTGATCAGGGGAGAGCATTATGAAGAGTTGCTGCCTCCTATTGAGTATGTGTTTACGACCGTGCCTGCTACGCTTGACGGCTTGACGACTGAAAACGCCGTCCGTCATAAGTACTCCAGTCTAATCAAGACTCTGGGTATTTTCGAGAAACTGTTCGCGAAGTCAGAAGGACAGGGCGTCACCTTTGAGAGCTTCATCGCCCGTTTTCTCCGTGAAGATGCTTTATCAAAGAGGCTCGAAAGTTTGTGAACATTGATGACCCTTTTGGGTTTGGGATGAATAAGCTGCCGGCCAAAGAAGAAGACTTGCCGTAGTTTTATATTCCGGCCTCGTCGGCCGTGCCCTTCGATGCAATTGCGGCCCCTGGCATGGACAAAGAGACCTTCTTTGTTGGCTTCATCAGTCTTTGGCTTAGTTGGTTCGCCATTCGGACGCATCGACGCTTCATGAGAGCCTCCGTCTTCTACCCCGCTCATCGCGCAGCTGAAGGGGCACAGTTGGCCATTGGCATTGCGGGTCTGTCGCATCTTTATCATGGCTTAAATGTTGCGGCCAACACTTCGACCCTAGGTGCAGATGTCATGAATTCCTCCCTCCACTACTTCACGTCGTGGATCAGATGCATGTACTGGGAGCGTTCACAGCACATTGGCGGCCAGATTTCTATGACTCCTATACCTTCCCACGAGTTATGAGGTTGGTGGATGCTTCCGCTCCCGATCCGACCCAGCTAGGAGCCCTCCGCGTGCTGCTTAAACTATACTCCAATGCGGGTAGGATGGTTTTTAGAGACCGAGTCCTCTCTGCCCCTGCGGAGCCCATCCAGCAGCTGTTTGATCTGTCGAAAGGTGGAGCATCATCTTTAAAGCTTAAGGAGATCATGCACCTATACTCGATTAGGCCGGGCTACTTGGTGTTCCGTCAGAATAACGCGGCCCTTTTTATACGGTACAATCCGCACCGCTTCGCCCAACAATTGGGCTATAACCAGGGTTTCCCTTTTGAGGCGTTGTTAGTTGAGCCCACTATGTCTCTGGAAGTCACGCGTGACGTCGTCCATCACTTTATGCGGTTGAACACCGGCTCCCATTTCATGATCCCCGAGGCTTACTATATTCTAAGGTGTTTAGGGTCTTTCACGGGTTGGTATCGCCATCGAGTTGGTCCCGTCATCGCTGAGGAGAGGCGGGTACTCTTAGAATGTCGACCTTCAGCTTCGGCCCAAGCCACTGGCGTTCCGTTGCGGCCACGGATAGTGGTTCATCCTCCATTGAGGGATAGCGGCATAGTACTTATCCCCAAGGCCACAGAAACAAAATCGACTCCCCCCACTGCTGGTATTCCAGTGCGCACTAGAGCCCAAGTAAAGGCTTCCAATGAAGCGCTAGCGGTAGTGCCATCAGTGGCAGTGTCATCAATGGCAGTGTCATCCTCGGTGGTATCGCCAAAGGGGAATACCGGAAGCGAGGTTGGCCAACGTCGCGCCAAAGCGCCGAGGGGATGGAAGCGTTCTTCTGCTAGCGCTAGCATAAGTTCTAAGAGGAAGAAAAGATCGGTCGCCGGCTTACTGGACACCTTGCTTGAGTCCGAGCCGTTTATTCAAGACGAACCGATAGCTATGGAGGAGTCAGACGCCGATCTTATTTACCCTGGCTCGTCCGCTAAGAAAGCCGCGCAATTGGCTGAAGCTTTAAGGCGCTCATAGGATGAGACCGAGAATGCGCACATCCCGAAAAATCCCTACCCTTCGGTTATCTTCAACGAAGATCCCCCATCGCTACGGAGAGTATATATGGGTCCTCTGCAAAGGGAAGACGAAAGAGCCTTCAAGCAGCCCATCTCGGTCGCTTCTGAAGATGAGATGGCACTGAAGACCGGTAGGCATGAATCTGCATTTAAAACCCGGCGAGCACATTTCCGCAGGAAGAAACAACGGCTTGAAAAAGCCATACTAGAAGCACCCTGGCGTATCGGTATGCGTGTCTTCCGTATCTTTCTTTTAGCAAGTAATTTGTATCGCTTTTATATCTTCTTATCTTTACGAAAACTTTGCAGGGACTTCAGCAACAAAAGAGGATTTGAGCCCAGGTCGTGCATGATCGTGGATTCTATAGATGTCTCCCATGATGCACCGGCAGGTACAAAAGAGATCACTACAGCCACCATTCTAGTTGTGGACCTTCCGGTGGTGACTCTTGTTCCTTCGTTGTCTATTCCTCCAGCGGAGGTGACCCCATTGGCCGCGGACCCTATGGATGTCTCTAGTGACGCGCCGAAGGGTGTAGAAGAGATTGTCGAAGCTGTTAGTTCTATCTTGGAGCTCCCGGTGATGACCTCCACTTCGTTAGCGTTTGCACTTTCCACAGAGGCGACCTTACCGGTCGTAGACCCAGTGGATCTTTCTGGTGGCATCCTGGAAATTGTAGGAAGGACCGCTAAGGCCACTGTTCTCTCTTTGGAGCCTGAAGTGGCGGCTGTTGTTCCGCAACTGGAGGCTGCTACGCCAGCAAATATCTCTGGTGATGTGCCTGAAGGCACGGAGGAGGCTACCGAAGCTGCTATCCCTTCAGTTCAAGGCGGGCGGAGCATCGAAGGTAATCTTCTACATTTCATTTTAATGATCCCCTCGTTATCTGAACTCTTCTTTCCATCAGAATTGCGGGAATTGGCGGCTTCTATCATGGATCTATCTCCCAGGAAGTCCTTCCAACGTTTACTCGATATGGCTGCCCTACAGGCAATATTCTCGCACAGCATAGTCCTTTCTTCCGGGAAAGGTCAGTGTTCTTTGACCTTTCGTTTTACTATCATTTTTTATAACGATGCTAATATGCCCTCTGTAGTTCTGGAA
Source organism: Agapanthus africanus (assembly GCA_030015575.1). Taxonomy (NCBI): domain Eukaryota; kingdom Viridiplantae; phylum Streptophyta; class Magnoliopsida; order Asparagales; family Amaryllidaceae; genus Agapanthus; species Agapanthus africanus. Next base: position 951,592,719 of record CM057337.1, read on the forward strand.
GCTGATGACGAAGTTGAGATCCTCGATGGGCCTGGAGATCTTTCAAACCCCCCTTGCATGACTGTGGGTAAGTAAAGCTTTATCCTCGGCCTTGTTTCATCTATTCTATGTTTGCAAGTTTCGTTGACTGTTCATAAATCTTGACAGCTTTGCCAGCCCTGACCCCGCTAAAATCTCGAATCACTATGCCACTGGGTCCATATGTCCGACGTGCGTCCGAAAGGATGGCGAGACAAAGCATTCACTCCTTGTCGGCTCTCATTGAAGATCTTCGTGCTGGTAGTTCTGTTACGGCCGAAGAATTTGCTACCGAAGCCAATACTTCTTTGCTTTTCCTTGCCACTTATCATGACGAAACATTGGTGCATGTTTGGGTTGAGTATTGTCGTCGAGTGGAGGCTTGCTTACATGATCATGAGTGCATACGCCTTCCTTCCGAGCTCCTAACTGCAAAGGCGAGCCTGCGGGGGTGGATTGAGCGGTGTGCTGCTGATTTACAGTCTTGCGAGAAGAGGCTCAATCGGAAATTTTCGGAGAGGGAGTTAGATTCAAATGCTTTGGGGGAACTTCAGGCTCAACTCACTACCAATACCACTCGTGCATACGAAATTTGGCGGGTGCTTCAAGAAGCCATCACAGAGGTGGTAGCTCTTGATAAAGCCGTTATCTTTACCCGCGAGATGGTTTAAGCTCATAAAGTTGCTGAAAAGGAGCTTGAGAGTCGGTTCGCTTCGTATCAGACTCAACAGGCTTAGGCGGGGACCTGTCTTGTGGCAATAACAAAGCTTGAAGCCGAGGCCCAGTGGAAGAACGATGAACTGACGAGCTTATTGCACCATCCTCCGGCTTAAAGATTTTTTGTATATTCTCTTTTTTTGTATTTACTCCTGAATGAGAGTATCCTGTATTCATTTTGATTCTTTTATGAAATGTATCTTGTATTCATTTGGATTCATAAATAAAAGACATATTTTATTTCATACTGGCGTGTCCCTTTGGCAAATGAGGCCCGTAGATAGTCTATCATGATCTCCTTGCAGGGCAGCGATGGCTTAGAAAACAGGTTTGGATCTGCCGTCTAAGATTTTTCAATTTTATGAGCTGTGAGGGTTTCATAAAGACTTTTTTCCCTACGAGTCGTGAGGATCTCGTAGGTGTATTTTCTTTTTAGAAGCCGTGAGGACTTCTAAGTGCGTTTTCTCCTGAGAGTCGTAAGGATCTCGCAAGAGAATTTTCCCCCTTACAAGTCGAGAGGACTTGTAAGTGGTTGTTTCTCTCCTTGTCGATATTCGACTTTGGGGAGTATGGCCCGTGAATAGTATGCAATAGTCCATCTTGGACCGACTTGCAGGCCCCCGTGCTTAGGAAACATGTCTTTATCCCCGTTGCTTAAGGCTTTTCCCTACGAGTCGAGACGAGTCGAGAAGTTCTCACAGGAACATTATTTTCCCCGTGAGCCGAGACGAATCGAGAAGTTCTCTCAAGGATGTCCTAACGTCATAGTTAACTCCTGCTAATAGAAGTCCATTAGGGTCTGTGGTACTAGGGTTTTTTACCCGTCGTACCGTCGCGTTGGCCGATGTATTCCTTGATACGCAATCTTGCTGTTCGAGTAGCCCCGCGACTGTCATGTCTCTGATCTCTTTGGGGGCTGTGTTCTCCTCCGAATACAGAGACGGAACCGTGTAGGTTCGTCTTGCCTGAATTTGGGGGCAGATGGTAATTGGTGCTATCCATCCACCTCTCCGAAGATGCCAAGTTGATTTATGACACCATGTATCGAAGGTTTAAACAGATGCGGCCGATATAGTAGACTTCGACAGATTCCTCTTCGTTGAGGGGTTTTTGATTGTGGGGACACTCTTCCCTGCAGGCACAAGCCCCTGCAGTTAATTACGCTACCGCATCGCGGTAACCACTTTCTCCTTCTCCAGATGGTCACTTCATATCGTGTGTGTTTGTTTTGTTTTTGGTTGCCCGTAGATTGTATATGGAGACTAATTTATGTTGTCTCCCATAGGGCGTGGATTAGTCCAAATCCGTATTTTCTTAGATTTGGGTTTGGGATTGGGTTTAAGGATACGTTAGTCTCATTTGAGACTAAGATCAACTTAAACGTATGTTAAGGATACGTTAGTCTAATTTCAGACTAGGATCAACTTAACGAGATCGTTTAGATATAACAACAGAGCATTCGGGTCTATTGTTTAGTTTAGGGACATTGCGGTCGATTACCAGCTTAAGGACATGGTGGTCCAGTTTAAAGACATCATAGTCTGTAAAGGTTAAGGACATCATAGTCCATGGGCTTAAGGACCCCACAGTCCGAGGTTAAGGACATCATAGTCCATGGGCTTAAGGACCCCACAGTCCGTAATTTAAAGATGTCATAGTCTATAAATTTTAAGGACATCATAGTCCATGGGCTTAAGGACCCCACAGTCCGAGGTTAAGGACATCATAGTCCATGGGCTTAAGGACCCCACAGTTCGTAGTTTAAAGACGTCATAGTTTATAAAGTTTAAGAACATCATAGTCCATTGGCTTAAGGACCCCACAGTCCGAGGTTAAGGACATCATAGTCCATGGGCTTAAGGAATCCACAGTCCATAGTTTAAAGGCGTCATAGTCTATAAAGTTTAAGGACATCATAGTCCATGGGCTTAAGGACCCCACAGTTCGAGGTTGAGGACATTATAGTCCATGGGCTTAAGGACCCCACAGTTCATAGTTTAAAGACGTCATAGTCTATAAAGTTTGAGGACATCATAGTCCATGAGTTTGAGGACCCCACAGTCCATGGGATGATTAGTTATCGGGACTCGTCACCTTTCTGAAGACGTTGAAGGATTACAACGACAAATATCAAAGGAGTGAAGAGATGTACCCTTGAACCAATGTTGATCGGGAAATCTGCAGTCCAATTTGGGACTAAGATCAATTAATTAGATTATGAGCACATGGGCTCAGTTAAATCTGAATTGAGGACTTATGGCCAACTTCCAATTAGGTTTAAAATGTTGGACTTTTGTTTGGACTGTTGAACATTTGTCTAGGCTCAGCCCCCCATTATTTAGCAATGCTAAGCATGGGTCTGGGTTCTAACCCTATTTTGTCTTTTATTAAGTGCTGAGCACTCATATACTATATAAGATGATCAATCTTGGAAGACAAGGGTGTATTTGAGGTTCAGTCAAAGGGGAGTCTTGCCTCTGGAAGACGTAGCTAACTTGAGCTAAGACTGGTTCGAATATAGTGTTAAAAACTAGCATATATTTAGCGATCACGTGTTCCCACGTGATGCACATAAAATATTGTTAAACACTAAGGATGCAGTGCTTAAAATAGTGTTAAACACTAAAAAATGAAGCGCTCACGTGAGGACACGTGAGGCGCCCTAGGATTGGGTCAAGCTTCTCTTATTTTATTCTCAGAATATTCAAATAAGTGTTAAACACTTTTAGTCTTCATGGCCATCACGTGTGGGCACGTGATGGGCACCCATGCACTGGATATTAACAAGATTTGTTAGGGGTCACGTGGGGACACGTGAGGGCGCCCAAAATCTGTTCTGCCTTTGCTTTGTTCTATCTTTTTTGAGGAATTTATCCAAGGGTCACGTGGGAGCACGTGACCCAATTTCATTCGTTCTCTTTTGATCACTGAGGAAGGGAGTCACGTGGACACACGTGATCAGGTTGGATACTGATGCTTTTACGTGCATGAAAAGTTTAAGTCCCTTGTTTAAGAATTAAATTCTTTTGTAGGGTTGAACCCTAATTTATTTAGAGGAAATAAATTCTTGTGTATTTGGAAGAATTAAATTCTTTTATAGGGTTAAACCCTAATTTTATTTAGAGGAATTAAATTCCCATGTATTTGGAAGAATTAAATTCTTTAAACTCAATTCTCCCTTTAAGTTTTGGATCTGCATGGCAGAATCTTCCTGATGAGAATTAAATTCTCAACTTATGGGGAGATCTACTTCAGCAGATCTTCAACTAGAGAAAGAACTAAGTTCTTATTCAGAAGAGTTAAACTCTTAGTTTGAGAATTAAATTCTCTTTTTTGTTTTGTAGGAGCTTATAGAATGATCTCTTTCCCTTTCTTACCTAGGGTTTCTTTTTTTTTTTCTCAAGAAATCTTCTTTTCTCTCTGGAGAATTAAATACTCTTCTTTTTTCTCTCTGTTGTTGTATCTTTTTCTTTTTTTCCTCTTCTCTTCTTAGCTCCTATTTATAGGAGAAAGAAAAGAATCAGTTTGTTTAGCCAATCTTTCATTGAAAGATTTTGTAACTAACATGATCTTTTAGACCACTCAGTGAATTTTATTCACCATTGGATTTTTAATCCAAAAGATATTTTATCTGTTATTCCTGGCAAATTTCAGGGAAATCTTTCCTTGTATAGAATCTTTCTATAAATTGGTGATTTTTAATCACCATTGGATTTTTAATCCAACGGTGCTCCACTTTACAGAGCGCAATCTTTTTGTTTGGAAAGATCTAGGGAAATATTAGGGTTTTTGATTTCTTTTAATTAGAATTGAAATCTATTAGTTCAGAAGGTTTAAGAGCCTAACACGTGCTAGCACGTGACCCCACTGATTGACCATTTAATTATAATTTAATTCTATTAGTTCAGAGATCTTTAGGAACCCATCACGTGTTGGCACGTGACCCCCTGTCACCTGTGGGCACGTCATGCCCCATTTAGGGTTTTCTTTCCTTTAACTCAGAGGGTTTTTAAGACCTTATCACGTGGTGGCACGTGACCCATGGATTAATCATTTAACCAGAATTTAATTCTGTTATTTTATGGAACTCAGGAATTATCACTTGTCAACACGTGACCCTTGGTCACGTGTGGGCACGCGATGCCTTATTGGGGTTTTTCCTTGTTGTTTTCTTATACATTTAGTTCTTTTCAGTGGATTTAAAGGTCTATCATGTTCGGGCACGTGACCGCATTTGATTAGGATTCAATTTTTATCATTTCAGAGCCTTGAGGAAGCCATCACGTGTCGGCACGTGACCCCCAATCACGTGTGCGCACGTGATACCCCATTGGGGTTTTTCTTTGTATTTTATGAGGGAACAAATGCCCTCACAGTGTTGTTCTCACGTATTTGCACGTGAGTGCAACGCTGTAACTTTTGTAGCCGTTGGATCTGCCTAGGGAAGGGGGCAGATGAACCGTTTCCCATCACATCGTATATATGCAGGGGTCTTTTCAGAAGTGCCTCCACTCTTTCATCTTCTTCCTTCCTTGTTCTTGCCTTAAGAATTTAATTCTTTTTCTCAGAGCTCAGTTCTCTGTTCCAAAAATTTTCAGAGTTTAACTCTGTCAATAAAAGATTTCCTTTTTCAGGTAAGGATCTTGAACTGCCGAGGAACTTTTTGTAGAAATATTCTTTTGGATTTTAAATCCACACCAAGGGTTTTTCCCTTTAACAAAAACCCATCTCTCCAAGCTCTTTTAAAAAAATGTCCAATCTTTAAATAATAAACCCCTTTTGCTAGGGTTTCTCTGATCTTAAAGGATTGATGATGATACTTGTCCTCCCTCTGAAATTTAATTCCATTTCAAAGAGCTTAGCTCTGAAAAAGTTTTCTGGGAATTTAATTCCTATGTTCAAAAGGAATTTAATTTCTCTAAAGAACTTAGTTCTTAAAAGAAGACTTCTTGGGATTTTTCATCCTGAGTTGTTCTTGCAGAGATCCTTCTCGATTTGCACAGAATTCCTGTAATGGGTTTTCTCCTTGGGGGAATGTGTAGAGTCATTTAAATTTACTGAGAATCTTCCTTTTGTTCTCATGATGATTGCCCAGCCTCATTATTAGTGTGCCGCCATATTGATTTTGTGGGGCCCATGTGTTTTGTAACCAATGGTCCTATAAAATAAGTTGTTTGTCGCTTTCTTCCACTGTTTTCTTGCATATATATATTTATACACGTGTGGGCTTCATTAACAAATTCCCCTTCCTTTATTTCAGGAACAATGGCTTCTCTTCCATACTTTCCCTTTACTCGCTCGGAGGTGGCTTTTCCTCAATCACAGTCGGATGAAGAAGCGATGGTGATGATCAGGGCTCATGACCCAGATTGCACCAACTTACTTTTATGGGGGACCTGGTACGGTCATATCATCCGCGGTCATCGAAGCTTTCTTTGCGAGGAACCAACAGAGCCTATCCGTCCATTCTTGCCAATGGACTGTCCGCAGGCTGCTTTTGCTGTAGAGGTGGCAAATTGGACCCCTACTGGCCGGCTCGAACCGTCGACAACTGGGATACCAAATCAGCCTGTGCTAGCCATAGACATCTTGGGGCGTCGTATCTGCCAAGGTGAAGCCCAGCCTTGGGGACAAGTTTACAAGATCGGGCTTACCCCTCACCATCCTAAGGGCTACCTTCTCTGGGCTCGTTACATCTTGTCCGCTCATCGTGCGCGACTGTAGAGGGTTGGGCTTTACCAGGCGGTGTACACGTCTCTCTTCCATTATCAGTCTCCTCATGTATGGTGGGTTAAAGCTTTCCTTAATCAATGGAATCTTCCCACCAACACTTTCCTGTTAAGGGACCGCGAAGTTTCGATCTCTTTAGAAGAGTTTTGCGAGATCTCGGGCTTACCGATCAAGGGAGAGCCTTACGAAGAATTGTTGCCCTCTGACGAGTATGCCTTCGAGACTGTGCCCGCTACACTTGACGGCTTGTCGACTGAAAATGCTGTCCGCCACAAGTACCAGAGTCTAATCAAGACTCTGGGGATTTTTGAGAGGCTGTTCACGGAGTCAGAAGAGCAGGGCGTCACTTTTAAATGCTTTATCGCCTGCTTCCTTCGTGGAGACGTTCTATCAAAGGCGACTTCAAAGTTTGCGAATATCAATGACCCCTTCGGGTTTGGTTTAAATAGGCTACCGGCTAGAGATGAGGATTTTCCCCAGTTCTACATTCCAGTCTTGTCGGCTGTACCTTTCGAGTCGATCGCAGCTCCTGGCATGAATGAAGAAACTTTCTTCATTGGTTTTATCAGTGTTTGGCTCAGTTGGTTTGTTGTTCCAACGCACCGTCGATTCATGAGAGCCTCGACTATCTATCCTGCTCATCGCATTGCCGAAGGGACGCGATTAGCCATGGGCAATGCAGGGCTGTCGCATCTGTACCATGGGCTAAGCACTGCAGCCAATACCTCAACCCCAGGCATGAACGTAGTGAGTTTCTCTCTTCATTACTTTACGTCATGGATTGAGATGCATGTGCTAGGGGCATTTGCCGCGCATCAGAGACCCAGCTTTTATGATGCCTATTCATTTCTGCGGCTTATGAGGTTGGTGGACGCTTCTGCTCCTGACCCGACTCAATTAGGGGCTCTTCGTGTGCTGCTCAATCCGTATGCCAACAAAGGCGGAATGGTATTTAATGACCGAATCCTTTCCGCTCCCTCGGGACCTGTTCAACAGTTGTTTGATTTATCAAAAGAGGGAGCACCATCTTTGAAACCCAGGGAAGCCATGCACTTGTACTCGATCAGACCCGGCTATCTGGTGTTCCGTCGAAACGATGCGGCTCTTTTCATGCGGTACAACCCACACCGCTTTGCTCGACAACTGGGATATGACCAGGGTGTCCCCTTCGAGGCGTTCACAGTGGAGCCCAGCCCTTCTTTGGAAACTGTTCGTGAGGCCACCCACCATTTTATGAGGCTGAACACCGGTTCTCATTTCATGATCCCCGAGGCCGACTACATTCCGAGATGCGTGGGAGCTTTCATGGGTTGGTATCACCACCGGGTTAGTCCAATCATTGCTGAGGAGAGGAGGATACTTTTTGGGCTTAAAGCTCCCGCCCCACTCTAGGCTACGGGAGTTCCGCTGCGACCGCGGACAATGGTTCGCCCTCCTATAAGGGATACTGATACCATACTTATTCCTGAGGCGGTGAATGTGGACTTAACCCCGACAGTTGGGATGCCGATGCGCACTAGGGCTCAGGCAAGGGCCTTTGATAAGGCGCCAGTAGCAGTTTCCTCAGCTGCGGCGTCAGCAATGGCAGTGTCGTCATCAGTAGCACCGCCGAGAAAGGATATTGAAGGTGAAGTGGGTCAACGTCGCACCAAAGCACCGAGGGGAAAGAAGCGATCGTCTTCTGGTGTTGGTTCTGGGTCAAAGAGGTGAAGGAAGACGGTTACCAATCTGCTCGACTTTTTAGTGGAATCCGAGCCTATCTTTCAAGATGAACCACTAGCTATGTAAGAGTCAGATGGTGGCCTTCTTTTTCCGGGTTCATCTGCCGAGGAAGCCGCACAATTGGCTGAGGCTATAAGACGCTCCCAGGATGAGACTGAAAATGTAACGGTCCCGAAGAGGCCTTATCCTGCCGTCATCTTTTACGAAGATCCTCCATCGATACGGCGGATATTTATAGGTCCTTTGGAAGAGGGAAGCGAGATAGCCCTTAAGTAGCCTATCTCGGCCGATGCCGAAGATGCGCTGTCGTCGTGGACTGGTGGCCACGAGTCTACCCTCGAACCCGGGTGAGCACACCTCCTCAGGAAGGAATGTCGGCTTGAAAAAGCCATACTAGAAGCTCCTCTACACATTGGTATATTTATATATCTTTTTGTAGTATTTTGCACTGCTTTATATATATATATATATCCTTATCTCCGTGAAAACTTTGCAGGGACTTCGGCAATGGCAGAGGATCCGAGTTCGAGTCACGCCTTGACTATGGACTCTGTAAATATCCCCAATGAGACACTAGTAATTATGGAGGGGGTCGATACAGCTGTTCTTCCTGCCACGGAGCTCCCATTGGTGATTTCCGTTCCCCCGGTGCTTGCTCTCCCGGAGGAGGCATCTTCATTGGCCGCGGATTCAATGGATCTTTCTGGGGACGGCCCGGAGACTATGGGATAGGTAGTCGAGGCCACCGTCCTTTCATTGGAGCCTGCAGCGGTGGCCACTGCTCTTCAATTGGAAGTTGTTATACCGGCCCATATCCCCGATGATGTGCCTGGGGGCATGGAGGAGGCCGCCGAAGCTGCTATCCATCCAGTTCAGAGCGGGAGGAGCATCGAAGGTAGCCTTCTATATTTTATTTTAATAATCTCTCCATTATCTGAACCTTTCTGTCTTTTCAGAATTGCGCGGGTTGGCGGTGTCAATCGCTGATCTGTCTCCCAGAAAATCCTTTCAGCGGTTGCTAGAGATGGCCGGTCCGCAGGCGTCCTATCTTCCAGGCAAGGTTAGTGTTGTTCGCTTTCTTCACGGCATTATCATTATTTTGTATAACGATACTGATGTCTTCTGCACTTCTGGAAGCCGATGATGAAGTTGAGATTCTTGACGGGCCTAGGGATCCTTCCGACCCTTCTTGCATAACTGTGGGTAAGTAAAGCTTCGACGTTGTTCCATTTGCTCTTTGCTTGCAAGTCTCGTTGATTGTTTATAAATCTTAACAGCTTTGCCAGTTCTTACCACGCTGGAATCTCGCATCGCCATGCCACCCGGCCTCTATGCTCTACTTGCCTCGGAATGGCAAAGCTAAGCCTTCACTCTTTGTCAGCTCTGATCGAAGACCTTCGTGCTGGTAGTTTGATCACGGCCGAAGAATTTGCCACCGAAGCCAACAGTTCTCTCCCCTTTCTTATTGCTTACCACAGCGAAACATTGGTGCAAGTCTGGGTTGAGTTTTGTTGTCGGGTGGAGGCTTGTTTTCATAGTCTTGAATGTACGCGCCTTCCTTCAGAGGTTGTGGCTGCAAAGGCGAGCTTGCGGGGGCTGATCGAACGGTGCACCGCCAATATGCTGTCATGCGAGAAGAGGCTCAGCCGCAAATTTTCAGAGAGGAAGCTGGCTTCAAACGCGCTGGGAGAACTTCAAGCTAATCTTACGGCCAAGACTACTTGGGCATATGAACTTTGGCGGGTGCTTCAAGAAACTATCAGGGAGGTGGTAGCCATTGATAAAGCCATTATTTTTACTCGCGAAATGGTCGAAGATCATAAAGTTACCGAAAAGGAGCTTGAAAGTCGGCTTGACTCGTATCAGGCCCAACAGTCTCAAGCGGAGGTCCGTCTCTTCACGATAATGAATCATGAAGCCGAGGCCCAGCGGAAAAAGGATGAACTGGTAAATCTATTAAATCGTCCACCGGCTTGAAGAATTGTATATTTTTCTTTTATTCTTCTTTTGTACATACTCCTGAATGAGAGTATTTTTTTATTCTTTCATAAATTGTACTTTGTATTCATTTTGATTCATGAATAAAAGACATATTTTTTTTCATGGTGGTGTGTCCCTTTTAGTAAATGCATTTTGCGGATAATCTATTTTGATCTCCTTGTAGGACAGCGATGGCTTAGGAGTCAGGTTCAGATCTGCCTCCTAAGGCTTTCCAACTTTATGAGCCGTGAGGGTCTTATAAAGGTATTTCTCCTTACGAGTCGTGAGGATCTCGTAAGTGTAATTTCCCCTTAAGAACCGTGAGGATTCTTAAGTGTATTTTTTCTTGAGAGTTGTAAGAATCCCACAAGAGAGTTTTTCTTGCTTACGAGTTGAGAGAACTCGTAAGTGATTGTTTCCTTTCTTGTCGGAGAATATGGCCTATAGAAAATCTATCTTGACCTCTCTGCGAGGCAACAATGGCTTGGGAGACAGGGTTAGGATCTGCCACTTAAGACTTTTCAACTTTATGAGTCGTGAGGGTCTCATAAAGAATTTTCTCCCTACCGGTGAGAGGATCCTGTAGGTGTATCTTCTCCTTAGGAATCATGAGGATTCCTAAGTGCGCTTTCTCTTGAGAGTCGTAAGGATCTCATAAGAGAATTTTCTTCTTACAAGTCGAGATGACCCGTAAGTGATTGATGAGTTGACTTGCTCCCGAATCAAAGAATTGCTTTGATGGGGAAGTCGAGGGTTGACTTTATCCGCATTTCACGGAGTCAGGGGTTGACCTTATCCGCATTTCACGGGGGCAAGGGGTTGACCTTATCCGCATTTCACGGGGTCAGGGGTTGACTTTATCTGCATTTCATAGGGTCAGGGATTGACCTTATCCACATTTCACGGGGTCAGGGGGTGACCTTATCCGCATTTCACGGGGTCAGGGGGTTGACTTTATCCGCATTTCACGGAGTCAGGGGTTGACTTTATCCGCATTTCATGGGGTTAGGGGATTGACTTTATCCGCATTTCACGGAGTTAGGGGTTGCTCTAGACGTTTCCCACGGGGTCAGGATTGACATTAGCCGTGTTCTACGGGACCAGGATTTGCTCTGGGCGCTTCCCATGGGGTCAGGATTGACATTAGCCGTGTTCTACGGGACTAGGATTTGCTCTGGGCGCTTTCTACGGGGTCAGGATTGACATTAGCCGTGTTCCACGGGACCAGGATTTTCTCTGGGCGCTTCCCACGGGGTCAGGATTGACATTAGCCGTGTTCCACGGGACCAGGATTTCCTCTAGGCACTTCCCACAGGGTCAGGATTGACATTAGCCGTGTTCTACGGCACTAGGATTTGCTCTGGGCGTTTCCTATGGGGTCAGGATTGACATTAGCCGTATTCTACGGGACCAGGATTTGCTCTCTCTGGTGTCTGTGAATCGTCGAGGTTTGGAACAGGGACTTTGCGATGGCTCCAAGGTTGATCTCTAGGTTGTCTGTGAACCGCCGAGATTTGGAACAAGGACTTTGCTATGGCTCCAAGGTTGATTGTCGCGTCTGAATCTTGCTGGAATGAGGAGGAATACTGTTGGTGATCTCTAGGCCGTCGATGTGGCCGTTGAGACTTGGCTCTCTTTCTGATGGAGCCCGGCGGGAAGGTATGGTTCTCTCTTCGTTTGTGCCCCTAGATTGTATACAGGGATCGATGCGATCTCACCTGTAGGGCAAAAAGTTTCATTTTATATATTTTTCTTTCCGCGATGCTCTATCATTTCAGCTTTTATATCGCGAAAGTCGCGATTGCCCAATCATTTCGGCTATTTTTCGCGGCGCCCAATCATTTCGGCTATTGGTTTTATCTGCTCGCAGCTTTTTATTGTGAGTTGCCCAACCATTTCGGCTATTTTGCATGCATATATTTTACTTGCTGAATTTGTTGCAAGTTGCCCCATCATTTCGGCTATTTCATATGCATTTGTAGCTCGCTGACTTTTCGCTGCGAGTTTGGGATTTGATACCGATTTAGGCATCGGCATCGCTACAACTGGGATATTGCCAGGAGTGAATCATCATTTGCCTTTGTCGATGTCGAACAAAGGTGGCTTAGTAAACAGGGTTAGGATCATGTCGACTAAGGCTTTTGACTTCATGAGCCGTAAGGGTCTCATAAAAGTATTTCTCCTTACGAGTCGTGAGGATCTCGTAGGTGCGTTTTCTCCTTAAGAATCATGAGGAGTCTTAAGTGTATGGTCTCTTATAAGTCGTAAGGATTTTACAAGAGTGCTTTCTCCTTATAAGTCGAGAGGACTTACAAGTGTCTTTTGCCATATGAGCATATCCCCAGTCTCTGGTGGGACTTTGTTAGGAAAATGTTTATTCGCGCATGTGGATTGTATACAAGGATCAATATCGAGATTCTTGTAGGGCAACACTAGAGGTTGTGATGGCTTAAGAACAGGTTTAGATCCCTGTAGCTTAAGGCTTTTGAATCCTATAAGCCGTGAGGGTCTCAAAGGGGAATTCTCCTTACGAGTCGTGAGGATCACGTAAGTGTAACTTCTCCTTAGGAATTGTGGGGATCCCTAAGTGTGTTGCTCCCTTATGAGTCGTAAGGATCTCACGCAGGTATTTTCTCCTCACAAGGTCGAGAGGACATTGCAAGTGTCTTTTAACGAGATTGCGCCCTTTCGGATTTTCACAACACTCGTCGGTAGCCCTGCTGTTTTTACTCACGGAGCCTTTTCGGGTTTTCATCCGTGCCCATCTCGCTTACGGACATACCGTTTTCTTTCTTTTTATTTATTTATTTTTATTTTTTTGTCAGCCTTGGGATGCTGCAGTCCGTAGTAGTTTATCGATGTCTCGGTCAATAGCCAGTTTTAGGACATAGTGGTCCATTATTAGTTTAAGGACGTTTCGGTCCGTCGTTAATTTTAGGACATTTCGGTCCGTTGTTAGTTTAAGGACGTTTCGGTCCGTTTGCCGGTTACTACTTATAGAGTTTGGACTTAGGAAGATAGCGAGCGGACATAGGCATCGTCATCTATCGTTGACCTAGGCCGTGACTCGTCAGGCATAGTATTTTTTCAGGAAGCGACCATTTATTGGCCTGAAAGGTCTTTCACTATGCATGTCCATGAGTAGATAGGCTCCACCTTGGTAAACTTTGTCTATGATGTATGGGCCTTCATAGTTCGGTTCGAATTTCCCCCGCTTGGCATGATTGGGGATCATAGGTCTCTTGACTACTAGCACGAGTTCGTCTTGGCGAAATGTCCTCGGCCTAGTCAATCTTTCGTATGAGCGCGTCATCTTTGCTTTATAAGCCTCTAGGTTTTGTTGCGCCATGAGCCGGGTTTCATCAAGGGTGTCGAGCTCTTCAAAGAAGGTAACTCTATCTCGAGGGGGAGTACCGCTTCTGTGCCGAATATCAATGCTTACGGCATTGTGTTTGTGGCCGTTTTGAACATAGTTCGATATGCCCAGAGAGCTTCATGCAGTCTTTCGTTCCAGTCCTTCTTATTTCGAGACACCGTCTTTTTCACGATCTTTGTCAAGGTCTTGTTGAAAGCCTCAGCTAGACCATTAGCTCGGGGATTATAGACCGAAGAGTATCTCCAGTCTATGTTATGCTGTTGTGCAAAGCGGCTGATCTTGTGGCTTCTATAGGCTGGCCCGTTATCGGAGATAATTCGTCGCGGAGTGCCGAATCGATAAATGACGTGTGTCTTGAAGAAATGGAGGATATTCTCTGTCTTCACTTCTCTTAGTGGTACTGCTTCTGCCCACTTGGAGAATTAATCAGTTGTTGCCAGTATGAACCGATGTCCTCTGGACGACGCTGGTTCGATGGGGCCGATTATGTCAGTTCCCCACATTTCGAATGGCCAGCTAGCCACCGTTGGATGCAGTGGATTTGGATGCTGGTGGATAAAATCCCCGTGAATTTGGCACGAGTGGCACTGCTTCGCGTATTCTAGGCAGTCTTGGATCATTGTGGGCCAATAGTAGCCCATCCTTTTGATTTTAGTTTCATCTTCGGCCCGACTTAGTGAGAACCGTAGAGTCCATCGTGAGTTTCTTGGATGACTCTCTTTGCTTCTTCCGGCTCCAGGCATCTTAGCCATAGAGAGTTGAAAGATCTCTTGTACAGAGTATCATTGACGAAGGTGAAAGACAGAGCTCGTTTCATGAGCCGATGTCTTGAGGACGCATCTTCAGCTGTTTGACGGGATTTGAAGTAGTCTATAAAGACTTCTCTCCAATCCTTAGCCTTTTCCTAGTCTTTTATTTGTAGGGCCGTTTGCTCGGTCGCTCCTTTTTCTTCGGACGACTCTGGAAATATTTCTGCCGGTGGAAGAACCTGACGGTTTTGCACAACGATCCTCACGTCATCGAGGTTCTCGTCAGCCAATTCTTTAGCGAGCTTGGCTAATGCATCCGCCTTGCTATTTTCCGCACGCGGTATGTTTTCCAGGGCATAGGCAGAGATTTGAGTCAGCAGTTGCTGCACTCTCTTGCCATACTTCACCAAACTCTGGTTTGCACGTTTGATAGTCGCCATTTACTTGACTGACGATTAGTTGGGAGTCTCCGTATATGAGGAGGTTTTCAATTCCCATGTCGACAGTGATCTCAAGACCTGCTATCAAAGCATCCTATTCGGCTTCATTGTTCGTCCTCGGCTCTGTTAAGGAGAAAGCAAAGCGCATTATCCCTCATTGTGGAGTTACGAAGATGAGGCCTACCCCTGATTTAATTATGGAGGTACTTTGTTTGCGCTTCTTCATGGATGACTCTCCATCAAAGTAGAGTTCCCACTTAGTATCATTCTCTCTTCTCTCCCTGTCGATCGTGTCAAACGCGTGCTCACCGGGCAATTCGCAGTTCAAGGGAGAGTCGGTAGGTATCGGATGCTCAGCGAGGAAGTCGGCGATGGCCTGGCCTTTCACTGCCTTAAGAGGACGATAAGTTATCGAGAATTCCTTTAAGAGTAGGGCCCATTTAGCGAGACGTCCCATTAATATGGCTTTTGACATCAAGTATTTGAGAGGATCCACCTTTGATATGAGGTGGACCTCATGTGCCAACGCATAGTGTCTGAGCTTCGTTATCGTGAAGATCAATACCAGGCAGTGTTTTTCGATGGGGGAGTAGTTGCTTTCTGCCCCCAGAAGAACTCGACTCAAATAGTAGAGGGTTCTCTCCTTCCCTTGGTTGTTCTCTTGTGCCCACAGCGCGCCTAAAGAACTTTCGAGGGCTGTTGTGTACAGGATGAGAGGTTTTCCTTTAACGGGAGCGGCTAATACTGGCGGATTTTGCAGGTATTGCTTGATTTCGTCTAGTGCGCTTTGGCATTTGCGATCCCAGACGAACGAGTTTCCCTTATTCATTAGGTGACTGTAAGGACGACACTTACCTGAGAGATTGGCTATAAATCGCCGGATATACGCGAGCTTTCCTTGGAGAGACCGCAGTTACTTGAGAGTCCTTGGTGGAGGCATTTCCATGATTGCCTTGATCTTCGACGGTTCTATCTCGATGCCTCGGTGTCGGATGACGAATCCTAGGAACTTGCCCGAGGAAACTCCGAACGCGCATTTGAGAGGGTTCATCTTCAAGTTGTATTTCCGAAGGCGCTGAAATATGATCTTCAGATGCTCTAAATGTTCCTCGTATGATTTGCTTTTAACTACGAGGTCGTCAATATAGCATTCGACGATTTCATGTATGAGGTCATCGAAAATTTTCGTCATGGCCCTCTGATAGGCGGCACAAGCGTTCTTTAGACCGAAGGGCATCACCTTGTAGCAGAATATGCCCAAAGGGGTCCGGAAAGCGGTATGCTTCTGGTCCTCGGGATGCAGCTTTATCTGATTGTATCCTGATGACCCGTCCATGAAGGAGAAAACATCATGAGTGGACGTATTATCTATCATCAGCTCAGTGACCGGTACTGGAAAGTCGTCCTTCGGGCAAACTTTGTTGAGATCCCGAAAGTCCACACATATATGCACCGTCCCATTTTTCTTCATCACTAGGACGATATTGGCAATCCAGTCAGGGTATTGAACTTCTTGGATGAAGCCGGAGTCGATTAGCTTCTTGACCTCGGCATTGATGCTCATCTTAAGCTCGAGCCGTATTCTTCTCGGTGCTTGTTTGATCGGCTTGACGTCTGGAGAAATCGCCAATTTGTGGACAGCAATCTCTGGATCGAGTCCCGGCATCTCTGAATAGTTCCATGTGAAGCAATCTTTATACTGCATGAGCACGTCTTTAAGCGTAGCCTCCTTTTCTTCAGACAACAGTTCACTGACGAACGTCGGCCATGGGTCGTTTGCCGTTCCCAAGTCGATTTTTCTGAGGTCATCTACAGTAGTATGTATCCCATCTTCCAGCTCTTTTGGTGCCGGTGGAAATTCTGAGAGCAACTCATCTTCATCGTTTTCGAAGCACCAAGAAAGGTCATCCATATTCTCGGGTTCTTCTTCTGGCAGCGTTATCGCGTGATAGGTACGGGATCGTTTCCAAGACCGATGTTGATATGGTCCTACTTTCGCTATACACGTCGCTTTCGGTTCATGCTTCTGTGGCGGGGTTATCCTCCAACTGCTGGATAGAGCGAACCTTCCTTGTTGATATTGGTCTTCGACCCAGTTCTTGAAGGTGAAGCAGTCTTCGAGAGGATGTCCTATTGCTCGGTGATAGGAGCAATAGTATGGGTGAGAGACCTTGTCTGCTTATTCGGGGTGGTTGGACTTCGGGAGTGTCATCTCTGATGTTTTATGACAAGATCGAATATCTTCTTTGTCTTGTCTTGGGGAAAAGAATATGCTCGACCCATCTTCTTTATAAGAGACGGATCCCGGCTGCTCGATTCTTGATCGCGTGGCTTCTTAGATCCGCTTGGCTGCTGTCGAACATTTTTTCCGTTCTTTGGTTTATTTTTGCCTCTGCGCTGGGTCTTTTGTATGAAGGGTTGGCGACGAAGAGCATTGTCATTCTCTGCGGCCTGGTGAAGGAGGCGCCGCGTCCTGGCTTTCTCGTAAATGACCATTTCACGGCTATGGTCATCCCGGACCTTCTGACCCGCTTCCCTTATTAGCTTGTCCATCTGTTCTTCAAACGACAGACTTGGCATTTTCATGGCGTGACCTCGTTTTGATTCAGGGTTAGCGTCTTTTAACAGAACATCTCCTTCTTCGTCAAAATCATGTATAACGTGGCAACCATGGAATCATTCCCGTTTCTTGGATTGAACATATCCAAGCCCGATCGTTTCCATTCTCCCGTTGGGCAATTTTCGCTGAGTTCCAGGGACGCTCCAAATCCTGTTGTAGAACTGGGCTTGTCAAGCAGTCTGTTTGAAAGGTACGCCTTGGTGCCTCAACAGCCTTTTTAATCCTTCCGTGTAGTATCTGGGCAGACGGATGGGCTAAAGTCTGTCAAGTGTCGAATTGGTACCATGCCAAATTTCTTTCTCCACTTTGGTTTCCGTGGATTGATAAAAGAGGATCGCCTTTTCATCTCTTCGCCTGGGAGGGACGTAGAATGTCTGCAGTTCTTGCACACTATAGGTACCAAGCGCGTCGAGCTCCTTGTAATGCTCTTGCGGAACCATGGCAATTTGTAAACTCCGATCATCGCCAGCGAAGGCTTGTATCGATGGTCGTACAGAAAATATGGCATTGACCCCATCTTCTGAGTCGCTGCCAAATACCAGAATAGGGGTGGACGGTCCTGGCTTGTTGCATTGGGGCGCCCTGAATGAACTATTTCTTCTTCCTCCTCGGTATCACTCCCGAAGACCGGAATAGTAGTGATAGCTTTGTTCTTCGGTTTATGACATCTTTCCGTGTCTTCGAAATCTGGTAAGAAGTATTTTGCATCTTCGTACTTTCGGACTTCATTCACGGAGAATGGGTTCAACTCCCCTGTCACGGTATACTCGAGACCATCCTTCAAATACTTCATACACTGATGTTGTGTAGAAGGGATAATGTTATACTCGTGTAACCAAGGCCTGACGAGCAAAGCATTGTAGCATGTCTTGGCGTCAATGACGTGAAATTTAATGTCCGTGACGAGCAGCCCAAAGCGTAACGTCAGTATCACAGACCCGAGCGTTCTTGATGATTGGGAGTCAAACCTGGAGATAGTGATCTTATCCCGAGCGAGTTGTTGAACGCTCATGCAGATTTTCTTCAACACTCTTACATTGAGGAGATTAACGGAGGACCCATTGTCAACCAGGATCTTGCCTATCTTATATCATGACAATATCCAGAGACATAAAGGGGACGGTTATGCTCGCACGTCCCGAGGAGGAGATCTTCATCGCCGAAGGTGATATCGGCAGTGTGCACTTCTTCCAGCTCGTCTTTCATCTTTTCTTCGGCGAGGAAAGCTTGGAACTGCTCGGGCTCTTGTAGTGCCTTGATCAAAGAATTTCTCGCCTCTTTGGAGAGCAGAAGGGCGTCGAGAATGCTTAGCTGTGAGGGTATCTTCCTCAGGTCTGCCAGAACGTTGTAATCCACCTTGTTTTTCTTGGGCGGATCCTTGGCTGTCAGCTCTTCGATGGCTTGGTCATCGAGGGTGATATCCTGAGGGACCTTTTCTTTTCCCTTATTCTTTTTGTTCGACCCCTTGTTTACGGGTCCAAGATTCTTTTCAGGTAATGTGCGATTGCGCAGCTGAATGTTCTCGCAGCTCTTCGGTTCTTCCTATTTTTCTGAGGTGGATTCTTTGAAGAGAGGGCCGAGAGCCATTTCTTCTTCAGAATCGCTCCCGAAGGTGAGAACTTGCGATCCCCTGCTATCAACCATGTGACAGTTGCCGGCAGCTCTTCCTCGTTCGTCTGTCGCATTTTTCTGCTATCGACGAGTTTCACGCTTCATCCTCTTGAAGTGTTGCCTGTGAGCGACATACCCTTGCCACCAATTTTTAAAGGCGTTGCACTCTTCGGTGGGGTGCGCAATCCTTTGATGATATAAACAGTAATTAGGATGCACATCCTCTTCATTAAGGCGTATACCGCCAGGAGAATTTTCTCTAAAAGAGGGCAGCTTCATTCCTATCGATATGGCTTTGGCGAACCTCTTCCTTGTCTTGAACCTGCTTTTATTTGCGGCGGATGCACTCTGATCTGGTGAGAGTGTTTCAACCCTTTCGTCCAGTCGCTGGCGTTTGGCCTTTTCAAATATGGCCATTTCGCGCTCTCGATCAACTTTGCTTTTCAGAAGAGCTTCGTTCAGGAATGCATCAATCATCTCGTCTGATGGTCCTAAAAGTCCCGGCTCAGGATCTGCCTTTAGTTTCTCTGCGTCAGGAGCTTCTTCACCATCTATCGACGAGTGAGAGATCACATGACAGTGCGAATTTGCCATGTTCGTATTGGTTCTCAATCCACCCTTTGAAGATGAAGCAATCTTCGATTGGATGGCCTATCGCTTGGTGATAGGGGCAATAATTTTGATTATTAGCCTCACCGGGTTGCAATGGGCATTTTGGATCCGGTAAGTTGATGAGCCTGTTGCGCACCGCCAGCTCGAACAATCTCCTCGTTTTGTCCTGAGGAAACGAATAAGGACGCTTCATTTTCTCATTAAAGAATCGCCGTCTCTCGTCCAGGCGATCTGTTAGTTTTTGGCCACTGGGCTGCTGTTGAGCATTGGCGACGAAGGTCGCTTTCCCTTTCCCTTTCTCATTCCGTTGCTCCGGCTTCAAAGAGGAAGGCATGTGGCCCATCTGGTCTATTTGGGCCAACTTGTCAATCAAGGCCTGGAAAGTAGTTGGCTTGAAGAACATCGTGAATTGTGAAATGGTCGCTTGAGGGTCAAGGGTCCCTACGAAATGCCTACCGCAGGCGCCTCCTCGATGCACTGCTCGCACTTTGACCATAAATTCCACCACCGTATCGTATACTGAACCCATGTTTCTCCAGGCTTCACCCTGGCATTTATCAGCGCCGTAATTGGGGTACGTTCTCTAGCGCTCGCGAAACACTGGGTGAATAGCAACTCCATCTCTGAAAATGTCTTGACAGAGTCATTTGGGAGTTCAGAATACCACTCGAATGCTGTCTCCGACAAGCTGCCAACGAATTGGCGAAGCAGTAGCTTATCGTCACCTCTGGTGTTGCCGCACAAGGCTCTGAATTGAGCGACGTGCTGATGCGGATTTCCCGTCCCCTTATATGCATGGAATTTGGGGATCGTATATCCTGGCGGGTACTTTATTTGATCGTACTAACCCGGATAGGGCCGTCCAGTTCTGATGACTTGGCCAGCCGCTTCATTCGGTTGATGAGCTCGTATTTGTTGAGCTATATAATCATCGAGCGTGGCTTTAGAGATGGTCTTCTCCTTGGCTGCTGACAGAGTCGGCACAGGATTTGATATCTCTGCTCTATCATCTTCAATTATTACTGGAGGGTCTTCGGCTGGAGGGTCCGGCTGGATCATCATGCCCACCATATCTTGGAATAGAAGGGCCATTTGTTTTATATTGGCCGCTTGTTCCGTGGTCACTTTGTCCTTCTTCTCAAGCATTCTCCGAAGGAATTCAACATCAGTTTCCTGCTCACGGCGCTGCTCCGAGGATGTCTCTGGGCTTGCTTTCGGCCCCGTAAGTGCGGCCATAGCTGTTAGCATTTCTTGGAGCTTTTGTTGTTGTTTCTCCTGAGCCTTAGTCACTGATCGCGTAAGCAGTCGATGATCTGTGGAGATACGGCTATCCTCTTTTCCGGATGCCATATAGATGGTGTGCACCACCATGCCCCCAGACTTGGGGTGTTTAGATTCAGTGTCTTTGCGATTTGCCAAAGACGCAGGGATCTTCTCCGGCCTCCTTCTTTTGTGGGCGGTCGAAGTTGAGGGAGCCGTTGCAGCGGGCACCCAAACAGATGACACCTTTTATGGCTTGACAGGATGGTCCTCTTCTCGCCGAATTTTCATCTTTTTCTATCGGTGGGAGTAATCTTGATCAATCACAGAGTCTTGGACTTGACGTCAGACCTTGTAAATTTTAGAGGATAGCCACCGAGGGGGCTGCTCCGGCTTCACCTTTGTTACGTTCTCCATTGGTGGAGGAGATCTTTTCAGCACATTAGTCGAAGAGTTCTTGCGGACCCTCCTGAGTGGTTCAAAGCTATTCCTAGTTGGAACAACAACATTGATTGATGTGATAAAGTGTGTTTGTAGTAACCGCAATCAATAACGGTGTCGCGCGTAGCTAGACCGAGATGAGTACGGGTCGTCCTCAGGGAAACGTTGAACTTTTTACTCTTACTTTAGATGCGTTGAAAAAGATAGGAGGAATAAAGATTTTGTGAAAAGTTTCTAGATCTACGTTAAGCAAGAATGCAAAAATATAGATCTAGATTATTTTAGGGATGTAGATAATATAATAAGAGGGCTTGTAGGGTTCGTTAGGATTTAGTAGTCATGGACGATTAATTAAAAGTTACCCTTTTTATCCTTTAATAGATTTAAAACTAGAACGATGGTGATGCGTATAGATTAGGGTTTCTGGAGGGAAAAGGAATCCCACTCTTAACCCTTATCTCGACACGGAACTCCGTTCACATCTAGCCTTTACCAAAACAATCATTAATCTAAACTCTAATCGCGGCCGGAACTAGCAAAGAATTGTTAGCGCGCCCGATTAGGATGTTAATGATTCCTTTGATAAAGTTCATAAACTTTATAGGACTTAAAAAGGGTTTAGGGATGTTCATCATCCATTAGCCTACCCTAATCCTACGAACCCTAACAAGCGGAGAATTACTCGCGCATGTTGGGAAAAGAAGATGAAAAGACAGAGAGGGAAAACATAATGTAAAATGCAAAAGAATTAAATAAAATAACTACCTTTATTAATCAACTTGAACAATCTACACTTTATTCCGTAGAAAATGATTACAAAAACTTGATGCTTCTCGATCTTTCCTAAGGAGGTAGACGAATAGTTGATGACCAGCCTGGATGTGTGAGCGTCTGGGATTTCGTGATCTCGTCGGCTTGATAATTTTTCCAAGAGGCTCTCGGTCTTTATTTATAGTCCCAAAGCCAGAAAGTTAGCTTCCAAAATTGGAATCTAACAGTATAGATTCACCCCCAAAATTTTCATCTCCTAACTCTTCTACCCTGCGGCGGATCCGTGGTCAACAGGAGGGTTTGGCCGTGGATCCGCGGCCAAGGGTGTTGATCACTTGATCAATTTTTTAGGGCTTCATATTGGTGACATGTGGCAATATCTGGGACCTTTAGATATTTGAAATCTTCTCGTAGTTGCTGCCAGACTTGGTCTCCAAGTTTTGCTTTCTTAATTAGGCAGGTTGGCTTTAACAACTTGATTTCCTTGATTTTAGACCTGCAATTTCTGCACAACAACTTAACAAATAATGTTTAGTAGACTTTGTTCTACTAGGATTTGGTCAATGTATTATTTGCATACATTTTCCTACCAAATGCTAATTATAATATATCAACACATGGAAAATAGTATTTTTACAGATATACCCTCATATGTATGATATATTATAATAAAGACCTTTTTAATATAGAAATAGTAGGAAAAATGTAATAACAAATGTGCAGTTTTATCAACTGAACAAATACCCCCAAACTTATCTTTGATCGTCCCGAGCAAACTAGTTTATTCAAGAGAAGGAGAAAAAGAAAGGAGAAAATTAAGCACACTTTCGTAGGCAAATACGATTGCACTGAGCACGTGCAACAAGCCGTTAAATCTCTAGGTGTCCCTAGTAGGAGGAGTGTTGTCTCCTGAGGGTTTTCAGCGGATTACACCCACAAAATCCTATAATAAAAGAGAGATGGTGAAATTTACATATAAAGATAAGTACCATAAAAGAAAGACTTTGAAAATAAGAGTTTCCAACTACACTAGCTTTTCAGTTGTCATGAGCCCTATCTTAATAGTCATGAAAAAATGTTAGAAATCACATTATCCCTCAATAAAACATCGTCTTTATTCTTCATTCCTACCTTTCATCCAAACATCGATCATATACCCCTACGTGTGTGTAATGGACATCCCTACACTCGGAGAATTCAATTCAAGCTATCATACTCTTGTCCATCTACCTCGGTACTTTTTAACTTGATGAATATTTAGATTTGCTCACACATTTTCATGCGACCGTTAATACTTCTTGAGGTATTAACCGACCGATTACTCATGTGCTTGCCGATTAGGTGATAATATTTTTCTCGTCTTGCACCACCTAAGGCTTAGCAGTAACTCCCAGACCAGTTGGCCTTAGGGCATTAGGTGAAGAGGCACTCTCGCTATATTTTTTTATTGCTGCCTTGGCGATAACAAAACCAGTGTTCAATTTTATTTGCACCATTTTTATATTTTCTTCATTTTTTTCATTTCCTTCATACTTTGGCTTTTAGACAAGAGCATTTTAAGGTATCCTCTACTATCCCGAGTTTCAAGACGTGTGTAAGTGCATATAGTAGGGTATCAACATTCAAATGTTTGTCTTCCAGAATAGAAACTATTTTTCAGACTTATTTTCATCCTCAGATTAGTGACTTCCTTTATCTTACTAACCCTTGGGACAACAGCTCATAACTATTTATTACTAGTTCGTTTAAGAAAACTTCTAATTTTCTTGGTTTTCTTAAACTATTCCTATCGTTTGGATGTAACTTTTCACTTTCTACTCTTTTATTATCAAAAAAAATAATTTGTGCTTAATATAGTATAATGCAAAGTATGCGTAAATAAGCACAAACCTCCCCCAAACTTGTTTTCAACAGTGTCCTCACTGTTGCTATCTGTTGGATCACAAAAACCTGTAAACTTGGGAGGACATTATTAATGGGGGCAAGAATATATGAAAGTGAAAATCCTCCCTCAAACTTATTTTTGGCTCACAAATTTGAGGACAAAAGTTATGTTCAAGAGCCAAAAATATACCCCCCCTCAAACATGAGTTAGACAATATGAAGTATTTTAAGAGGGGGTGAGTCATTTGGTCAAAATAAGACTTTATAAAGACCAAAATTTAACACCAACCATTCAAAGACTTTATCAGTATAGCGTATAGGTTGGTGGAAGAATGCGTTGTATCGAGTCAAGAAAAAGTGGGGAAGGGATAAGAGGTGGTCTGGAAAGGGTTTGAAATTAGAGAAAAGAAAGAATGAGGAATGTGAATGATTAGGAAGAAGGAATGGTGATGGTTCAACCTCTATAGGTGGAGATTGATTAATCACAAAGTCCATATTGTTTAAAAATTCAAGTTCGTCAGCAAAAAGTTCTTCAAAACTTTTATCAATGGTGTGATTGAACATTTTGCTGTCAAAGAGTTTTGTGCCAGAATTTATCCTACTTGATTCAAAAATTATTGAGGTAGAGGACTCGAAAAACTCATCTACCTCATTTTCAAAAATATCCAAATCAAGTTGAATTTCTGGTATTATTGAACTTGAATTAACGGATTGTGATTTATCAAAACTCACTGAAACTATAGAAACAGAAGAATAACCGGAGAAAGTAGAAAGTGAAATGGGTAAACAAATTGGTGTGTCGGGTGTTGCTGAACCAGATATGGAAGATGGAGGCTGTATTTCGTTCTGATCTTCGGGTATACCATTATCATCAACTTCAAGACATATTTGGGGTTCGGGAAGAATTAAAGGCTCAAGATGATGACCACAAGGAAGTGAAAGGATTTGATGAATTGGTGGGAAAAAATCATCCAAAATTTCGGGTTCATCAATCAATATATCCCCAACGTCAATCACCTCATTCAAGTGAAGGTTAAAATTCTCAAACACCTCATCAAAAGTATGGTTTTCAATCAGTTTTGGTTCAAGAGTGGAGGTGTAGAGATCACAAGGGTTGGGTATGGTTTCACTTGAAATGGACCCTTCACAGTCGGGTAAATCAAACACTACAAAGTCACACAACTTATCAGTCATTCTATTTGGTGTACTTGACGAATCTATGAAACTGGAGTTGTGGATTTCATTTTGGAATGGAGAGATTTGATTAGGAAGGGTGTACAGTTCTGTTTTACTACCCAAATCCTTCCTAATTTGGTTTGACAGTTCCAGAAATTTTTCTAATGTCTGCTCCAGACTAGTCTTGGGTTGATAAGGGGTTTCAGTATAAGATTGAAATTCTTGTGGATAATTAAAACTCCGAAATGACTGATTAGAAGAACTTTCTAGAGAAGGTGGAAAAGTCGGATAGGATTGATAGGAATAGAATGGTTGCGAAACTTGGATAGGTGTAGGATTAATATTATGATAAGAAGAATATTGATATGGGTTGGTTGGTTGGCTATTTTCAACAGACATTTTATATGGCACAAACAGCATATCAAACTCTTCTCTGGACAGTGGTGGTGATGGTTGATATTGGTCCGGGTTGAAACTTTGGCCTCTAGACCTAGCTATGTGCTCAGCAATGGACATTCGTCTAGGAGCTTCCTCACTCTGGGTATCAACTGAAACAGGTGTAGAATTAGGATACGGTTGATAAGACCTAGACTGAGGTGGCCAACTGTTTCTTTTTTCTTGTTCTATATGATCTCTTAAGGACATGGAAGAGCCGGACGGTATACCGAAGGGATTATGTAAACAAGAGATATCTGGTTGTGGACAGTAAAGCTCGGCAAGTGTTCTTCTGTTTAGGTCACCCATTATAAGAAGAGAAGAAGGGGGAAGGGTAAAAAGGGGAGAAAATAATTGGTTTGTTTTGAAAAATGACGGATTTATACAAATCACACAAAAATGCACAAACAACCCTAGAACTATGGTTACCTAGGTCCAGTCTCTAGACCGCTCCTATACTTCCAAAGGACAAACCACAGGATAAATCCTCTACCGCCTCTTTACTACCCTTGTAGCCAGGTAAGTGGGAAGGAACCACAGTAGTGGGCCTAATTAAAAACCACTAGCCTTTGACACACTTGCCTAGGCACTACAAAAGTAATGCGGATAAGCGATAGATTACCCACGACCTCCCTCTGTCCTTATTGAGCGCGACAGTCCTTAAAGTCTGGTCTAGATATTTTTTAAATTAATGAAGGGTTGATGCAGATGCTCGGTTTGTGATTTGTTGGGCTTAGGAAGGGTGATGAAATCCCCACCTAATCTGGATTTTGGTCTTGCCCCTTAAAAATCCGTATTAAAATATGCAAATACAAACCGCAAAACAAAACTTTGCAAAAAGATTTTTGAGCGGCGAATATTTTGCAAAGAATCCTGCAGAAAATAGATTTTATTAGATTTGAGAGAAGAGAGAAGGAGTTAAGAAAGATACCAGAGATGTGTGAAACCCTAGATCTCCTGTTTCCTCAAGTCCGTGACTCCAGATTCCCTCGCAAAATTCACACACAAATCGTTAAATATGCAATTTGCAGTTTTGTTTTAATAATGATATGAATCGTCTAAGAATTCAACACAAATGGCAAGAATAAAAAATTACGCTCGTATCCCCGGCAACGTCGCCATTTGATTGATGTGATAAAGTGTGTTTGTAGTTAACCGCAATCAATAACTGTGTCGCGCGTAGCTAGACCGAGATGAGTACGGGTCGTCCTCAGGGAAACGTTGAACTTTTTACTCTTACTTTAGATGTGTTGAAAAAGAGAGGAGGAATAAAGAGTTTTGTGAAAAGTTTCTAGATCTACGTTAAGCAAGAATGCAAAAATATAGATCTAGATTATTTTAAGAATGTAGATAATATAATAAGAGGGCTTGTAGGGTTCGTTAGGATTTAGTTGTCATGGACGATTAATTAAAAGTTACCATTTTTATCCTTTAATAGATTTAAAACTAGAACGACGGTGATGTGTGTAGATTAGGTTTCTGGAGGGAAAAGGAATCCCACTCTTAACCCTTATCTCCACACGGAACTCCGTTCACATCTAGCCTTTACCAAAACAATCATTAATCTAAACTCTAATCGCGGCCGGAACTAGCAAAGAATTGTTAGCGCGCCCGATTAGGATGTTAATGATTCCTTTGATAAAGTTCATAAACTTTATAGGACTTAAAAAGGGTTTAGGGATGTTCATCATCCATTAGCCTACCCTAATCCTACGAACCCTAACAAGCGGAGAATTACTCGCGCATGTTGGGAAAAGAAGATGAAAAGACAGAGAGGGAAAACATAATGTAAAATGCAAAAGAATTAAATAAAATAACTATCTTTATTAATCAACTTGAACAATCTACACTTTATTCCGTAGAAAATGATTACAAAAACTTGATTTGCTTCTCGATCTTTCCTAAGGAGGTAGACGAACAGTTGATGACCAGCCTAGATGCGTGAGCGTCTGGGACTTCGTGATCTCGTCGGCTTGATAATTTTTCCAAAAGGCTCTCGGTCTTTATTTATAGTCTCAAAGCCAGAAAGTTAGCTTCCAAAATTGGAATCTAACAGTATAGATTCACCCCCAAAATTCTCATCTCCTAACTCTCCTACCCTGCGGCGGATCCGCGGTCAACAGGGGGGTTTGGCCGCGGATCCGCGGCCAAAGGTGTTGATCACTTGATCAATTTTTTAGGGCTTCATCCTGGTGACATGTGGCAATATCTGGGACCTTTAGATATTTGAAATCTTCTCGTAGTTGCTGCCAGACTTGGTCTCCAAGTTTTGCTTTCTTAATTAGGCAGGTTAGCTTTAACAACTTGATTTCCTTAATTTTAGACCTGCAATTTCTGCACAACAACTTAACAAATAATGTTTAGTAGACTTTGTTCTACTAGGATTTGGTCAATGATATTATTTGCATACATTTTCCTACCAAATGCTAATTATAATATATCAACACATGAAAAATAGTATTTTTACAGATAAACCCTCATATGTATGATATATTATAATAAAGACCTTTTTAATATAGAAATAGTAGGAAAAATGTAATAACAAATGTGCAGTTTTATCAACTGAACAAGCATCAACTTCCATCATCGGAGCTGGCAGAGTCAATCCAGAAGGGGAATTGCCCCCAGCTTTCCTCACTCGGCGCCAGTGGTGACGTTGAGCATGTCGTGCGGCCGGGATCACCTCCGTTGTTGGATCAGCTTTTCCATGCCTCCTGTTCTGACGAGAGTCTGCTGTTGGCGCCAGCCTGTCAAAGACAGATGCTCGCTGAGAGCGAATGGCCAATCTTGAAAAGGCTGATTTTCATGCAGGGGAAACATCCTTGGTTACTTCACCCGGAGTGGGAGCTGAAACGGCCAGTCTTGTGAAGACCGACCCCGTAGCCGGAGAAGCCGCCTTGGTGACTTCAGGAATAGGAAAGGCTATCCGCTTCGGGATAACGCCTTCTGGTATTGCGGGCTTCTTCACATGCCCGTTTGAGCTTTGACCCAGTCTGCTGAAAACTGAGGCGCTTGGTTTGGGCGACCCGTTAAGAGGGGACGCAGTAGTGGTAAGCCGATCAAAGACAGACTTCTTCTAAGCTTCTTGCAATGGTACAGGGGCGTTGAAGCTCATCGGTGGGAGCATGATCCCGAAGAATAGCCCAGTGGTGGATTGGGTTACCTGCTCCACTGGCATCTGTTTAGACCATAATATTGCATTATTATATTCCCCATTCTTATTCTTTTTATAAATAAACAGGTGCTTTTGACGCATGTCTGCTACATGTTACAGGTTACAGGTTCTTGGACAGAAAACAGTGAAAACGATGTAAAGACGATGAAAATATGGACTTTAACCAACAAACAGAGGACTCTTGATCAAGCCTACATCAAAGATAAAATTCACAATTAACAACGCAACGCAAGGTCCAAGTTGTCAAAGCAAACGGTTAAAAATCCACTACAAATGTTCACTGGAAATCTGGAAGAAAACCCAAAAGCCAAATGGAGAAAAAACTAAAGAAATGAAAAGCCCAAAGAACTCTGAAGAAGCCCATAAAAAATTGATCAACTGAACTCATTAAAGGGCCGCGGAACCGCGGCCTAAGCCCACCATTGCCGCGGTTCCGCGGCCATAAGAAGACAAAAGAGAAATTGCTTTTTACCATAATTCTTGTGCGGTGCTGAAAAGATTTTCTAGGGCTATTTTTGTAATTGTAGACATGCGGATCAAAATGTAACCTAGGGTTTCCTATTCTCTATAAATAGGAACTCTAAACATTGTAATTTCTTATGCCTCCTTTTAATAATAAATTTCAGATCTCTTTTTGGAGAGCATCGGTGTTTCCTTTCCGTTCAGAAATTCAGATCTGACAACCCTGCATGGATGATTGGAGGGATGCATCTGTAAGTAGATTTAATTTCTCGCCCTAGTGTAGATTTTAATTCTTTGCCCTAGGTAGATTGAATTTCATGCCCTAGGAACTTGTTTAGGGTTTAGCTTTGGGGAAGGATTTTGAGAGATGGGATCTTTCATGCCTTTCTTATCCACCAAATATTTACAATAGGACTCCATGCATACACGCACACACCGCGCCCTACGGCATCCTACCCCTTGAGGTAACGATGACACCGTAGTGTAAAGGCCCGGTTGCGCGCGTTTTCCATGGAGGTTAGGGTAAGGATCTCTAAAGGAAGGACAAGAACCTAGAGAAAGGAACACTTTCCCGAATTGATCTAATCCCCTTTATTGATAATTATCATAACTCCTCATAGATCTTCATTCGGGTATGAAAGCGTTGAGATTTACTTGCATTTCCAAACCATCCCTAAACCTAGCCCTAGCAAGACTAGATCTAGATAGTTAGTATAGATTAATTAGATTTTTAGATTTAATAACCAATCCGAACACCTTTCGGAATTAACTAGTTAGCGCGATTAGGAGATTCACAACATCCCTGTAGACCGACCCGTACTCACCGGCTAGCTTCATGCGACGCCGTTCTTGATTGCGGTAATAGATAGTTTTTAACATATACAAATCAAATGGCGCCGTTGCCGGGGATGGCGTAGAACTTTCCTTTTCGCAATTTTGGGTTAATCAAAATAAAAAAATCATAAAAATCTGAAAAATCACAAAAAAATTATAAAAATATATCAATTGTTATTTTTGGAAAGGATACTTTGTTGTTTGAACGTTTGCAGGATATACAAATTCGGATCTGGAGATTTTTAGAAAGCAAAACAGGAAACAAAATATCGGAACAGAAGAGATTTTGAACAACAGAACAGTGCAAATTTTTTTGAGCAGTGAACCCCCCATCCCGCCGCGATTCCACGGCCAAAACCTACCTTAGGCTGCGGAACCGCGGCCATCTTGTCGAATCAGAACGTTAGAAATTTTTTAGGGATCCACACCGGCAATTTGACCGCCTTTCCGCGGTGAAATCAGCGTTAGGACCGCGGAAACGCGGCGTATTGGCGCATTCAGTTCGTAAAAATGGCTCTGTAAGTTTCTCTGTTCCTCCTCTGTAATTTTTGAAATATATTTTCTGAAAAATGCCTGCAGGATTTTGTGCACTTTAAAAATATTTTCCCTTCCAAATAACAGTCTTGTGCAGGATTTTTGGGCCCCGCTTGAAATGAAATTAGATTGCAAGTAATATTTTGCTGTTGCATATCTTGTGTTGAAAATCTTTTTGCAACAAAATTTTCCTAATAAAGAGAAAAAGAATAAAAAAAAAAAATGAATAAGGAAAATTTTGTAGAAACTTGCAAAGTTTTTTAGTCACAAATAAATCCTTGCACGAAAAACTTTCTTTCCTTTCCCCTTCTTCTAACATGGGTACCCCACATAATAAATCATTAGCCGAACTTTGGTATCCCGAACCTAATCTTGCGTCGTATGTCAATGTGTTCGGTCAATTTAAAGACGATCCTTCCTTGCCTAAAAAATCTTTGAAAGATCAAATGGAGACGTTTAGGAGAAACAGTTTGACTTTTCAACCCACTTTGTGTCAACCAAGTCAACCTTCACCACCTCCATATATTGATACCACTTTTTCAAGTCATTCTGTCACTCCTAGGCCGATATCCATTGCTGAGCATATTGCTCAATCTCGCAGTCGATCTTTCACCCCTCTCCACTCATCTAGTTCTAGGGCTCCGCACGATTATTCATTTGTTTATCCACATGTTGACCCTACCCCTGTCCAACCACCCACTTCCTACCAGTCTTACCCGACTTTCCCACCTTCACTAGACACTGTTTCTACACAGCCTGTTGGGAGTTTTGCATATCCACACCATTTCGAATTTTTCACCGAAACCCCCTCACCACCTAAGTCTAGTTTGGAAGAGTCGTTGGAAGCTTATATTGCAGCAACAAATAAAATGACTAGGAATGTGGAAGCGTTTGTAGCCGCCCTTATGCAAACTAGTGAACCGGTAGCTAGTTTCCCGCTAGCTCAAAATTTTTTAATGTATAAGGAGGCGGTTGGACAAAGTGAGAATGAGAGAGGATTTTCAAATCAAACCTACCCTTACCCAATTGAACCCCACAACTCCTGTTTTCCATCGATTGCCCTAAATAGTTCACCTGTTGAAAATAAAAATGAGTTGTATGATTTTGTAGTGCTTGATTTGCCAAATTGTGAAGAACCCCTTTCGAGTGAAACCGCACTTAATCCTTTCGACCTTTACACCTCCACTCTAGAACCTACATTGATAAACATCCATGCTTTTGAGGAGGTGTCTAAAGAAATTGATTTTCACTTGATTGAGGATATAGACGTCGGGAATATTTCGGATGATGAACCTGTCGATTTAATTGAAATTTTATGTTCAAATCATCATCCTGAGTTATTAAATGTTTCTCCCGAATCTCATATGCGTCTAGATTTTGATGATAACGGCATGGATGAGTTAAATATTGAGGATAGTATTGAGGAGAGTCTTGAGGATAATATTGAGGTTGAATCATTTTTGATTGATGTGTCTGATTTTCCAATTCATCCTCCTGAACCTTTGACTGTTATATCACCCTCCCTCCTTCCCATCGTTCCGACCCCGCTTGAAGACTGTGAGCTTGAAAATTTTTCTTTTGAATCTAACACAGTTCTCACAGACGATAACACCTACGAGTGTTTCACTTTTTCAGACGATGTTGATGACTCACCGCCCGAGTTTGAGTCCTTTACATTTTCAGATGGGTTAGTTGAACCATCAGACTCGGTTGATTACAGTAGTTTTGAACCATTAATGGAATCTTTCCAGTTCGAGACAGTTTATTACGGTGAGAATGATACTATCCCTAATTCACTTCCTTTCGTCCTTCCTATTGTCCCGACCGTACAAATGACCGTTACGCTTTCATCTCCTATACCAAGTTCGGCGTACCCATGTTTTCTTGCGAATCTTGAGGGATTTGACCCTATTTCCCGACGGGTTGATAGGTTAGCGCAATCGCTTATAACATATCGGTCATCACATATTGCGCTAATTTATTTACTCGATTTACTCCCTCAAGATCGCGCACTCCTTCTTTCTCCTTTCCGCCCTTTTTCTTCCCCACCGAGACCATATTATACCATTCTTCTTTCCACACGGTCTCGCGTGTTTCTCATTTCTTTCCTCCACACCCCATTCTTGCACCAACTATACCATTACCACGATAAGATTTTTGAATGGTTGGTGCTAACCTTTGGCTTGTGTAAGGCCAAGCTTAAGTTTGGGGGGAATCTTGTTGTATATATATTTTTGTTTTCTTTTTCTATAAAAAAAAATTTCAAAACATTAAAAAAATAAAAAAAATTGTAAATAAATAAACAGGGGAGTGCCGACAATTTTGACCTTCTTGGTTTAGCATGACAGTGAGGACACTGTCAAGTTCAAGTTTGGGGGTATGCTCGGTATGTTTTCTTCCTTCGCATTCATTTGTATATATTTTTGCATTTGCATACTTATTTGAAAACCCATAAAAATTGAAATTTTTTAAAAATTATAAAAATTAATGTATTCAATTTTGGCTATTTGACTAGAGTTTGACAGATAGGTTAACTAGCTAGGAACAACTAGATCTTAGACTTAGTAAATTAAAAACCCTAAAAATAACCTTTCTTAAAGTTTAACGGTAGAAAGTATATGTCTTTGTAGTTTGTTTATAAATAGGCAAATTTTGGGTTCACTTCTTGGGCTAAGTCAAAATGAGGGAAAAGTATTGATGTTCTTATTAGAGTATAAGTTTGAAAAATAGTTCCTACCTTAAGTCTAGATTCTGAAAATGTATACCCTACAATTTGCAAAATCACGCACCTTGAAGCTTGGAATAGTAGAAGAGACCTTGAAATGCTCTTGTCTAAAGTCCTTAGTACAATGAAAAAAAAAGAAAAAAAAGTGAATAAAGAAAAAAAAAATGAACACTGGTTTTTGTGATTACTTAAGGCTGTAAAAATAGAAAAATATTTAACGAGGGTGCTTTATCACCTAGTTCCTTAGACCAACTGGTTTGGGAGTCACTGCTAAAGCCTTGGGTGTTGCAAGACTGGGAATTACGCTTTAAAGTGCAAATGCATCTTGTAATCGGTCGTTGGTACCTCAAGAAGTATTAACGGTCGCATGAAGGATGTGTAAGCAAAATTCAATTAAAAATTCACCAGCTAATTAGTACTTTGGACAACGGACAAGGGTATGATTGCTTGATTTGAATTTCCAAGTGTAGGGGTGATTTATACACACACGTGGGGATATGTGATTGGATTTAGATGAGAGAAAGGAGTGAAAAATAGAACTTGTATCTTTAGTAGAGTTGATAAAAATTCCTAAGTGGAGATGGAACCCTAGAAGGAAAACTTAAGAAATGCCGAAAGCTAAGTAGGTCTGCAGAACATATATAATCTTAAGTTAGATGATGAGAAAGTGTGAAGAATATAGGTGGATAATTTACGGGTCAAAGATAATAGAATTCCTTGTTAGAAAACCTAATTGGAGAATTAAAGTCGAAAAGCCAAATTGATAGGATTTTGTGGGTGTAATCCGCTGAAAACCCTCAGGAGACAACACTCCTCCTACTAGGGACACCTAGAGATTTAACGGCTTGTTGCACGAGCTCAGTGCAATCGCGTCTCCCTGCGAAAGTGCGGTTAGCTTAGGATTTTAGTGAATAAAAATAAGTTTGCTCGAGGACGAGCAAAAGATAAGTTTGGGGGTATTTGTTCAGACCATAATATTGCATTATTATATTCCCCATTCTTATTCTTTTTATAAATAAACAGGTGCTTTTGATGCATGTCTGCTACATGTTACAGGTTCTTGGACAGAAAACAGTGAAAATGATGTAAAGACGATGAAAATATGGACTTTAACCAACAAACAGAGGACTCTTGATCAAGGCTACATCAAAGATAAAGTTCACAATTAACAAGGCAACGCAAGGTCCAAGTTGTCAAAGTAAACGGTTAAAAATCCACTATAAATGTTCACTGGAAATCTGGAAGAAAACCCAAAAGCCAAATGGAGAAAAAACTAAAGAAATGAAAAGCCCAAGGAACTCTGAAGAAGCCCATAAAAAATTGATCAACCGAACTCATTAAAGGGCCGCGGAACCGCGGCCCAAGCCCACTATTGCCGCGGTTCCGCGGCCATAAGAAGACAAAAGAGAAATTGCTTTTTACCATAATTCTTGTGCGGTGCTGAAAAGATTTTCTAGGGCTATTTTTGTAATTGTAGACATGCGGATCAAAATGTAACCTAGGGTTTCCTATTATCTATAAATAGGAACTCTAAACATTGTAATTTCTTATGCCTCCTTTTAATAATAAATTTCAGATCTCTTTTTGGAGAGTATCGGTGTTTCCTTTCCATTCAGAAATTCAGATCTGACAACCCTGCATGGATGATTGGAGGGATGCATCTATAAGTAGATTTAATTTTTCGCCCTAGTGTAGATTTTAATTCTTTGCCCTAGGTAGATTGAATTTCATGCCCTAGGAACTTGTTTAGGGTTTAGCTTTGGGGAAGGATTTTGAGAGATGAGATCTCTCATCCCTTTCTTACCCACAAAATATTTACAATAGGACTCCATAAATACACGCACACACCGCGTCCTACGGCATCCTACCCCTCGAGGTAACGATGACACCGTAGTGTAAAGGCCCGGTTGCGCGCGTTTTCCATGGAGGTTAGGGTAAGGATCTCTAAAGGAAGGACAAGAACCTAGAGGAAGGAACACTTTCCCGAATGGATCTAATCCCCTTTATTGATAATCACCATAACTCATCATAGATCTTCATTCGGGTATGAAAGCGTTGAGATTTACTTGCATTTCCAAACCATCCCTAAACCTAGCCCTGGCAAGAATAGATCTAGATAATTAGTATAGATTAATTAGATTTTTAGATTTAATAACCAATCCGAACACCCTTCGGAATTAACTCGTTAGCGCGATTAGGAGATTCACAACATCCCTGTGGACCGACCCGTACTCACCGGCTAGCTTCATGCGACGCCGTTCTTGATTGCGGTAATAGATAGTTTTTGACATATACAAATCAGCATCTTGAACAGGGAGGTCGCTTGAGGCCCATAGGTTACTCCTCTGGATGAGGTGGAACGGGAGTTGTTGTTGCAGCTGGAGCAGTTAGAGGCCATTGATGTTCTTTTTTTTGCACGAGAGCAAAACCAAATCTTAGTACCTCGAACCCAAAGGCAACCATATTAAACCGTGATTCGTTCGCGAACACGACACACGAAGTGTGGAGTGGAAAGAGGAAGAGGTCTTACCGGGCTTGCCAGAATCTGTTCTCCTCCGAATACAATGACGGAACCGCGTAGGTTCTTCTTGCCTGAATTTGGGGGCAGATGCTAATTAGTGCTATCCGTCCACCTCTCCGAAGATTCCAAGTTGATTTCTGACACCATGTATCGAAGGTTTAAACGGATGCGGCCGATGTAGCAGATTTCGTCAGATTCCCCCTCGCCGAGGGGTTTTTAATTGTGGGGACACTCTTTCCTGCAGGCGCAAGACCCTGCAGTTAATTATGCTACCGCATCGTGGTAACCACTTTCTTCTTCTCCAGATGGTCACTTCGTGTCGTGTGTGTTTGTTTTGTTTTTGGTTGCTCGTGGATTGTATACGGAAACTAATTTATGTTGTCGCCCGTAGGGCGTGGATTAGTCCAAATCCGTATTTTCTTAGATTTGGGTTTGGGGTTGGGTTTAAGGATACGTTAGTTTCATTTGAGACTAAGATCAACTTAAACGTATGTTAAGGATACGTTAGTCTAATTTCAGACTAAGATCAACTTAATGGGATCGTTTAGATCCAACAACAGAGCATTCGGGTTCTATTGTTTAGTTTAGGGATATTGCGGTTGATTACCAGTTTAAGGACATGGTGGTCCAGTTTAAAGACATCATAGTCTGTAAAGGTTAAAGACATTATAGTCTGTAGGCTTAAGAACCCTACAGTCCGAGGTTAAGGACATCATAGTCCATGGGTTTAAGGACCCCATAGTCCGTAGTTTAAAGACGTCATAGTCTATAAAGTTTAAGCACATCATAGTGTATGGGCTTAAGGACCCCACAGTCCGAGGTTAAGGACATCATAGTCCATGGGCTTAAGGACCCCACAGTCCGTAGTTTAAAGATGTCATAGTCTATAAAGTTTAAGGAAATCATAGTCCATGGGCTTAAGGACCCCACAGTCCGAGGTTAAGGACATCATAGTCCATGGGCTTAAGGACCCCACAGTCCGTAGTTTAAAAACGTCATAGTCTATAAAGTTTAAGAACATCATAGTTCATGGGCTTAAGGACCCCACAGTCCGAGGTTAAGGACATCATAGTCCATGGGCTTAAGGACCCCACAGTCTGTAGTTTAAAGACGTCATAGTCTATAAAGTGTAAGGAAATCATAGTCCATGAGTTTAAGGACCCCACAGTCCATGGGATGATTGGTTATTGGGACCCATCACCTCTCTGAAGACGTTGAAGGATTACAACGACAAATATCAAAGGAGTGAAGAGATGTACCCTTGAACCAAGGTTGATTGGGAAATCTGTAGTCCAATTTGGGACTAAGATCAATTAATTAGATTATGAGCACATGGGCTCAGTTAAATATGAATTGAGGACTTATGGCCAATTTGGGCTATGTCCAATTAGGTTTAAAATGTTAGACCTTTGTTTGGACTGTTGAATATTTGTTTAGGCTCAGCCCCCCATTATTTAGCAATGCTAAGCATGGGTCTAGGTTCTGACCCTATTTTGTCTTTTATTGAGTGCTAAGCACTCATATACCATATGAGATGATCAATCTTGGAAGACAAGGGTGTATTTGAGGTTCAGTCAAAGGGGAGTCTTTTCTCTGGAAGACTTCGCTAAGTTGAGCTAAGACTGGTTCGAATATAGTGTTAAACACTAGCACATATTTGGTGATCACGTGTTCCCACGTGATGCACATAAAATAGTGTTAAACACTAAGGATGCAGTGCTTAAAATAGTGTTAAACACTAAAAAATGAAGCGTTCATGTGAGGACACGTGAGGCGCCCTAGGATTGGGTCAAGCTTCCCTTATTTTATTATCAGAATATTCAAATAAGTGTTAAACACTTTTAGTCTTCATGGCCATCACGTGTGGGCACGTGATGGGCACCCATGCACTGGATATTAACAAGATTTGTTAGGGGTCACGTAGGGACACGTGAGGGCGCCCAAAGTCTGTTCTTCCTTTGCTTTGTTCTATCTTTTTTGAGGAATTTATCCAAGGGTCACGTGGGAGCACGTGACCCAATTTCATTCGTTCTCTTTTGATCACTGAGGAGGGGAATCACGTGGACACACGTGATCAGGTTGGATACTGATGCTTTTACGTGCATGAAAAGTTTAAATCTCTTGTTTAAGAATTAAATTCTTTTGTAGGGTTGAACCCTAATTTATTTAGAGGAATTAAATTCCTATGTATTTGGAAGAATTAAATTTTTTTATAGGGTTAAACCCTAATTTTATTTAGAGGAATTAAATTCCCATGTATTTGGAAGAATTAAATTCTTTAAACTCAATTCTCCCTCTAAGTTTTGGATCTGCATGGTAGAATCTCCTCGATGAGAATTAAATTCTCAACTTATGGGGAGATCTACTTCTACAGATCTTCAACCAGTGGAAGGACTAAGTTCCTATTCAGAAGAGTTAAACTCTTAGTTTGAGAATTAAATTCTCTTTTTTATTTTGTGGGAGATTATAGAATGATCTCTTTCCCTTTCTTACCTAGGGTTTCTTTCTTTTCTCAAGAAATTTTCTTTTCTCTCTGGAGAATTAAATTCTCTTCTTTTTTCTCTCCGTTGTTGTATCCTTTTCTTTTTTTCCTCTTCTCTTCTTAGCTCCTATTTATAGGAGATAGAAAAGAATCAGTTTGTTTAGCAAATCTTTCATTGAAAGATTTTGGTTGATTTTGTAACCAACATGATCTTTTAGATCACTCAGTGAATTTTATTCACCATTGGATTTTTAATCCAAAAGATATTTTATCTGTTATTCCTGGCAAATTTCAGGGAAATCTTTCCTTGTATAGAATCTTTCTATAAATTGGTGATTTTTAATCACCATTGGATTTTTAATCCAAC
This sequence comes from Agapanthus africanus, assembly GCA_030015575.1. NCBI lineage: Eukaryota > Viridiplantae > Streptophyta > Magnoliopsida > Asparagales > Amaryllidaceae > Agapanthus > Agapanthus africanus. The sequence continues at coordinate 951,631,361 of CM057337.1, forward strand.
GGTGCTCTACTTTATAGAGCGCAATCTTTTTGTTTGGAAAGATCTAGGGTAATATTAGGGTTTTTGATTTCCTTTAATTAGAATTTAAATCTATTAGTTCAGAAGGTTTAAGAGCCTATCACATGCTAGCACGTGACCCCACTGATTGACTATTTAATTAGAATTTAATTCTATTAGTTCTGAGATCTTTAGGAACCTATCACGTGTTGGCACGTGACCCCCTGTCACGTGTGGGCACGTGATACCCTATTCAGGGTTTTCTTTCCTTTAACTCAGAGGGGTTTTAAGACCTTATCACGTGGTGGCACGTGACCCATGGATTAAGTATTTAACCAGAATTTAATTCTGTTATTTTAAAGAACTCATGGATTATCACGTGTCAGCACATGACCCTTTGTCATGTGTGGGCACGTGATGCCCTATTGGGTGTTTTCCTTATTATTTTATTATACATTTAGTTCTTTTTAGTGGGTTTAAAGGTCTATCACGTGCGGGCACGCGACCCCATTTTATTAGGATTCAATTTTTATCATTTCAGAGCCTTTAGGAAGCCATCACGTGTCGGCACGTGACCCCCGATCACGTGTGCGCACGTAATGCCCCATTGGGTTTTTCTTTGTATTTTATGAGGGAACAGGCTGGACAAGACGTCTTCAAGTAATCTTCCAGGTGATATTACCGTCGAAAGAGTAAGCGTTAGGGATATTCCATGTCGCTTTTTACTTGAAGTTAGGCTCAATTTGGAAGCCCCGATGAGTCATCACCACTCCGCGCTGGAGTGGGATGATCTTCGATAGTCTTTCAGGTCTCATTTGAGTTGCCGTCAAGACCCTGAAGCTAGGGATCTTCCTTTGCTTCGTTTTTTGACATCGTGTCTGCAATATTGCGACGAATGTCGAGGTTGTCTTTGGGTTGTCTGTGAACCGTCGAGATTTGGAACTAGGGGACTTTGCCATGGCTCCGTTTGTTGATGTCGCGTCTGTATCTTGCTAGAGGGAGGAAGAATGCTGTTGTGATCTCTAGGCTATGGATGCTGCCGTCGAGACTTGGAACTAGGGACTTTGCCATGGCTCCGAGGTAGTCTCTAGCTTGTCTGTGAATCGTCGAGATTTGGAACTAGGGGACTTTGTTATGGCTCCGTTTTGCTGAAGTCGTATCTGCTTCCGGTTGGAACGAGAAGGAACGCCGTTGTTGATTTCTAGGCTATAGATGTAGCCATCGAGATCTGGCTTCCTTTTGACGAAGCCCGGTGGGGTAATATGGTTCCCTTTCCGTTTGTGCCCATGGATTGTATACAAAGGTCAATATGATCTTACCTGTACGGCAAAAGTTTCATTTTTTTTGTTTCTTTCGGCGATGCTCTATCATTTCAGCTTTTTATATCGCAAAAGTCACGATTGCCCAATTATTTCGGCTATTTTTTCGCGGTGCCCAATCATTTCGGTTGTTTTTTCTTTTTACTAGCTGCTTTTTATTGCGAGTTGCCCAAACATTTCGGCTATTTTTATATGCATTTATTTTGCTCGCTGATTTTTATTGTGAGTTGCCCCATCATTTCGGCTATTTCATATGCATTTTTGGTTCGCTGATTTTTGTTGCGAGTTTGGAACTTGAGATCTGATACCAATCTTAGTATCAGCATTGCTGCGACTGGAATATGGCCAGGAGCGAATCATTATTTTCTTTGAAATGACTTGGAATTTGATACTAATTTAGGCATCAACATCGCTGCCACTGGAATGTTGCCAGGAGCGAATCATCATTTGCCTTTGTCGATTTGAACAAAGGTAGCTTAGCAAACAGGGTTAGGATCCTGCCGACTAAGGCTTTTGACTTCATGAGCCGTAAGGGTCTCATAAAGGTATTTCTCCCTACAAGTCGTGAGGATCTCGTAAGTGTGTTTTCTCCTTAGGAATCGTGAGGATTCTTAAGCGTGTGTTCTCTTATAAGTCGCAAAGACCTTACAAGAGTGTTTTCTCCTTATAAGTCGAGAGGACATACAAGTATCGTTCACTACATGAGGTCATTCCTCGTCTTTGGTGGGACTTGGTGGGGGAAACATTTATTTGTGCCCGTGGATTGTATACAAGGGTCAATATTGAACCGCTTGTATGGAAACTTGGGGAGTGTGGTGGCTTAAGAACATGTTTAGATCCCTGTAGCTTAAGGCTTTTGAATCTTGTGAGCCGTGGGTCTTATAAAGGGAATTCTCCTTATGAGTCGTGAGGATCTTGTAAGAGCAATTTCTCCTTAGGAATCGTGGGGATCCCTAAGTGTGTTTCTCCCTTTTGTGAGCCGTAAGGATCTCACGCAGGTAATTTCTCCTTACACGGTCGAGAGAACCTTGCAAGTGTGCATGAATTTTTTAACGAGTCTGCGCCTTTGCGGGTTTTCACAAACTCACCGGCAGTCCTGCTATTTTTACTCATAGAGCCCTTTCGGGTTTTCATCCGTGCCCATTTCTCTTGTGGACGTACCATTTTTTTCCTTACGATCACGATGGGGCTTCGCCACCAGGGTAGCTGTATAGGCAGCGGGATTTGAGTTGCAGTCTTTGCCACTGGGACCTGTGGACTTTAATTCCACTATCGCCGTGTTTGAGATGACGTATTTAGTTTAAGGACATCTCGGTCCATTGTTAGTTTAGGGACATCTCGGTCCATTGTCAGGTTAGGGACATTTCGGTCCAGTGTTAGTTTAAGGACATTTCGGTCCAGTGTTAGCGAAGTTTTTGCCGGATACTACTTATAGAGTGCTAACTTAGGAAGATAGCGAGCAGACACGAGCGTCATCATCTATCGTTAACCCGAGTTGTGACTTGTCAGGGGTAGTATTTCTTAAGGAAGCAGCCGTTTATTGGCCGGAAGGGTCTTTCGCCATGCATATCCATGAGCATGTAGGCCCCATCTTGGTAGACCTTGTCTATGATATATGGACCTTTATAGTTTGGCTTGAATTTTCCCCGTTTGGTACGATTGGGGATCATAGGTCTTTTGACAATTAACACGAGTTCTCCTTGGCGGAATGCTCTTGGCCTAGTTATTCTTTCGTATGAGTGCGTCATCCTTACTTTGTAAGCTTCTAGGTTTTTCTGTGCCATGAGACGAGTTTCATCGAGGGCATCGAGCTCCTCAAGTTGAAGGTGGGCATTTTCTTCATCCGTCAGCTCATGTCGGACCACTACTCGTAGTGAGGGTAGCTCTATCTCCAAGGAAAGTACCGCTTCTGTGCCGAATACCAACGCAAATGGCGTGGTATTCATGGCTGTTTTGAATGTGGTTCGATATGCCGAGAGAGGTCATGCAATCTCTCGTGCTAGTCCTTTCTGTTTCTGGACACCATCTTCTTTATGACCTTCATCAAAGTTTTGTTGAACGCCTCAGTTAGACCATTAGCTCGGGGATTATAGACTGAGGAGTATCTCTAATCTATATTATGTCGCTGCGCGAAGCGGCTGATATTATGGCTTCTGTAGGCCGACCCATTATCCGAGATGATCCGTCGCGGAGTGCCGAACCGGTAAATGACATGTGTCCTAAAGAAATGGAGGATGTTCTCCGTCTTCACCTTTCTTAGCGGTACTGCTTCGGCCCATTTAGAGAAGTAATCGGTTGTTGCCAATATGAACCGATGTCCCTTGGATGATATTGGTTCGATAGGCCCGATTATATCGGTTCCCCACATCTTGAACGACCAGCTTGCTAGTGTTAGGTGTAACGGATTCGGATGCTAATGGATGAAGTCCCCATGAATCTGGCACAAGTGACACTGCTTTGCATATTCAAGATAGTCCTGAATCATTGTAGGCCAATAGTAACCCATTCTCTTGATCTTTAACTTCATCTTTGGCCCATCTTGATGGAACTACAGAGTCTGTCGTGAGTTTCTTGGACGACTCTCCTTGCCTCTTTTGGTCCCAGGCATCTCAACCACAGACAATCGAATGATCTCTTATATAGAGTATCATTGACAAAGGCGAAATACAGAGCTCGTTTCATGAGCTGATGTCTTGAAGATGCATTTTCGGGCACTTGATGGGATTTGAAGTAGTGTATGAAGACTTCTCTCCAATCCTTAGCCTTTTCTTCGTCCCCTACTTGGAAGGCCGCTTGTTGGTCGCTTCCTTTTCTTCGGACGACTCAGGAGATATTTCTGCTGGTGTGAGAATCCGGTGGCTTTGCACAATGATCCTTACGTCATCGAGGTTTTCGTCGGCCAGTTCTTTAGCGAGCTTGGTTAACGCATCTGCCTTACTATTTTCTGTCCGTGGTATACTTTTCAGGACGTAGGAGGGGATTTGAGTCAGCAGTTGCCACACTCTTTCGCCATATTTTACCAACTCTGTCTTGCATGTCCGATAGTCGCCCTTTACTTGGCTAACGACCAGCTGGGAGTCTCTATATATGAGGAGGTTCTCAATTCCCATGTTAATGGAGATCTCGAGACTTGCTATTAGAGCCTCGTATTCAGCCTCTTCGTTCGTCCTTGGCTCTGTTAAGGAAAGGGCGAAATGCATTATCCCTTCTTGCGGAGTCACGAGGATAAGGCCCACCCCGGCTTTGATTATGGGGGTATTTTTCTTTCGCTTCTTCATAGTGCTCCATCAAAATAAAGTTCCCATCGGGTATCACTCCCTTCTTTCTCCCCGTCGATTGTGTCGAACGCATATTCATCTGGAAATTCGCAATTTAAGGGAGAATCAGCTGGTATCGGATGCTCAGCGAGAAAGTTGGCGATGGTCTGGCCTTTTATTGCCTTGAGGGGTCGATATACTATCGTGAACTCCATCAAGAGGAGGGCCCATTTAGAAAGCCTTCCCGTTAGTAGGGCTCTTGACATCAAATACTTGAGAGTATCCATCTTTGATATGAGATAGACCTCATGTGCCAAGGCATAATGTCGAAACTTCGTTATCGCGAAGATCAGTGCTAGGCAATGCTTTTTAATAGGGGAATAGTTGTTTTCTGCCCCCAGAAGGACTCGACTCAAATAGTAGGGAGCTCTCTCCTTCCCCTGGTCGTTCTCCTGTGCCTATAGCACACTTAAAGAACCTTCAAGGGCTGTTGTGTACAGGATGAGGGCCTTTCCCTTGACCGGAGCAGTCAGTACCGGCGGGTTCTGCAGGTATTGCTTGATTTCATCCAGCGCACTTTGGCATTTATGATCCAAAACGAACGGGGTCCCCTTCTCCATTAGATGGCTGTAGGGGCGGCATTTTTCGGAAAGGTTAGCTATGAACTGTCGGATATACGCGGGCTTTCTTTGGAGACACCGTAGTTGTTTGAGAGTTCTTGGCGTGGGCATTTCCATGATTGCCTTGATCTTCAATGGGTCTATTTCGATGCCTCGGTATCGGATGATGAATCCTATGAATTTTCTTGAGGATACTCCAAATGCGCATTTCAGAGGATTCATCTTCAGGTTGTACTTCCGAAGGCGCTGGAACACTATTTTTAAATATTCCCAGTGCTCCTCATACGATTTGCTATTCACCACGAGGTCGTCGATATAACATTCGACAATATCGTGTATGAGGTCATCAAAGATCTTCATCATGGCCTTCTGGTAGGTAGCGCCAGCGTTCTTCAGACCGAAGGGCATCACTTTATAGCAAAATATGCTCAGCGGAGTCCGGAAGGCAGTATGCTTTCGGTCTTTGGGATGCATTCTTATTTGATTGTATCCTGAAGATCCATCCATGAAGGAGAAGACTTCATGAGTGGACGTGTTATCTATCATCATCTCGGTAACCGGTACTGGAAAGTCATCCTTTGGGCAAGCTTTGTTGAGGTCCCGGAAGTCCACGCAGATGCGTACTGTCCCATTTTTCTTCATCACTGGGACGATGCTGGCGATCCAGTCGGGGTTTTGAACTTCTTGGATGAAGCCAGAGTCAATTAGCTTCTTGACTTCGGCATTGATGCTCATCTCGAGTTCGAGCCGCATTCTTCTCGGCGCCTGTTTGACTGGTTTGACGTTCGGCGATATAGCCAATTTATGCACAGTTATTTCTGGATGTAGTTCCGGCATCTTGGAATAGTTCCATGCGAAGTAGTCTTTATACTGAATAAGCACGTCTTTTAGTGCAGTCACCTGCTCTTCGGACAGTAGCTTGCTAACGAATGTGGGCCTTGGCTCGTTTGCCGTCCCCAAGTCGATTTTCCTCAGATTGTCTGCTGTGGTATGTACCCCGTCTTCTAACTCCTTTGGTGCTGGTGGAAATTCTGAGATCGCCACGTCTTCATCTTCATTTGCGAAGCATTGGGAGTGGTCATCCATATTCTCATGCTCTCTTTCCTTTGAGAATGTTATCACGTGGCAGGTACGAGCCCGTTTCCAAGACCGATGTTGATCTGGTTCCATTCTCGCCCTATAGATTACTTTTGGTTCATGCTTTTGTGGCGGGGTTAGCCTCCAACTGTCAGATAGAGCAAACTTTCCTTGCTGATACTGTTCTTCAACCCAGTTTTTGAAGGTGAAGCAGTCTTCAAGAGTATGTCCTATTGCTCGGTGATAGGCGCAATAAGCCGGATGATGGACCTCGTTTATTTTCTCAGGGTGTCGAGACTCCGGGAGCACCATCATTTGATGTTTCATGACAAGGTCGAAGATTTTCCTTGTCTTGTCTTAAGGGAAAGAGTATTCCCAAACCATCTTCTTCATCAGCGATGAATTCCAGCAGACCTTTTCTTGATCGCGCGGCTTCTTAGATCCACTTCGTTGTTTTTGGAAGCCGTTCCCATTCTTCACCTTGTTGTTACTTCTATGTCGGGCTTTTTCCTTGCCACGAGAGTGCACAGCGGGCTGGGGGTGAAGGGCATCGTCATCCTCCGTAGTCTGCTGAATGTAACATTGCGTTCTGGCTTTCTCGTAAATGGCCATTTCGCGGCTGTGGTCATCCTGAACCTTTTGACTTGCTTCCCTTATTAGCTTGTCGATCTGTTTTTCGAATGACGGACTCGGTATTCTTACGGCGGGATTTCGCTCTGGTTCAATACCAACGCTATCTGGATGAGCATTTCCTTCTCCACCGGAGTCGTTTATAACATGGAAGCCATGGAATTGCTCCCGTTTCTTGGACTGGACGTATCCCAGCCCGGTCGTCTCTATCCTCCTGTTGGGCATCTTTCGCCGAGTCCCGGGAACGTCCCAAATTTTGTTATAGAACTGGGCTTGTCGAGCAGTCTGTTTGAAGGGTACGCCTTGGCATCTCAATAGCCTTTTCAGTCCCTCTGCGTAGTATCTGGACAGAAGGATTGGTTGAAGCCTGTCGAGCACAGGTTCGGTGCCATGCCAGACTTATCTTTCCACTTTCTTATCTTTCCACTTTAATCTCCGTGGACTGGTACAAGAGGATCGCCTTTTCATCTTTTCGCCTAGGAGGGACGTAGAAGGTCTGCAGCTCTTGCACGCTGTATGTACCAAGCGCATCGAGTTCTTTATAATGCCGCTGCGGAACCATGGTAATTTGTAAACTCTGATTATCTCCAGTGAAGGTTTGCATTGATGGACGAACATAGAATACTGTGTTGACTTCATCTTCAGAGTCGCTGCCAAAGACCAAGGTAAGAGTAGATGGTCCGGGCCTACTGCCTTGGGGTTGCCCCGAGAAGACTATCTCTTCATCCTCCTCGGTATCGCTTCCAAAGATCGGGATGGTGGCGATGGCTTTTTGTTTATTCTCTGGTTTACGACATCTTTTCGTGTCTTCGAAGTCTGGTAGGAATTACTTAGCGTCCTCATACTTGCGGACTTCTTTACGGAGAAAGGGTTTAGCTCCCCTGTAACTGTGTACTCGAGGCCGTCTTTGAAGTATTTCATACACTGATGTTGTGCAGAAGGAATGATTTTGTATTCCTGTAACCAAAGCCTACCGAGCAAAGCATTGTATTAAGTCTTTGCATCGATGACGTGGAACTTGATGTCAGTGATGAGCATCCCGAAGCGTAATATCAATATTACGGATCTAAGCGTCCGTGATGACTGCGAGTCGAACCCGGAGATAGTAATTTTGTCCCGTGCCAGGTGTTGAACGTTCATGCAAATCTCTTTCAACACTCTCACATTAAGAAGGTTGAAGGAGGACCCATTGTCAACCAGAATTTTTCCTATCTTGATGTCGTGGCAATACCCAGTGACATACAGGGGATGGTTGTGCTCACACGTTCCGAGGAGGAGATCTTCATCGCCGACTGTGATGTCAGCGTATGAACTTCTTCCAGCCCGTCTTTTATCTTTTCTTCTGCAAGGAATGCTTGGAACTGATCGGGCTCTTGTAATGCCTTGATTAGGGAATCTTGTGCCTCTTTAGACAGGAGAAGGGCATCCAAAATGCTCAATTGCGAGGGTATCTTCCTCAGGTGCGTCAGGACATTGTAATCCACCTTGTTCTTCTTAGGCAGGTCCTTAGCTGTGAGCTCTTCGACGACTCTATCATCGAGGGAAATCTTCTCAGGGACTTTTTCTTTCCCCTTGTCTGTTTTGCATGAACCTTTGTTTGTAGGCCCGAGGTTCCTTTCAGGCAACGTACGGTTACGCAGCTGGATGTTCTTACAGTTCTTCGTCTCTTCTTCTTTTCCTGAGGCGGATTCCTTGAAGAGAGGGCCAAGGGCTATTTCTTCGTCAGAGTCGCTCCCGAAGGTAAGAACTTGAGATTTTCCTTTTGTCAAAATGTCATTAACCATATGACATTTACCGGCTGTTCCTTTATGCTCATCTGTCGTGCATCTCTTCTCCTGACAGGATTTGCGCTTTATTCGCTTGAAGTGTTGTCGGTAGGCAACGTATCTTTGCCACCACTTCTGGAAGGCATTGCATTCTTCGGTAGGGTGTGTGACCTTCCGATGGTACAAGCAGTAGTCCGGATGTACATCCACTTCGTCGGGGCACATATTCCCGGAAGTATTTTCTTTGAAAGGTGGCAGTTTCATTCCCACTGACAGAGCTTTGGCTAACTGCTTCCTTATCTTGATTCTGCTCTTGTTGGTGGCAAGGACGCTTCGATCCGGTTGAGGTACTTTATGACTTCTCATTACTGGATCTTTTTCAGCCTGACACCGACGCTTGGCCTTTTCGTATATGGCTGCTTCACATTCTCGATCATCTTTGCTCTTTTGAAGAGCTTCGCTCAGCAGCCCGTCGATCAGGTCGTCTAATGGTTCCAGGGATTTTGGCTCTGGTTCTGCCCCCAGTTTCTCTATGTCAGGAGCTTCTTTGCCATTTACCGACGAATGAGAGATCATGTGGCAACTCGCCCTGTAATCATTGGGTTCTTCTGACGAGCCGTCTCCTTCATCAATGTCACTGTCTCCATTCTCAAGAATATGCTTGAGGAACTCTTCCAATGTGACCGGGGTCCGTGCCTTTTGGTTGTATTCCTCCAGCGCGTCGATGTATTTTTGCAGACCCGTAAGATTGTCGTCAAGCTGCACGGGCTTCTTGGTCCTCTTCTTTTTCTTTGAAGACTTCGAAAGCTTGGCCAGGAGGTTTTGTCCATTGTTACCAATTTTCGGCGTCGGGCGCAGTTTCAGCATCCCGTCAATGATCTCGGGCTCCAGCGGGCTTTTCCATTTGATGGCCGGACACACTTGAAGATCCTTCATCATTCTTTTAGTTTTAGCCGAGAGGAAAACTTCCCACGGAGCTTCCTCTACAAATGACCATGATGCCCATGGCGTATCCACCTTTTTAGGAGCGTGCTGCTGTGGCGGGTTTACCTTCCAATTTTCGGACAGCACGAACTTGCCCTGTTGGTACTGGTCTTCAACCTAGGTTTTAAAGACGTAGCAATTTTTGATTGGGTGGCCCACTATTCGGTGGTAGGGGCAGTAATTAGGATTGTTGACGTCTCCCGGTTGCAGTGGGCGTTTCGGATCTGGCAGAGTGATGAGCCTGTTGCGCACCGCCAGTTCGAATAGTCTCCTCGTTTTGTCCTGGGGGAACGAGTAAGGACGTCTCAACTTTTTTTCGAGGGATCTTGGTTTTTTGTTTTGGCGAGCTACCGGTTTCGCGTCACTCGGTTGTTGTTGAGTGTTGGCGACGAATGTCGCTTTCTCTTTGCCCTTTTCATTCCGAAGATTTGTCTTTGAAGAGGACGGCCTATGACCCATCTGGTCTATTTGGGCCAGCTTATCAATCAAGGCCTGGAAGTTGGTCGGCTTGAAGAAAATCATAAACTGGGACATAGTTGCCTGGGGATCAAGGGTTCCCACGAACATGCCCACGGCAGGCGCTTCTTCTATGCGTTGTTTGCATTTTGACCATAGGTTACGTTATCGAATTGCGTATTGAACCCAGGTCTCTCCTGGCTTTACTCTGGCATTGATTAACACCGTGATCGGGGTACGCTCGCTTGCGCTCGCGAACCGCTGTGTGAATAATAATTCCATCTCCGTGAATGTTTTGATAGAATCATTTGGGAGCTCAGAGTACCATTCAAATGCTGTCTCCGCCAAGCTGCCGACGAATTGGCGAAGCAACAGCTTATCGTCGCCTCCGGTATTACCACACAAAGCTATGAATTGAGAAACATGTTGGTGTGGATTGCCCGTCCCCTTATACACATGGAATATGGGGATCGTATATCCTGGCGGGTACTTAATTTGATCATACCATCTTGGATAAGGTCGCCCAGTCCTGACGACTTGTCCAGCCGCTTCGCTTGCCTGATGAGCTCGTATTTGTTGAGCTATGTAGTCGTCAAAGGCATCTTTGGAGATCGTCTCTTCTCTGGCTGTTGATAGAGCCGGAAGAGGGTTTGACGTCTCCCCTCTGTCGTCTTCAACGATTATTGAAGGGTCTTCGGCTGGAGGGTCCGGGTGGATCATCATCCGTACCATATCTTGGAACAGGAGCGCCATCTGCTTCATGTTAGAGGCTTGCTCCGCGGCTTCTTTATCCTTTCTTTCTAGTACCCTCCGCAGGAACTCCATATTGGTCTCCTAATCCTGGCGTTGCTCAGATGATGCTTCCGGGCTTTCTTTCTGCCCACTGAGTGTGGCCATCCTTGTCAACATCTCCTGGAGCTTTTGTTGTTGCTCCTGAGCTTTTGTCACAGACCGTGTAAGTGTTCGATGACCCACAGAAGTACGGCTTTCCTTTTTGCTGGAATCCATGTACACCGTGTGCACTACCATGCCCCCAGACTTGGGGCGTTTGGGTCCACTGACTTTGATATTTGCTGCGGGCATGGGGATCTTCTCCGGCCTTCTCTTCTTGTGGTAGGTCGAGGTTAAGGGGGCCGTTGTAGCAGGCACCCACGCAGATGATACCTTCCGTGGTACGACGGAGGGATGGTCTTCCTCTTGCTGAGACTTCATCTTCTTCAGCCGGCGAGAGTAATCTTTGTCAATTACAGAGACTTAGACTTTCCGCCAGACTCTGTGGATCTTGGAGGACAGCCGCTGAGGAGGATGTTCTAGTTTTGCCTGCGTTGTGTTTTCAACAGGCGGAGGAGACTTCTTCAGTACAGCGGTTGGAGAGTTCTTGCGCATCCTCCTGAGCAGCTCGAAGTTGTTCCCAGTTGGAATAGCAGCGTCAATTTCCACCGTTAGAGCTGGTGGGGTAAGTCTAGAGGGGGAACTGCCCCCAGCTTTGCTCACTCGGTACCAATGGCGACGTCGAGCACGTCGTGCAGACGGGTCCACCTCTGTTGTGGAAGCGACCTCGTTATGCCCTCTGCTTTGATGAGAGGCTGCTGTCGGTGTCATCATGTCGAAGAATGACGTCCGCTGAGAGGGAACAATCAATCTGTCGAAGGCAGAATTTCTGGCAGGGGAAGCATTTTTAACGACCTTGCTTGCAGCAAGAGTTGGAACGGCCAGTCTTGCGATGACCGATCCCTTAGCAGGAGAAGCCCCTTTGACGACTTCGTCTGTCGGAACAGAAATGGCTATCCACTTTGGGATAACCCCTTCAGATATTGCGGGCCTCTTTGCGGGCCCACTGGAGATTTGGCCCAGTTTGTCAAAGACCAAGGCGTTGGAATTGGACGACCCATTGAGAGGGACCGTGGTAGTTGCAAGCCGATCGAAGACCGACTTCTTTGGAGCCTCTCGTGATGATATTGAAGCATTGACACTCATTGGTGCGAGCATGGTCCCGAAGAACAATCCAGTGGTGGCCTGAGTCACCTGCTTCACTGGCATTGCAAAGATGGAGGCCGCTTGGGGCCCGTAAGTCACTCCTCCGGCGGGGACAGAGTGGGAGTTGCTGTTGCAGTTAGCGCGGCTGGAGGCCATCGATATCTCTTTTTCTGCATGGAGTAAGACACCAATTCTTAGTACCTCGAATCCAGGGACAACCGTATTGAACCGTGATTCGTTCGCAAACACGACACACGATGTGTGGAGTAGAAATAGGAAAAGGTCCCACCGGGCGTGCCGGAATCTGTTCACCGCCGAAAACTGGGAAGACATACGTCTTGTCTGAATTTGGGGGCAGATGCTACTTGGATTTATCCATCCACCTCTCCGAGGATGCCAAGTTGATTTATGGCACCGTGTATCGGAGGTTTGGACGGATGCGGCCGTTGTAGCAGACTTTGTCAGATTCCCCCTCGTTGTGAGGGGTTTTTTGATTGTGGGGATGCTTTTCCCTGCAGGCGTAAGCCCCTGCAGTTAATTACGTTACCGTGTAGAGATAACCACTTTCTCCTGCTCCAGAAGATCATTTCGTGTCGTGAGTGTTTGTTTTATTTTTGGTTGTCCATGGATTGTATACTGAGACTAATTTATGTTGTCGTCCGCAGGGCGTGGATTAGTCCAAATCCGTATATTCTTAGATTTGGGTTGGTTTAAGGATCATTAATCTCGTTTGAGATTAAGATCAACTTAAATGTTTTTTGAGGATGCGTTAGCCTAATTTTAGTCTAAGATCTACTCAACAGGATTTTGGATCATTCAGATCCAACAAAAGAGCATTTGGACTCCATTGTTTTAGTTTAAGAATGTTACGGTCTGTTGATCACCATTTTAGGGTGAGGGTTTAGTTTAGGGATGTTGCGGTCTGCAGCTAGTTTAAGGACGTTGCGGTCATTGTTAGTTTAAGGACGTTTCGGTCTAAAGCTAGTTTAAGGACATTGCGGTCCATTGGGATGTGCTCATGGGTTTGGGAGTGCACCCAAGAGCTGTTGGTTGTCGGGACCCTCTACCTCTCTGAAGACGTTGAAGAATTACAACGACACATATCGGAGGTGTGGAGAGATGTACACTTGAACCAAATTCCAGATTGAGGGAAGAGATCATGGTGGACCATTTAAGAATCATTAGTCATTTTCGGAAGAATGGGATTAACTTAGGAGATGTATGATGGACATCGTTCTGGTCAATTAGTTTGGGGAGTCATACGCATAGAGACTCTATCTATTTGGAGATGCAAAATATTTTAATCTCAAGAAGACTTAGCTAATTTGGGTCTGAAGTTGGCTTCTTATAGTGTTAAACATTAATATATGCTCGGTGCTCACGTGTTCTCACATGAGTCTCTGCAGCAGTGTTAAGCACTGAAACTTGGGGCGCTCACGTATGACACGTGAGACACCTAAAAGTTGGTGTTGTGCCCTTAGGTTCAAATCCCCGTCTATATATATCCAAGTGTTAAACACTTAAGTCTTGTGGCCATCACGTGTGGACACGTGAGGCGCTCCAGAGTTTGGCACTGCTTCTTTGGGTTTATTCCCTCTTCCTTTTATAAGTGCTAAGCACTTAGCTCATATGATGCTCACGTGCGAACATGTGAGGTGCTCAAAATGTGAGCGCTATCACTGGTTTTATTCCCTTTTCTTTCATAAGTGCTAAGCACTTAATTCATTGATGCTCACGTGCAAATACGTGGGGTGCTCTCAAAACGTGAGCGCTGCCTTTGGGTCTATTCTCTTTTCTGTATAAATGCTTGGGGGTCACGCAGGAACACGTGACTGCCCTAGGAGGCGCCTCTTGTTCTTCTTTTTTTTGACGCTTGTGTGAATCATCAGTTTTTCCCTCTATGTGCATGAAGATCTTGATCTTAGTTTTAAGAATTTCAAGTCCCTTATTTTGATAAGAATTAAATTCTTTTATAGGGTTAAACCCTAGTTTTATCAGAGGAATTGAATTCCTATATCTTTGGGAAGAATTAAATTCTTCAAACTTAGTTCTTTTCTCTAAATTTTGAGTCTGCATGACAGAATCTCCCCTATGAGAATTAAATTCTCAACTTGTGGGGAGATCTGCTTCTGCAGATCTCAACCAGAGGAAGAACTAAGTTCTTTTTAGAAGAGTTAAACTCTTGAAATTGCGAAGAAGAGATAAAATGATCTCTATGACTTTCTTCTTACCTAGGGTTTCTTTTCTAAAAGAGAGCTCTTCTTCTTTTTTTTGTTTCTCAAATCTTATGGGGGGTCTCCACTCCTCAAGACTTGAAGTCTTGGGTCCTTTATATAGTGGAGGCAGGTTTGTTGATTTAGTTAAAGAAATCTCTCATCGAGAGATCTTTAATTGATTTGAGAATTTTATCCACCGTTGGATCTTTGATCCAAGGACTTCTGTTTTACAGAAGATATTTTTCTTGTTTTTAACAAGATTTGGAAAATATTTTCCCATACAGAGCTTATTCTGTAGCTTGGTGATTTTTATCCACCATCGGATTTCTAATCCAACGGTGCTCTGTTTCAGTGAGCAATTTTTCTTGTTTAGAAAGATTCAAGGAAATATTTTCCAAATAGGGTTTTGATCTCTTTACTTAGAATTTAATTCTATCGGCTCAGAAGGCATTTGAGACCACTCACGTGTAGCACGTAACCCTACAGAGTTAAACTCATGTGCGTATATGCAACAGTCAAAAGAGGGCATCACGTGCTGACACGTGAGCCTTTCTGGCCTGTCAATTGTCTTAATATGGCGTCTATATACTTTGTATATAGACGTCACGTGTATACACGTGAGGCTCTATTTCAGCCTATCAATTGTTTAAACCCAGCGCCTATAATCTTTATATAGGCGCCCACGTATGGGCACGTGATGTTTTATTAGTGGAATTTTTCCCATCACTTTTTTCTCTTTCTTCTCCTTTTCTTTCTCTTTTTTTATAAGAGAACGGTCATTACATAAACTTTCTATATCGCCAGGTATAAAGCCAATCAAACATGTGCCAAGAAAGATGGGACTCAAACTTGAGATAAGTATCAATGCTAAACTCAAGAAACTAATCGACTCTGGCTATATCTAAGAAGTTCAATATCCTGACTGGATCGCTAACATCGTTCCAGTGATGAAGAAAAATTAGACAGTTCGCATCTGCGTGGACTTTCGGGACCTCAATAAAGCTTGCCCGAAGGATGACTTCGAAGTACCCGTTACCGAGCTGATGATCGATAACACGTCTATCTACGAGGTCTTCTTCTTCATGGATGGATATTTAGGATACAACCAAATAAAAATGCATCCAGTGGACCAAAAGCATACCGCTTTCCGGACTCCGTTGGGAATATTCTACTATAAGGTGATGCCCTTCGGTCTGAAGAACGCTGGCGCTACCTACTAGAGCGCCATGACAAAGATCTTCGATGACCTCATACATGTGATTGTCGAATGCTATATCGACGACCTTGTAGTGAAGAGCGAATCTCATGAGGAACATTGGGAATATATAAAAATAGTGCTCCAACGTTTTCGGAAGCATAATCTGAAGATGAATCCTCTAAAATGTGCGTTTGGAGTTTCCTCGGGAAAATTCCTAGGATTCATCATACGTCACCGGGGTATCAAAATCGATCCCTCAAAGATCAAGGCGATTATGGAAATGCCCATGCCAAGAACTCTTAAACAACTGCGGTCTCTCCAAGGAAAGTTCGCGTATATCCTGCGGTTCATAGCCAACTTCTCCGGAAAATACCATCCCTGCAGTCATCTGATGAAGAAAGGGACCCCGTTCATCTGGGATCAAAAGTACCAAAACGCACAGGACGAAATCAAGCAATACCTGCAAAATCCGCCGGTATTGACCGCTCCGGTTAAGGGAAAACCCTTTATCCTATATACAACGACTCTTGAGGGTTCTCTAGGAGTATTGTGGGCACAAGAGAACGATCAGGGAAAGGAGAGAGCTCTATACTATTTAAGTCGCGTTCTCCTAGGGGCAGAAAACAACTATTCCCCCATCGAAAAGCATTGCCTGACGTTGATCTTCACAGTAACGAAGCTCAGACATTACGCCTTAGCACATGAGGTTCATCTCATATCGAAAGTGGATCTTATCAAATATCTAATGTCAAGAGCCATGCTAACAGGAAGGCTTGCCAAATGGGCCCTCCTCCTGATGGAGTTCTCGGCAATGTATCGTCCCCTCAAAGCAGTGAAAAGGCAAGCCATTGTCGACTTTCTCGCGGAGCATCCAATACCAGCCGACTCCCCTTTAAATTGCGAGTTGCCAGACGAATATGTTTTCGACGCAATCGAAGAAGAAAATGATTCCTAATGGGAACTCTAGTTCGATGGAGCATCTACTATAAATAGGTGAAAGCAAAATGCCCCCATAATTAAAGCTGGGGTGGGACTTATCATCGTGACCCCGTAAGGAGGGATATTGCGTTGCGCCCTTTCCTTAACAGAGCCAAGGACTAACAACGAAGCTGAATACGAAACTTTGATAGCAGGTCTTGAGATCTCTATCAACATGGGAATCAAAGACCTTCTCATATATGGAGACCCCCAGCTGTTCGTTAGTCAAGTAAATGACGACTATCAAACATACAAATTAGAGCTGATAAAGTATGGCAAAAGAGTGCAGCAATTGCTGACACAAATCTCTTCCTATAACCTGGAAAGCATACCGCGTGCGGAAAACAACAAGGCAGGTGCATTGGCCAAATTGGCTAAGGAATCGGCCGATGAAGACCTCGATGATGTAAGAATCATTGTACAAAGCCACAGGGTTCTCGCGCCAACAGATATATTTTCGAAAGACCTGATAGAGCCATCCGAAGGAAAAGAAACGACCGACTAAGTAGCCCTTCAAATAGGGGACGAAGAAAAGGTCAAGGACTGGAGGGAAGTCTTTATAGATTACTTTAAGTCCCAAAGAATGCCCGAAAATGCGTCATTTAGACATGAGATCATGAAACGAGCTTTGTCTTTCGCCTTCGTCAATGATACTTTATATAAGAGATCATTCGACTGTCTATGGATAAGATGCCTGGGGCCAGAAGAACCAAAGTTAGTCGTCTACGAAACTCACGACGGACTCTGCGGTTCTCATCAAGCTGGGCCAAAAATGAAGCTGAAAATAAAAAGAATGGGTTACTATTGGTTCACGATGATTCAAGACTGCCTCGAATATTCGAAGCAGTGTCACTCATGCCAAATTCACGAGGACTTCATCTATCAACATCCAAATCCGCTACACTTGACAGTGGCTATCTGGCCGTTCGAAATGTACGGAACCGGTATATTTAGCCCTATCGAACCAGCATCATCCAAAGGACATTGGTTCATACTAGCAACAACTGACTATTTCTCTAAATGGGCAGAAGCAGTACCACTAAGGGAGGTGAAGACGGAGATTATCCTCCACTTCTTCAGAACCAATGTCATCTATCGGTTCGGCACTCCGCAACGGATAATCTCGGATAATGGGCCAGCTTACGGAAGCCATAAAATAAGCCACTTCGCACAGCATCATAAAATAAATTGGAGATACTCTTCAGTCTATAATTCTCGGGCCAACGGTCTAGCTAAAACTTTCAACAAGACCTTGACAAAGATTATAAAAAAGACGGTGTACAGAAAATAAAAGAACTGGCACGAAAGGCTGCATGAAGCTCTCTGGGCGTACCGAACAATGTTCAAGACGACCAAGAATACGACACCATATGCATTGGTGTTCGGTATGGAAGCAGTGTTCCAATTAGAAATAGAACTCCCCTCTCTACGAGTAGCGGTTCGATACGAGCTGCCAGATGAAGAAAATGCTCATCTTAGACTTGAGGAGCTTGACACTCTCGACGAAACTTGCCTTATAGCACAGCAAAATCTGGAGGCTTATAAGGCAAGGATGATACGGTCATACAAAAAACTGACCAGGCCGAGAACATTCCGCCAAGGCGAACTCGTGCTAGTCGTCAAAAGACCAATGATCCCCAATAGTGTAAAAATGGGAAGTTTGAGCCGAACTATGAAGGCCCGTGCATCATAGACAAAGTCTACCAAGATGGAGCCTACCTGCTCATTGATATGCATGGCGAAAGACCCTTCCGGCTAATAAATAGCCGATTCCTAAAGAAATACTACGCTTGACGAGTCATGACTTAGTTCAATGATAGATGACAACGCTTGTGTCCGCTTGCTATCTTCCTGAGTCAGAATCCTGAGAGTAGTATCCAAAAATCTCCGTCACCCGAAATACGGCGATAATGGACCGAAACGTTTTTAAACTAATACTGGACCGAAACGTCCTTAAACTAATACTGGACCGAAACGTCCTTAAACTAATACTTGACCAAAACGTCCCTAAACTAACGCGTTCCCCCAAAAACGTGAATACTGGACCGAAACGTCCTTAAACTAATATTGGACCGAAACTGTTGGGTTACACAAGCGCCCCGGCCATCAATCCGTGGCCAAATGCGAAACAAAATTTTTCTAAAACTGGCGCTAATGGAACCCTAGTCTACGGATCGACCCATAAGCCCTAGATAACAAAAACATGCATAGGGTTAGGGTGATTATACCGAATTGATCCGTGTCCATCGGTCTTCAACCACCTTCCTAAGCTCCCAGAGGCTTCCATGATCAAGCTTTATCTCCGGTCTCCTTCCATCGAAGATGATCCACCCAAGGATTTATGAAACGAGCTCCTACTTCATAACCGAAGTAACTAGGGTATCTAGTTTGCTAAACTAGATAGCCAAGATGATGTAGAGTCTAATGAAGGATTAATTTGTCTCTAAACACCTTAGGTTTCTCAATACATGAGATGGTTAGGTTGGAGGAAGAAGAAGAAGCCATGAAAGATGAGAGTGTGAAGCTAAGAAAAATCAAGTGAGAAAAATGGCTAAGTCTTTTGTGAGTTATTTGTTGTGAGCATAATATCAACCATGCTACCAACTAAAGAAAGCAACTTAAGAATTAATATCTCATACTCTCACAACAAATATCTCACAATACAAACAAAACCTCAAGCATGCCACCATGAGTCACTACATGACTCATCACCATGAGTTATCAAGTGAGCATGCTTGAAGTTTAATGCCAAAACAATAATTCGCCCTCTCCACCTCATTAAACATTTATACCTAAATGTTTAATACAAAAAGAAATGGTAACTTCTAGAAGCAATCTTGTAAAGAATTACAAGAATACCCCTCATCCTTATATATATACCCGCATCCGTATTCCGACAGAATACGAATACAATGAGACGAAAATAATCCAACAATATAATACTAGGATCCGGCTTAAACCAAAGCCCACTAGTATTATTCGTCCGAATCATGATCCGTGCACAAGTGCACGTATATTATTACGAACATCCACTTCCATTGGATAAAACCATCGTATGGTTATATACAAACTTGAAGGAACCTGTTTCCAGATTCGAGGATGGTTTCCGGTTTTGGAGAAAATGAATAGGACTATTCAGTTGTCTTTTCCTTTTACCTTCTTTCAGGTTGCGAGTGCTTCTTGGATGAGGACGGTACACCTGTTACGCTAATTGGATAGTCTTCATCCAAACCATAGGCAGGTGCTGAACGGTAGCGAATGAAGAAAACCATTTAGCCTAAAAGGTGGACAAAAAGTATTAAGTAAAGATAAATAAGGGGATTAGTAAGAGAGCAAAGTAAATTGCGACTGCTATTCACGACCAAACCAAGTATTTCTTCGCCAATCCTACATCACCTTTGTATTTCTGCAGAACACTCCGTATCATTACGAAGATCCATAGTTTATTGGATACTCCATCGTATGGTTATATACGAACTCGAAGGGACTTGTTCCAGTTCGAGGATGGATTCTGGTTCAGGAGAAATAGGAATAAGGTTTATTCAGTTGTCTTTTATCTTTACCTTCTCTCGCGTTGCGAGTGTTCCTAGGATTAGGGAAGTACACCCATTATGCTTATTGGATAGTCTTCTTCCAAACTATAGGCTGGTGCCGAACGGTAGGGAAGGAAGAAAACCATTTGGCCTGAAGGTGGTGTACAGAAGGTAATGACTAAAGACATATAAAGGGATTTAGAGAGATGGCAAAGAAATATACGGTTACAGTTGTGAATCCGATAATGGAAGAGGCATTACTTGGAATACCCGGATACCCCTTCGAAACATTTATATGTTTCAGTTTCACTGTGTATTGTTAAAAGAAAACTGATTTCCCAATTAGCCCTTGCTCTAGGGTATGTATTTACCAGGTTTGATTCTCATATCTGTATGGTTTTACAGATGATGAGTGGGAGTAAGTTATTGGGAATTGGGTGATCATCCTCATTATATTGGGATTCGTTGTAATTGGTGATATTTGAGGAAATCGCCTGGGTTGTTTGCCGGACAGCAAATATTTGGTTTTGAATATCCGTTGTTATGCACCAATTTCAAATTGATATATCTGTACGTTTATTTTTATAAAGTGAGATATAGCTTTTTGAAATTATGTCTATGACATTTACCTATATCAGTGGATGATTAGGTAAGGAGCATTAAACAGCGGTGTAATTCTTCTTAACCATAAGTACAGTTTTCAACCTACGACATACAAGGAATGGGTTATTAGACTCAGGGAACTTATACAGAGTATTGTATGTTGTCCAGTGTCCATTAGGACAGAGGGGTTGGTACTCGTACTATATTTTGTTTACTTGTGACTTCTCTAGTTCTTAGACATGTGTTTCGTAGAAATGCAAGGTCTAAGTTTTGAGAAGTTATAGGTATAAGAATAAAGTAGAGAACCAGGTGTTGCAAGTATCAGGATTCTTCAAGGTGATCGAAGATGTAGATACTTGTATATGGTATTCAGTTGATAGTAATGATTATGAGAACTTGCTTCTCTTTCAGATTACTCATAATTGGATGCACTTCTAAATTGAGGAATGCTGATCGGCCTCTCTTCATTTAGTTGACATGCACTGGAGACAGCTGCATGATTTGAATCTGGTTCCAATTAAATCAGTGCCTCTGTTTCTATATTGGATATAGAATAGTTCATATCTTAACAATGTTAAGGTACGGGGAGTTGTCCGGCTTATGCTTAAAACCAGACTCTGGATAACTCAAGGCGCGTTTTTGTAATGGCAGTTTGTGGGTTGACCCGGGCTATGACGAGGGTTGACTTTCTACCATCTGGAAGATCAATAGTGATATTGTTCTTGACTCGCCACAGTTTTAATAAAAATGAATTTTTTCAGAAAACAGAAGTGGGAGTATGGTAGAACTGGATGTGATTCCAGAACCGCAAACGATTACTGAAAATTTGATAAGAACCTAAAGATTCAATATGGTTTGACATTCCATTAGCCACTCCGCAGATATGGTGGGTAACCTCAAGCACCCGAGCGGTACTCCGGTATCCTCAAGGACGGTGACAGGGAGGTTCTTGTTTATCCAGACTTGCCATTACTGTTGTTCCAGACTGTGAGACCTGGCAGGAGGATGAGTATAGCGTCGTTCTAAACTAGCTTTAGAAGTGTACGTGTATATGACTCTGCCAGAGGGTTGTCATAGTCAGTAGGAGCAGCGGAAGCATAGTGGACAAGTAGCTTATGTCTATTTATGGACTAAACCAGATATAGTAGAGATAGATCATCTATTTCTGATGTGACAGTCATAGGTTTGACTTCATCAAAATAGGGGATGGATCTGTTAAGAAGGTAGTGTGGTGTGATGTCCTGGTATTTGGATGACATACACAGAGTAGGAAGTGAAATTCCTATACTACGATCGGTTATACTTTGGTTGTCACACAGTGGTTTCTCCACATAAAACTTGGATATTATATCAGACATTCTGGTTACTAGATCTATGGTTTTTAGATCTATATTTGGGTAGTTTCCCAATTTGGGTACTTAAACAGCATTCTAAAGGTGTTTTAGAATGGACGACTCTTGGTACGGTAGTGTACCTGCAGGTGATGGTGTCACCCTCTCTAAAGGTGTTTTACAGACTAAAGGGGAGAGGGATGTGCATGATTGGCAGATCAGTTGCTTATGCAATTGAGTTGATCATGAGATGTCAAGTACCACACCAGATGTTGTTTTTTTGCACTAGATGCAATAAGTTGATATTAATCCAATCTTGGAGAAACGATCGGAAGCAGTTTTAGAACATAAGTGGATGTTCTAGGGATATGATAACAACAGCCTCTTTTGGGTGATGGTTATCATTCCAGGCTTCCAAGGTGACCTGGATGACAGAGTGACTGTCAGAGTTATAGTTTTCCCTCTGATGAGGGGCAGTAGTTTGGACAGGTGGTCCAAGCGGATACTGAGGGAGGTATGGCGCAGGATACTGATTAAATTCAGTTGATGATACAGTCTAAGAAGTTTGGATTTGGAGTTCATTTATGAACTAGGTCCCATCAGACATCCAAACATATTCTAAGAATGGTATTGCTCATTTCGGGAGATGGATTTCTCCGCGAACTTGAGATAAAGAGGGACATAGAAAAAAACATTAGGGCGGATCCACTTACTGAGGCTATTCCTCGAATGCAATAGTTTCGCAAACGGGCTTTGTGAAACTGATTAGTAGAGGAGTTGGGTGTTCGGTATCACACGGGCTGTGAGTATGCGACATCGTAATAATTAGCCTTAAGTGCAAGTGGGAGATTGTTGGATATAGTGCCCTCAGAGTCAATTATTGGATCGCAGGCACGTGATTGCAATGATTGAGGGAGGACCTATACCGGCAGGGCAGTCTTACTCAAGATGATAGTATGCTATCTGGTTTATCTTTATCATCGTGTACAGTTTTAGGTGACATTACAGGTCACTATTACACATTGATAGAGCCCTTAGGATTCTTGCTTGACTACCAGCAGTATGATGGCGATCATATATGTGAGAGTTGGGAAGTCTATAAGCACATCCTTAAAGTGGTCCCTAGTCGTGGGAGTTTCGAGACTAGGCATCGATACTCCATTAGTAGACTAGTGTATACAGTCGAGAACCTGACGAGGGGCGGTGGCTGGTCTTACAAGCTATTGGTGTCAGTTGGATCACCTAAGATATATACATGTGCTCATTGGGTTATGAGTACACCGGAAAGGACTCGCCGGGAACATGCTAGTTGGTATTATACCTGACGTCAGATAGCAGTTCCTGTTGGGGATAGTGCCCTCAGAGTCAATTATTGAATCACAGGCACGCGATTGTAATGATTGAGGGGGGACCTATACCGTTAGAACAGTCTTACTCAAGATGATAGTATGCTATCTGGTTTATCTTTATCATCGTGTACTGTTTGAGGTGACATTACTGATCACTATTACACGTTGATAGAGCCCCTAGGATTCTTGCTTGACTACCAGCAGTATGATGGCGATCATATACGTGGGAGCTCGGGTCTATAAGCACATCCTTAAAAGGTCCCTAGTCGAGAGAGTTTCGAGACAGGGCATCGATACTCCAGAGTAGACTAGTGTATACAGTCGAGACCCCGACGAGGGCGGTGGCCGGTTTCACAAGCCACTGGTGTCAGTTGGTTCACCTAAGATGTATACAGGTGCTCATTAGGTTATGAGTACACCGGACAGGACTCGCCGGGAACATGCTAGTTGGTCTTATACCTGACGTCAGATAGCAGTTCCCTCGTGACATGTGTACAGGTTAGTTCATCGACCTAAGATCGTCATTTGTCTCGTGTGAGTTCCCACTGTGCTTTGATTACTACCCTACCACGGCTCAAAGGAGTCGTGCAAACAGGTTTTAGTTGGGTACAGTCCTGAGCCACATAGAGGCAGTGAGCAGATCTTCAGGGTTCGTCTCTCCCGGTATTGGGGGTAAGGTCGCGCTGTGTCTAGGAGAGCCATTACACGAAAGTCCTTGGCCAAGGCAGGAGATTTACTGGTAGGTATTCGAGTAGTATCTCAGGGTGTTCTGGGCTACACTCCGACATGACTTGTACCGCTTTTAGGGGTCTGACTTTTACCAACCCCCTAGGCCTGTCATGCGATGGTCATAGACGAACGGACCGGACTGTACGGATATTGTCACTGACAGGCTCAGTAGGGTGTCAGGATGAGTTCGCTCATCGACGTCCCTTTTGGTCAATACCTGGTAGCCCGTTACATATGGCTAATACCTCTGACGTGCTAGTGGTTAAATCCACAGCCAAAGTATTGACGAGTCTTTAGAGTCCCCCACAGACAGTTTCTCAAGTTTCGGGCGAAACGCTGTAGAGGCCGTATGGAGATATGGCAGGGTTCGATCAGATACGTGCGGTATTGCACGGATCATGATCGGACGGATAATACTAGCGGGCTTTGGTTTAAGCAGGATCCTAGTATAGTACAGTGTAAATTTTGTCTGATTGCATTTGTATTCAGTGGGAATACAAATGCGGGTATGTATATACAGTCCCGGGTTTTCCTGTAATTTATTACGGGATCATTTTTTTGAAGTTGCCAGTTTGCATTCCGTTTCGGCCAGTTTTCCTTTGTTCCTTCACGGCCGGATTTTTCTGATGGAGGGGCTAATTTGCAAATGTGCAAATTAGCAATTATGGAGGGGTTATTTGTAAATGAGGGATTATGATAGATATAACATCTTTGCTTTTTTTCTTCATAATGGCTTGCATTAATGAGATGTGAATTGATTTGGCTTTGGTGTGACATTAATTCCTCATTATCATCACTTTTCTTATGATCACCATTATTCTCCTCTTGTGCTCACCCCCTTTGTTGTTTTTTCCCTCATCCATTCATGAGAGGCCGGCCACATCTTTGTGGGGAGAGAGTGATTCATTTTGTGAGTGGGGAAAATTATGATCTCATTTTTTGATACACCAAAGTTCCAAAAAGCTCATTTGCTCTTGTTCATTATTCTCCACCTCTATCAAATGGCAACTTCAAACCCCAAGAGACAAATCATCCTACACTTCATCTACAGCATCCTTGGGCACGTCGGCTCGCCAACTTCGTGTCCGAGTTGCCTCGGTCCAGAGGTGGGAGCCCGTAAAAGAACCCGGCGATGTGGTGCCCTTTCCGACGAGGAGGTGAAGACCGGAGATTTCGCGAGGAGATCGGGATGGAGGCCGAAGACCGAAGAACACGGATCGCTCGGTATATCTCTCTACCCCTTCTCTAGTTATCTAGCATTAGGTTAATGGCCCGATTCGGATTTATAGTGCGCGGTACTGCCGGTTTACAAGTTTCGTAAAAGTTTCGTTTCCGTATTTTGGCCTCGTTCAGACGGCCGGGGCGCTGCCGTGCACTTACATTGGTATCAGAGCCACGCCATTAACCTAGTCTAGCTTGCTCTAGCGTGTTTAAAGCTTCGATCGAACAAATATCCCAAAACCGCGATTTCAAGTGCATCAGTTTTCTGTTGAATTTTTTTTGGCTCTAAAAATTATTTGGAGCATTGCAGAAATACGTGCAGGCAATTCTAAGAGTTCTGCAAAAATTTGGTGGCTTGACATTACTGTTCCACCGCGGAACCGCGGCCAAACCCATGCATTGGCCGCGGTTCCGCGGCCATAGTGACTCCTTGTAGCACCAAATTTTTACAGAGGGTCTTGGACTTGGAAATGGGGGTTTTGGTATATTCTATTTAGGCCCAGATTTACTTTGAGTGCTACAGTAGTGATTGGGACCCACTTCGGTAAATTTGGTCGATCGAAAATTTTAAACAAGTTAGTTCACACTATTTACATTATATCTGCGACCGTGAATGCCACTTGATCGGTAAATCCTGTCTAACTGCTATAGCCCTTTTAGACGAATTTACGAATGTGACATTCACGTTGAAGTTCTTTGTTGTACTGTAATGTTGCGGATTGTCGTGGTGGATAGCCTGGATGCAATGTTAGTACAGTTTGGTTGTATATGTACATTTGATATTGCGGGGCGAGCGTCCGACATGTGGACTGCCGTCACTGCTTGTTTATATATTATTCTTTTGGGGCACGACCGGGCTGAGGTCGATGTACCCGTTATATGTATATTTTACTTTCTGTACTAGGATTACCCCAAGGTGGGGTGCACGGGTAGCTGGGTTCTGGAGGGCAACGAGCCCGCATCTCATGGCGTTGAGACGGAGGGGGATTTACTCTAGAATTGGAGGGCTATTCGCCGCACTCGTAGGGGTACAGGTTGACCCAAGGAGGGATGCTCAAGTTACCGGATTCCGTGAAGTGCTGGGTGGTCCATTCACGTTGTTGAAGGGGGCTGCCTCACTTCAGGTTTTGGCGGGTAACTTGCCGCGCCCGTAGAGGTCTAGGATTTCATTGCATAGGCTATCCACACGACCAGGGGAACGTCGGGTTTCAGTAGCGGCTCTATGAAACCCGGGGATCCCAGATATCTGTATTGTTCTGTGATGCTTATTACATTTCTGTGATGTTGCATTTTATCACGCCTTGAGCGAATATTATATATTAATATATATACTAGTAGATGTTGTATATGTTTTTCATCTGCGCTAGTCCAGTCCCCGCTCTGTCGTTAGTTAAGTAACCTAATGGGTGATGACGGGACCCAGTGGCGAATGCGGATGGCATATACGTACATCATTATTTTCGTTCTTTATTGGTGTGATCAATTGATGGGACTGCGTTGATTCGGATCAATGCAAGCTAAACAAACCTATTCTGATGTTGTTGGAACAATTTTTCAAAAAGCTGTTATTGCAAGGGCGTTCACTTTTGTTTTGCACAGTGGTATTCGGTTATGAATATCCAGCACCTCAGTCGACGAGGCAAGGGCCGAGATCCCTTCACCGGGAGTGACCCCTTGGACAGAAGTTTGCGTCAGGGCAATAACTTCACTATAGTCGTTTACTTTTGTTTTGCATCATGGTATTTAGTTGGAATATCCTGCACCTCATTCTATGGGGAAAGAGCCGAGATCCCTTCACCGGGAGTGACCTCTTTACCAAAGGTTTTTGCCACTATATCTTTAAAAGCTATCCAGTTCCTTCAACGATATCAAGTTCATTACGTTAAAGGTTTTTTGCCAAAAACCATTCGTAGCCCTCCGTCATTTCAGACGGGTAGCAAGTAGTATTCATGCTATGTTTGTTGGCCAAAGTCAACGCATAGTGTATGGTAGCTATTTGTTACTTTTCTGCAGCATAGATAGATGCGTTGGTTTGGGAAAGTTGTACTGCCTTGTTGGCCAAAGTCAAGGGTAGGTACGGGTGGGTTCAAATCAACCTGGAGAATGACGGGTAGAACTTGACATGTGACTTATGATTTGTTGGCCAAAGTCAAGGTCATAAGAGCATGGGGCAAAAATCACATCGGGAGTTTCTAAAGAAACTGAAACTTGCCAGATATGCGCATACCTTCTGGAGTGTGATAACGTGAGTGGATTCCATCACATTATCATGCGATGATAGTTGGATCCCGATTCCTACTGATGAGTTGGTTTACTCCTTGGGTGATCCCGACTAATTCTTCTTTCAGGTTTGGAGGAGAATTTGACGTTACAGTGGAAGGTTTCCTGATTAGATAAATTGATAACCATTCTGATCTAGGTTAGAGTGTGCACGCCGAGTGTTTCTTTTCTCTCTCTTTTTGGCAGCGACCATGGCCCAACCCTTGACTATGACTCAGTGACCAAAATTAACCGAACCTTCTTAAACACTGGCTTTTGGATTGTCAGAGTTGCATACCTCATTGCCACTCCTACTTTTACCCTTTTCTCCAGAACACCCCGTATTACTACGAACGTCCAATTCCATTAGATAAAACTATCGTATGGTTATATACGAACTCGAAGGAATTTATTCGAGGATGGTTTCAGGTTCTGGAGAAAATGAATAGGACTATTCAGTTGTCTTTTCCTCTTACCTTCTCTCAGGTTTCGAGTGCTCCTTGGATTAGGACAGTACACCTATTATGCAAATTGGATAGTCTTCTTCCAAACCATAGGCAAGTGCCGACCGGCAGGGAATGAAGAAAACCAATTAGCCTAAACGGTGTACAAAAGGTATTAAGTAAAGACAAATAAAAGGATTAGTAAGAGGGCAAAGTAAATTGCGACTGTTATTCACGACCAAACCAAGTATTTCATTACCACTCCCACTTCACCTTTGTATTTCTCCAGGACACTCCGTATCACTACGAAGATCCACAGTTATTTGGATACTCCATCATGTGGTTATATACGAACTCGAAGGAACTTGTTCTAGTTCGGGGATGGATTCTGGTTTAGGAGAAATATGAATAATGTTTATTCAGGTGTCTTTTATCGTTACCTTCTCTTGGGTTGCGAGTACTCCTAGGATTAGGACCGTACACCCATTATGCTTATTGGATAGTCTTCTTCCAAACCATAGGCTGGTGCCGAACTGTAGGGAAAGAAGAAAATCATTTAGCCTAAGAGGGTGTACAGAAGGTAATGAATAAAGACATATAAAGGGATTTGGAGAGATGGCAAAGAAGTATACGGTTACAGTTGTGAATCCGATAATGGAAGAGGCATTACTAGGAATATCCAGATACCGCTTCAAAACATTTACATGTTTCAGTTTCACTGTGTGCTGTTAAAAGAAAACCGATTTCCCAATTAGCCCTTGCTCCAGGGTATGTATTTACCAGGTTTGATTCTCACATCTGTATGGTTTTACAGATGATGAGTGGGGGTAAGTTATTGGGAATTTGGTGATCATCCTCATTATATCGGGATTCGTTGTAATTGGTGATATTTGAGGAAATCGCCTGGGTTGTTTGCCCGACGACAAATATTTGGTTTTGAATATCTGTTGTTGTGCACCAATTTCAAATTGATATATCTGTACGTCTATTTTTATAGAGTGAGATATAACTTTTTGAAATTATGTCTATGACATTTACCTATATCAGTGGATGGTTAGGTAAGGAGCATTCAACAGCGGTGTAATTCTTCATAACCATGGTACAGTTTTCAACCTACGACACACAGGGAATGAGTTATTAGACTCACGGGACTTATACAGAGTATTGCATGTTGTCCAGTGTCCATTAGGACAGAGGGGTTGGTACTCGTACTATATTCTGTTTACTTGTGACTTCTCTAGTTCTTAGACATGTGTTTTGTAGAAATGCATGTTCTGAGTTTTGAGAAGCTATAGGTATAAGAGTAAAGTAGAGAACCAGGTGTTGCAAGTATTGGGATTCTTCAAGGTGATCGAAGATGTAGATACTTGTGAATGGTATTCAGTTGATAGTAATGATTAAGAGAACTTGATTCTCTTTCAGGTTACTCATAATTGGAAGTACTCCTAAGTTGAGTAATGCTGATCGGCCTCTCTCCATTTAGTTGACATGCACTGGAGACAGCTGCATGATTTGAATCTGGTTTCAATTAAATTAGTGCCTCTGTTTCTGTATTGGATATAGAACAGTTCATATCTTGACATTGTTAAGGTACGGGGAGTTGTCCGACTTATGCTTAAAACCAAACTCTGGATAACTCAAGGCACGTTTTTGTAATGGCTGTTTGTGGGTTAACCCAGGCTATGATGAGGGTTGACTTTCTACTATCTGAAAGATCAATAGTGATATTGTTCTTGACTCGCCACAGTTTTAAAAGAAATGGATTTTTTCAGAAAACAGTGGTGGGAGTATGGTAGAAATGGAAGTGTTTCCAGAACCGCAAACGATTACTAAAAATTTGATAAGAACCTAAAGATTCAATCTGGTTTGACATTCCATTGGCCACTCCATAGATATGGTGGGTAACCTCAGGCACTCGAGAGGTACTTCGGTGGCCACAACGACGGTGACAGGGAGGTTCTTGTTTACCCAGACTTTCCATTGCTGTTGCTCCAGACTGTGAGACCCGGCAGGAGGATGAATATAGCGTCGTTCTAAATTAGCTTTAGAAGTGTACGTGTATATGACTCTGCCAGAGGGTTGTCGTAGTCAGTGGGAGCAGCGGAAGCATAGTGGACAAGTGGCTTATGTCTATTTATGGACTAAAGCGGATATAGCGGAGATAGATCATCTATTTCTGATGTGATAGTCATAGGTTTGACTTCGTCAGAATAGGGGATGGATCTGTTAAGAAGGTAGTAGGGTGTAATGTCCTGGTATTTGGATGACATACACAGAGTAGGAAGTGATGTTCCTATACTACGATCGGTTATACTTTGGTTATCACACAGTGGTTTCTCCACATGGGACTTGGATATAATATCAAGACGTTCTGGTTACTGGATTTATGGTTTTAGATCTAGATTTGGGTAGTTTCCCAATCTGGGTACTTAGACAGCATTCTAAAGGTGTTTTAGAATGGACGACTCCTGGCATGGTAGTATACCTGCAGGTAATGGAGTCACCCTCTCTAAAGGTGTCTTACAGACTAAAGGGGAGAGAGATGTGCATGATTGGCAGATCACCTGCTTAGGCAATTGAGTCAATCATGAGATGTTAAGTACCACACCAGATGTTGTTTTTGCAGTAGATGGAATATGATATCAATCCAATCCTGGAGAAACATTCGGAAGCGGTTTTAGAACATAAGTGGATGTTCTAGGGAAATGATAACGGCAGCCTCCTTCGGGAGACAGTTATCATTCCAGGCTTCTAAGGTGACCTGGATGGCAGAGTGGCTGTCAGAGTTATAGTTTTCCCTCTGACGAGGGGCGGTATTTTGGACAGATGGTCCAGGCGGATACTGAGGGAGGCATGGCGCGGGATACTGATTAAGTTCAGTTGACGATACAGTCTGAGAAGTTTGGATTTGGAGTTCATTTATGAACTAGGTCCCATCAGATATCTAGACATACTCTAAGACAGGTATTGCTCATTTCGGGAGATGGTTTTCTCCACAAACTTGAGATAAAGAGAGACATAGAAAGAAACATTAGGGAGGATTCACTCACTGAGGCTATTCCTCGAACGCATTAGTTTCGCAAACGGGTTTTGTGAGACAGATTAGTAGAGGAGTTGGGTGTTCGGTATCACACGGGCTGTGAGTATGCGACATCGCAATAATTAGCCTTGAGTGCAAGTGGGAGATTGTTGGGGATAGTGCCCTCAGAGTAAATTATTAGATCACAGGCACGTGATTGCAATGATTGAGGGAGGACTTATACCGTTAGAACAGTCTTACTCAAGATGATAGTATGCTATATGGTTTATCTTTATCATCGTGTACTGTTTGAGGTGACATTACTGATCACTATTACACGTTGATAGAGCCCCTAGGATTCTTGCTTGACTACCAGCAGTATGATGGCGATCATATACGTGGGAGCTGGGGTCTATAAGCACATCCTTAAAAGGTCTCTAGTCGAGGAAGTTTCGAGACAGGGCATCGATACTCAAGAGTAGACTAGTGTATACAGTCGAGACCCCGACCAGGGGCGGTGGCCGGTCTCACAAGCCACTGGTGTCAGTTGGTTCACCTAAGATGTATACAGGTGCTCATTGGGTTATGAGTACACCGGACATGACTCGCCGGGAACATGCTAGTTGGTCTTATACCTGACGTCAGATAGCAGTTCCCTGGTGACATGTGTACAGGTTAGTTCATCGACCTGAGATCATCATTTGTCTCGTGTGAGTTCCCACTGTGCTTTGATTATTACCCTACCACGGCTCAAAGGAGTCATGCAAACAGGTTTTAGTTGGGTACAGTCCCGAGCCATATGGAGGCAGTGAGCGGATCTTCAGGGGTTCATCTCTCCCGGTATTGGGGGTGAGGTCGCGTTGTGTCTAGGAGAGCCATTACACGAAAGTCCTTGGCCAAGGCAAGAGATTTACTGATAGGTATTCGAGTAGTATCTCAGGGTGTTCTGGGCTACACTCCGACACGACTTGTACCGCTTTTGGGGGTCTGAATTTTACCAACCCCTTAGGACCGACATGCGATGCTCATAGACGAACGGACCGGACTGTATGGATATTGTCACTGACAGGCTCAGTAGCGTGTCAGGATGAGTTCGCTCATTGACGTCCCTTTTGGTCAATACCTGGTAGCCCGTTACGTATGGCTAATACCTCTGACGTGCTAGTGGTTAAATCTACAGCCAAAGTATTGACGAGTCTTTAGAGTCCCCCATAGACAGTTTCAAAAGTTTCGGGCGAAACGCTGTAGAGGCCGTATGGAGATATGGCAGGGTTCGATTAGATACGTGCGGTATTGCACGGATCATGATCAGACGGATAATACTAGCGGGCTTTGGTTTAAGCCGGATCTTAATATTGTACAGTGTAGATTTTGTCTCATTGCATTTGTATTCAGTGGGAATACAAATGCGGGTATGTATATACAGTCGCGGGGTTTTCCTGGAATTTATTCAGTTTGCATTCCGTTTCGGCCAGTTTTCCTTTGTTCCTTCACGGCCGGATTTTTCTGATGGAGGGGCTAATTTGCAAATATGCAAATTAGCAATTGTGGAGGGGTTATTTGTAAATGAGGGATTATGATAGATATAGCATTTTTGCTTTTTTTCTTCATAATGGCTTGCATTAATGAGATATGAATTGATTTGGCTTTGGTGTGACATTAATCCCTCATTATCATCACTTTTCTTATGATCACCATTATTTTCCTCTTGTGCTCACCCCCCTTGTTGTTTTTTCCCTCATCCATTCATGTGAGGCCGGCCACATCTTTGTGGGGAGAGAGAGATTCATTTTGTGAGTGGGGAAAATTATGATCTCATTTTTTGATACACCAAAGTTCCAAAAAGCTTATTTGCTCTTGTTCATTATTCTCCACCTCTATCAAATGGCAACTTCAAACCCCAAGAGACAAATCATCCTACACTTCATCTACAGCATCCTTGGGCACGTCGGCTCGCCAACTTCGTGCCCGAGTTGCCTCGGTCCAGAGGTGGGAGCCCGTAAAAGAACCCGGCGATGTGGTGCCCTTTCCGACGAGGAGGTGAAGACCGGAGATTCTACGAGGAGATTGGGATGGAGGCCGAAGACCGAAGGACACGGATCGCTCGGTATATCTCTCTACCCCTTCTCTAGTTATCTAGCATTAGGTTAATGGCCCGATCCGGCTTTATAGTGCGCGGTAGTACCGGTTTACAAGTTTCGTAAAAGTTTCGTTTCCGCATTTTGGCCTCGTTCAGACGGCCGGGGCGCTGCCGTGCACTTACAGTTCCCTGGTGACACGTGTACAGGTTAGTTCATCGACCTGAGATCGTCATTTGTCTCGTGTGAGTTCCTACTGTGCTTTGATTACTATCCTACTACGGCTCAAAGGAGTCGTGCAAACAGGTTTTAGTTGGGTACAGTCTTGAGCTACATGGAGGCAGTGAGCGGATCGGCAGGGGTTTCGTCTCTCCCGGTATTGGGGGTGAGATCGCGCTGTGTCTAGGAGAGCCATTACACGAATTCCTTGGCCATGGCAAGAGATTTACTGGTAGGTATTCCAGTAGTATCTCAGGGTGTTCTGGGCTACACTCCGACACGACTTGTACCGCTTTTGGGGATCTGACTTTTACCAACCTCCTAGGCCCGACATGCGATGCTCATAGACGAACGGACTGGACTGTACGGATATTGTCACTGATAGGCTCAGTAGGGTGTCAAGATGAGTTCACTCCTCGACCTCCCTTTTGGTCAATACCTGGTAGCCCGTTATGTACAGCTAGTACCACCGACGTGCTAGTGGTTAAATCCACAGCCAAAGTATTGATGAGTCTTTAGAGTCCCCCACAGACAGTTTCTCATGTTTCGGGCGAAACATTATAGAGGGCGTATGATATATGGCAGGGTTTGATCATATACGTGCAGTCGTGCACGGATCATGATCGGACGGATCATACTAGTGGGCTTTGGTTTAAGCCGGATCCTAGTATTAGATTTGTTGGATTACTTTAGTCTCATCGCATTCGCATTCGGTCGGAATGCAGATGCAGGTATGTATATACAGGTGAGGGGTATCCTTGTGATCCGTCACGAGTTTACTTTAGATGTTGCCGTATCTTTTTGTTGTTGTAAACATTTGGGTTAATGTTTACAATTGGAAATAATGAGCTAAAAGTCATGATTAGAAGCCTTAATTATGACACATGCACAAGTGATGACTCATGGTCTCTTTCTTTGTGCATGTGTCACATTATTTGATTGATTTGTGAGTTGAAATGAGAAGAAGAGAGAGAAGGGCAGCCATAGTGAGGTTTGCTATTGTATTATTGATAATCTCTCACTCTCATTTTATCATACAACATAAGAAAAAGAAAGGCTTCTTCTTCTTCTTCTTCTTGCTCTAGCTCACAAGCTCCATTGATGGCATCATCTCCAATCTCCATCCATACACTCTCATGTGTTGAGAATCAATGGATGCTTGAGACAAAGTGATCACACACATTCTCTACTTCACATTGGACACGTCGGCTAGCAAACTTCGTGTCCGAGTTGCTTCGGACGAAGCGGGAGCCCGTAAAAAGACTCATTGATGTGGTGCCCTTCCGACGAGAAGAGCGGAGATCGGAGATGCCCCGAGGAGCTTGGGTTGGTGGCCAAAGACTGAAGGACACGGATCGATCGGTATAGATTTTCTAACCCTTCTCTAGTTTGCTAGTTATACGTTAATGGTTCGATCCGGGATTAAAGTCTGCGATAACGCTGGTTTCAAGTTTAGAAAAAGTTTTCGTTTCCGCATTTTGGTCTCAGACAGACGGCCAGGGTGCTACCGTAGACTTACAATACTTCACTCACAGATACACCTCCGTGAGTAAGGTAGTGGGGGAGCATTTGTTTACTCCCGTTTAAATGCTCACTTACAAATACGTGCGTACCTGGATGGAAATAGCATTGAAAGCATGCCGATTTACATATGCATGTGGAAGGTTAGTGCATGACACGTGCACATCAGTGATGTTTGCACTTAGCAAAAATCGCTAAGGGTAAAGTGCACATGCGCACATGCAGGTTGCACGTATGTTTAAAAAATACAATCAGAGGAAGAACATGTGTTAGATATGATGCACTCGGTACTCAATGGTAAAATAAATGCATTTAAATAAACATTTTATTCTACAGGAAAGAGATCACCAAACACGAGATAAAAAATACAAGGGTTTAAAAAACTATAAATAAAGTTTTCTAAAGCCTTCTTAGCCTTCTCCACTATGTTGAAACGACGATTTTCATGAGGAGTCGCTCCCCATCGGTCAGCGCTGTGCCCATCGGCGAAAGCAGACATGATAGCCCGTTGAGCCCATTTTTGGTTTAGCAACTGAACAGAGCGATCCATCAGAGGTTGGGTAATCAAATATGCCTCATGAAAGCACTCGATTGTTTACCGCCGAAAATGGGAGACAAAACGCGTAGGTCGTCTTGCCTGAATTTGGGGGCAGATGCTATTTGGGTTTTATCCATCCACCTCTCCGAAGATTCCAAGTTAATTTATGGCACCATGTATCGAAAGTTTGGACAGATGCGGCCGTTGTAGCAGACTTCGTCAGATTCCCCCTCTTTATGAGGGGTTTTTTGATTGTGGGGACGCTCTTCCTTGCAGGCGCAAGCCTCTATAGTTAATTACGTAACCGCATCGTGGTAACCACTTTCTCCTGCTCCAGAAGGTCATTTCGTGTCGTGTGTGTTTGTTTTATTTGTGCTTGCTCGTGGATTGTATACGGAGACTAATTTATGTTGTCGTCGGTAGGGCGGTGTTCAGACCATAATATTGCATTTTTCATCCCCCTATTCTTATCCGTTTTATAGATAAACAGGTACTCTAGACGCACGTTGGTTGCATATTACAGGATACAGACTCTTGGAGCGAATACAGTGAAAAAGACGAAAGTTGATACAGAAAAGGGACTTTTGACCAACAAGCAGACGGATCTTACTCAAGCCGAGACGAAGAACAGTGCAAGGTCTAAAAAGACGAAAGTGAAACGGTCAAAAGATCCTTACAAGTTTTCACTGAAATATCTGGAGAAGATTTAGAAGCCAAACAGAGAAAATACCTATGGAAATAACAAGCCTAGAGAAAATGGTTTAATGATCTTACCAAAGGGCCGCGGAACCGCGGCCCAAGGCCTATCATTGCCACGGTTCCGCGGCCGTATGGTGCGCACGTCGGTGCAAATTTCGGGAGTCGGTGCGTCGGTGCGGGGGTTTGGATTTTCAGTGGGCAAATCTGTATTTTCACATGTGCGAGAGTTTGTAACCCTAGTTGCCCTGTTTTTCTTATAAATTGTAATAAAAAAATTGTAAAACCTTATGCCTCTTTTCAATAAATAAAATTCAGATCTGTTCTGTCTTCTTGCTTGGAGGGAGCCATCAAATTAGTAAGTAGTTTTATGCTTTTTAATTCTCTTTTAATTAGTATGTTTTATTATCCCCTAATGAGCGAGTAATCTCCTCGCTTGTTGGGGTTAGCCTTAGGGAAAGGGTTGAGAGATGAGATCTCTCACCCCTTTCAATGCCACATTCACCTAATGAATTAGAACTCCATGCATACGCGCACAACCGCTCCCTACGGCACCCTACCCCTCGAGGTAACGGTGAACCGTAGTATAAAGGGCCGGTTGCGCGCGTTTTCCATAGAGGTTAGGGTAATTATTGATAAAGGAAGGACAAGCATCTAGAGGAAGAAACATCTTCCCAAAAGATTCTTATCCACTTTATTGATAATTGCTATAACATCTAATAGATCTAAAAGAAGGCATTGAAAGCGGTGAGGAAAACTTTAATCTTCAAAACTTCCCCTAAGCCTAACCCTAGCAAGACTTTAAATCAGATTAATTTAGATCTAGGTTTTTATAGATTTTATAAACCAACCAAAACAACATTTGGAATCAACTTGTAAAAACACATTAAAGAAAAATTACCCATCTCTGTGGATCGACCCGTACTCACCGGCTAGCTGCAAAGCGACGCCGTTTCTGATTGCGGTTAACACAAATTTTCATACTAATCAAATGGCGCCGTTGCCGGGGATGGCGTAAATTTCTTTCTGTGTAATTTCGGGTTGATATAAATTTTAAAAATTATAAAAATCTGAAAATAAAAAAAAGAGAAATAAAAAAATTATCAATTTTGATCTGTTTGAAGGGTTATCTTTTGAATTTTGCAGGAATAGCGAAGATTCTCGGATCTGGAATTTTACAGAGGGCAAATCAGAAAAGTGAACATTAAAACAGAGGAGAAATAGCACAAAAGAGGCATAGAAATTTTTTGGAGCCACGATCCCACCACCTGACCGCAAAACCGCGGCAAAAGTAGGCCCCAGATCGCGGAACCGCGGCGGTTTAGCCTCCTCTCTGCGCGAAATTTGCTCGGTTTGTTTCCTCCTTCTCCCCTCTGTAACCTACACTATATCCACTGTAAAAACTTTCTGCAGGAATTCTTTGCGCTAAAAATCTTCTCTCCCCTTCTAAATAACAGATTTTCTGCAGGTTTCTTTGCGCCGCGCTAAAAATTGATTGCAAGTGAATTTTATTGTTTTGCATAATTTAATCGGACTTTAAGGGGCTAATTGACCAAACTCAGATTGGGTGGGGATTTCAATCACCCTTCCCAGGACCCCAGAAAACACCTAAAGCATGTGCATTGACCACGATTAATTAAGAAAATATTAGACTCAGACCTAAGGACATCGAGCTCAATAGGAAAAGGACAAGTATAGGCATCAACCGTTTATCCTAACTGATTTTGCGGTGACTAGGCTAGTGGTTATTAATTAGGCCCACTGTAGTGGTGGTTCCTTCCCACTTACCTGGCCGTACTTGTCGGTGAAGAGGCGGTTTGAGGTTCTATTTCTAGCCCTAGTTAGGAGCTGTCTAGCAGACCTAGGTGACCCTAGATTTAGGCCTGATTGTGCATGTGTGGTTGATACATTTGTGTCACGAGTCCCTTTCCAAAAACCTTTTTGCAAAACTCTCACATAAATAAAAGAAAAAAAAGAGAAAAATCTTTTCAAAACTTGCAACTTGTCGCTAAGAAACCTTGCAACTCACTTCCATCACTTCCCTCCATTGACGTTATCTTACCCCACATTCTGTTTTTCTATTTTTCTGACTACACTACTCCTTTAGTGTATGTCACTTTGGACTAAGGATACTAACGCCCGATTAGTCCGTGTTTCGTTGGTACCGACCGACGAACCCTTCGACGAACCCTTCGTCGACATTCCGTCCATTTCCTTACCTCTACCTTCAAATTCTTCTTTTGAAGGTATGTCGGGACACGACCCCAACGATACCTTACCGACGGGAATGATTCCACCTCCGTTAGGTGCGAATAACCCGAATCTTCCTCCTGTTGTAGCGCCCGCACGAGTTGCGCTCCAGGATCTCTTCTACCCCGTCCGCACTTCTTTACCTACATGTCTTTCACCCCCACCGGCAAATGGGGACAACTTTGAAATAAAACCACATTTCATCAATATGCTGCCAAAATTTCATGGTTTGGAATCTGAAGATGCATATATCTTTATCAATAAATTCCAAAATGTGTGCGCTATGATGAAAACGACCCAATTAAGTGATGATGCTATAAAGCTAAGGGTCATTCCTTTTATCTTATGTGACCTAGCCGAGAAGTGGCTATATAGCACCGCATCACATTCCATTAGAAATTGGGACGAGTTTGTGAGAGCTTTTCTGAAAAAGTTCTATCCTCATCACAAAACTGCTAGAATCCGTAACGAGATAATACAATTTTCACAGCTTCCTTCCGAACCATTTTGGAAGTGCTTCGAGAGATTTAAAGACCTACTCGTTCAATGCCCTCATCATGGGATCGAAAGTTGGCAACTTTGCCAAACATTATACGAGGGATTGAACTCGGCAATGAAGCAGTTGCTAGAAACCATATGTCAAGGTCATTTTCTTTCCAAATCTAGCGACGAAGCTTGGCAGTTTCTTGAAGATCTTAGTGAGCAAACAATTCAGTGGGAGAGTACCAAGACCACATCATCTTCTTCTGTTGGTCAATCTAGGGCAGGCATACATCAAGTAGATATGTCAATCGCTATGAAGGCCGAGATGGCCGCACTTATGAAAAAGCTAGAAGCCATTGAGACCAAAATCTCATCGTCTTCTCCTGCCCCTGTTATGCCTCCACGAACTGTTTGTGCTTGTTGTACGGATCCATCACATCTAACCGAAGAGTGTCCTTATAATGCACCTATTCAAGGACAAGATCAAGTCAATGTTGCATTTCAGCAACGACAAAGAAACGATCCGTACTCTTCGACATACAATCCGGGGTGGAGGAGTCACCCAAATTTCGCTTGGAACCAAAATCAACAAGTCCAAGGAAATAACAATTTTCAAAGACCTCCTCCACAACAACAACAAGCACCTTCACAAACTCAAAACCAGCAACCTTTCCAACAACAACCTTATACAAATCAAAAGAACAATTTGGTTCAACCAAATGATGATAAGGTTATCTCGCTCGAAAAAAGTCTAGATGCATTTCTCAAGCAATCTACAGAATCCGCAGCAAGATTTGAAAATTATGTTCAATCTTTGATGACTAACAATGCTTCACACGATCAAAGTATCAAATCTATTGAGGCACAAATTGCACAATTAACTGCTGTGTTGAGCGAGAGAGAAAAGGGAAAGCTTCCATCTCAACCATTGCCAAATCCCGGTCACACACAAAACGCATATCACAATCACAATGTAAATGCGGTGACCACGTTGAGATCCGGAAGAGTGTTGCAAAATAATGTGGGAACTAGTGATGACATCCCCGCCGGTGGTTCTTCTTCTTCTTCTTCTTCTTCTTCTTTTTCTCCATCGTCATCCTCCCCTTTTTCATTTTCTTCACTTTTTTCTTCACCTTTTTCTTTAGAGCCTATTCTCCACCATTCAAATGGCTCTACTTCTTCTAGCTCGAACGGACCCATTTCTCACAACATGAACACATCTACACCGGGATCCATTCCTACTCCACATTCTACTCCACAGACATTTGACTCAACGAATTTTCAAAATGCTCCATTCCCAAACAGGTTGAGTCCTAATAAACCAACTGCACAAGTGGAGAAGATTGTGGAGATATTTAAGCAGGTTAGCATAAATTTACCTCTCTTGGATGCAATCCAACAAGTCCCTTCATACGCGAAAATCTTAAAGGGCTTATGCACCTCGAAGAGAAAGGCATCTCAAGTACCCAAGAAAGTGCTAGTGGCTAGTGCAGTGAGCAATGCTATTAACCACCATCAAACCTTACCCCAAAAACGAAAGGACCCCGGCTGTCCTACGATTTCAATCACAATTGGGGATAAGAAAATTAATCGAGCACTTTTAGGTCTTGGGTCTAGTGTTAACCTGATTCCCTACTCCGTGTACGAACAATTAGGGGTTGGAGAGTTGAAACCCACTCGTTGTACTCTCCAAATGGATGATCGATCAATCACCCATCCAAAGGGTCAGCTAGAGGATGTGTTGATCAAAGTTGGGGAGTTCATATTCCCCGTTGATTTTATTGTTATGGATACACAACCTGTTGCTAACCCACGGAACCAAATTCCGGTGATTCTTGGTCGACCATTTTTGGCCACTTCCAATGCTGTAATAAACTGTCGCAATGGCTCCATAACTCTATCCTTTGGGAAAATGTCTAGTGAGTTCAATATTTATAAGATGGGAAGTCTGCCCCCCGTGCCTAAAACTAGTACACGAGAAGTTTGCTCTATTCACGAAATCACGCAGGAGGACCGCGAGCTTGAAAGATTTCTATTTGATGAAAACAGTCTTGACGCCACTAGTACGTCCCTCCTTGAGCCTACTACCGTTGACACAACCGATATTGATTATGAATGTTTCACTTTTTCGGATGATGACGACTCACAACCTGAATATGAGTCTTTTGAATTTGTGGATGAGTTAGTTGAACCATCCGAATCGGTTGTTTGCAGTGATTTCGAACCTGTGTTGGAGTCCTTTGAGTTCGAGGTAGATTCCGCAATGATCCTTTCACCTCCGAAACTCGAACTCATGTCCTTACCGCCTCACCTTTAATATGCCTACATAGGTGAGAATGAGACCCTTCCCATTATCATATCGGCTTCTCTAGCCCTTGAGCAAGAGAACGCTATTTTAAAAGTCTTACAAGATAGGCGGCAAGTTTTCGGTTGGACTATGGCGGACATCGAGGAGATCAGTTCCCTTATAATTGAATATCATATGAAATTGATGGATGATGCCAATTCAATAGAGGACCCACAGGAACATCTTGGGGATATTGTGGTTAGTCAACCTCCTCCTTTAGAAGTTGAACCACCCCCATTTCTTTTAAGAAGCTACGAGAATGCCAATATTCCACTGATTGCTGATCAATCGCATTCTCGTTTTGATTCATCACCACCTTCTGTCTATTCACCTCCATACCTTCCATACCACCACTTCTATCTTCCCCAATTCTTTTTGGACCGCCACAACTTATTCTTCCACCAACCAATACTCTTTACTGATAAATTTTTCAACTGGTTGGTATTGACTTTTGGTCTATACAAAGTTTGGCAGTAATGTCTAACATAGTTTAAATGAAGTTTGGGGGAGAGCCTTTCTGTATATATTTTTCTTAACAATAAAAAAAAAATTTATAAATAAATAAACAGGGAAGTGCCGGTATTTTGACCCTCTTGGTTTAGCATGACAGTGAGGACACTGTCAAGTTCAAGTTTGGGGGTATGCTCGGTACGTTTTCGGTACGTTTTCGGTACGTTTTCTTCCTTCGCATTCATTTGTACATATTTTTGCATTTGCATATTTATGTGAAAACCATAAAAATTGAAAATTTTCAAAAATTATAAAAATTATTGTATTCAATTTTGGCTAATTGACTTGAGTTTGACAAATAAGTTAACTGGCTAGAAACAATTAGATCTTAGACTTAGTGAATTAAAAACCCTAAAAATAACATTCCTTAAAAGTTTAACGGTAGAACGTATATGCCTTGTAGTTTATTTAGAAATAGGCAAATTTTGGGTTCACTTCTTGGACTAAGTCGAAACAAGGGAAGAGTATTGAAGTTCTTATTAGAGTATAAGTTTGAAAAATAGTTCCTAGCTTAAGTCTAAATTCTGAAAATGTACACCCTACAATTTGCACTATCACACACCTTGAAATTTGGAATAGTAGAAGAGACCTTGAAATGCTCTTGTCTAAAGTCCTTAGTACAATGAAAAAAAGGTGAATAAAGAAAAAAAATGGACACTGGTTCTTTGTGATTACTTAAGGCTGTAAAAATAGAAAAATATTTAGCGAGGGTGCTTCATCACCTAGTGCCTTAAACCAACTGGTTTGGGAGTCACTGCTAAAAGCCTTGGGTATTGAAAAAACTAGGAAGTACGCTTTAAAGTGCTAACGCATCTTGTAATCGGTTGTTGGTACCTCAAGAAATATTAACAGTCGCATGAAGGATGTGTAAGCGAAATTCAAAATTAACGAATTAATAAGTGCTTTGGACAATGGACGAGAGTACGATTGCTTGATTTGAATTTCCAAGTGTAGGGGTGATATTTACACACACGTGGGGATATGTGATTAGAGTTTAGATGAGAGAAAGGAATGAAAGATAGAACTTGTATCTTTAGTAGAGTTGATAGAAATTCCTAAGTAGAGATGAAACCCTAAAAGGAAGACTTAAGAGATGCCAAAAGCTAAG
Organism: Agapanthus africanus; assembly: GCA_030015575.1. Taxonomy (NCBI): domain Eukaryota; kingdom Viridiplantae; phylum Streptophyta; class Magnoliopsida; order Asparagales; family Amaryllidaceae; genus Agapanthus; species Agapanthus africanus. The sequence continues at coordinate 951,674,073 of CM057337.1, forward strand.
TAGGTCTACATAACATATATAATCTTAAGTTAGATGATGAGGAAGCGTGAAGAATGTGGGTGGATAATTTGCGAGTCAAAAGATATTAGAATTCCTTGTTAGAAAACCTAATTGGAGAACAAAAGTTAATGGGCCGAATTGATAGGATTTTGTGGGTGTAATCCGCTGAAAACCCTCAGGAGACAACACTCCTCCTACTAGGGACACCTAGAGGTTTAACGGCTTGTTGCACGTGCTCAGTGCAATCGTGTTTCCCTGCGAAAGTGTGGTTAGGATTTTAGAGAATAAAAAAATAAGTTTGCTCGAGGACGAGCAAAAGATAAGTTTGGGGGTATTTGTTCAGACCATAATATTGCATTTTTCATCCCCCTATTCTTATCCGTTTTATAGATAAACAGGTACTCTTGACGCACGTTGGTTGCATATTACAGGATACAGACTCTTGGAGCGAATACAGTGAAAAAGACGAAAGTTGATACAGAAAAGGGACTTTTGACCAACAAGCAGACGGATCTTACTCAAGCCGAGACGAAGAACAGTGCAAGGTCTAAAAAGACAAAAGTGAAACGGTCAAAAGATCCTTACAAGTTTTCATTGAAATATCTGGAGAAGATTTAGAAGCCCTACAGAGAAAATACCTATGGAAATAACAAGCCCAGATAACCACAAATAAGCCCAGAGAAAATGGTTTAATGATCTTACCAAAGGGCCGCGGAACCGCGGCCCAAGGCCTATCATTGTCGCGGTTCCGCGGCCGTATGGTGCGCACGTCGGTGCAAATTTCGGGAGTCGGTGCGTCGGTGCGAGGGTTTGGATTTTCAGTGGGCAAATCTGTATTTTCACATGTGCGAGAGTCTTTAACCCTAGTTTCCCTGTTTTTCTTATAAATTGTAATAAAAAAATTGTAAAACCTTATGCCTCTTTTCAATAAATAAAATTCAGATATGTTCTGTCTTCTTGCTTGGAGGGAGCAATCAAATTAGTAAGTAGTTTTATGCTTTTTAATTCTCTTTTAATTAATATGTTTTATCATCCCCTAATGAGCGAGTAATCTCCTCGCTTGTTAGGGTTAGCCTTAGGGAAAGGGTTGAGAGATGAGATCTTTCACCCCTTTCAATGCCACATTCACCTAATGAATTAGAACTCCATGCATACGCGCACAACCGCTCCCTACGGCACCCTACCCCTCGAGGTAACGGTGAACCGTAGTATAAAGGGCCGGTTGCGTGCGTTTTCCATAGAGGTTAGGGTAATTATCGATAAAGGAAGGACAAGCATCTAGAAGAAGAAATATCTTTCCAAAAGATTCTTATCCACTTTATTGATAATTACTATAACATCTAATAGATCTAAAAGAAGGCATTGAAAGCGGTGAGGAAAACTTTAATCTCCAAAACTTCCCCTAAGCCTAACCCTAGCAAGACTTTAAATCAGATTAATTTAGATCTAGGTTTTTATAGATTTTATAAACCAACCAAAACAACATTTGGAATCAACTCGTAAAAACACATTAAAGAAAAATTACCCATCTCTGTGGATCGACCCGTACTCACCGGCTAGCTGCAAAGCGACGCCGTTTCTGATTGCGGTTAACATAAATTTTCATACTAATCAGGCGGGGATTGGTCCAAATCCGTATTTTCTTAGATTTGGGTTTGTTTGATTTAAGGATCGTTAATCTCATTTGAGATTAAGATCAACTTAAATGTTTGTTAAGGATACGTTGTCTAATTTTTAGACTAAGATCTACTCAACAGCGTTTTAGGATCATTTAGATCGAACGAAAGAGTATTTGGGCTCCATCGTCTTAGTTTAGGGACGTTGCGGTCCATGGGATTTAAGGACATCGTAGTCCATGGTTTAAAGACATCATAGTCTGTATGGTTTAAAGACATCATAGTCTGGTTTAAAGACATCATAGTCTGTACGGTTTAAAGACATCATATTCTTGTTTAAAGACATCATAGTCTGTACGGTTTAAGGACATCATAGTCTGTAAGGTTTTGGTTTAACCATTTGGGGATGCGCCAAAAGTTATTGATTATTGGGACCCTCCACCTCTCTGAAAACGTTGAAGAATTACAATGACATGTATCAGAGGTATGAAGAGATGTACCTTTGAACCAATATTGGTTGGGAGATCTATAGTCAGGTTTGGGACTAAGACCAAAAAAGATTGCGAGCATATGGGCTCGTTTAATCTGAATTGGGGACTTATGGCCAACTTAGGCTCAGCCCACTCAGTTTTGAATAAAATTTTGAACATTTGTTTGGGCTCAAATTGAAGCGCTAAGGCTCTTCTTTGGCAGCTCTGATCAGTTCTGTGCTCTGAGAATTAAATTCTCGGTTTATAAGAGACTTTGTCTCATGGATCTAAGAACTAGGTTCTTCTCTTTTTGATGAGATGCTATGATCTCTTTTACTTTCGTGAAAGATTTTGTCTTATGGATCTGTGATCTAGAAAAAGAACCGAGTTATTATGATGTGAGAGTTAAACTCTCAAAAATCGAGGAGATGTTATGATCTCACTTATTATTATTTACTTTGACGAAATTTTTTTCTTCCTAGAGCTTGCTTTTCTCCTTTTCTTTTCTGAGAACTTGAAGTTTTTTTTTTTGGGGGGGGGGGTTCTTCTGTTTTTTCTTCTTTTAATTTAAAACTTATAGGGAGGTTTCTCTGTACATGACTTGAATTCTTGGGTCTTTTATATAGGGGAGACCGATTTGTTGAATCAGTTAAGGAAATCTCTCATTAAGAGATTTCTAATTGATTTGGGGGTGTTTCCTACCATTAGATGTTTGATCCGATGGCTTCTGTTTTACAGAAGATATCTTTCTTGTTATTAACAAGATTGGGAAAATATTTTCCCTTACAGAGATTGTTCTGTATCTTGGTGATTTTTAATCACTATTGGATCTTTGATCCAACGGTGCTCTGATTTACAGAGCACGATATTTCTTGTTTGGAAAGATTTGAGGAGTATTTCCTCAACAGAATTTGATGATTCATTCATCTCAGTTGGATCTTTAATCCAATGGTAGAGAACATTTAGTTCTAGCGCTTGGCGCTCTCGTGCTTTGCACGTGAGGCGCTGCCTCAGAGTCTTTGACTCTTAGCGCTGGCGCACTTAGAGTCAACGCACTTAGCGCGGGCGCACTTAGCGCTGGCGCACTTAGCGCGAGCGCTCTCGTGCTTTGCACGTGAGGCGCTGCCTCAGAGTCTTTGACTCTTAGTGCGCCAGCGCTCTCGTGCTTTGCATGTGAGGCGCTGCCTCAGAGTCTTTGACTCTTAGTGCTGGTGCTCTCGGCGCTAGTGCTCTCGTGCTTTGCACGGGAGGCGCTACCTCAGTTTAAATTTTAAATTTTGAAATTTTAAATAGAGTTTTGCTCTCTGATTGGGGGAAACAAATCCCCCCCCCACCGCTGCGCTCACGTGGCTCACACGTGAGTGCAGCGGTGGCAGCCTTTCCACCGTTAAATTGTCTTGGAAGTCGGATCGAATTCATACGCCTATAAATAGGGCCTTTAGTCCTGGAGATGACTGCTTGTTCTCTCTGCAGAGCATAGATCTCTGCCTCCAAGAACTTTCTTTGTTCAAATATTTGGTAAGAATCATTCTTGACCCCATTAATCAGAGTTTTGCTCTTTCTAGATCACAAATCTTCAAACTGTTAATTAAAACAGAGCTTTGCTCTTCCTAAATCATAGATCTAAAGAAATCCTTTTTAGGGTTTCTTAACAGAGCTTTGCTCTTTCTTAGATCATAGATCTAAAGAAATCCTTTTTAGGGTTTCTTAACAGAGCTTTGCTCTTTCTTAGATCATAGATCTAAAGAGATCTTTTTTAGGTTTTCTTAACCCATTAGTGAAGAACTTTTAGAGTTTCTAAGATTTGTATTTCAGATCTTGGGGTTTTACCTCTGTAAAAGCTTTGCTTTTTAGGGGTTCTGATGGCTTGTTCCATCTTCTTCGCAGAGCATGGCTCTTTGGAATTCTTGGGGAATTTTTATTCCCTTCATAATTAGAGTTGACAGATGTCACTCTTATCTGCAGAGCATTGCACTCAAGGGAGTTTAACTCCTTGGCCCGAGGGGTTTCTTATTAAATGAGAATCCTTTTAGGATTTCTCCTTTATTTGCAAAAATTTGAATTTGTTGGGTATCTTAATCAGAACTTATTTTCTCCGTGAGGATATCAAGAGTTGTTTAAACTCCCGTGTCTGTTTCAATAAGTATTTTCTTGATCAGTCTGACCACTAAACTCTCACTGAATTTTCTTTTCAGGTACTATGGTCGCTCATCTGTATGATCTTAATGAAATTATTTCTTATGGAGACATTCGCGCACAAGGCCGTTGTCAAAACCAGGAGTTTACAAATGCTCAATGCGCTGAGATTATGAGTCACTTTGATGAATACAACGGTCGACTACTTCCTCGTCGCTCCGCTCTTTTGAAGATCGTCGTGAGAGCGATTTGGAACGCACTTCCTAGATTTTACGAAGCCATGCCGCTTAAGGCACTGGATGATGCTGAAGACAAGGTGCACTCAGTATATCTGATGGGCTTGATCTCGAAGAGGCGGCGAGATAATCTTGTTGATATCTTGCATCAAACTTTCAAACAGACGACGATAATCTCCGCCTATCAGAGGATGGACGACATTAGCGAGGATCCTGACGCTTGCATTCGTGAGAGGATGCACACAAAAATGGTCAGAGAGGCCAGAAGCATTTTAGATGGCCTTACTTCTGAATTTCTTAATCCATGTCCCGGATTTAATGTTTTACCATTGTAAACATTTTAATGATGTTTTTGTTTTACTGTTTTCGTCAATGTAAGAGTTTTTTGAGGTATGAATAGCAAATTTTTCCTTTCTATGCATTTATTTTGTGCATTAAGCCTTTTCGCACATACATGAGTGGGTACGCTTTGAACGCTTAATTGGATGCGAATCAAATGTTCTCTTTAATGCCTTGCATAGTATGTGGTTGATGTTCATGGGTCATACCTTTTGTTTTGACTTGGCGCAAAGTAGTTCACGTGCTCTTGAGTAGCACCTCCATTTCAGTGGCATGTAACTTTGGCCGTGTTGCCCATAGATGGTCCATCTTGACTTCTTTGTAGGGTAGTGATGGCTTGGAAGACAGGGTTAGGATCTGCCACCTAAGACTTTTCAATTTTATGAGCCATGAGGGTCTCATAAAGACTTTTCTCCCTATGAGTCGAGAGGATCTCGTAGGTTTATTTTCTCCTTAGGAATCGTAAGGATTCCTAAGTGCGTTTTCTTTTGAGAGTCGTAAGGATCTCAAAAGAGAATTTTCTCCCTTACAAGTCGAGAGAATTCGTAAGTGGTTTTTTCCCTTCTTGTCGATATTCGACTTGGGAGAGTGTGGCCCGTGGATAGTCCATCTTGACCTCCTTGCAGGGAAGTGATGGCTTAGGAGACAGGGTTAGGATCTGCCCCCTAAGAATTTTCAACTTTATGAGCCATGAAGGTCTCATAAAGACTTTTCTCCCTACAGGTAGAGAGGATCCCGTAGGTGTATTTTCTCCTTAGGAGTCGTGAGGATTCCTAATTACGTTTTCTCTTGAGAGTCGTAAGGATCTCACGAGAGAATTTTCTCCCTTACAAGTCGAGAGGACTCGTAAGTGATTGGCGAGTTGACTTGTTTCCGAATCGGGGCCATTTGATGACGTATTTCCGCGATGGGGTCATTTGATGACGTATTTCCGAGACGGAGGTCGTTTGCTGACGTATTTCCGCCACGGGGTCATTTAATGACGTGTTTCCGAGACGGAGTCATTTGATGACGTATTTCTGCGACGGGGTCATTGGCTGACGTGTTTCCGAGATGGGGTCATTTGATGACGTGTTTCCGAGATGGGTCATTTGATGACGTATTTCTGCGACGGAGGTCATTTGCTGATGTATTTCCACGACGGGGTCATTTGATGATGTGTTTCCGAGACGGGGTCATTTGATGACGTATTTCCGCGACGGGGTCATTGGCTGACGTCTTTCCGAGACGGGGTCATTTGGATGACGTATTTCCGCGACGGGGTCATTTGGATGACGTAATTTCGAGACGGGGTCATTGGCTGACATATTTCCGAGACGGGGTCATTGGATAATGTATTTCCGAGATGGGGTCATTGGATGACGTATTTCCGCGACGGGGTCATTTGGATGATGTATTTCCACGACGAAGGTCATTGGCTGACGTATTTCCGAGACGGAGGTCATTGGATGACGTATTTCTGAGACGGGGTCATTGGATGACGTATTTCCGCGACGGGGTCATTTAGATGACGTATTTCCAAGACGGGGTCATTGGATGACGTATTTCCGCGACGGGGTCATTTGGATGACGTATTTCCGCGACGGAGGCCATTGGCTGACGTATTTCCGAGACGGAGGTCATTGGATGACGTATTTCCGAGACAGGGTCATTGGATGATGTATTTCCGAGACGGGGTCATTTGCTGACTCTAGAACGTTTGTGAACCGTAGAGTCTTGGAACTGGAGATTTTGCCGTGGCTCCGATTGGTGATGTCGCGTCCGTATCCTGCTGGAGTGAGGAGGAACGTCGTTGTTGGTTTCTAGGCTGTAGGTGTGGCCTTCAAGATTTGGAACTAGGGACTTTGCCATGGCTCCGCTTCGTTGCGACCCTAAGGTCGGTTGTTGACGTTATGTCTGCATCCTGCTGGAGTTGAGAATGAATGCCGCGTTGATCTTCCGGGATGCAGATGTTGCCGTCGAGATCTGACTCTCCTTTTGACAGAGTATGGTGGGAAAATGTGGTTCTTTTTTCATTTATACCCATGGATTGTATACAGGGGTCAGTATGGACTTACCTGCAGGGCAAAAATTTCATTCTTTTATCATTTTTTTATTTCTTTCCACGATGCTCTATCATTTCAGCTTTTTATATCGCGAAAGTCGCGATTGCCCAATCATTTTGGCTATTTTTCACCGTGCCCAATCATTTCGGCTATTTTTGTTTTTACTCGCTGCTTTTTATTGCGAGTTGCCCAATCATTTCGGCTATTTTTGTATGCATATATTTTACTTGCTGATTTTGTTGCAAGTTGCCCTATCATTTCGGCTATTTCATATGCATTTATGGCTCGCTGACTTTTCTCCGCGAATATGGAACTTGGGATTTGATACTAATCTTAGCCTCAACATCGCTACGACTGGAATATTTCCAGGAGCAAATCATCACTTTCCGTGAAAGCACTTGGAATTTGTTACCGATTTAGGCATCAGCATCGCTACGACTGGGATATGGCCAGGAGCGAATCATTATTTGCCTTTGTCGATTCAAACAAAAGTGGCTTAGCAAACAGGGTTAAGATCCTGTCGACTAAGGCTTTTGACTTCACAAGCCGTAAGGGTCTCATAAAAGCATTTCTCCCTACGAGTCGTGAGGATCTCGTAGGTGCGTTTCTCCTTAGGAATCGTGAGGATTCTTAAGTGCATGTTCTCTTATAAGTCATAAGGATCTTGCAAGAGTGTTTTCTCTTTATAAGTCGAGAGGACTTACAAGTGTCGTTCACTACATGAGGACATTTCGCGCCATCGGTGGAACTTGGTGGGGGAGACGTTTATTTGTGCCCGTGGATTGTATACAAGGGTCAACATTGAACCGTTTGTAGGGCAAACTGGGGGATGTGATGGCTTAAGAACAGGTTTAGATCCCTGTAGCTTAAGGCTTTTGAATCTTATGAGCTGTGAGGGTCTTATAAGAGGGTTCTCCTTACGAGTCGTGAGGATCTCGTAAGTTTCTTTTCTCCTCAGGAATCATGGGGATCCCTAAGTGTGTTTCTCCCTTGTGAGTCGTAAGGATCTCATGCAGGTATTTTCTCCTCACAAGATCGAGAGGACCTTGCAAGTGTGCATGAATTTTTTACGAGTCTGCGCCCTTTCGGGTTTTCACAAACTCGCCGGTAGCCCTGCTATTTTTACTGACGGAGCCGTTTCGGGTTTTCATCCATGCCCATCTTTCTTATGGACGTACCTTTTTTTTGCGTCGGCTTTAGGATGCTGCGGTTTGTAGTATTTTTAAAGACGTTTCGGTCCATCGTTAGTTTTAGGACATTGTGGTCCATAGCTAGTTTTAGGACATTACGGCCCATTGTTAGTTTTAGGGTCGTTTCGGTCCATCGTTAGTTTAGGGACGTTTCGGTCCATCGTTGCCATTTTGGAGACAACGGTTTTGCTGGATACTACTTATAGAGTTTGGGCTTGGGAAGATAGCGAGCGGACATAGGCGTCGTCATCTATCGTTGACCCGGGCCGTGACTCGTCAGGCTTTTAAGAACCGGCCGTTTATTGGCCTGAAGGGTCTTTTTCCATGCATATCTATGAGCAAGTAAGCCCTACCTTGGTAGATTTTATCTATGATGTACGGGCCCTCATAGTTCGGCTCGAATTTCCCCCGTTTGGCACGATTGGGGACCATAGGTCTCTTGACCACTAGCACGAGTTCGTCTTGGTGAAATGTTCTCGGCCTATTCAATCTCTCATATGAGCGTGTCATCTTTGCTTTGTAAGCCTCCAAGTTTTGCTGCGCCATGAGACGAGTTTCATCGAGGGCGTCGAGCTCCTCAAGCTGAAGATGAGCATTCACTTCGTCTATTAGTTCGTAATGAACCGCCACTCGTAGAGAGGGTAGCTCTATCTCCAAGGGGAGTACTGCTTCCGTGCCGAATACCAACGCAAATGGCATTGTATTTGTGGCCATTTTGAACGTGGTCCGGTAAGCCTAGAGATCTTCATGCAGTCTCTCGTGCCAGTCCTTCTTATTTTTGGACACCGTCTTCTTTACGATCTTTGTCAAGGTTTTGTTGAAAGCCTCAACTAGACCGTTAGCTCGGTGATTATAGACCGAAGAGTATCTCCAGTCTATATTATGCTGCTGTGCGAAGCGGCTGATTTTGTGACTTCTGTAGGCCGGCCCGTTATCGGAGATAATCCGTCGCGGAGTGCCGAACCGATAGATGACGTGTGTCTTGAAGAAATGGAGAATATTCTCCACTTTCACTTCTCTTAGCGGTACTGCTTCTGCCCACTTAGAGAAGTAATCGATTGTCGCCAATATGAACTGATTTCCTCGGGATGACGCTGGCTCGATGGGCCCAATTAAGTCGGTTCCCCACATTTCGAACGGCCAGCTAGCCACCGTCGGGTGTAGCGGGTTTGGATGCTGGTGGATAAAGTCTCCATGAATTTGGCACAAGTGGCACTGTTTCGCATATTCGAGGTAATCCTGAATCATCGTGGGCCAATAGTAGCCCATACTTTTGATCTTCAGCTTCATTTTTGGCCTGGCTTGATGAGAACCGCAGAGTCCGTCATGAGTTTCTTGGATGACTCTCCTTGCTTCTTCCGGTCCCAGGCATCTCAGCCATAGAGAGTCGAATGATCTCTTATACAGAGTATCATTGACGAAGGCGAAAGACAGAGCTCGTTTACTGAGCTGATGTCTTGAGGATGCATCTTCAGGTGTTCGACAGGATTTGAAGTAGCTTATAAAGACTTCTTTCCAATCCTTAGCCTTTTCTTGATCCTTTATTTGTGGAGCCATTTGCTTGGTCGCTTCCTTTTCTTTAGACGATTCCGGAGATATTTCCGCTGGTGCAAGAACCCGACGGCTTTGTACAACGATCCTTACGTCATCGAGGTTTTCGTCAGCCAGTTCTTTAGCGAGTTTGGCTAATGCGTCTGCTTTGCTGTTTTCTGCACACGGTATGCTTTCCAGGACGTAGGAAGGGATTTGAGTCAGCAGTTGTTGCACTCTCTCGCCGTACATTACCAACACTGGTTTGCACGTTTGATAGTCGCCGTTTACTTGAGTAACGACCAACTGGGATTCTCCGTATATGAGGAGGTTTTCGATTCCTATATCGACAGCGATCTCAAGACCTGCTATCAAAGCCTTATATTCTGCTTCATTGTTTGTCCTCGGCTCTGTTAAGGAAAAGGCAAAGCGCATTATCCCTCCTTATGGAGCACGAAGATGAGGCCTACCCCAGATTTGATTATATGGGTGTTGTGCTATCGCTTCTTCACTGAAGATGCTCCGTCGAAATAGAGTTTCCATCAGGTATCAATCCCTCCTTTCTCCCCGTTGATCGTGTCAAACGCGTGCTCGTATGGTAATTCGTAGTTTAGGGGTGAATCGGCAGGTATCGGATGCTCAGCGAGGAAGTCGGCGATAGCCTGGCCTTTCACTTTCTTGAGAGGTCGGTATGTTATCGAGAATTCCATTAAGAGGAAGGCCCATTTAGCAAGTCGTCCTGTTAGTATGGCTCTTGACATCAAATATTTGAGAGGATCCACTTTTGATATGAGATGGACCTCATGCGCTAAAGCATAATGCCGAAGCTTCGTTATCGTGAAGATTAACGCCAGGTAGTGTTTTTCGATAGGGGAGTTGTTATTTTCTGCCCCCAGGAGAATTCGACTCAAATAGTAGAGGGCTCTCTCTTTCCCTTGGTCGTTCTCCTGTGTCTATAGCGGGTCTAAAGAACCTTCAAAAGCGGTTTTGTACAGGATGAGGGGCTTTCCCTTGACTGGAGCGGTCAGTACCGGTGGGTTCTGCAGATATTGCTTGATTTCGTTCAGCGCACTTTGGCATTTGCAATCCCAAACGAACGGGGTTCCCTTCTTTATTAAATGACTGCAAGGGCGGCATTTGCTGGAGAGGTTAGCTATGAACCGCCGGATATACACGGACTTTCTTTGGAGAGACCACAGTTGACGACAAAGACCTTCACCTGCTTCCACACCTTATATATAGATGAGGAAAGTTGTTTTAGCGAGCGAATTGGTTTCTGCTCTCGTGGGATCACCATGGGTTGCGGAGACTTCTTCAGTATTACGGTGGGAGAATTTTGTCTGACCCTTCGCAACAGTTTGAAGCTGTTCCCAGTTGGAACAACAACATTCACCACTGGGGTTGAAACATGACCATACGGAGAACTGCCCCTATTTCCTTTAAGAGCTTGAATATTCTACCCCCTGCGTCGACCTTTGGTCCTTGGCAGGTGCCAATTGTTCGAGGATTGATTTCGTTGTTAAAGTTGCAGCTTGGGGAACCATCTTGTGGAAGACAGACTTCCTCTAGGCTTCCTCCATCGGCGTTGAGGCACCGAGGGTGAGAGGTAGGAGTATCAATCCAAAGAGAAGCCCGTTGATTTCTTGAAGAGCCGGATTGCAGAGATTTGAGGCTGCAAGTGGCCTATATTTGACTCCACCAGATATGACAGAGCCTGAGTTGCTAAGGTGGGAGCAAACTCCATTCTTCATAGAGACGAAACGCCGGCTTCAGTATCCCCTCCCCTAAGGGCAACCACAAACATATACAACGCGATTATATGATTGTGGGAAAAACACGACACACGAAGTGTGGAGTGGAAAGAGGAAGAGGTCCCACCGGGCGTGCCAGAATCTGTTTACCGCCGAAAACGGGAGACGAAACGCGTAGGTCATCTTGCCTGAATTTGGGGGCAGATTCTATTTGGGTTGTTGGGTTTACCTAGCACCCTATGTAGAGTTTGGAAGCATCACATGTCACAAAGATCAAATTTTAGGGTGCTAAGTAAGCATACAAAGGATCTATCCTAGAAAATTAGGGTTTCGAAACATTAAAGGCAACAAAGACTAGGGTTTCGAGAGTACAACCTTTGTAGCTCCTTTCGCTAGACTCTTTGGCCTCTTGAGGGTTGGAGGAGGGTTCGATTGAAGTCTCCTAGTGTCCATGACGATCCACCCGAATCTCCTAGTCCAAGCTTGCAACTTCACTTTTCAAGAGAAGAAATGAAGATAACACTCTAAACAAGTGGGCTAAACTTGTGTAGAATGATGTTGTGGTGGCTTTTCTCACTTCAAAAACCTAACTTGATGAGTATATTGCTCACTACAAAAGTCTAGAGAGCAAATGGTGAAGGAGGAAGAAGATGATGGCTTTCTTTTAACAAGAGTGAAAAAGATAACCCTTGTAAAGAAAAAATGAAAATATATGTATATATATTTTCTTATCCTCATCTCAGACCATAGTTAGTTGATAAAGATATTATTGTATTAGAGTTTAAAACACCAAAGGAAAAATAACCAAGAGTTAATAAGTAGGTGAGCATGGTAAGATGTAGAAGAGTGTAGAAACAATGCATGAATTAACCCTTTTTCTTTTCCTTTTCGTTTTAGCATAAATACAATAATAATCCATATAAAAAGCCATGGTGTGAGTCTTATATTGCCACCATTTTCCATGTATAATCAACCATGAAGGATGATGCATGTATGTATGTGTGTATTCACATCCATGTGTGCATGAATCTAGAAAGAAAGAAAACATACATGAATGCATACATCCATCATATACAAGAAAAGATTTCAAGTGAGAAAACTAATGGTTAAATGATAAATCAACACTTGATTTATCAATCCGGCCATATCACATACGACCCCACCAAAAGCAAGCCGCCCGATCAATATATGGTATCCCATACGCGCATTTTAATCGGGTCCATGCACGTATCGCATACGCGCACCACAACGTTTCGCCTGGACTAGGTAACTCCTTTGTGGGACTCTAAGACTCGTCAATACGCCGGCAGTAGGTGATGATCATATCAAACACCCTGAAGCCGCAAGCGGTCAGCTAAACAAAACGGCCACCCGGGTATTGAGCGATCAGAAGAAGACAAGCGAACCTGCTACAACTTCCGTCGAGCCAACCGGCAACACTACCGTGAAGTCCGGTCTCTTCGTCTGATATGTCGCATATCAAGTCCAGGGGTGGTAAACGTCAGACCCCAATAACCGATAAGTCGTGCCGATGTGAGGCTCATAACAAGTTGAGAAACTACTGGTAACACTTACCAGTAAATCTCTAATCAGCCCTGGCCAGGGACTTCCCTGTTACGGCCAATCGAGCACAGTGCAACATCAACCCCCAATACCGGGAGAGACGAAACCCCTCCTATCGCTCATTGCCTCCATGTGACTCGGGACTGTACCCAAAAACCACCGTTTTGCACGCCCTCATGGACGTGGTAAGGTGGAAATCAAAGCACGGTGGGAATCACACAAGACTCTATGACTATCTCGGGTCTGCAGACTAACCTGCACAAGTGTCACCTGAGAACTGCCATCTGACGTGAGGTATAATACCATCTGGGAGTTCTCGACGAGTCCGTCCAGTGTACCCAGTCTCCACTGAGCACCCGTATACCATCTCTGATGTCAAACACCAATGGATATGGGATCATCCATCGCCCATCTCATGGGTCGAGAAGCGTATACGCTAGTCTACACTGGTATATCGATGCCCCTTCTCGATACACCCATGACTAGGGACCTTGAAGGATGTACTTATGGACTACCATGTCCCTACTAGTATGATCCGCATCATAGTCTAGGTAGTCAAGTACACATCCTAAGGGCTTTACCAACATGTAACTCTAAGACAGTATAAAGAGACAAGTATACATGTTAAGATAAAGAGCAACCAGATAGCATACTATGATATCGAGCAAGAAAGTCATCTCTATATATGTCCAAGCATCCAATATAATATACATCATATGTACAATACTGGCCTCTAGGGCATACATACAACTAACAATCTCCCACTTGCACTAGGGCCAGCTGCTGTAGTATCGCATACCGAGCATCCCGAAGAGTCTCTCAAACTGTGTCTGGGGAATGGCCTTCGTGAGTGGATCCGCTGTATTATTCTTCGTGTTAACCCTCCTGACCTCGATATCCCGGCGATCAACTATCTCCCAGATCAGGTGATACCGCCTCAGAATATGCCTGGATCGCTGATGGGACCTGGGTTCCTTGGCCAAAGCCACCGCTCCATTGTTATCGCAATACAAAGATATTGGATGCTCAATGGATAGAACCACTCCAAGTTCAGTAATGAACTTCTTGATCCAGACAGCCTCTTTGACAGCAACGTTGGCAGCGATGTATTCAGCCTCCATCGTCGAGTCTGCCACGGTTTCCTTCTTGGAACTCTTCCAGCTAACCGCCCCTCCGTAAAGGGTAAAGACAAATCCCGACCGCGACTTAGAGTCGTCCTTATCATTCTGGAAACTCGAATCGGTAAATGACTCCACTTGGAGTTCTCCGTTACCATACACCAAGAGCATCTCTTTAGTCCTTCGTAAGTACTTGAGAATGCTCTTCACAGCTGTCCAGTGACTCTCTCCAGGATTAGCTTGATACCTGCTCACTACACTTAGTGAGTATACTACATCGGGTCTGGTACATAGCATCGCATACATGATAGAGCCTACAGCCGAGGCATAGGGTATCCCTTGCATGCGAGCTCTCTCCAAATCAGTCTTGGGAGACATCTCTTTGGAGAGAGTGACTCCAGAGATCGTGGGTAAGTTCCCATGCTTGGATTCTTCCATACTAAACCTCTTTAGTATGGTGTCAATGTACCTGGATTGGAACAATCCCAATATCCGTTTGGATCTATCTCTATAGATCCTAATTCCCAATATGCAGGAGGCATCACCAAGATCTTTCATTGAGAATCTTTGTGATAAGAAGAGCTTGACCGATTGCAGCATAGGAATGTCATTTCCTATCAAGAGTATGTCGTCTACGTATAATACGAGAAAGACAACCTTACTCTCTGCCACCTTCTTGTAGATACAAGATTCATCTACGTTTTTGACGAAATCAAACTTTTTGATAACGACGTCAAAGCAGATGCTCCAACTCCGCGATGCTTGCTTTAATCCATAAATGGATTTAAGCAGCTTGCACACCTTCCCGCTGCTCCCACTGTCTACGAAGCCCTCTGGCTGAGTCATGTACACGCACTCTTCTAAATCACCGTTTAGAAAGGCGGTCTTAACATCCATTTGCCAGATTTCGTAATCATGATATGCAGCGATGGCAAGCATGATCCGGATGGATTTAAGCATAGCTACTGGAGAAAAGGTTTCGTCATAGTCCACACCTGGTCTTTGACGAAAACCCTTTGCAACAAGTCTAGCTTTGAAAGTCTCCACTTTCCCATCTACACCAAGTTTTTTCTTGAAGATCCACTTGCTCCCAATGGGTTTTACCCTTTCAGGAGCAACTTCCAAAGTCCATACTTTGTTGGTGTACATGGATTCCATCTCAGACCGCATTGCATCCAGCCATTTCACTGAGTCCCTACTCGTGATGGCCTGCTCGAAGCTAGTTGGGTCATCATCTTCCATGATGCAATCCTCGCTTCCACCATCAATGAGAAAACCGTAGTATCTCGTGGATGAGAAACCCTGCTAGATCGGAGGAGCGGCTGGGGTTCGTTAGGTACTACTGAATCCTCTGGTTCTACCAAGTCTTCTGTTATAGTTTGTGTCGCTGGAATCTCTTCCAGTTCTACCTCAATGCCACTTTTCTGTTTCATAAGAAAACCTTTTTCTAAGAAAGTGGCATGTCGAGAAACAAACACCTTTTGTTCCTCAGGGTGGTAGAAGATATACCTTTGTGAATTTTTGGGATATCCTATAAACTTACATAACACTGATCTTGCCTCGAGTTTGTCCGGATTTTGTCTTTTGACATAGGCTGGACAACCCCATATCTTAATGTAATTAAGATGTGGTCTCTTCCCTTTCCATATCTCATATGGAGTGATAGGCACTGATTTGGTAGGAACTCTATTCAATAGGTCCATGGCTGTCTCAAGCGCATATCCCCAGAAGGAAATAGGTAACTCAGCTGTACTCATCATTGAGCGCACCATATCTAATAGGGTGCGGTTTCTCCGTTCCGATACACCGTTGTGCTGTGGTGTATAAGAAGGAGTGAGCTGAGAGAGAATCCCATTCTCTTTTAAATAATCCAGAAAATCATTGCTCAAGTATTCTCCTCCTCGATCAGATCGAAGGATCTTAATACTTTTGCCCGTTTGGTTCTCTACTTCGTGCTTATATTCTCTGAATTTCTCAAAAGCTTCAGACTTGAGTTTTATCAGGAACACATGTCCGTATCTAGAGAGATCGTCAGTGAATGTAATGAGGTAGGAAGAACCGTCCCTGGCATGTGTAGACATGGGACCGCATACATCACTATGTATCAGCCCTAAGAGTTCCGTAACTCTTTCTCCGTGTCTCGTAAACGGAGTTTTGGTCATCTTGCTTTTGAGACATGACTGGCAAGTGTCATAAGATGAAAATTCAAACGGATTCAAATATCCATCTTTATGCAACTTAGCTAGTCGTGTCGCATTGATATGACTAAGTCTACAATGCCACAAGAAGGATTCGTTCATTTCTAAATTTTTCCTCTTGTGTGTGTTTTGTATATTGAGGACTGTATTTTGATTTAGAATGAATATGCCATTATGTAACGAGCCTGATGCAATCAACTTTTGATCTAGGAATATGTTTATAACATTATTCTTTACTACAAAATTATATCCTTCTTTACTTAATAAAGAAACTGATATAACGTTACACATCATGTTTGGTATATAATAGCATTCATTTAGAATCAGTGTATTACCATTTGGTAATACTAGGTGATATTCGCCAACTGCTTTGGCTGCAACATTTGCCCCATTCCCTACTTGAACGGAATGATCTCCTTTTCCCAGTTCTCTACCTTTCCGTAGCCCATGTAACATTTTACATATGTGGGATCCTGATCCGGTATCTAATACTCAGGACGTAGGGTGAACTGAGAAACAGTTCTCAATAACTAACACACCTGAAGAAGATGCATCAACATGCATATTCTTTTGGGCGGCTTGAGAATCTAGATATTCTCCTATTCCCTGTTCAGTCTTATAACTCTTATAAGAAAGAACGGGTCCAACGTTCCCCTGCACATGCGGGTTCGGTCAATACATCCATATTATTATCTTGATTAAGGCATGACATGGTCACTACCTGGAGAGAGAGAGAAGAAAACACTTTAGCGTATGCTCTTGCAAGATCAGATTGGTTATTATCTTATCTAATCAGGATGGCTCCCACTATTTTTATCAAATCTTCCTTCAAACCCTAAAAGGAAAGACTAGCCGGGATTAATTACACCCTACAACTTCGCCGATCTTTCAGCCAGGCCAGTGTCGGTACTTTGAGGGAGGTTCCCCGTGGTTTCGCACGGACCTAATTAAAGTAAACCTCATTTTCCCAGAGGCGTAACCCCGTTGACACCTTTCTAGACACCTACTCGATCGGCTAATTGTCCTGTGTAAAACTCTCCCAGGAGTAACAATTACTCGCAGTGGGTATCGGGATCCAACTATCTCATAGAAGGTATGCAATCTCATTGCAAATCTCAACACTTGAAATTCCCGATAATATTTTGCCCCTAGCGTGTTATGACCTTGACGCATGCCAAACAACCCATAGTCCGCTAGTCAAGTTCAGCCCGTACAATTCGTGATTGAATTAAACCCACCCGTACGACCCTTGACGCATGCCAAACAACGCCGTACGAATACCCTAATCCAATCGCATCTCATGCTACAGATAAGTAATAATCAGCTACCGTACACTACGCCTTGACGCATGCCAAACAACCGCAGCACGAATACTAAATATTACTTATCTGAATTGACGGAGGGCTATGCAGGTTTTTCTGAAAACCATGAGCGCAATGAACTTGATATCGTTGTAGAATCAAATGATGTTTTGAAATGGAGTGATTTTGAGGCTTTTATTAGTTTTGCTAAAGAGGTCACTCCCGGTGAAGGGATCTCGGCTCTTTCCTCATCGAATAAGGTGCAGGATATATCATATATATCACTGTGCAAAGCGAAACTCCAAAAGCAGTCAAAAGTCAAACCGAGTGTTGTAGCTCTGCCAGTTTTGCTAAAGAGGTCACTCCTGGTGAAGGGATCTCGGCTCTTTCCTCATCGAATAAGGTGCAGGGTATATCATATATACCGCTATGCAAAGCAAAACTGTAGCTACCCTTTTTTATTAAAATTTGATTCTACAACATCTTTTAGGTTTCTTTTCTTTCATTAATCACATTAATGAAGTTCCATCATTTAAGTCACCTAAACATCACAGATAAATACGACGTACACTTATGCCATCCGCATTCACCTCGATGTCCCCTCGTGCACCGTTAGGTTAGGTAACTAACGACAGAGCAGGGCAGGGCTAGTGCGGGTGTAAAACATAAGTAACGTCTATATAATATATCATATATACTATATACTGTATCCATCAGAACATATCAAATGATCACATCACAGATATCGCAGCAGAAACATAGATATAATGTGGGATATACTAGGACGTCCGTATTTAGTATTTAGCCAACAATAGAAAATACGGATTCCACAGTCGCAATGAATAGCCACGCCCAAACCCTGGACCCCTACGAGAGCGGCAAGCGACCCTACCAATTCTGGAGTTTAGGAGACCCGGTCTCGACCCCTCGAGATGGCCTCCCACTGAACCCAGAACCCGGTCACCTATGCTCCCCTCCTTGGGTCCATCCTAATGCGGAAAAGTAAATAATATACAACACTGGTGGCATCAACCTCAACCCGGAAGTGCCCCAAATAAAAGAATATTACAGTACATTTTGAATTTACATGAATGAAAATATAAAACTCTCATCTCACATAAAAACCCCCGGCTATTCAATCGCGACAATCCTGCACATCATATCTCAGCAACACATAATATCTCATATTATCAACGTAAGTAAGTATGCATACCCCAATTGTCGTTGATGTATAGCAACGAAACCGGCGATATCGACATACTACACTTACGGTCACAGAAAAGAAAGTGTAAAACTGCAATATCTGGAATCCACATTCTCTTTAGACATCGTAAATGCGAAATATCACATACTTCGAATTTCATGTCTAGCTATATGAATTCCACACATTGCACCACATTCCAGATAAATAGACAGTATTAAAGTTTTCGAACGAACGATCAAATACCCAAGATTCCCTAAAGCTCAACACTTGAGCGGAGTTCAAAAAACCCGGAGTGTGACACAGTAGTAGCGGTCCAGCCGTAGAAGGGTCAAGCCAACGCCTCACATGTGGCACGCCGTACTGCCCCAAACCCTAAGGTTCAAAGGGCAGTTCAAGACGGTCACATAATCGAGTTAAGGTTTGTTGTCTTCTAGAGGGTCCACCACAAAACTTGCACGTATCTCCAAAATATTTAAACCCCGTGAAAAATGAGTAAATGATACTCGTTCAAACACTTCAATACTTTCTAATTTATCCGGAAAAGTCACGAAATGAAAATTCCGATGAATCGACGAGTCCAAAACCATCTCCAGAATATACAGTACTAAATTCAGATTAAAAATACCCAAAACCATCTACAAGCAGACAAGAACACACTGTACCAAAAATGAAACCTTAAAGGCTCTGTACGGCCGCGGAGCCGCGGCCTAAGCAAGCTATGGCCGCGGTTCCCGGTGGTATAGGCGAATTAGGGTTTCATTTTTCACAGTATTTCTTATAATTCCCTGCTCTATTTTTTACATATTTTTAATTCTGAAAATAACCAGGTTCGGAAAAATATCCAGAGAGGGTTCTAAAAAGCCGTATTTCGGTTCGATCGGAGTTTTTACTTCGTTAAAGTGTCGCCTAATGTTCTAGGTCGGCTCTGATACCAATGTTGGGTTTACCCAGCACCCTATGTAGAGTTTGGAAGCATCACATGTCATAAAGATCAAATTTTTAGGGTGCTAAGTAAGCATACCAAGGATCTATCCTAGAAAATTAGGGTTTCGAAACATTAAAGGCAACAAAGACTAGGGTTTCGAGAGTACAACCTTTGTAGCTCCCTTCGCTAGACTCTTTGGCCTCTTGAGGGTTGGAGGAGGGTTCGCTTGAAGTCTCCTAGTGTCCATGACGATCCACCCGAAGCTCCTAGTCCAAGCTTGCAACTTCACTTTTCAAGAGAAGAAATGAAGATAACACTTTAAACAAGTGGGCTAAACTTGTGTAGAATGATGTTGTGGTGGCTTTTCTCACTTCAAAAACCTAACTTGATGAGTATATTGCTCACTACAAAAGTCTAGAGAGCAAATGGTGAAGGAGGAAGAAGATGATGGCTTTCTTTTAACAAGAGTGAAAAAGATAACCCTTGTAAAGAAAAAAGAAAAGAAAATATATGTATATATATTTTCTTATCCTCATCTTAAACCATGGTTAGTTGATAAAGATATTATTGTATTAGAGTTTAAAACACCAAAGGAAAAATAACCAAAGATTAATAAGTAGGTGAGCATGGTAAGAGGTAGAAGAGTGTAGAAACAATGCATGAATTAACCCTTTTTCTTTTCCTTTTTGTTTTAGCATAAATACAATAATAATCCATATAAAAAGCCATGGTGTGAGTCTTATATTGCCACCATTTTCCATGTATAATCAACCATGAAGGATGATGCATGTATGTATGTGTGTATGCACATCCATGTGTGCATGAATCTAGAAAGAAAGAAAACATACATGCATGCATACATCCATTATATATAAGAAAAGATTTCAAGTGAGAAAACTAATGGTTAAATGATAAATCAACACTTAATTTATCAATCCGGCCATATCACATATGACCCCACCAAAAGCAAGCCGCCCGATCCATATACGGTATCCCATACGCGCATTTTAATCGGGTCCATGCGCATATCGCATACGCGCACCACAACGTTTCGCCTGGACTAGGTAACTCCTTTGTGGGACTCTAAGACTCGTCAATACGCCGGCAGTGGGTGATGATCATATCAAACACCCTTAAGCTGCAAGCGGTCAGCTAAACGTAACGGCCACCCGGGTATTGAGCGATCAGAAGAAGACAAGCGAACCTGCTACAACTCCCGTCGAGCCAACCGGCAACACTACCGTGAAGTCCGGTCTCTTCGTCTGATATGTCGCATATCAAGTCCAGGGGTGGTAAACGTCAGACCCCAATAACCGATAAGTCGTGCCGATGTGAGGCTCATAACGGGTCGAGAAACTACTGGTAACACTTACCAGTAAATCTCTAATCATCCCTGGCCAGGGACTTCCCTGTTACGGCCAATCGAGCACAGTGCAACATCAACCCCCAATACCGGGAGAGACGAAACCCCTCCTATCGCTCATTGCCTCCATGTGACTCGGGACTGTACCCAAAAACCACCGTTTTGCACGCCCTCATGGACGTGGTAAGGTGGAAATCAAAGCACGGTGGGAATCATACAAGACTCTATGACGATCTCGGGTCTGCAGACTAACCTGCACAAGTGTCACCTGAGAACTGCCATCTGACGTGAGGTATAATACCATCTGGGAGTTCTCGACGAGTCCGTCCAGTGTACCCAGTCTCCACTGAGCACCCGTATACCATCTCTGATGTCAAACACCAATGGATATGGGATCATCCATCGCCCATCTCATGGGTCGAGAAGCGTATACGCTAGTCTACACTGGTATATCGATGCCCCGTCTCGATACACCCACGACTAAGGACCTTGAAGGATGTACTTATGGAGTGCCATGTCCCCACTAGTATGATCCGCATCATAGTCCAGGTAGTCAAGTACACATCCTAAGGGCTTTACCAACATGTAACTCTAAGACAGTATAAAGAGACAAGTATACATGTTAAGATAAAGAGCAACCAGATAGCATACTATCATATCGAGCAAGAAATTCATCTTTATATATATCCAAGCATCCAATATAATATACATCATCTGTACAATACTGGCCTCTAGGGTATACATACAACAAACATGGGTTTTATCCATCCACCTCTTCGAAGATGCCAAGTTAATTTATGGCACCATGTATCGGAGGTTTGGACAGATGCGGCCGTTGTTGCAGATTTCGTCAGATCCCCCCTCATTGTGAGGGGTTTTTTGATTATGGGGACGCTCTTCCCTGCAGGCGCAAGCCCCTGCAGTTAATTACGTTACTGCATCGCGGTAACCCCTTTCTCCTGCTCCAGAAGGTCACTTCGTGTCGTGTGTGTTTGTTTTATTTGTGGTTGCCCGTGGATTGTATACAGAGACTAATTTATGTTGTCGGCCGTTGATTGATCTCAAAAACTATTTCTATTACCGCAATCAAGAACGGCGTCGCTTGGTAGCTAGCCGGTGAGTACGGGTCAGTCCACAGGGATGTTGTAAATCTCCTTAAAGTTCTTACGAGCTAATTCCAAATGATGTTTGGTCTTATAATTAAACCTAAAAATTGAAGTTGTGTTATACTAGGATTAGAAACTTGCTAGGATTAGGTTTAGGGAAAATTTGGTAAACAAAGATCTACACCTCTTTCCAATGCCTTTAATTAAATATATCATATTAGTGTTATGGTAAATATTAATAAAGGGGATTAGGATGATTGGGAAGATGATTCTTCCTCTAGATCCTTGTCATTCCTTTCTTAATATTTACCCTAACCTCCATGGAAAACCTTAAAATCCGGGCCTTTAGACTACAGATCACCGTTACCTCGAGGGTAGAGTGCCGTAGGGAGCGGAATAAGAAGGTATGCATGGGGTTCTAATGTTCATAAAAGATTGGCAAAGAAAAGAGATGAGAGATCTTCATCTCTCAAATCCTTCCCTATTTCTAACCCTAACAAGCGAGGAAACTACTCACTCATTAGGAAATTAAAATACATTTATCTAGGGCAGAGAATAAAAGATTAACTAGGGCAAGGAATTAAATTTATCTAGAGCAAGAATAGAAAATTAAGCGAAGGCAGAAAATAAAGAACTTACAACTTGATGCTCTCCAAAAGAATGCTGAAATTTATTAATGAAGGGAGGCATGAAAAGAATACAATGATTTGGGCTTCTATTTATAGGAGATAGAAACCCTAGGTTACAATTGATTCGCATGTCTACATTTACCAAAATATCCTTAGGAAGACCTAGTCAAAGTAGACTTCCAAGTTTTGGTAAAATTTTATGTCTGGAAATTTTGGAACTGATTCTGGGCTTCTTGGGCTTTTTATTTCTTTGGATCTTTATTCAATTTGGCTTTTCTATTTCTTCCAGATCTCCAGTGAATAATTGCGGTGGACTTTTAACCGTTCACTTTGTAATCTTAGACCTTGCATTGCCTTGTACTTTGTGAATTTTATTTTTGATGTAGGCTTGATCAAGAGTCTTCTGTTTGTTGGTCAAAGTCCACTTTTGTATCGTCTTTTCATCGTTTTCACTGTTTTCGCTCCAAGAACCTGTAACCTGTAATATATAGCAGACATGCGTCAAAAGCACCTGTTTATTTATAAAAAGAATAAGAATGGGGAATATAATAATACAATATTATGGTGTGAACAAATACCCCCAAACTTATCTTTTGCTCGTCCTCGAGCAAACTTATTTTTATTCACTAAAATCCTAACCACACTTTCGTAGGGAAACGCGATTGCACTGAGCACGTGCAACAAGCCGTTAAACCTCTAGGTGTCCCTAGTAGGAGGAGTGTTGTCTCCTGAGGGTTTTCAGCGGATACTACCCACAAAATCCTATCAATTTGGCTTTTCGACTTTTATTCTCCAATTAAGTTTTCCAACAAGGAATTCTATTATCGTCGACTCATAAATTATCCACCCATATTCTTTACACTTCCTCATCATTTAAGTTAAGATTATATATGTTCTGCAGACCTACTTAGCTTTCGGCATTTCTTAAGTTTTCCTTCTAGGGTTTCATCTCCACTCAGGAATTTTTATCAACTCTACTAAAGATACAAGTTCTATTTTTCATCCCTTTCTCTCATCTAAATCCCAATCACATACCCCCACGTGTGTGTATAAATCACCCCTACACTTGGAAATTCAAATCAAGCAATCATACCCTTGTCCGTTGTCCAAAGCACTTCTTAATTGGTGAATTTTTTAAATGAATTTTTCTTACACATCCTTCGTGCGACCGTTAATATTTCTTGAGGTACCAACAACCGATTACAAGAAGTGTTTGCACATTAAAGCGTAATTCCTAGTCTTGCAACCACCAAGGCTTTAGCAGTGACTCCCAAACCAGTTGGTCTAAGGCACTAGGTGATGAAGCACCCTCGCTAAATATTTTTTTATTTTTACAGCCTTAAGTAATCACAAAAACCAGTGTCCATTTTTCTTTTCTTTATTCACTTTTTTTTTCTTTTATTTTCGTTGTACTAAGGACTTTAGACAAGAGCATTTCAAGGTCTCTTCTACTATTCCAAGTTTCAAGGTGCGTGATTGTGCATTTTGTAGGGTATATATTTTCAGAATCTAGACTTAAGCTAGTAATTATTTTTCAAACTTATACTCTAATAAGAACATCAATACTTTTCCTTCGTTTCGACTTAGCCCAAAAAGTGAACTCAAAATTTGCCTATTTCTAAATAAACTACAAAGACATATACTTTCTACCGTTAAACTTTAAGGAAGGTTATTTTTAGGGTTTTTAATTTACTAAGTCTAAAATCTAGTTTTTCCTAGCCGGTTAACCTATTTGTCAAACTCAAGTCAAATATGGACAAAATTGAATACTATAATTTTTATAATTTTTGAAAATTTTCAATTTTTATGGGTTTTTAAATAAGTATGCAAATGCAAAAATATGTACAAATGAATGTGAAGGAAGAAGACTTACCGAGCATACCCCCAAACTGAAACTGGACAGTGTCCTCACTGTCATGCTACACCAAGAGGGTTAAAATTTTCGGCACTCCCCTGTTTATTTATTTATAAAAAATTTTACATTTTTTTAATGTTTTGAATTTTTTTTTTGGAGAAAAAGAAAACAAAAAAAATATATACATATTTACAACAAGGTCCCCCCCAAACTTAAGCAAGGCCTTACATAAGCCAAAGGTTAGCACCAACCATTCAAAAATCTTATCGTGGTAATGGTGGGGTTGGTGAAAGAAAGGAGTGGAAAGAAAAGAAATGAGAAGCGCATGAGACCGTGTGCAGGTAGAAATGGTGTACGGTCTCGGTGGAAGAGAATGGCGGAAGGGAAAAAGAAATGATAGTGGTTCTACTTCTTCAAGTGGAGGTTGATTAATCACAAAATCCGTGTCATTTAAGAATGCGAGTTCGTCGGCGAAAATATCTTCGAAACTTTCATCGAAGGTCCAATTGAAAATTATTGAACTCAAAGTATCGGATTGTGATTCATCAACACTCGGTATCATGAAATGCAGAGTGGAAGAACCAATGAAAGTGGGAATACGAATTTGAGGGTGGGGATGGAGCGTATAAATTAGCACAATTTGTAATGACCGATGTGTAAAAAGCGATTGTGCTAATCTATCAACCCACGGAAAAATATGATTAAGTCCCTCAAGATTCGTGAGCAAACATGGGTACGTCGAACTTGGTATTGGAGATGAAAACGTAACGGTCTCTTGCACAGTCGGAACGATAGGAAGGACGGAAGGAAGTGAGTGAGGAAGGGTATCAGTTAGGGATTCAGGAGGGTGTATTGGAAAATTCGACACATCAAACGAAAATGGTTCAACCTCAATATTATCCTCAATACTATCCTTATAATTCTCCTCAATATTTTCCTCAAAAGTTTGCTTATCCATGCCAATATCATCAAAATCAAGACGCATATGAAGTTCGGGAGCAACATTTAATGACTTGGGATGATGAATTGGACATAAAATTTCAATCAAATCTACTGGTTCATCATCCAAAATATTCCCGGCGTCTAAATCCTCAATCAAGTGAAAATCAATTTTTTCTGACACCTCATCAAAAGTATGGATATTTATCAATTCAGGTTCTAGATTGGAGGTGTAAAGATCGAAAGGGTTAAGTGTGGTTTCACTCGAAAGGGGTTCTTCACAATCTGGCAAATCAAAAACTACAAATTCACACAACTCGTTTTTATTTTCAACTGGTGAACTATTTTGGACAATCGCTGGAAAACCGAAGTTGTGGGCTGGAATTGGGTATGGGTAGGTTTGATTTGGAAATGTGTAGAACTCACTCGCTCCTTTTAAATTCTCACTCTGTCCAACCGCCTCCTCATACATTGGAAAATTTAGAGCTAGTTGGAAACTAGCTGCCGGTTCACAAGGTTGTCTAAGGGCGGTAATGGATGCTTCCACATTCCTAACCATTTTGTTTGTTGCTAAGATATAAGCCTCCAACGACTCTTCCAAACTAGACTTGGGTGGTAAGGAGGTTTCGGTAAAAGATTCGAAATTGTGTGGAGACGTGAAACTCCCAAAAGGCTGTGTAGAAACAGTGTCTAGTGACGGTGGGAAAGTCGGGTAGGGCCGGTAGGAAGTGGGTGGTTGGACAGGGGTAGGGTCAACATGTGGATAAAAAGGTGAATGGTCTTGTGGATCCCTAGAACTAGATGAGGGGAGAGGGGTGAAAGATCGGCTACGAGATTGAGCAATATGCTCAGCAATGGACATTGGTTTAGGAGTTACAGCAGGACTTGAAAAAGTGGTATCAACATATGAAGGTGGTAAAGGTTTACTTGGTCGACACAAAGTGGGTTGCAAAGTCGAACTGTTTCTCCTAGACGCTTCTATTTGATCTTTCAAAGAAATTTTTGGCACGGAGGGATCGTCTTTAAATTGACCGAACACATTAACGTACGACGCAAAATTAGGTTCGGGATACCAAAGTTCGGCAAGAGATTTATGATGTGGGGTACCCATGATAGAAGAAAGAGAAGATGAAGAAGGTAGGTGGTGCAAGGATTTCTCAGCGACAAAAGTTGCAAGTCTTTTTATAAAAAAAAAAAAATTCCTCTTATTATTCTTTTTTATTTGTTTTGCAAAAATTTTCGATAAAGGGCTAAGACACAAATGCAAATAA
The DNA here is from genome assembly GCA_030015575.1 of Agapanthus africanus. Taxonomy (NCBI): domain Eukaryota; kingdom Viridiplantae; phylum Streptophyta; class Magnoliopsida; order Asparagales; family Amaryllidaceae; genus Agapanthus; species Agapanthus africanus. Next base: position 951,700,858 of record CM057337.1, read on the forward strand.
CCAGAAATGCACAATCATTCCTAGATCTAGGGTCACCTAGGTCAGCTAGACAGCTCCTAACTGTTCCAAAGGGCTAGAAATAGGACCTCAAACCGACTCTTCACCGCCAATTACGGCTAGGTAAGTGCCAGGTAAGTGGGAGGCTCCCCGCTACAAGTAGCGGTCCTAATTAAGTAACCACTTGCCTTAGACACACTTGCCTAGACATCGCAAAGTCAGGTTAGGATAAACGGTCGATGCCTATAACTAGTCCTCTGTCCTATTGAGCTCGAAGTCCTTAGGGATGAGTCTAGTATTTTTTAATTAAAGATTGGTCAATGCAAATGCTTTATGTGATTTCTGGCGTCCTGGGAAGGGTGATGAAATCCCCACCCAATCTGAATTGGTCAAAAGCCCCTTAAAATCCGATTAAAGATATGCAAAACAGTAAATCACTTGCAATCAAATCTTTTTTGTGAATTTCAAGGTTTGCAAGTTTTCTAATTAAAATTTTCCTTTTTCCGCTTGCTCTTTATTTGGAAAGATATTTTTAGCAAAAATATTAAGGATATGCAAATCAGAAAAGATCACTTGCAATCAATTATTATTTTAAGCGCGCGCAAAGAATCCTGCACAAGATTTGTTATTTGGAAGGGAGAAGATTTTTAAGCGCAAAGAAATCCTGCAGGAGATTTTTCAGAAGAGATATCAGAGATTTGCAGAAGAGAATATCAGAATACTTACAGTTTTTTTTTTAACTGCGCTTCTGTCCTTCTTTTTTTTTCCCCGCTCTGAATCGACCAGGCCGCGGCGGTTCCGCGGCCAGAAGGGGTGTCCCGCGGCGGTTCCGCGGCCGGAATAGGGCCGCCGGCGCTTTTTTTTTTTGCACCAGATCGCGCGGTTGACTTGTTGACTCGGTCCTCTAAATTTTTTTCTGTTCCTCTGTTGTTGCAATCTTCTGTTGATAGGATCGTCTATTTGCTGTTTCGCTTTCTGTAGATTTCCAGATCCGAATTTGTGCGTAGATCCTACAAAATTCACACAAAAATACCCTTTCCAAAAATAACAGATGATATATTTTTATATTTTTTTTGGATTTTTTTAGATTTTTAAGATTTTTTAAATTTTCATTAACCCGAAATTGCAAAAAGGAAATTACTACGCCATCCCCGGCAACGGCGCCATTTGATTGATCTCAAAAACTATTTCTATTACCGCAATCAAGAACGGCGTCGCTTGGTAGCTAGCCGGTGAGTACGGGTCGGTCCACAGGGATGCTGTAAATCTCCTTAAAGTTCTTACGAGCTAATTCCAAATGATGTTTGGTCTTGTAATTAAACCTAAAAATTGAAGTTGTGTTATACTAGGATTAGAAACTTGCTAGGATTAGGTTTAGGGAAAATTTGGTAAACAAAGATCTACACCTCTTTCCAATGCCTTTAATTAAATATATCATATTAGTGTTATGGTAAATATTAATAAAGGGGATTAGGATGATTGGGAAGATGATCTTTCTCTAGATCCTTGTCCTTCCTTTCTTAATCTTTACCCTAACCTTCATGGAAAACCTTAAAATCCGGGCCTTTAGACTACAGATCACCGTTACCTCGAGGGTAGAGTGCCGTAGGGACCGGAATAAGAAGGTATGCATGGAGTTCTAATGTTCATAAAAGATTGGCAAAGAAAAGAGATGAGAGATCTTCATCTCTCAAATCCTTCCCTATTTCTAACCCTAACAAGCGAGAAAACTACTCACTCATTAGGGAATTAAAATACATTTATCTAGGGCAGAGAATAAAAGATTAACTAGGGCAAGGAATTAAATTTATCTAGAGTAAGAATAGAAAATTAAGTTAAGGCAAAAAATAAAGAACTTACAACTTGATGCTCTCCAAAAGAATGCTGAAATTTATTAATGAAGGGAGGCATGAAAAGAATACAATGATTTGGGCTTCTATTTATAGGAGATAGAAACCCTAGGTTATAATTGATTCGCATGTCTACATTTACCAAAATATCCTTAGGAAGACCTAGTCAAAGTAGACTTCCAAGCTTTGGTAAAATTTTATGTCTGGAAATTTTGGAACTGATTCTGGGCTTCTTGGGCTTTTTATTTCTTTGGATCTTTATTCAATTTGGCTTTTCTATTTCTTCCAAATCTCCAGTGAATAATTGCGGTGGACTTTTAACCGTTCACTTTGTAATCTTGGACCTTGCATTGCTTTGTACTTTGTGAATTTTATTTTTGATGTAGGCTTGATCAAGAGTCTTCTGTTTGTTGGTCAAAGTCCACTTTTGTATCGTCTTTTCATCGTTTTCACTGTTTTCGCTCCAAGAACCTGTAACCTGTAATATGTAGCAGACATGCGTCAAAAGCACCTGTTTATTTATAAAAAGAATAAGAATGGGGAATATAATAATACAATATTATGGTGTGAACACCCGTAGGGCGGGGATTAGTCCAAATCCGTATTTTCTTAGATTTGGGTTTGTTTGATTTAAGGATCGTTAATCTCATTTGAGATTACGATCAACTTAAATGTTTGTTAAGGATACGTTAGTCTAATTTTTAGACTAAGATCTACTCAACAGGGTTTTGGAATCATTTAGATCCAACGAAAGAGTATTTGGACTCTATCGTCATAGTTGAGGGAAGTTGCGGTCCATGGGGTTTAAGGACATCGTAGTCCATGGTTTAAAGATATCATAGTCTGTACGGTTTAAAGACATCATAGTCTGCATGGTTTAAAGACATCATAGTCTTGTTTAAAGACATCATAGTCTGTACGGTTTAAAGACATCATAGTCTGGTTTAAAGACATCATAGTCTGTACGGTTTAAAAACATCATAGTCTGTAAGGTTTTGGTTTAACCGTTTGGGGATGCGCCAAAAGTTATTGGTTATTGGGACCCACCACCTCTATGAAGACGTTGAAAAATTACAACGACATGTATCAGATATATGAAGAGATGTACCCTTAAACCAATATTGGTTGGGAGATCTATAGTCAGATTTGGAATTAAGACCAAAAAAGATTGCGAGCACATGGGCTCGTTTAATCTGAATTGGGGACTTATGGCCAACTTGGGCTCAGCCCACTCAGTTTTGTATAAAATGTTGAACATTTGTTTGGGCTCAGTCCCTTTTTATTCAACAATGCAGAGCATTGATTTGGGTTCTCACCCCCCTTTTTCTTTTTGTCTTTTGCTGAGTGTTGAACACTCTTTATGGTGTTGGGGATCTATTTACAGAGCGCTTTGTATTTTCTCAGCGTCCACATGAAGAGCACGTGGAGCGCTTGGCGCTGAGCGCCAGACTTGGAGCGCTAAAGCGCTTCTTATAAAATAGCGCCCACGTGAGGAGCATGTGGCACACTTGGTGCTGAGCGCCAGACTTGGAGCGCTAAGGCCTTTCTTATAAAATAGCGCCCACGTGAGGAGCACGTGGCGCACTTGGCGCTGAGCGCCAGACTTGGAGTGCTAAGGCGCTTCTTATAAATAGCGCCCAAACATTGTTCTTCCGAGATAGTGGAAAATGAATCAATGCAATTTCTAAAGAAGTTCATGAGGTGCACGTGGCGCGCTTGGCGCTGAGCGCCAGGCACTGAGCGCCAGACTTGGAGCGCTAAGGCGCTTCTTATAAAATAGCGCTCACGTGAGGAGCACATGGCGCGCTTGGCACTGAGCGCCAGACTTAGAGCACTAAGGCACTTCTTTTTAAATTGAAGCGCTAAGCCTCTTCTTTGGCAGCTTTGATCAGTTCTGTGCTCTAAGAATTAAATTCTCGGTTTATAAGAGACTTTGTCTCATGGATCTAAGAACTAAGTTCTTATCTTTTTGATGAGATGCTATGATCTCTTTTACTTTCGTGAAAGACTTTGTCTTATGGATCTTTGATCTAGGAAAAGAACTGATTTCTTATAATGCGAGAGTTAAACTCTCAAAAATCGAGGAGATATTATGATCTCACTTATTATTATTTACCTTGAAGAAAATTTCTTCTTAGTGCTTGATCTTCTCTTTTTCTTTTCTGAGAACTTGAAGTTTTGGGGTAGGTGGGTGGGTTCTTCTGTTTTTTCTTCTTTTAATTTGAAACTTATGGGGAGGTTTCTCTATACAAGACTTGAAGTCTTGGGTCCGTTATATAGGGGAGGCCGATTTGTTGAATCAGTTAAGAAAATCTCTCATTGAGAGATTTCTAATTGATTTGAGGGTGTTTCCCACCATTGGATTTTTGATCCAAGGGCTTCTGTTTTACAGAAGACATCTTTCTTGTTATTAACAAGATTGGGAAAATATTTTCTCATACAGAGATTATTCTGTATCTTAGTGATTTTTAATCACCATTGGATCTTTGATCCAACGGTGCTCTGATTTATAGAGCACAATGTTTCTTATTTAGAAAGATTTGAGGAGTATTTCCTCAACAGAATTTGATTCTGTAATTTGATGATTCATTCATCTCAGTTAGATCTTTGATCCAATGGTGGAGAACATTTAGTTCTAGCGCTTGGCGCTCTTGTGCTTTGCACGTGAGGCGCTGCCTCAGAGTCTTTGACTCTTAGCGCGGGCGCTCTCGGCACGGGCGCTCTCGTGCTTTGCACGTGAGGCTCTACCTTAAAGTCTTTGACTCTTAGCACTGGCGCTCTTGGCGCTAGCGCTCTCGTGCTTTGCACGTGAGGCGCTGTCTCAGAGTCTTTGACTCTTAGCGCTGGCGCACTCGGCGCCATCGCTCTCGTGCTTTGCACGTGAGGCGCTGTCTCAGTTTAAATTTCAAATTTTGAAATTTTAAATAGAGTTTTGCTCTCTGATTGGGGGAAACATCGATCTTGTCCTCCGCTGCGTCAAGCATCGCCGGACTCATCTCCGCTGGATGAAGGGGAATGTTAGTAAGCATGGACAGGAAAAGGAGATCCTCTACGAGTCAGGAGTTCGTACATCACCGTGTCGCATTGGTCATCCGTGAGAACGTGATTTTCCAAACGTGCAGCAAAACGAGGAACAATTCCCTCGATAGGTACCACCCATGGTTGCCGACGACCTTGTGGACGATTGCAAGCCATGACTCTTGATTTGTTAAAAATGGTTCTTTCCTTGTGAAGAAGAAGAACTTTACTTCAGATTATAAAGAGAAGCATTTAAGTCTAGGAACAGAAAATGTTGCGCATGATAGAACTATTTTTAAGCTCTGACAAAAAGAAGAGATTAGAAAAGAAAGAGTTGACTCATGAAAAGTAGAGGAAGAAGGTGAAACGATTCCCTTGTATCCTATAGCAGCGCCTCACGTCCATGAAACGTGAGCGTCGGCGCTAGTTTTTTTAGGATTAAATCCTATAGCAGCTCCTCACGTGCATAATGAATGAGTGCCGGTGCTAGTTTTTTTTATATATAACATCGCCTCACATGAAGCACATGTGAGCATTGGCGTAAAAAAGTGGTTTTGTCAATCATACTTCAAAGAAATTTATACATTGGTAATGAGGATGATAAAAAAAAGAGAGTGAAAGAAACAAACATCATCAAAATGTCTACAATGGTAAGGCACTGAACTCTGAACATGGATTCTCAAACTCAAAAACAAGTTTGAGCAACGCACGTTCAGCCTCATCAACTATCTTTTTGTGCATCTTCTCTCGGATGCAAGTGTTAGGGTCACCACTGATGTTCTCCACCCTCTGGTATGCTGATACTATCGCCTTTTGTTGAAAGACACGGTGCAAGATGGTGACAAGATTATCTCGCCGTTTCTTCGAGATCAACCCTATCAGATACACAGAATGCACTCTGTCTTCAGCATCATCAAGCGCTTAGAGCATCATAACCTCAAGGTGCCTAGGTATAGCTTCCCAGATCGACCCAACGACGATCTTCAAAAGGGCAAAACGGCGGGGGAAGTCCTGTTAGACTTCCGGGAAGCGCAAAAACAATCGACCGTTGTAATCGTCGATGTGACGCATCACCTCATCGCACTGGACATCAGTGTACTCCTGGCCTTGAAAGCGACCTTGGATAAAAAATTTCTCATAAGAGATAATCTTTTCAAGATCATACAGATGACCAGCCATGGTACATGAAAAGAAACCCAGTGGAGGGTTAGCGATTAAAATACTAAAATCACTAAGTCTAAAAAAACAGTGTGCCCCACAAAATCAAGATGGTAGCTCATCAATGATGAGACATGTGCCTATTGTGAGAATCCAAAAGGATCTTATTAAATGAATAGTGATCATTAAGTAAATAGTGGAGTTAAAAACTCCCAACATTCCCCGAAAGGCGGGCTCTTTAAATTAAACAACATATTCAAATCTGTAAAAAAAAGAAGGGATTAAAACCCAAAAAATTCTAGAAAAAGAAAAACTTCCAGGAACAATAATGGGAATAAAATCCCAAAGTTCTTAAGATTCAAATCAGAGCTAAGTTTTGCAAAAAAAAATGGAATTAAATTCCTCTAAAACAGTGGGATTAAATCCCAGAGATCCCCATGTTAGAAAATTCATGGGTTAATTAATGGAATCAAGTTCCAGAAAAATGTCAAGATTGACAGCAGGGTAAAACCCTAAGGAGGAGAATCAAAGATTCTCAAGTCTTGGATATGGACATTAAGATCCACGATCTATAAAAAAAGGTTTTTTTAGATCTCCAATAGATAGATTCAAAAGAAAAAAGAGAGCCAAGCTATGTCGAATCTGATAATGGATTCAAAATCCAAAAATAATAAAATATATATATGATCAAAAGGGGTTAAGAGCTATGCTCTGTTCATAATTCTCACCAAGAAATTTGGCAGACTTTACTCTGTTCAAAAGAGATTCTTGAGGACAGAGATCTAAGCTCTGGAACGAGAATTAAATTCTCAAAAGAAGAGTAAGGCTCAAGGAAGAAGATGATGAAACGACAGTCATCTCAAGGGCTAAAGGCCCTATTTATAAGATGTGGGGTGAACGGTTCAACTTCCTCGGTGATCTAACGGTGGTAAAAGTGAGACCGTTGCACTCACGTGTAAGCCACATGAGAACAACAGTAGGGACGTTTGTTCTAAGATTAAATCCTATAGTGGCGCACATGAAGTTCATGTGAGCGCCAATGTGCAAAGCACAAAAGCGTCTGCTATATATAAGAATTTAATTCTTAAGTGGCGTCCATGTGCATAACACGTGAGTGTCAGCGCCCAAATTAAGAGTATGTAGAATTAAATTCTACATGGAAACTATTTTCCTAAAACCTACGATATTCTCTGTTAAACAGAGCCGTTGGATAAAAAGTTCAATGTTGATGATAAATCATCAAATGATAGAATTAAATTCTATTAGGAGAAAATATCGCCTTAATCTTTCTAAGTGAGAAAGATACTCTCTGTTGGATCAAAAATCCAATAACAGAATTAAATTCTATTTTTGGGAATATATTTCCCCAATCTTTCTAAATAAGAAATATATGCTCTGTTAAATAGAGCACCCTTAGATCAAAAATCCAATGGTGATTAAAAATCACCGTTTAATAGAATAAAATTCTATATATGGAAAAATATTTCCCCAATCTTGTTAAAAACAAGAAAATATAGTCTGTAAAATAGAAAGCACTGGATCAAAGCTCCAACGGTGGATAAAATTTCCCAAATAATTTTTGAGACCAATTAAATCAATTGGAATCACTCAATGAGAGATTTTCTCAAAACTAATCAACAATTTACCTTGCTTATATAAATGACCTCTCACACACACGCAAAAAGGAGGAACCCTCCATAAGTTTCTGCAAAGAAAAAGATAGAAGTTGCAATTGAGAATTGAATTCTCTTTTAAAAGAAGATCTTCCTCTTTTCAAAACCTAGGTAAAGAAAAGAAGAGATTAAAAATATCTCCTTTGCTTAGTGAAAGTAAAAAACAAGGGTTTAACCCTTCATATAAGAACTTAGTTTTTTCTCTGGATCTGAGATCCGTAAGACAAATCTCCCACAAGTTGAGAATTTAATTCTCATCGTGAAGATTTTGTTCTTCAGACTCAAAATCTAGGGGAAAGAACTAGATAAAAATAAAAGAAACATGTCCCGGGAATTTAATTCTTCTGAAAACAGGGTTTAACCCTATAAAGAAACTTGGTTCTTATAATAAAAAAATATAAAAACTTAGTTCTTAAAGAAAACTTGATCTCAGATCTTCTAAACAGAGATCTTGGTGATCATTGATGGTCAAAATGCCATTAACAGAGATTCAATCTCTAAAAAGGAAAAGGAACTCAGCGCTTCACGTGAAAAACACGTGAGCGCCAAAAAGATTCCCAAAACAAAGGACTCAGCGCCTCACGTGCTTCCCACGTGGGCGCCTCAAACAAAAGACTCAGCACCTCACGTGCTTTCCACATGGGCGCTCAAAACAGAAGGCCAGCGCCTCACATGAAAGACACACGAGCGCTGAGTAAAAGTACTTAGCACTTTATATTCAGTCAAAATGACTGAATGCTTAGCACTGAGTGGGCAACGCCCATGTCCTAGCACCGCACGTGCTCTACACGTGTGTGCCATACAAAAGTGCTTAGTACTTCATATTTAGTCAAAATGACCGAGTGCTTAGCACTGGTTAGGCAGCGCCTAAATCTCAGCGCCTCACGTGATACACACGTGAGCGCCATACAAAAGTGCTTAGCACTCTATATATTTAGTCAAAATGACTAAAGTTCTTAATGTAACACGCACCCCATATATTTTTGGGGAGGCGGAGATTGCAAAAAACGATTTTTATATGCTTCGTAATATCGACTAAACTCCAGGATCGATACTAAACCGTAACTAACACACAAGCTAAGAGGTTTAACTACTATGTGAGAAAGTTATACCTCAAGTTACTTGTCCTTCTTCTCCTCGCTGTCCGTCTCCTCGTCGTGAGCTCCTCGAAGTGAGAATGGATCGCGCCTCCTCGTCGGTTTCTTGAAGTCGAAGAAGATCCACTCGAGAGTGCCAAACTTGAGCTTTCACCTCCAAGATGAGGTAACTAGGTTACTTGGTGTGCCAAACTGAGTAGCCTAGAGTGAGTAGAGAGTAATTAAGGATCTAGCTGTCTCACAAAACCCTAGGATTCTCAACTTATGTGACAATTAGGGTTTGAGACGAGATGAAGAAAGCTTGAGGAGAATGAGAGAGTAGAGTATCTGTGATAATGAATATGATAAATAAAAATGGCTCATTTTTAGATTTTAAAGCAAATGAAAATATCTCACACAAATATCTCAAAAATATACCAAAATATCTAAGTCTTCATTTGCCACAAATAGTCCAAGAAAGTCAACAAGATGCCATGTTAATTTTTCACTAAAATACCATACATTTCTCCACCTCATAATCCCACCTCATTAAGCATTTAACCTAAAATGCTAAACATGTAATGAGGTGTTTTCATAATGTTGCAAACTTTAGTAATTACAAGAATGGCCCTCTCGTCCGTATATACATACCCGTATTCGTATTCCGAGAAACACGAATACAGTGAGACATAACTAATCAAATAATCAAATACTGGGATTCGGCTTAAACCAAAGCCCACTAGTATTGTCCGCCCGAACATCATATGCGCACAAGTACACGTATGTGATTGAACCCTGTCGTAAAACCATACGACCTCTACATCGTTTCGCCCGAAGCAGGGAAACCCTCTGTGTGGGACTCTAAAGACTCGACAGTACGCTGGCAGTGGGTTTAACCACAAGCACATCAGCGGTACTAGCAGCACGTAATGGCTACCCAGGTATCTGTCGATAAGAAGGCCGACGAGCAAACTCATCCGAACTCCTACCGAGTCTGTCTGTGGCAATCTCCGTACAGTCCGGTCTGTTCGTCTAAGAGTATCGCATATCGGGCCTAGGGGGCGGTAAACGTCAGACCCTTAATAGCACAATAAGTCGTGTCGGAGTGCAGCCCAAAACATCCTGAGAAACTACTGGAATACCTACCAGCAAATCTCGCTTGCCCTGGCCAGGGACTTTGTGTAATGGCTTTCCGAATCACAGCGCGACATCAACCCCCAATACCGGGAGAGACAAATCCTATCTAACCGCTACTGCCTCCAAGTGCTTCGGGACTGCACCCAACTACTACCTGTATGCACAACTCAATAGAGCCGTGGTAGGGTAGTAATCTAAGAACAATGGGAACACACTTTAGGCGAAGTAGCAGTGCCAAGTCAACAGACTATGCTGTACTCATTTCACCTGGGAACTACTATCTGACGATAGGTATAGTACCAACCAGTAGTACCCCACGAGTTCGTCCAGTGTAACTCATAACCCAATAAGCACCTGCATACTATCTCCAGTACGACGTACTGATGGCTGTGGGACAGACCATTTCCCCTACTGGGATGAGAAGTGTATACACTAATCTACTCTGGAGTATCGATGCCCTATCTCGATAATCTTATGACTAGGGACCTTTATAAGGATGTGCTTGTAGGCTACCCAGCCCCCACTAGTGTGACTGCCATCACAATACTGGTAGTCAAGCAAAAATCCTAAGGGCTCTACCAATATGTATTAGCGATATGTTAAAACAAACATATACATATATTAAGATATATACAAACCAAGTAGCATACTACCATATTGAGAAAGACTGTCATAAATCCGTGTATATATCCCAAGCTTCCAAAAATGTAATATACAAACTAGTACTATACAATAATGGCCTCTAGGGCATATTACACTGACAATCTCCCACTTGCACTAAGGCCATGTGCTGGCATATCACAGACCTATCATCTTGAATAGCCTCTCGAACTGCGTCTAAGAGATGGCCTTTATGAATGGATCTGGAGTGTTTTCCTCAGTAGCAACTCTCCGCACCTCGATCTCCCGGCGATCCACGATCTCCGTGATCAGGTGATACCGTCTCAAGATGTGTCTGGACTTCTGATGGGACTTGGGTTCCTTTGCTAAAGCTATAGCCCCGTTGTTGTCACAATACAGAGGTATTGGATCAACAATGGACGGAACCACCTGAAGTTCTGTTAAGAACTTCTTCATCCAGACTGCTTCTTTTGCGGTATCACAAGCTGCGATATACTCCGCTTCCATCGTCGAGTCAGCAACGGTGTCCTGCTTGTAACTTTTCCAATAGACCGCCCCTCCATTGAGGGTAAAAACATAACTCGACATGGACTTGGAGTCATCCTTGTCACTCTGGAAGCTGGAGTCAACAAAGGCCTCGATCTGGAGGTCTTTTTCTCCGTACACCAAGAACATTTCCTTAGTCCTTCTCAGGTACTTAAGAATGTTCTTTACTGCTATCCAGTGCTTCTCCCCAGGGTTTGACTGATACCGGTTTACCACGCTTAGTGCGTAAGCAACATATGGTCTGGTACACAACATCACATACATTATAGAGCTTACTGCAGAAGCGTAGGATATAATAGACATGCGATCCTTTTCCAAATCAGTCTTGGGAGACATCTCCTTGGAGAGGGTGATTCCGTGACAAGCCGGTAAAGTACCGTGCTTTGAATCTTCCATACCGAATCTCTTTAGTAAGGTGTCGATATACCTGGACTGTGAAAGTCCTAACATCCTCTTAGATCTATCATGATAGATCTGGATCCCCAGAATGTAAGAGGCATCACCCAGGTCTTTCATGGAGAACCTTTGTGATAAGAATCCTTTGATAGATTGTAGCATAGGAATGTCATTTCCTATCAAGAGAATGTCATCCACGTTCAAGACGAGGAATACAGAGGCATGGTTCATCTGGTTTTTTGATAAAGTCAAATTCTTTGACCGTCTCATCAAAACAGATATTCCAACTCCGCGATGCCTGTTTTAGTCCATAAATAGACTTAAGCAACTTGCACACTTTCCCGCCGCTCCCATTCTGAATGAAACCCTCTGGCTGGTCCATATAGACGCGCTCTTCTAAATTTCCATTTAGAAAAATGGTCTTTACGTCCATCTGCCAAATCTCATAATCGTGGAAGGCATCAATGGTAAGAAGGATCCGGATGGATTTGAGCATAGCCACTGGAGAAAAGCTTTCATCATAGTCCAAACCAGGTCTTTGACGAAATCCTTTTGCAACAAGTCTAGCCTTATAGGTTTCAACCTGTCCATTTACACCAATCTTCGTTTTGAAGATCCATTTGCAGCCTACGTGTTTTACCCTTTTTGGAGCAATGTCCAAAGTCCATATTTTGTTGGTGTACATGGACTCTATCTCGGTCCGCATTGCATCCAACCATTTTATCGAGTCTGTGCTCGGAATGGCTTGCTGGAAGTTAGTTGGCTCATCATTATCAATGATGTAATCCTCTCTATCTCCGTCTACGAGAACACCGTAGTATCTCTCGGGCGGATGAGACAGCCTACTACTCCTGCGGAATGGCGCGGGAATGTCCTGTTCTTTTGAAACCTCTGGTTCCACCATGCTTTCAGTAATAGATTATTGTTTTGGAATTTCTTCCAATTCTATTGCGCTCCCACTAGTTTCTTTTTCTAAAAATTGATTTTCCAAAAAGTGGGCATGACGAGAAACAAAAACCTTTTGTTCCTCTGCGTAATAGAAAAGATATCCCTGGAGTTCTTTGGGTATCCCACAAACTTCCACAGTACTAAGCGTGTCTCGAGCTTGTCCACATGTTGTTTTTTGACAAAAGCTGGACATCCCCATATTTTCAGATACTGAAGATAGGGTTTCTTCCCACTCCACATCTGATATGGTGTGGTAGGCACAGTCTTGGTAGGAACCTTGTTCAAAATATATGCAGCTGACTCTAGTTCATAGCCCCAGAATGATTGCGGTAACTCAGCGTTACTCATCATGGAACGTACCATATCCAATATGGTTCGGTTCCATCTCTCCGATACACCGTTGTGTTGTGGCGTGTATGGAGGAGTAAGCTGAGAGAGAATTCCATTCTCTTTTAGGTAATCCAGGAACTCGGCACTCAAGTATTCACCACCTCGATCAGATCTCAGTGTCTTGATACTTTTGCTGGTTTGTTTTTCCACTTCATTCTTATATTCTTAGAATTTCTCAAAGGTCTCGGATTTATATTTCATCAAGAAGACATGTCCATACCTAGAGAAATTATCCGTAAAAGTAATGAAATAGGAATAACCACTTCTTGCATGTGTAGACATTGGACCACACACGTCGCTGTGTATGAGTCCCAAGAGCTTGCTCGCTTTTACTTTATGTCCAGTGAATGGAGTCTTTTTCATCTTTTCTTTGAAACATGATTGACAAGTTGCATAAAATTGATATTCGAACGGATCCAAATATCTTTCTTTATGTAATTTGGTCAACCTTGTTTCGTTGATGTGACCCAGTCTACAATGCCATAAGAAAGCTTGATTTAATTCTGCGGTCTTTCTTTTGTGTGTGTTCTGGACATTGAAAACTTGTAGTTGGTTTAATACGTATATACCGTTGTTTAGTGTACCTGACCCAATCAGACCATGATTAAGGTGGATGTTTACAATATCGCTTACAAATGTAAAATTATAACCTTCTTTAGCTAATATAGATAAAAAAAATGATATTACAAGTCAAACTAGGTACACAAAAACAGTTCCGCAAAACCAAAATATGTCTACTTGTCAACCCTAAGTGATATTCCCCGACGGACACAGCATCCATGCTCGCTCCGTCAGCAACCGTGAGGGTCATATCACCGGTCTTCAGAACTCTACGGCTTCTCAGTGCATGCAAAGAATTACAGATATGAGATCCTGATCCGGTATCTAATACCCAGGAAGTAGAGTTGATTGACAGACATTTTTCAATTACAAACACACATGAAGCCGAAACCATAACTTGCTTCGAGTCCTGGTTCTTACCATTCCAGGCCCTTTAATCTTTCTTCCAATGGCCCTTCTTACGACAGTAGAAGCAATCTTCCTTCCCTACTGTCGGCCCCGGCACTTTTGCTTTGCCCTTCGCTTCCACCTTACTAACACCGCCTTTCGGCTTGGTGGGGGCGTTCTTCTTCTTTCTCTTGGCTTTCGTCTTGGATCTAAAAGAGGAAGCTCCACCAATAAGCAGAGCGGGTGCTTCCCTGGATTTCTGCAGGGTGCCCTCAGCACTCCTCAACATGTTGAGGAGTTCCGGAAGTTCAACTTCTTTACCATGAATATTAAAATTCAAGATAAACTGGGCGTAGGTGGAAGGGAGGGACTGTAGAATCAAGTTTGTATACAACTCGTTCTCTAACGTGGTCCCTAGGTCTGTGAGCTTCTCAATGTAGCCGATCATCTTAAGGACGTGGTCCCCTACAGATGACCCGATAGCCAACCTTTCCTGAAATGACTTCTTCGAGGTCTCGTATCTTGCGATACGAGATTGCTCTCCATATAATTCCTTTGTATGGAGGAATATGGATTCAAGATCCATATTCTCGTGTCGCCTCTGGTGTTCATTGTCCATAGAGGCCAGCACGAGGCACTTGGCTTTCGCACTGTCGATTTCCCAGGTCTTACGGATTTCCTTATCCGCGACGTTGGAATCTGGACCTGGGACGGCGGGGGCTTTAGTAGTAAGAATATAACCCAGTTTGTCATATGTAATTGCCATCTTGACATTCCCGAGCCAATCTTTATAGTTTGGCCCTGTCAATATATTTTTATCTAATAATAACTTAAGGCCAGCCATCTTGGTCGCTGCAAATAAGAGAGAGAGAAGAAACATTTTAGCATGATGCTCTTGCAAGTTTAGATTGATTTTTAGTTTATCTAAAAAGGATGGCTCCTACTGTTTCTCGAATCCTTCCTCAAACCATAAAAGAAGAATTAGGCAGGATTAATCTCACTGTACAATACTTGCTTAACCTTTCAGCCAGGCCAGTGTCGGTACTTCGAGGGAGGTTTTATGACGCTTTCGCGAAGTTCCTTAATTAAATAACCTCTTTTCCCTGGAGGCGTAGCCCCACTAACACCTTTCTAAACACCTACTTGGTTTATAGCATTGATCGTTAAGTGAAAAATCTTCCGAGAAGTAGCATACACTCACAGTAGGATCGGGATCTAAATATCATCGTGTGATAAAGTCGAAGGAATCCTACCAAAATTATCACACTTCAAATGGCATGAAACACTAGCAAGTTTCAGTTTCTTTAGAAACTTCCAATGTGGATTTTTGCCCCATGCTCTTATGACCTTGAAGAAGGCCAACATACTATAAGTCACATGTCAAGTTCTACCCATCATTGTCCAGGTTAATTTGAACCCACCCGTACATACTCTTGACGAAGGCCAAAAATAATAGCATGACTGTCCCAAACCAACGCATCTATTTATGCTACAGATGAATATTCAGCAGCTACCAATCACTATGCCTTGGCGAATGTCAAAATACATAGCTTGAATACTTCTGAATATCCAACTGAAATGACGAAGGGCTACGAATGGTTTTGGCGAAACCGTGAACGCAGTGAACTTGATATAATCGAAGGAACCTGATAGCTTTTAAAAGGAGTGGTTTAAGCTCCGCATTTTAAAAGTTTTACTGTTTTGAAAAAACCGAGTGGATTTTAAAATTGTTCCAACGATTCAGCTTTGGTTTGTTTGCTTTGCATTAATGTAATGCAGTCCTATCAATTAACCTACCATTGCACATAAAAAGACGAAAATACAACGTATGCTTATGCCATCCGCATTCGTCACTGGGCCCTGTCTTACACCATTAGGTTAGATAACTAACGCCAGAGCTAGGGGCTGGACTAGCGCGGATGTAAAACATAAGCAACGTCTATTATATAATATATATAATAATATCCATTCGTCTGACGCAATAATAGGCATTCCAGATCACAGATGAACACATTAGATATACTAGGAATCCCGTGTTTCGTTTAAACCTGTAATGAAAGATGGATTCCACGGTCGTGATGGATGGCCAAAACCCCAATCTAAACCCCTACGGGTGTGGCAAACTACCCGCCAAATATCCGAAGCGAAGCAACCTCCTTCAGTAAAATGAGTAGGCCACTCAGCACTTCAAAGTACCCGGTAGTTTGTGCAACCCACCTTGGGTCTATCCTAGGAGCAATAAACAGTAAATGAAATAATACAACGGTGGCTACAACCTCAACCCGGATGTGCCCCGCAAAAAAATATTACATCAAATTACAATTTAAAATTGAATGAAAGAATGAAAACTCTCACAACCCCGGCTATTCATTCACGACGATCCAAAAAGTTCGTATACACAAACCAAAAAAGCATCACAGATATGCAACCCCCAACTAACCGACATATAGCAATTAGCACATATAGCAATTAGCGGAAGTTTACGAACACATATATCACAACTTGAAACTTTAAACGACGTTAAAACTGCAACTTCGAAACACTCCGTTTTGCCACAGAAAAGAATTAACAGAATATTCAAAATTAGCAAAAACAAACAACACCTGAAACATTAGATCGAAGCTACAAGAATACATAACAAAACACGAAGCATTCCCTCTGTGGAAAACCGGTGAGGCCGGATTTTTGGCCTATTTGGCCGGCCAAAATCCAAGGGAAATGTCTCGTTTTTGGTGTGTGTTCTTTTTACAAGTAAAGGAGAACTCTGCAATTGTTTAAAAATTTTTTAGAGCATCGTGAAAAATCAACAGAAACTAGGATCTATGTTTCGATGTTTTGGGGTCATTTCGGTTTCGTACTTGTCGTTTAATAAGTTAGTTATAGTTTAACCTGACTCTGATACCACTGTAAGTCGATGCCATGCACCCCATGTGTTTGCGGGGAGGCGGAGATTGCAAAAAACGATTTTTATATACTTCGTAACATCGACTAAACTCCAGGATCGATACTAAACCGTAACTAACACACAAGCTAAGAGGTTTAACTACTATATGAGAAAGTTATACCTCAAGTTACTTGTCCTTCTTCTCCTCGCTGTACTTCTCCTCGTCGTGAGCTCCTCGAAGTGAGAATGGATCGCGTCTCCTCGTCGGTTTCTTGAAGTCGAAGAAGATCCACCCGAGAGTGCCAAACTTGAGCTTTCACCTCCAAGATGAGGTAAATAGGTTACTTGGTGTGCCAAACTAAGTAGCCTAAAGTGAGTAGAGAGTGATTAAGGATCTAGTTGTCTCACAAAACCCTAGGATTCTCAACTCATGAGACAATTATGGTTTGAGAGGAGATGAAGAAAGCTTGAGGAGAATGAGATAGTAGAGTATTTGTGATAATGAATATGATAAATAAAAATGGCTCATTTTTAGAGTTTAAAGAAAATGAAAACATCTCACACAAATATCTCAAAAATATCCCAAAATATCTAAGTCTTCATTTGCCACAAATAGTCCAAGAAAGTCAACAAGATGCCATGTTAATTTTTCACTAAAATACCATACATTTCTCCACCTCATTAAGCATTTAACCTAAAATGCTAAACATGTAATGGGGTGTTTTCATCATGTTGCAAACTTTAGTAATTACAAGAATGACCCTCTCGTCCGTATATACATACCCGTATTTGTATTCCGAGAAACACGAATACAGTGAGACATAACTAATCCAATAATCAAATACTAGGATCCGGCTTAAACCAAAGCCCACTAGTATTGTCCGCCCAAACATCATATGCGCACAAGTACACGTATGTGATCGAACCCTGTCGTAAAACCATACGACCTCTACATCGTTTCGCCCGAATCAGGGAAACCCTCTGTATAGGACTCTAAAGACTCGACAGTAGCTGCACCTAACGGCTATCCAGGTATCTGTCGATAAGAAGGCCGACGAGCAAACTCATCCGAACTCCTACCGAATTTGTTTATGGCAATCTCTGTACAGTCCAGTCTGTTCATTTAGGAGCATGGCATATCAGGCCTAGGGGCGGTAAATGTCAGCCCCCTAATAGCGTAATAAGTCATGTCGGAGTGATGAGGATCATACTAGTAGGGTCTGGGGACTCCATAAGCACATCCTTAAATGTCCCCAGTCGTGGGAGATCGAGACCGGGCATCGATATTTCAGAGTAGACTAGTGTACACGTTTCTTGATCTCGACCAGGGCGATGGTTGATTCCATAGACATTGGTGTTTGACACCAAACTTTGTATATATGTGCTCATTAAATGAATGAGTTTCACTGGACGGACTCACCAGAGAACTCCAAGATGGAATTATACCTATCGTTAGATAGCAGTTCTTTTATGACATGAGTACATGATTGTCCGTTGATCTGATATCGTCATAGTGTCTTGTGTGTGTTCCCACTATACTTTAATTACTACCCTATCACGGCTTTAAAGAGTCATGCAAACAGGTTTTAGTTGGGTACAGACCCGAAGCACATGGAGGCAGTGAGCGATCGAAGGGGTTCATCTCTCCTGATATAGGGAGATGATATCACACCGTGCGTTATTGGCTATAACTATAAGTCCTTGGCCAAGGCAGACGAGATTTACTGATAAGTGTTATCAGTAGTTTCTCAGTTGGTTATGAGCTTGAAATCAGCACGACTTATCGGGTTATTAGGAGTTTGACGATTTCCATCTCTTAGACTCGGTATGCAACACTCTCAGAAGAAGAGACCGGACTGTACGACGACTGTCACTGATAGACTCAGCAAGGGTTCGGATGAATTTGCACATGGACATTTTTTCGATCAATACCTGGATAGCCGTTACGTGCAGCTAGTACCGCTGACGTGCTTGTGGGCCATGGATATGATCCTAATCTACTGCTAGCGTATTATTGAGTATTTAGAGTTTCACATAGAGGTTCCCAGCTCAGGCGAAATGATATAGAGTACGTATAGGGATACGTACAGGAGTTCGATTAAACACGTGTATTTGATACATGAATTTTAATTGTGCGTTTAATGATATTAGCCGGTATATATATTGATATAACCGGATTATTAAATCAAGTGTTGATTTAATAATTAAATATATATTGATATATTGATATATTAACTAATATCTTGCTCACTTTATGATTTTCTTTTCTTTATTTATATTTATATATGATATAAATATACATTGTCATGTTTGCTTATACATGATACATGTGTGTATGAGACTCCCTTGGATAGTGAGATGAGAATATATTAGCTTCTATCATTGATTAAAAAAATGAATATGAGTCATGAGAAAAGATGTATGTGGAATTGTTTGGAAATTCCTTCACTTATCATTTAGATAAGTATGAAGCTTTCCTTCGTTCTTATCCAATTTTTCTCATGCCATTCTCATCGTCAACCTCTTTCTCTTGAAAAGAAAAGAGGAAAAATAAAAGAAAAGGAGAAGAAAAATTGTGAGCTAATATTCCTACGTCATCCTCTAACACTATTTTAGCAAATTAGTATTATTAGTTCATTCACATATAACTAATTTATGAATTTGGAGCTTGTGTTGAGTAAACTTCAAGGTGGATCATCTTCGACGAGGAGATTATCGTGCAAGCTTGTTCCGGACCAAGTAGTGACTAGTCGAAGTCCAAGAAGATGTGGCTAACGCGCTACAAAGTGAAAGTATATCTTAGCACCTCTACTAGGTTTATATGAGCATCAAGTATACAATTTAAAAAAATCTAGAGATCTAAGTATACTAAACAATAATCGAACTAGAGAATTAGGGTTTCAAAGTAAGCAAACTACATTCTAAACTAAGTGTAAAGAGTCTACAATCTTTGTAGTCTAGTCCTTCACTTCTAAAGTTCCAAGTTGAAGTCCCTAGAACTCTTCTTAAGGCTCCACTTGAAGAAGATATCGAGCTTGCTTGTTGTCTTCGTTGCTGAAGAAGATCCACCTTGAAGTCTTTCTCACTCAAGCTCACACTTCATTAATCAATATATTAGTGAAGTTAACAGCCTAAACTAATGGGCTAAATTAGTGTTGGTTGATGAAGTAGGAGATTTGCTCACAAAAATATTTTTCTCTTTTTCTTTTTTTTAACTCAAGAAAATTCTAGTGAAGAGAGCAAGAAGGAGATGAACCTGGATGATTTTGTGAACCATGAGCCAAGAGATAAGATAAGATTGATAATGATAAATATCACTGAATAATCCAAAAAAGAAGATGTGGGTCATGGCTTCTCAAGATTTCTACAACCTACTCAATAATTATGACTCATTCTCTTTTCTTTTAATTCATTTATCTAAATCATAATCTACTTATCTTTCTTCATGTGTGATTCTCATACATCCTAGTTCTATGTATCATCAACCATGATACAATTTAAATACAAACATACATACATACATACATACATACATATATATGTGTGTGTGTGTGCGCGTGTGTGCGCGTGTGTGTGTAAAGAGAAGAAAATCTTAAGTGAGCTTAATATTAGTTAATATATATATATATATATATATATATATATTAACTAATATTAAGCTCACTTAAGATTTTCTTCTCTTTATATATATTTATATATATGTGATATATATATATATATATATATGTAAAGAGAAGAAAATCTTAAGTGAGCTTAATATTAGTTAATATATATATATATATATCAAATATATAAATATATATCAAATTATTAAATCAACACTTGATTCAATAATTCAGTTATATCATATATAACCGGCTAATATCAAATATTTATATGTATATCAAATTATTAAATCAACACTTGATTCAATAATCCAGTTATATCACATATAACCGGCTAATATTCAATATTAGTTATTAAATCAACACTTGATTCAATAATCCGGTTATATCATATATAACCAATCAATATCAAATATATATATATATTAATCAAACTATTGAATCAACACTTGATTCAATAATCCGATTATATTACATATAACCTGACTGATATCAAATATCGCTAGATTAGAATACGACATCATATACACGTATTCAATCAAGCTCCCGCATATATCTCCATACGTGCCCTACTTCGTTTCCCTTGAGCTAGGAAACCTCTATGTGGTACTTTAAAGACTTGTTAATACGCCAGCAGTAGGGAATGATCACATCAGATACTCACAAGCCGTCAGTGGTACTAGCTGGACGTAACGGCTACCCAGGTATTGAACGAATAGAAGATCAACAAGCAAACTTGTCCAAACTCCCGTAAAGACTATAAGCAACACTTATCTTACAGTCCGGTCTCTTCATCTGATATGTCAAATATCGAGTCTGGGGGTGGAACCGTCAGACCCAATAACTTAATAAGTCATGCCGATGTGTGGCCTATAACCTTTCGAGAAACTACTGATAACACTTACCAGTAAATCTTATCAGCCCTGGTTAGGGACTTGCTGTTATAGCCAATCGAGCATATTGCAACATCACCCCCCAATACCGGGAGAGTTGAAACCCCTCCTATCGCTCACTGCCTCTATGTGACTCGAGACTGTACCCAAAATCCACCTGTTTGCACGACTCCTTTGAGCCTTGGTAGGGAGGAAATCAAAGCACAGTAGGAACCAGACAAGACACTATGACGATCTCGAGTCTGCAGACTAACCTGTACAAGTGTCACCAGAGAACTGCTATCTGACGATAGGTATGATATCATCTAGGAGTTCTCGGTGAGTCCTGTTCGGTGTACCCATTCTCCAATGAGCACCTGTGCACAATCTTTGATGTCAAACAACAATAGTTATGGGATCAACCATCGCCCGATACAGGGTCAAGAAACGTACACACTAGTTTACTCTGGAATATCGATGCTCTGTCTCGATACTCTCACGACTAGGAACTGTTAAAGGATGTGCTTTCGGACTACACAAGCCCTACTAGTATGATCTGCATCATAGTCTTGGTAGTCAAGCCAACATCCTAAGGGCTTTATCAACATGTAACAATAAGATAGTAAACTAAAACAAGTACACATGTTTAGATAAAGAGTAACCAGATAGTATACTATCATGTCGAGCAAGAAAGTCCTCTATATATATGTCCAAGCATCCACTATAATATACAATAATAGCCTCTAGGGCATATATATTCCTAACAATCTCCCACTTGCACTAAGACTAGTTGTTATAGTATCGCATACCCAACATCCTAAAAAGTCTCTCAAACTGCGTTGGGGGAGGGCCTTTGTGAGTGGATCCGCCGTGTTGTCCATCGTGTCTAATCTCCTGACCTCGATCTCTCGGCGATCAACTATCTCCTAGATCAGGTGATACCGCATCAGAATATGTCTGGATAGCTGATGGGACCGGGGTTTCTTGGCTAAAGCCACAGCTCCATTGTTCTCATAATACAAAGGTATTGGATTCTCAATGGATAGAACCACTCCAAGTTCAATAATGAACTTTTTCATCCAGATAGCCTCTTTGGCAGCATCGTTAGCAGCGATGTATTCAGCCTCCATCTTCGAGTCTGCAACGGTATCTTGTTTGGAACTCTTCCAACATACCGCCCCTCCATTGAGGGTGAAGACAAAACCCGAGATAGACTTGTTGTTATCCTTATCACTCTGGAAGCTCGAATCAGTAAAGGACTCCACTTGGAGTTCTCCGTTACCATACACCAAGAACATCTCTTTAGTCCTTCTCAAGTACTTAAGAATGTTCTCCACAGCTATCCAGTGCCTCTCCTATAGGTCTGATTGATACCTACTTACCACACTAAGTGCGTAAGCTACATCCGGTCTGGTGAATAACATTGTGTATATGATAGATCCAACTGCGGAAGCATAGCGTATCATGTTCATCCGAGCCCTTTCCAAATCAGTCTTCGGAGACATCTCTTTGGAGAGAGTGATTCCTGAATAAGCGGGTAAATTACCACGCTTAGAATCTTCCATACTAAACCTATTTAGTATGGTGTCTATATACCTGGATTGGGACAATCCCAACATCCTTTTAGATCTATCCTTATAGATCTTTATCCCCAGGATGTAGGAGGTATCACCCAGATCTTTCATGGAGAATTTTTATGATAGGAAGAGTTTGACCGAGTGCAGTATAGGAATATCATTTCCTATCAAGAGTATATCATCTACGTACAATACGAGAAAGACAACCTTACTCTCTACAACCTTTTTATACATACATGGTTCATCTATGTTTTTGTTGAAGTCAAACTCTTTGACTGTTATATCAAAACAGATGTTCCAACTCCGCGACGCCTGCTTTAAGCAGCTTACACACCTTTCCGCTGCTCCCACTATCTACGAAGCCCTCTGGCTGTGTCATATACACGCTCTCTTATAAATCATCATTTAGAAAAGGGATCTTGACATCCATCTTCCAGATTTCATAGTTATGGTAAACAACAATGACAAGTAGGATCCTGATGGACTTAAGCATAGTCACTGGAGAAAAGGTCTCATCATAGTCGACATTTGGTTTCTGACGAAAACCTTTTGCTACAAGTCTAGCTTTGAAGGTCTCAACCTTTCCATCTACACCATTTTTCTTCTTAAAGATCCACTTGCTCCCAATGAGTTTTACCCCTTCAGGAGCAACTTCTAATATCCATACTTTGTTGGTGTACATGGATTCCATCTCAGATCGCATAGCATCCAGCCATTTCACAGAGTCCCCACTTGTGATGGCCTGCTCGAAACTTGTTGGGTCATTATCTTTCATGATGCAATCTTCGCTCTCACAGTCTATGAGAAAACCGTAGTATCTCTCAGGTGGATGAGAAATCCTATTAGATCTGCGGAGTGGCTGAGGTTCGTCAGGGACTATTGAATCTACCGGTTCTACCAGATCTTTAGTTGTAATTTGTGTATCTGGAACTTCTTCCAGCTCTGCCTCATTACCACTAATTTCTTTTACAAGAAATTCCTTTTCTAAAAAAGTGGCATGTTGAGCAACAAAAACTTTTTGTTCCTCACTTTGGTAGAATAGATATCCATGTGAATTCTTTAGATATTCCACAAACTTGCAAAGAACTGATCGTGCTTCGAGTTTTTTCGGATTCTGTTTTTTAACATAAGCCGAACAACCCCATATATTAACTTGTTTAAGATATGGTCTCTTTCCACTCCATATCTCATATGGTGTTTTAGGCATAGATTTTGATGGAACTTGATTCAACAGGTATGCAGCTGTCTCAAGTGCATAACTCCAAAAGAAAATAGGTAATTCAGCAGTACTCATTATAGAGAGCACCATATCTAATAAGGTATGATTCCTCCGCTCTGATACTCCATTGTGTTGTGGTGTATACAGAGGAGTAAGTTGAAAGAGAATCCCATTCTCTTTTAGATAATCTCGGAATTTCGTACTTAAGTATTCACCTCCTCGGTCAGATCGAAGGATTTTAATACTTTTACCCATCTGGTTCTCTACTTTGCTCTTATATTCCTTGAATTTATCAAAAACTTCAGATTTGTGTTTCAACAAGAACACATGTCCGAATCTTGAAAGATCATCGGTGAATTTAATGAAGTACGAGGAACCATTCCTGGCATGTATAGACATAGGACCACATACATCACTATCTATTAGTCCCAAGAGTTCAGTAGCTCTATCTCCGTGTCCTATAAATGGAGTTTTGGTCATCTTTCCTTTAAGACATGACAAGTTTCATAAGATATAAATTCGAACGGATTCAAATATCTATCTTTATGCAACTTAGCTAGTCTGGTCGCATTGATATAACCAAGTCTACAATGCCACAAGAAGGCTTCGTTCATTTCTGAACTTTTCCTCTTGTGTGTATTCTGTATATTTAGAACTGTATTTTGATTTAGAATGTATATACCATTACACAATAATACCAAACCTAATCAACACTTAATTTAGGAAACTGTTCATAATATTTTTCACTAATGCAAAGTTATATTTTCTAATAAAGAAATGGATATTATATTGCACATTATCGATGGTACATAATAACAGTCGTTCAAAATCAATGTATTACCATTTGGTAATAATAGGTGATATTCGCCGATTGCTCCGGCAGCAACAATTGCTCCATTCCCTACTTTGAGAGACATATCACCCTTTCCCAGTTCTCTACTTCTCTTTAACCCTTGTAACAGATTACAAATATGGGATCCTGATCCGGTATCCAATACCCAAGACGTAGAGCAGACTGAGAAACAGTTCTCAATAACTAACAATCCCGAAGAAGATGCATCAAAATGGTTTTTCTTCTTTCGGGTTGCGTGGAAATCTTTGCATTCCCCAGCCCCATATAATAAGTGGGTTCGGTCAATATATCTATAATATTATCTTGATTAAGGCATGATATGGTTGTTACCTGGAGAGAGAGAGAAGAAAACATTTTAGCATGCACTCTTGCAACATTAGATTGGTTATTATCTTATCTAATCAGGATGGCTCCCACTGATTTTATCAAATCTTCCTTCAAACCCTAAAAGGTAAGATTAGCCGGGATTAATTATACCCTACAAGTTCGCCAATCGGCCATCCAGGTAGGTGTTGGTACTCTGAAAGAGTCTCCCCGTGCTTTTGCATGGAACTAATTAAATAACCTCGTTTCTGCAAGGGCATAACCCCGTTAACACCTTTCTTAGACACCTACTGGATTAGCCAATTGTAAAGTGGAAAACTCTCCCAGGAGTAACACTTACTCGCAGTGGGTATCGGGATCCAAGTATCATATAGAAGGTATGCAATCTCATTGCAAATTTCAACACTTGAAATTCCCGATATTTGTTTTTACCCCATGCGGTTTATGACCTTGACAAGGTCAACAAATCATAAACCACAAGTCAAGTTCAACCCGTCATTTCGTGATTGAATTAGACCCACCCGTACGATTCTTGACAAGGTCAACAAGGTCGTACGACTACCCTAACCAATCACATCAACATGCGGAAGAAAAACACTAATCAGCTGCCGAACACTACGCCTTGACAAGGTCAACAAACGTAGCACGAATACTAAATAGTACCTATCTGAAATGACGGGAGGCTACGACTGGTTTTGAAGAAAACCTTTAGCATAATGAACTTGATATGGTTGTAGAATCTAGTGATTTGAAAAGGAGTGGTTTAAGCTCCGCTTTAAAATCGAGTAGTTTTCAAAAAAAAACCGAGTGGGTTGTATTATATGCTAGTTTTGCTAAAGAGGTCATTCCCTGTGAAGGGATCTAAGCTCTTTCCTCATCGAATGAGGTGCTGGATATTCATAATGGAATACCGCTATGCAAAGCAAGAACTAGAGCTATCTTTTTGAAAAATTTGATTCTACACCATCTTTTAGGTTTCTTTTCTTTTCATTAATCTTATTAATGATTTCACATCATTTATGTTTCCTAAACATAACAGAAGAAACGAAAATAAAACATACACATATGCCATCCGTATTCGCCATAGGGACCCGGGTCTTCACCATAAGGTTACTTAACTTACGGCAGGGCGGGATCAGGACTAGCGCGGATGCAAAACATATATAGTGTTTACTAGCATATCATATATATAAGTAGCATTCGTCTTACGCGGTTATATGATCACATCACATCATAGAAACAGCAGAAGCAGATATATGAAATATAGGATATACTGGGAGGTCCATGTTTTAGATTAAGCCAGTAATGAAAAACACGGATTCCACGAGCGTGATGAATAGCCAAGCCCACACCCTTAGACCCATACGAGAGCGGCAAGCAACCTTGCCAATTCTAGAGTTAGGCGACCAGTCTCGACTCCTCGAGACGGCCTCCCACTAGACTCTAGAACCCGGTTACTTTGTTCCCCGTCTTGGGTCTATCCTAATGCAGAAAAGTAAATAATATACATCAAATAGAGACAACAACCTCAGCCCGGAAGTGTCCTAATAAAAGAATATTACATACAAATATTTACATGAATGAAAATTGAAAAACTCTCATCTCACGTAAAAACCCCCGGCAATTCAATCACGACGATCCAATATAACATATCGATAGCAACACAATAACATCATATATCATCAAAGTAAGTAAATATGCGTATACTTAATGTCGTTATCGTATAGCAACGAGATCGAGGATACTGCCACATATTACACTTACAGTCGCGGAAAAGAAATGAAAACTACAATAATTAGAATTTGCATCATTTTTAGACATCATAAACCTGGATTATCACATATTCCGAATTTCAAGCCTAACCCTATAAACCTTGCATTTAAGTTTCGAATTGAAAAAACTTTTAAAAAATTAAGTCGGGTAATTCAACAAGATTCTCGATTAAATGATCTAATGCTCGTCGAGAACTTTAGTAGATGACCGCACCCCGATGCCGTCAACGAAGTGCACTTGGGCGGAACACCGTGGCCGCGAGCACCCAAGTGGATGTTTTTGGCCATGGGGTTCTCCTATAGTCAATTGGTTATGGCTATGGGGCGTGGCTGTCTAGTAGTGTCTTCCGGCGAGTATTCGCGTACGATATGAGATTGCGACAGAGTTTCGATCCAAATCCAAACTCCATGGTAATCCATCATTTTTAGACTAAAATGCGAGATTTACATTTCGTTAACTTGTTTTCGCAAAAACTAATCAATGTGGATTCCAAAAATTATATCACATATCCAAAACCATCTAGACGATGTTAAATATTTCGATCGATGTTTCAAAACAATACCAATTCACAGAGACGTTAACTACTTGAGCCTTATTAAAAATCTTCAGAAAACCAAAAATGTCAAAATGAAGCAGCAGAAAAAGAACGAGGTATTAATTCATCAAGTCGGCAGCGGAACCGCGGCCAGGACACGGTCTAAGCGGCGGTTCCGCGGCCACTTAGAGGAATTAGGTCCTCATTCTTCATAGGCCTCCATAGTTTTACCTGCATAATTTTCTGAATATTTTTAATTGTGAAAATATCAACTTTTGAAAAATGGACAGAAACTAGCCAAAAAACTGTGTCTAAAACTTCGATCGAACACTTTAACTTCGTCTGGACTTCGCCTAAATCTCTTGCTTGGCTCTGATACCATGAAAGTATGTCTTAGCAGCTCTGCTAGATTTATATGAGCATCAAGTATACAATTTAAAAAAATCTAGAGGTCTAAGTATAATAAACAAGAATCTAACTAGAGAATTAGGGTTTCAAAGTAAGCAAACTACATTCTAAACTAAGTGTAAAGAGTCTACAACCTTTGTAGTTTAGTCCTTCAATTCTAAAGCTCCAAGTTGAAGTCCCTAGAACTCTTCTTAAGGATCCACTTGAAGAAAGGATCGAGCTTACTTGTTATCTTCATTACCGAAGATGATCCACCGTGAAGTCTCTCTCACTCAAACTCGCACTTCACTAATCAAGATATCAGTAAAGTTAACAACCTAAACTAATGGGCCAGATTAGTATAGGTTGATAAAGTAGGAGATTTGCTCACTAAAATATTTTTCTTTTTTTTCCTCAACTCAAGAAAATTCTAGTGATGAGAGCAAGAAGGAGATGAATTTGGATGTTTTTGTGAACCAAGAGCCAAGAGATAAGATGAGATTGATAATGATAAATATCAATGAATAATCCAAAAGAGAAGAGATGAGTCATGGCTTCTCAAGGCTTCTACAAGCTACTCAAGAATTATGACTCATTCTCTTTTCTTTTAATTCATTAATCTAAATCATTATCTACTCATCTTTCTTCATGTGTGATTCTCATGCATCCTAATTCTATATATCATCAACCATGATACAATTTAAATATATATATATATATATATATATATATCACATATATATAAATATATATAAAGAGAAGAAAATATTAAGTGAGCTTAATATTAGTTAATATATATATATATATATATATATCAAATATATAAATATATATCAAATTATTAAATCAACAGATTCAATAATCTGGTTATATCATATATAACCGACTAATATCAAATATATATATATATACATATGTATATCAAATTATTAAATCAACACTTGATTCAATAATCCGGTTATATCACATATAACCGGCTAATATTCAATATTAGTCATTAAATCAACATTTGATTCAATAATCCGGTTATATCATATATAACCAGCCAATATCAAATATATAAACACACACACACACACATATTAATCAAATTATTGAATCAACACTTGATTCAATAATCCGGTTATTGTAGGGTTACTAGGCACTGTCACAAGGGTCTATAAGGTATCAACCATGCCCGATTTAAAATTTAGAAGTGCCGAACAACCCAAAGCGAGGATCTTTGCTAGATAATTAGGGTTAAACATGCAAGTAAACATCTTTACAATTAAGAGAGAGAGATTACAACCTTTGTAGTCCGCTCCTTCGCTTTATAAGCTCCGAGTAGTAGTCCCTTCGCCACGATCCATGATCTCCCGGACTCAAGAGAGGCTCCACAACCCGAATGATCCATGCTTTCTTGAAGTCTTCCTTTTCGAAGATGATCTACCTTGAAGAATCTTTAACTCAAGCTCTCACTTCTCTAATCAAGTATTAATGAAGTGAACACCCTAATCTAATTGGATAGATTAGATGAGGATGATGAAATAGGAATTATGCTCTCTTTTATTTTCAAGATCTCACACTAATTCATCACAAAATCAAAAAGCTAGAAAGCTTTCACGAAGGAAGAAGAAGATGATTTCTTTTGTGATGAATAATGAAAAGTTACTTTGCTTACAAATGAACCTTGAGTTAATAATATGAAGCATTAACTCATGTAGAGAGTTTACTAGGGTTAAGGGTTTGGGTTGGGTTAAATAATATCTTCAAAATATCAACACATAATATCTTAGCTTAAAACAAAACAAAAGCTTCTAGAAGCTTCAAGAAAATACTAACCCAAATCAAACCCTAACCACGTTTAATCTCTACTAATCATGTTGCATTTGTAAACAAAACTTGTTACAATATTATATATCACATATATAAAATATTTTTGTAACAAAAGAAAATAATACTATTAACATATATCGCATATATATCAATGTATTACCCGGTGAGAAAATGAATCAATAAATCGAGCCAGTATTAGATAATGTAATGTAATATATCACATATATAATTATACATTAAATTATCGAATCAACACTTGACCAGACAATCCGGCTATTTCTCAAATAACCGACTAATATAAACTGTATCAGTTCATCGAATCAACACTTGATTCGATGATCCGGCTATATCACATATACCCGGCTGATATCTAAATATCGCGAGAATAGAATACGGTATCTCATATCGTATTATTCTCGGTCCTGCACATATCACATATGTGCTCCTACTCCGTTTTTCCTGAGTCAAGAAACCTCTGTGTAGGACTCTAAAGAATCGTCAATACGCCGGAAGTATGTGATGATCATATCAAACACCTACAAGCTGCAAGCGGTCAGCTAAACGTAACAGCCACCCAGGTACTGAGCGATCAGAAGATCAACAAGCAAGCCTATACATTCTCCTATGAATCCAATCAGTAACACTACCGTACAGTCCGGTCTCTTCATCTGATATGAACGTCAGACCCCAGTAACCGATAAGTCGTGTCGATGTGAGGCTCATAACAGGTCGAGAACCTACTGATAACACTTACCAGTAGTACTCTATATGCGCCCTGGCCAGGGACTTCCAGTTATAGCCAATCGAACACAGCACAACATCAACTCCCTATACCGGGAGAGACGAAACCCCTCCTATCGCTCATTGCCTCCATGCGATTCGAGACTGTACCCAAAAGCCACCGTTTTTCACGCCCTCTTGAACATGGTATGATGGAAATCAAAGGACAGTGGGAATCACACAAGACTCTATGACGATCTCGGGTCTACAGACTAACCTGTACCAGTGTCACCAGAGAACTGCCATCTGACGTGAGGTATAATACCATCTGGGAGTTTTTGGTGATTCCGTCCAGTATACCCAGTCTCCACTGAGAACCTGTACACCATCTTTGATGTCAAACACCAATGGATATGGGATCATCCATCGCCCATCATATGGGTCAAGATGCGTATACTCTAGTCTACTCTGGTGTATCGATGCCCTGTCTCGATACACCCTCGTCTAAGAACAGTTATAAGATGTACTTGTTGACTACTCTGGCCCCACTAGTATGATCTCACCCAGTAGTCGAGTACATATCCTAAGGGCTTTATCAACATGTGAGAGCAAGACAGTATACTAATATAAGTCAACATGTTAAGATAAAGTGAAACCAAATAGCATACTATCATGTCGAGAAAGAAAGTCCTCTCTATATATATCCAAGCATCCACTATAGTATACATCATATGTACAACAATGGCCTCTAGGGCTTATATATAACTAACAATCTCCCACTTGCACTAAGCCCAGCTGTTGTAGTATCTCATACCCAGCATCCCGAAGAGTCTTTCAAACTGTGTCTGGGGAATGGCCTTCGTAAGTGGATCCGCAGTGTTGTCCTTCGTATCAACTCTCCTGACCTCGATCTCTCGGCGATCAACTATCTCCCGGATCAGGTGATACCGCCTCAGAATATGTCTGGACTTCTGATGGGACCTGGGTTCCTTGGCCAAAGCCATATCTCCATTGTTATCACAATACAAAGGTATTGGATGCTCAATGGACGTAACCACACCAAGTTCAGTCATGAACTTCTTCATCCAGACAGCCTCTTTGGCAGCATCGTTGGCAGCGATGTATTCAGCCTCCATCGTCGAGTCTGCAATGGTATCCTGTTTGGAACTCTTCCAACATACCGCCCCTCCATTGAGGGTAAAGACAAATCCCGAGTGCGACTTAGAGTCGTCCTTATCACTTTGGAAGCTTGAATCGGTAAAGGACTCCACCTGGAGTTCTCCGTTACCATACACCAAGAACATCTCTTTAGTTCTTCGCAAGTACTTGATAATGTTCTTCACAGCTGTCCAGTGACTCTCTCCAGGATCTGCTTGATACCTACTCACTACACTTAGTGAGTATGCTACATCGGGTCTGGTATATAGAATCGCGTACATGATAGAGCCTACTGCCGACGCATAGGGTATCCCTTACATGCGAGCTCTCTCCAAATCAGTCTTGGGAGACATCTCTTTGGAGAGAGTGAGTCCAGAGATCATGGGTTTGTTCCCATGCTTGGATTCTTCCATACTAAACCTCTTTAGTATGATGTCAATGTACCTGGATTGGGACAATCCCAGTATCCTTTTAGATCTATCTCTATAGATTATAATTCCTAGTATGCAGGAGGCATCACCTAGATCTTTCATTGAGAATCTTTGTGATAAGAAGAGCTTGACCGATTGCAGCATAGGAACATCATTTTCTATCAAGAGTATGTCATCGACGTACAATACGAGAAAGACAACCTTACTCTCTGCAACCTTCTTATAGATACTTGGTTAATCTACGTTTTTGATGAAGTCAAACTCTTTGACCACAACATCAAAGCAGATGTTCCAACTCCGCGATGCCTGCTTTAAACCATAAATGGATTTAAGCAGCTTGCACACTTTTCCGCTGCTCCCACTGTCTACGAAGCCCTCTGGCTGAGCCATGTACACGCACTCTTCTAAATCACCATTTAGAAAGGCGATCTTAACATCCATTTTCCAGATTAATCATGGTATACAACAATGGCAAGTAAGATCCGATGGACTTAAGTATAGCCACAGGAGAAAAGGTTTCGTCATAATCCACACCTGGTCGTTGACGAAAACCCTTTGCAACAAGTCTAGCTTTGTAAGTCTCAACTTTTCCATCTACACCAAGTTTCTTCTTAAAGATCCATTCGCTCCCAATGGTTTTTACCCCTTCAGGAGCAACTTCCAAAGTCCATACTTTGTTGGTGTACATGGATTCCATCTCAGATCGCATTGCATCCGGCCACTTCACAGAGTCACCACTCATCATGGCCTGCTCGAAACTAGTCGGGTCATCATCTTCCATGATACAATCCTCGCTCCCACCATCAACGAGAAAACCGTAGTATCTCTCAGGTGGATGAGAAACCCTACTAGATCGGCGGAAAGGCTGGGGTTCGTCAGGAACTACTGAATCCTCTGGTTCCATCAAATCTTCTGTCGTAGTTTGTGTCGCTGGAACCTCTTCCAGTTCTGCCTCATTGCCACTAATTTGTTTCATAAGAAACCTTTTTCTAAGAAAGTGGCATGTCGAGAAATAAACACTTTTTGTTCCTCGGGGTGGTAGAAGATATACCCTTATGAATTTTTGGGATATCCTACAAACTTGCATAGGACAGACCTTGTCTCGAGTTTGTCCGGATTGTGCCTTTTGACATAGGCCGGACAACCCCATATCTTAACATACTTAAGAGATGGTTTCTTCCCCTTCCATATCTTATATGGAGTGGTAGGCACTGATTTGGTAGGAACCATATTCAATAGGTGTATGGCTGTCTCAAGCGCATACCCCTAGAAAGAAATAGGCAACTCAGCATTGCTCATCATAGAGTGTACCATATCTAATAGGGTGCGATTCCTCCGCTCCGATACACCGTTGTGCTGTGGTGTATAAGGAGGAGTAAGCTGAGAGAGAATCCCATTCTCTTTTAGATAGTCTAGAAACTCATTGCTCAAGTATTCTCCTCTTCGATCAGATCGAAGGATCTTAATACTTTTGCCCGTTTGGTTCTCTACTTCGTTCTTATATTCTCTGAATTTCTCAAAAGCTTCAGATTTGTGTTTCATCAGGAACACATGTCCGTATCTAGAGAGATCGTCAGTGAATGTAATAAAGTAGGAAGAACCGTTCCTGGCATGTGTAGACATGGAACTGGATACATCACTATGTACCAGTCCTAAGAGTTCCTCAACTCTTTCTCCGTGTCCACTAAACGGAGTTTTGGTCATTTTACTTTTGAGACATGAATGGCAAGTATCATAAGATGATAATTCAAACGGATTCAAATATCCATCCTTATGTAACTTAGCTAGCCATGTCGCATTGATATGACCAAGTCTACAATGCCATAAGTAGGATTCATTCATTTCTGAACTCTTCCTCTTGTGTGTGTTTTGTATATTAAAGACTGTAGTTTGATTGAGAACGAATATGCCATTATGTAATGAGCCTGATCCAATCAACTTTTGATCTAGGAAGATGTTCATAATATTATCCTGTATTACAAAATTATATCCTTCTTTACTTAATAAAGAAACTGATATAATGTTACACATCATGTTCGGTATATAATAGCACTCGTTCAGAATCAATGTATTACTACTTGGTAATACAAGGTGATATTTGCCAACTGCTTTGGCTGCAATATTTGCACCATTCCCTACTTGTACGGAATGATCACCCTTTCCCAGTTCTCTACCTTTACATAGCCTACGTAACAAATTACATATGTGGGATCCCGATCCGGTATCTAATACCCAGGACGTAGGGTGAACTGAGAAATAGTTCTCAATAACTAACACACCCGAAGAAGATGCATCAACATACTTGTTCTTCGTTTGGGTGGCGTGAGAATCCAGATATTCTCCTATTTCCTGCTCAGTCTTATAACACTTATAAGAAAGAACGGGACCAACGTTCCCCTGTTCAGTATAATAAGCGGGTTTAGTCAATACATCAATATTATTATCTTAATTAAGGCCTGACATGGTCGCTACTTGGAGAGAGAGAGAAGAAAACACTTTAGCGTATGCTCTTGCAAGATTAGATTGGTTATTATCTTATCTAATCAGGATGTCTCCCACTGGTTTTATCAAATCTTCTTTCAAACCCTAAAAGGTAAGATTAGCCGGGATTAATTATACCTTACAATTCCATCAATCTTTCAGCCAGATCAGTGTTGGTATTTTGAGGGAGGTTCCTCGTGCTTTCGCACGGACCTAATTAAAATAAACCTCGTTTTCCCAGAGGCATAACCCCGTTAACACCTTTCTAGACACCTACTTAATTGGCTAATTGTCCTGTGTAAAATTCTTCCAGGAGTAATTTTTACTCGTAGTGGGTATCAGGATCCATCTATCTCATAGAAGGTATGCAATCTTATTGCAAATTTCAACACTGAAATTCCCGATAATGCTTCTGCCCCTAACGTGCTATGACCTTGACAAATTCCAAACAACCCATAGTCCGCTAGTCAAGTTCAATCCGTACATTTCTTGATTGAATTAAACCCACCCGCACGACCCTTGACGAATGCCAAACAACGTCGTACGAATACTCTAATCCAATCGCATCTCATGCTATAGATAAGTAGTAAATAGCTACCGTACACTACGCCTTGACGAATGTCAAACTACCGTGGCACGAATACTAATTAATACCTATCTGAAATGACGGAGGGCTACGCAGGTTTTTCAGAAAACCATGAGCGTAATGAACTTGATATCGTTGTAGAAACAAGTGATTTTGAAATGGAGTGTTTTTTAGGATTTTCTAGTTTCGCTAAAGAGGCCACTCCCGGTGAAGGGATCTCGGCTCTTTCCTCATCGAATAAGGTGCAGGGTATATCATGTATACCGCTGTGCAAAGCAAGAACTATGGAAGCAATCAAAAACTAAACCGCGAGTTTGTAGCATCTGCCAGTTTTGCTAAAGAGGTCACTCCCGGTGAAGGGATCTCAGCTCTTTCCTCATCGAATAAGTTGCAGGGTATATCATATATACCGCTGTGCAAAGCAAGACTGTAGCTACCCTTTTTATAAAGTTTTGATTCTACAACATCTTTTAGGTTTATTTTATTTTATTAATCTCATTAATAAATCCCATCAGTTATACTTCCTAAGTATCACAGAAGAAACGAAAGTTGTAATATTTATATATCATATATATAGTATAAGCATTCGTTTCGGGCAGTAATATGATCTCATCACAGAATATTGCAGCAGAAGATAACATATGAAATATTGGATATACTAGGATGTCCGTATTTTACATCGAGCCTGTATAAAACACGGATTCCACGGTCGAGATGAATAGCCAAACCCACATCCCTAGACCCCTACGAAAGCGGCAAGCAACACTGCCAATTCTAGGGTTAGGAGACCCGGTCTCGACTCCTTGAGATGGCCTCCCACTGGACCCTAGAACCCGGTTACTTGTGCTCCCCTCCTTGGGTCTACCTAATGCAGAAAAGTAAATAATATACTATGGTGACATCATCCTCATCCCGGAAGTGCTCCAATAAAAGAATATTATATACAATGAATTTTACATGAATGAAAATAAAAACCCCCATCTCACATAAAAACCCCGGCTATTCAGAACACGACGATTCAATATAACATATCACAACAACACATAATATTTCATATCATCAACGTAAGCAAGTATGCGTATCCCGATTGTTGTTGATGTATAGCAACGAAGTCGGCGATACACCACATACTACGCTTACGGTCACAGAAAAGAAAGTGTAAAACTACAACATTTGGAATCCACAATCACTTTAGACATCTTAAATCCGAAATATCACATATTTCGCATTTCATGCCTAACTATATGAATTCCACATATTGTATCACATTCCAGATAAATAGACAATATTAAAATTTCCGATCAAATAATCAAATACCCAAGATTTCTCAAATAGCTCAACACTTGAGCAGAGTTCAAAAAACCCAGAACATGTCACAGCCCCAGTGAACCAGCCGTAGAAGGGTCAAATCAACGCCTCACATGTGGCAACGCCAAACTACCACAAACCCTAGGGTTAGGTGGCAGTTTTGACGGTCACATAATCGAGTTAAGGTTACGTTCTTCTAGAGGGTCCACAGATATGCTTGCATGTTTTTCCGAAAGTTTTAAACTCGAGAAAAATTCAATACTTGAAAGTTTTTCGTGTCGGGAAAAAATAAGTTATTGATATCCGTTCAAACATTTTAACACGTTCTAAATTATCCGGAAAACTTGACGAAGTTAAACTTTCCGATCCAATCAACGAATGCAAAAGATCTCCAGAACACTCAACGCTTGAGTAATATTAAAAATTCCCAGAAGTATATATTAATACCTACTGATAAACCCTATAAATACGAGTCCCTAATTCCCAAGTACGGCCGTGGAACCGCCGCGCCAAGCATGTTCTTGCCGCGGTTCCGCGGCGCTTTGAGGGAGTTGGGGGCTCATATTTCACAGTTTTCCTTAAAATTGCCTGCTGAATTTTCTGAGTATTTTTAATACGGAAAAAATCACATTTTAAAAAAATTTCCAGAGAGGGGTCAAAATACGACGTTTCGGGGTTCGATCGGACTTTTAACTTCGTATACACGTCGCCTAATGCTCTATCTAGGCTCTGATACAACTGTAGGGTTACTAGGCACTGTCACAAGGGTCTATAAGGCATTAACCATGCCCGATTTAAAATTTAGAAGTGCCGAACAACCCAAAGCGAGGATCTTTGCTAGATAATTAGGGTTAAACATGCAAGTAAACATCTTTACAACTAAGAGAAAGAGATTACAACCTTTGTAGTCCACTCCTTCACTTCATAAGCTCCGAGTAGTAGTCCCTTCGCCGCGATCCATGATCTCCTGGACTCAAGAGAGGCTCCACAACCCGAATGATCCATACTTGCTTGAAGTCTTCCTTTTCGAAGATGATCTACCTTGAAGAATCTTTAACTCAAGCTCTCACTTCTCTAATCAAGTATTAATGAAGTTAACACCTAATCTAATTGGCTAGATTAGATGAGGATGATGAAGTAGGAATTATGCTCTCTTTTATTTTCAAGATCTCACACTAATTCATCACAAAATCAAAAAGCTAGAAAGCTTTCATGAAGGAAGAAGAAGATGATTTCTTTTGTGATGAATAATGAAAAGTTAATTTGCTTACAAATGAACCTTGAGTTAATAATATGAAGCATTGACTCATGTAGAGAGTTTACTAGGGTTAAGGGTTTGGGTTGGGTTAAATAATATCTTCAAAATATCAACACATAATATCTTAGCTTAAAACAAAACAAAAGCTTCTAGAAGCTTCAAGAAAATACTAACCCAAATCAAACCCTAACCATGTTTAATCTCTACTAATTATGTTGCATTTGTAAACATAACTTGTTACAATATTATATATCATATATATAATATATTTTTGTAACAAAAGAAAATAATACAATTAAGATATATCGCATATATATCAATGTATTACCCGGTGAGAAAATGAATCAATAAAGCGAGCCAATATTAGATAATGTAATGTAATATATCACATATATAATTATACATTAAATTATCGAATCAACACTTGACCCGACAATCCGGCTATTTCTCAAATAACCGAATAATATAAACTGTATCAGTTCATCGAATCAACACTTGATCCGATGATCCGGCTATATCACATATACCCGGCTGATATCTAATATCGCGAGAATAGAATACGGTATCTCATATCGTATTATTCTCGGTCCCGCACATATCACATATGTGCTCCTACTCCGTTTTGCCTGATTCAAGAAACCTCTGTGTAGGACTCTAAAGAATCGTCAATACGCCGGCAGTAGGTGATGATCATATCAAACACCCACAAGCTGCAAGCGTTCAGCTAAACGTAACAGCCATCCAGGTATTGAGCGATCAGAAGATCAACAAGAAAGCCTGTACATTCTCCTGTGAATCCAATCAGTAACACTACCGTACAGTCCAGTCTCTTCGTCTGATATGTCGCATATCCAGTCTAGGGGTGGTAAACGTCAGACTCCAGTAACCGATAAGTCGTGTCGATGTGAGGCTCATAACAGGTCGAGAACCTACTGATAACACTTACCAGTAGTATTCTATATGTGCCCTGGCCAGGAACTTCCAGTTATAGCCAATCGAACACAGCACAACATCAACTCCATATACCGGGAGAGACGAAACCCCTCCTATCGCTCATTGCCTCCATGCGATTCGGGACTGTACCTAAAAGCCACCGTTTTGCACGCCCTCTTAGATATGGTATGATGGAAATCAAATCACAGTGGGAATCACAAAAGACTCTATGACGATCTTGGGTCTACAGACTAACCTGTACCAGTGTCACCAGAGAACTGCCATCTGACGTGAGGTATAATACCATCTGGGAGTTCTCGGTGAGTCCGTCCAGTGTACCCAGTCTTTATTGAGCACCCGTACACCATCTTTGATGTCAAACACCAATAGATATGGGATCATCCATCGCCCATCATATGGGTCAAGATGCGTATACGCTAGTCTACTCTGGTGTATCGATGCCTTGTCTCGATACACCCTCGACTAGGAACAGTTATAGGATGTACTCGTTGACTACTCTGGCCCCACTATTATGATCTCATCATAGTCCCAGTAGTCGAGTACATATCCTAAGGGCTTTATCAACATGTCAGAGCAAGACAGTAAACTAATATAAGTCAACATGTTAAGATAAAGTGAAACCAAATAGCATACTATCATGTCGAGCAAGAAAGTCCTATCTATATATATCCAAGCATCCACTATAATATAGATCATATGTACAACAATGGCCTCTAGGGCATATATATAACTAACAGTTATATCATATGTAACCTGATTGATATCAAATATCTTTAGATTATAATACGGCATCATATACACGTATTCAATCAAGCTCCCGCACATATCTCCATACGTGCCCTACTTTGTTTCGCTTGAGCTAGGAAACCTCTATGTGGGACTTTAAAGACTCGTCAATACGCCAGCAGTAGGCAATGATCACATTAGATACCCGCTGTTTACCGTTGAAAACAGAGATGAACTGGGATGGATCGCTTTGCCTGAATCTGGGGGCAGATGTTATTTGGATTTATCCTTCCACCTCTCCGAAGATACCAAGTTGATTTATGGCACTGTATATCGGAGGGTTGGATGGATTCGGCCGTTGGAGCTTGCCTTTATCAGATTCCCCCTCATTTGTGAGGGGTTTTTTTATTGTAGGGACGCTCTTCCCTACAGGCGCAAGCCCCTGCAGTTAATTACGTTACCACATTGCGTAACCACTTTCTCCTGCTCCAGAAGATCACTTCGTGTCGTGCGTGTTTTTGATTGTTTAGGTTGCCCGTGGATTGTATACGAAGACTAGTTTGTGTCGTCGCCCGTAGGGTGTTGATTAGTCCAAATCCGTATATTTTTAGATCCGGGCCTGGTTTATTTAAGGACCGTTAATCTGGTTTGAGGTTAAGATCGACTTAAATATATATATGAGCATTTGGGGCTCAGTTTGTTTTAGTTTGAGAATGTCACGGTCCATTACCGCCGTGTTTGGAGCAGATATTAGTTTAAGGACATTTCGGTCCAACATTCTTATTTTAGGGACCAATGTTAGTTTAAGGACACTTCAGTCCATTGTCGCCATTTTTGAAGCGACTGTTAGTTTAGGGACATTTTGGTTCTTTATTCATCTTGCACGCACGTGTATTTGTTACGTGACGAAGTGAACACAATGGTGATATGGGATGTGCCTAATTTGGGGCACGAGACGATTTGAGTCCTGCACGTCAGTTTGGAAGTGCATCAATGTGGGATGAGAGAAGTTGTTGGTCGCTGGGACCCGCCACCTCTCTGAAAACGTTGAGAAATTACAACGACATATATCAGAGGTGTAAAGAGATGTAACCTTAAACCAAATCTCTTATTTGAGGGAAAAGGGGTTGTCGTGGACTTAAGAATCGTTAGTCATATTTAAGGATCATTTTTACCTAAGATCCCTCAAAAGAGCATTTGGGGCTCAGCTGCAAGAAACTTCAGAGGCTTAGCCAATTTGAGCTTAGTCTGCCTACTCTTTTCTTTTTTTATCCAAAAAGTGCTAAGCACTCATTTGGGTTCTATCTGTTCAGCCATTTTCGTTTTATGAAAAATTGCTAAGCACTTATGTGACACTCTGAAACTCACATGGGTGTCATATGAAGCATTTGATTATGGGCGCTGCCCAATGAGCGCTGAGCACTCTGCTAGTTTGGCTGTTTATGGAATGCTGGGTACTTTTCTCGCTTCTTTTCTTTTTTGATGGAGCCCACGCGAGGAGCACGTGAGGCCCGCTGCCCAATCAGTGCTAGGCACCGTTTTGGCTGTATGTGAAGTGTTAAGAACTTTTTGTGTGGCACCCGTGTGAGGAGCACGTGAGGCGCTGTTAAAGAGGGGCGCCCACATGTGAAGCACGTGAGGCACTAGTTTCTTTTATATGGAGATTTAATCTCTGTTAATATTTTTTAGAGAACTTAAATCTCTGTTAATGGTATTTTGACCATTAACGATCACCAAGATCATTAATTTGAGGATCTGAGATCATGGTTTTTTAAGAACTAAGTTCTTGATTCGAAGGAACTGAGTTCCTGGAGTATTATGGACTCTATATTCTTTCTCTTTTAAATTTGTTCTTCCATGAACCTTTAATTCTCAAGAACAAGATCTTCCTGATGAGAATTAAATTCTCAACTTGTGGAAGACTTATCTTATGGATCTCAGATCCAGAGGAAGAACTAAGTTATTTTAGGAGGGTTCAACCCTTAGATATGTTAGGTAAATGAGATATTTTGATCTCGATATTTTCTTTACCTAGGGTTTCGAAAATGGAGCTCTTCTTTTTTAAGAATTGGATTCTTTTTTCTTTCTGTTTTCCTCTCTCCGTCTCTCTGTGTTGTTCTCACTCTTTATCTGGGTATCTGTATCTGCCTCTGTCTCTCTCCTTCCCCCCGAGACTTGAAGTTTCAGGTCCTTTATATAGGTAAGGCAAATTGTTGATTAGTTTTGAGAAAATCTTTCATTGAGAGATTCTAATTGATTTAATTGGTCTCAAAATTGATTTGGGGAATTTTTACCCACTATTGGATCTTTGATTCAAGGACTTCTGTTTTTACAGAATATGATTTTAGGTTTTTAACGAGATTGGGGAAATATTTTCCCTATACAGAATTTATTCTATAAAATGGTGATTTTTAATCACCATTGGGTTTTTAATCCAACGGTTCTCTATTTTACAGAGAGCAATCTTTCTTATTTAGAAAGATTGAGAGAATATATTCTATAATAGAATTTTATTCTACAATTGGATCTTTGATCCAACCGAGAGTACCTTTCTTATTTCAGAAAGATTTGGAAAATGTTTTCTCCTAACAGAATTTAATTCTGTATTTTGATGATTTATTGTCTCCGTTGGATCTTTGATCCAACGGCTCTGTTTAACAGAGAGCATCGTAGAATTTAATTCTACCTGGGCGCTGGCACTCACGTGTTGTGCATGTGGGCACCATTTAAGAATTTAATTCTTAAGATGGGTATTCTTTTGCTTTGCGTATTGGCGCCCGCGTGATGAGCACGTGCGGCGCCATATAAGAATCTAACTCTTATTTAATAGATTCTTTCGTGCTTTGCATATTGGCGCTCGCATGAGGAGCACGTGAGACACCACCATGGGATTTAATCTTATAAGATTGGCTCTAGCGTTGGCTCTCTCGTAGAGAGCATGCGAGGCGCTGTCTCATTTAATTCAAACAGAGCTTTACTCTTTTATTAGGTTAAATATTGGGGAAACAAATGCCCCTTACCGTTGCTCTCACGTGGCTTACACATGGGTGCAACGGTGTCACCTTTTCTACCGTTCGATCTCCTGGGGAGTTGAACCGTCCTTTCATGTTTTTTAAATAGGGACTTTGTCCCTTGAGATGACTGCCTTTTCATCATCCTCTTGCTTCTTCTTTCTTGAGAATTTAATTGTGTTTTCAGAGCTTAGATCTCTGTTCAAAGAAACTCTCTTAGAGTTCAACTCTGTCAAAAATTCGGTAAGAATCATGAGTATGATTTAACTCTTAATGAAACTCTTAAAAGAATCTATTCTTGTTTTGGGTTTTTAACCCATTAACAGAGCTTTGCTCTTCTCTTGGAACGATCTCTTAGAGGTCTAAAAACTTTTGTTTGGGTAGACCATGGGTCTTAAAGATCTTAGGGTTTTACCCTATTACTGACTTTTGATCTTTGAAGGTTGTTTGGAATTTAACTCTATTTCCCAAGCGGATTTCTGGGATTTTATCCCATTATTAGAAGAATTTAATTCCGGGTTATTTTACAGAGCTTAGCTCTGAGAAAATTTCTTTTTAAGAAATTCTTTTGGGAATTTTATTCCTTTTCTTATTTTCTTTTTTGGGGTTCGTTTTGCATATTTGAAAT
Source organism: Agapanthus africanus (assembly GCA_030015575.1). Taxonomy (NCBI): domain Eukaryota; kingdom Viridiplantae; phylum Streptophyta; class Magnoliopsida; order Asparagales; family Amaryllidaceae; genus Agapanthus; species Agapanthus africanus. Next base: position 951,743,721 of record CM057337.1, read on the forward strand.
ATGTTGTATAACACATTTTTCGAGAGAATTTAACTCCACAATTCAATGAGATTTTTCAGTGAATGAGAATCCTTTTGGATTCTTACAATGTGTGCCTTCCTCATTACTAATGGGGCATTAGAACCGTTGTAATTTCGTAATAATTTTGATATTTCGATCGCTAAACCCCTTACTGGTTTTTCTTTGCAGATACTATGGCGTCTCGTCTTTATGATTTTGAAGAGATTATCTTTTATGAAGATATTCGCATTCAAGCCCGCTGTTAAGTTCAGGAAATCACTGACGCCCAATATGTCGAGGTGATGCGTCGCTTTGACGACTACAACGGTCGATTACTCCCCCGCCGTTCAGCTCTTTTGAAAATTATTGTCGGGTCGATTTGGGAAGCAATCCCTGAGCTTGATAAGGCTATGTCGCTCGAGGCGCTTGATGACGCTGAAGACAAGGTGCATTCAGTATATTTGATGAACCTGATCTTAAAGAAGTGGAGAGATGATCTTGTCTATGTTTTGCATCGCGTCTTCCAACAGAAGGCGATAATATCCATGTACCAGCGGACGGACGACGTTAGCGGGGATCCCGACGCTTGCATTCGTGAGAAAATGTATAAGAAAATGACCAAAGAAGACAGAAGCACTTTGCTCAAACTTGCTTCTAAGTTCATGAATCCGTGTCCGGAAGTCAGCGTCTTGCCTTTGTAAATATTTTTTTTTATCACCAATGTATAAAGTTCTTCGAAGTATGAATGAAAAAAATTCCCTTTTCTCTTCATGCCAATGCTCAGATGTGTCTTACATGAAGTGTTGTTATACATATATAGAAAATGTTGCTGGCGTTCATGTGTCATGCGCGTGAGGCGCTGCTGAGGATTTTAATCCTGAACTAGCGTCGGCGCTTACACGTTATGCACGTGAGGCGCCGCTCTAGTCCCGAAAAGAATCAATGCAGGTGCTCACGTGTCATGCATGTGAGGCGCTGCTGATGGATTCGTTTCACCTCCTTACTCTGATTCCTATGAGTCAACTCTTTCCTTTCCCATGCCTTTTTTGCCAAGCCTTGGAAATAGCTCTATTATGTACAACATTTTCTGTGCCTAGACTTGAATGCTTCTCTTTATAATCTGAAGTTCTGCTTCCCTCTTCTTTCATAAGGAGAGAACCGCCTTTTAACAAACCAAGAGTTATGGCTTGCAATCGTCCGCATGCTCTTCGGAAACCGTGGTAGGTACCTATCGATGGAATTGTCCCACGTTTTTCTGCGCGTTTAGCGGATCCTATTCTCACTGATGACCAGTGTGACATGGTGATGTACAAGCTTCTGGCTCGTAGGGGCTCTCCTCTTACTGTCGGCTTTATTTGGCTTCGGACGATCTTCTCGTCTGTCCTTATTGACATCCCTCTTTATCCAACGGAGATGACTCTGGTGATGCTCGACGCGGCGGAGGACAAGATCGAGTGCTTCCATGATGCTTGTTTGATTGCCTAGCCTCTGAGGGATTGTTCGGTTCGTCTACTAAGCCAGATACGGGCTCAGCGGGCCATCATGTCTGCCTTCGCTGATGAGCACGACGCTGACCGATGGGGAGCGACTCCTTGCGAAGATTGCCGCTTCGACATGGTGGAGAAGGCAGAGAAGGAATTAGAGAATCTTGTATATCGTTTTGTTAATCCTTGTTTCTTTGATCCCATATTTGGGGATCTTTTCTCTATGTAATAAATAATAATAATAATGTCGACCACTGAACGTTTCATCCCCAGCGCATATTCATATGGGCATCTTGCCTCTGTACATGTATTTTGTATTTTAATCTTTAGAAGTTTCTGATGCATGCATCTAGACATAGGACATTGGACTAAAGTGATGCATAGCATCTGGCCGGTTTCGAACTGGCGTACACGACTTTTAATAGAATTTTAATCCGAGAAGATAGCGAGCGGATACAAACGTCTTCTCAAATCTCGATCCTTAAGAAATGTAGTTCTGAACCCCAAGGCCCATGAGTTGCGCCTTTCTGTTTCTTGGTCTTAATTTAGTGCCCATTAGTTTATTTACTCGTTTCGGTGTCTGTAGTTTATTCATTCGTCTCGGAATATCTAGTTTATTCATTCATCTCGGAATATCTAGTTTATTCACACATCTCGGAGTCTCTAGTTTATTCACTCGTCTTAGAGTCTCTAGTTTATTCACTCGTCTCGGAGTCTCTAGTTTTTTCACTCGTTTCGGAGTTTTTAGTTTACCTCCCTTGGATTTATAGGTAAACTTGTCCTAACGTTGTATATAGATAACCCCTATTCTTTACGATGGAGGTCCGTGGTACCGTCGCATTGGCTGATGTGTTCCTCGATATGCAGTCCTTGAGTTGTTGTTCAAGTAGCCCCGCGACTGTCGTGTCTCTGATCCCTTCGGGGGCTGGACAAGACGTCTTCAAGTAATCTCCTTAGGTCATATTACCGTCGGAAGAGCAAACGTTAGGAATTTTCCATGGCGCTTTTTACTTGAGGTTAGGCTCAGTTTGGAGCCCCGATGAATTATAACCACTCCACACTGGTGTGAGATGATCTCTGATAGTCTTTTAGGTTTTATATGAGTTTCCTTCAAGACCCGAAGCTGGGAATATGTCGTTGCTTCTTTTTTGATTTTGACGATGTCGCACCGATTCTTTGCTGAAGTAGGGTAGACATCTATAAGACTTCTATGCTGTATGTATCGCAGTTGAAGTCTGGAGTTAGAAATATGCCATTGCTCCAATTTCATTTTATAGCCACATTCGCATCCTGCTGAAATGAGGGGGAACGTCGGGATAGTCTCTAGGTTGTATATGCACCATCGAGACTTGGAGTTAGGATTTTGCTGTTACTCCATTTTTTGGTTTTAACCCTTGAGTCTTTTGCTGACGTTGCGTCTGCACTGAGAAGGAACGTCGGGATAGTCTCTGAGTTGTATATGAACCGTCAAGACTTGGAGCTAGGATTTTTCCATGGTTCCATTTTTGTTTCGACCCTTGGGTCTTTTGTTGATGTTGCATCTGCATCCTGTTGGCATGAGAGGCACGTTGGGCTGGAGTTAGGATTTTGCCGTCACACCTTTTTGATTCGGTTTCTTGGAGCTTTTGTTGACGTCACATCCGCACCCTGTTGGAATGAGAAAAACGTCGAGCTGATATCTAGGCTGTAGATATTGCCGTCAAGATCTGGCTCTCCCTTTGACGGAGCCTGATGGGAAAATATAGTTCCCTTTCATTCATTTGTGCCCATAGATCATATACAAGAGTCAATATGAACATACTTGCAGGGAAGAGGAATTTTTTTTTTTTTTTTTTTTTTATTGCTACGATGCTTTATCTTTTCAGCTTTTCATATCGCGAAAGTAGCGATAGCCCAATCATTTCGGCTATTTTTCGCGGTGCCCAATCATTTCGGCTATTTCTTTTTTATTTTTATTTTTACTCGCTCTTTCTTATTACGAGTTGCCCAAATATTTCGGCTGTTTCATATGCATATTTTTTGCTCGCTGATTTTTGTTGCGAGTTGCCCCATCATTTCGGTTATTTCATATGCATTTTTTTGCGACTCGCTGAGTTTTATTACGAGTCAGGAACTTGAGATCTTGTATCAATCTTGGCATCAAAATCGCTGCAACTGGAATATTGCCAGGAGCAAATCATCATTTGCCTTTGCGAGGACTTGAAATTTGATACCTATTTAGGCATCAGCATCGCTGCAACTGGGATATTGCCAGGAGCGAATCATCATTTGTTTGCCTTTGTTAATTTGAACAAAGATGGCTTAACAAACATGGTTAGTATCTTGTCGACTAAGGCTTTTTAACTTTATGAGCCGTAAGGGTCTCATAAAGGTATTTCTCCCTACGAGTCATGAAGATCTCGTAGGTGTATTTTCTCCTTAGGTTTCGTGGGGATTCCCAAGTGATATTTTCTTTTGTAAGTCGTAAGGATCTTGCAAGAGTGTTTTCTCCCTATAAGTCGAGAGGACTTACAAATGTAGTTCACCATATGGTGACATTTCTTGCCATTGGTGGAACTTGGTGGGAAAATATTTATTCATGCCCGTGAATTGTATACAAGTGTCAATATTGGACCACCTGTAGGGCAACTTAGGGGATATAACGGCTTGAGAATAGGTTCAAATCCTTATAGCTTAAGGTTTTTGAATTTTAAGAGCCGTGAGGGTCTTATACGGGGAATTCTCCTTACGAATCATGAGGATCTCGCAAGTGTAATTTCTCCTTATGAATCATGAGGATTCCTAAGTGTGTTGCTCTTTTGTGAGTCGTAGGGATCTTACGCAGGTATTTTTTTTCCTCACAAGGTCGAGAGAACCTTGCTAGTGCACATGAATATTTTTATTTTACGAGTTTGCGCCCTTTTCGGGTTTTCACAAACTCGTCGGCAGTCCGGATGTTTTTACTCACGGCGCACTTTCGGATTTTCATCCGTACCCATTTTGCTTATGGACATACCGTTTTTTAACGAGATGAGATTGCGCCCTTTTAGGTTTTCATAAACTCGCCGGCAATCCTATTGTTTTTACTCACAGTGCCCTTTCGGGTTTTCATCTGTGCCCATTTCGCTCATGGACATACCGTTTTTTAGGCGAAACCCTCGAATGTAGTTTCGTCAAAGGTGACCCACCTGTTTGCCGGTGGGTTTTGAGGGTGGCTTCTTCGCTGAATTAGCTATATAGCCAGTGGGACTCGAGTTGCAATCTTTCCTGCTAAGACTTCGATTGCAATATGGATACCAAGAGAATGTATCACCGTATTTGGGGCGATGCACTAATTTAGGGACGTTCCGGTCCATTATCGCTATATTTGAGGCGAATTTCTAGTTTAAGGACTTCTCGGTCCGTTGTCGCAATGTTTGAAGCGATTTTCTAGTTTAAGGACATCGCGTTCCGTTGTTGCCATGTTTGAGGCGAATTTCTAGTTTAAGGACATCTCAGTCCTTTGTCGTCATGTTTGTTGCAAATTTCTAATTTAAGGACATCACGGTCCTCTGTCGCCATGTTTGAGGCGAATTTCTAGTTTAAGGACATCTCGGTCCTTTATCGCCATGTTCGAGGTGAATTGCTAGTTTAAGGACATCTCGGTCCTTGGTCGCCATGTTTGAAGCAACGAAGCTTCTTTGTATACTACTCTCAGAGTCCTGACTCAGGAAGATAGCTAGCGGACACGAGCGTCGTCATCTATCATTGACCTAGGTCATGACTCGTTAGGCGTAGTATTTTTTGAGGAATCGGCCATTTATTGGCCGGAAGGGTCTTTCGCCATGCATATTCATGAGCAGGTAGGCTCCGCCTTGTTATACTTTGTCTATGATGTACGGGCCTTCATAGTTCGACTTGAATTTCCACCGTTTTGCATGATTGGGGATCATCGGTCTTTTGACGACTAGCATAAGCTCGCCTTGGTGGAATGTTCTCGGCTTAGTCAGTCTTTCATATGACCATGTCATCCTTGCCTTATAAGCCTCCAGATTTTGCTGTGCTATAAGGCGAGTTTCATCGAGGGCATCGAGCTCCTCATGCCGAAGATGAGCATTTTCTTCATCTGTCAGCTCGTCTCGAACCGCTACTCGTAGAGAAGGGAGTTCTATTTCCAAGGGGAGCACTGCTTTTGTACCGAATACCAACGCATATAGTGTTGTATTCATGGCCATTTTGAATGTTGTTCGGTATGCCCAGAGAGCTTCGTGCAACCTTTCGTGCCAGTCTCTTTTGTTTCTGAACATTGTTTTCTTTATAATCTTTGTCAAAGTCTTGTTGAAAGCCTCAGCCAAACCTTTGGCACAAGGATTATAGACTGAGGAGCATCTCCAATCTATCTTATGATGTTCTGCGAAGCAGCTGATTTTATGGTTTCTGTAGGCTGGCCCATTATCCGAGATAATTCGTCGCGGAGTGCCGAACCGATAGATGACATGTGTTCTGAAGAAATGGAGGATATTCTCTGTCTTCACCTCCTTTAGTAGTACTGCTTCTGCACACTTAGAAAAGTAGTCGGTTATTGCCAATATGAACCGATGTCCTTTGGATGATGCTGGTTTAATGGGGCCAATTATATCGGTTCCCCACATTTCGAACGACCAGCTAGCTACTGTTGGGTGTAGTGGGTTTGGATGCTGGTGGATGAAGTCCCCATGAATTTGGCATGAGTGACAATGCTTCGTATATTTGAGGCAGTCCTGAATCATTGTGGGCTAATAATAACCCATTCTTTTGATCTTCAACTTCATTTTTGGCCCAGCTTGGTGAGAACTGCAGAGTCCATCGTGAATTTCTTGGACGACTTTCTTTGCTTCTTCCGGCCCCAGGCATCTTAGTCACAGACAGTCGAACGATATCTTATATAGAGTATCATTGACAAAGGCGAAAGATAAAGCTCGTTTCATGAGCTGATGTCGAGATGACGCATTTTTGGGCGTTCGTTTGGATTTTAAGTAGTCTATGAAGACTTTCCTCCAGTCCTTGACCTTTTCTTCGTCCTCTATTTGAAAGGCTGCTTGTTCGGTCATTTCTTTTCTTTTGGATGACTCTATCAGATCGTCCAAAGATATATCTGTTGGATATAGTGCCCTCAGAGTCAATTACTGGATCACAGGCACGTGATTGCAATGATTGAGGGAGGATCTATGCCGGTAGGACAGTCTTACTCAAGATGATAGTATGCTATCTGGTTTATCTTTATCATCGTGTACTGCTTTAGGTGACCTTACAGGTCGCTATTACACATTGATAGAACCCCTAGGATTCTTGCTTAACTGCCAGTAGTATGAGGGCGATCATATACGTGGGAGCTGGGGTCTATAAGCACATCCTTAAAAGGTCCCTAGTCGTGGGAGTTTCGAGACAGGGCATCGATTCTCCAGAGTAGACTAGTGTATACAGTCAAGACCCCGACGAGGGGCGGTGGCCAGTCTCATAAGCCATTGGTGTCAGTTGGTTCACCTAAGATATATACAGGTGCTCATTGGGTTATGAGTACACCGGACAGGACTCACCGGGAACATGCTAGTTGGTCTTATACCTGACGTCAGATAGCAGTTCCCTGGTGACATGTGTACAGGTTAGTTCATCGACCTGAGATCGTCATTTTCCTCGTGTGAGTTCCCACTGTACTTTGATTACTACCCTACCACTCTCAAAGGAGACGTGCAAACAGGTTTTAGTTGGGTACAGTCCCGAGCCACATGGAGGCAGTAAGCGGATCTGCAGGGGTTCGTCTCTCCCGGTATTGGGGGTGAGGTCGCGCTGTGTCTAGGAGAGCCATTACACGAAGTCCTTGGCCAAGGCAGGAGATTTACTGGTAGGTATTCCAGTAGTATCTCAGGGTGTTCTGGGCTACACTCCGACACGACTTGTACCGCTATTGGGGGTCTGAATTTTACCAACCCCCTAGGCCCGCCATGCGATGCTCATAGACGAACAGACCGGACTGTACGGATATTGTCACTGACAGACTCAGTAGAGTGTCAGGATGAGTTTGCTCACAGACGCCCCTTTTTGTCAATAGCTGGTAGCCCGTCACGTATAGCTAATACCTCTGACGTGCTAGTGGTTAAATCCATAGCCATAGTATTGACGAGTCTTTAGAGTTCCCCACAGACAGTTACTCAAGTTTCGGGCGAAACGCTGTAGAGGCCATTACACGAAGTCCTTGGGGTTTTTCTTGCCCTGAGCTGTTTCTTTGCAACCAAAAAGAAGAGATTTGCAATAGGGTTTTCTGGGAATTTAATTCCCTTGCTCTGTTTGATTCTTCGCAGAGTCCAAGATGGATTTCTTTTTGGGGAATACGTAGGGTGATTTGAAATCCACTGTTCATTTATTGAGAATCTTCTTTTTGCTTCATTGTAATTGCTTTGCCTCATCATTAGCAAGCCGCCCTCTTGATTTTGTGGGACCCATATGTTTTGTAACCGATGGTCCCATAAAATGAGTCCCCTGTCGCTTTCTTCCACTGTCTTTTTATATATATACATTTATAAACATATGTATATATACTGTTGGCTTCGCTTTAATAGTTTCTCCTTCTTTTATTTCAGGCACAATGACTTCTGTTCCATACTTCCCCTTCACTCGCTCGGAAGTTGCTTTTCCTCAGTCACCGTCTGAAGAGGAAGTAATGGCTATGATTAGGGCTCATGAGCTGAATCGCACCAACTTGCTTCTGTGGGGGACCTAGTATGGTCACATCATCCGCAGCCGCCGCTGTTTTCTTTATGAGATACCGACAGAGCCTACCTATCCATTACTGCCGATAGATCCTCCAAGGACCGTCTTTGCTATGGAGATGCCGAATTGGACCCCTATGGGACGGCTTGAGCCTTCAACAACTGATATTCGGAATCATCCGGTACCAGCTATAGATATTTTGGGGCACCGCATTTGCCAGGGCGAAGCCCAGCCATGGGGGCGGATTTATAAGATAGGGCTTACCCCTCGACACCCCACGGGCTACCTTCTTTGGGCTCGTTGCATCTTGTCCGCCCATCGCGTGCGACTGCAGAGGGTTGGGCTTTATCAGGCGATATATGCGTCCCTCTTCCACTACCAATCTCCTCATGTCTGGTGGGTTAAGGCTTTCTTGAACCAATGGAATCTTCCCACCAACACCTTCCTTCTAGGGGACCGCGAAGTTTCGATTTCCTTGGAAGAATTTCGCGAGATCTCGGGGCTGCCGATCAGGGGACACTTTATGAAGAATTGCTGCCTCCCGATGAGTATGTCTTTGAAACCGAGCCTGCAATGCTTGACGGCCTGTCTACCGAGAACGCCGTCCGCCACAAGCGCCCGAGTTTGATCAAGACCCTGGGCATTTTTGTCAAACTGTTCACAGAGTCAGAGGAGCAGAGCTTCACTTTTAAAAGTTTTATCGCTTCCTTCCTTCGCGAGGGTGTCCTATCGAAGACGGCTCCGAAGTTCGCGAACATTAATGACCCCTTTGGGTTTGGTTTAAACAGGAGGCCGACTAAGGAAGAGGACTTGCCGCAGTATTACATTCCTATCATGTCAGCGGTATCTTTCGAATCGATTGCAGCTCCTGGCATGGATGAGGAGACTTTCTTTGTGGGCTTCATCAGCGTTTGGCTTAGCTGGTTCGTCATTCCCATGCATCGCCGTTTCATGAGAGCCTCGGTTATCTACCCTACTCATCGTATTGCTGAGGGAACACGGCTAGCTGTGGGCATCCCAGCGCTAGCGCATCTTTATCATGGGTTAGGCGCTGCGGCTAATACCTCAACTCCAGGTGTAGATGTGGTAAATTTCTTTCTTCATTACTTCACATATTGGATTGAGATGCACGTGTTGGGAGCTTTTGCTACGCCTGAGAGACCCAAATTTTATGATGCCTACACTTTTCCGCGACTCATGTGGCTGGTGGATGCTTCTGCTCCTGACCTGACTCGGTCTGGGGCTATTCGCGTGTTGATCGCTCCCTATGCTACTACGGGCGGAATGGTATTCGTTGATCGGGCTCTATCTGCTCCTTCAGGTCCGATTCAACAACTCTGCGACTTGTCGAAAGAGGAGGTACCTTCTCTGAAGCCCACGGAAGCCATGCACCTATACGCGATCAGACCAGGTTATCTGGTATTTCGTCAGAACAGTGCGGCCCTTTTTATGCGGTATAACCCACACCGCTTTGCCCCGCAACTTGGATATGGTCAGGGCGTCCCTTTCAAGGCATTTACATTTGCGCCCAGTCCATCACCTGAAGCTGTTCGTGACGCTGCTCATCATTTTGTGAGGATGAACACTGGTTCTCGCTTCATGATTCCTGAGGCTGACCATATTCCCCGATGTGTGGGGTCCTTCACGGGCTGGTACCTTTATCGGGTCAGTCCAATTATTGATGAGGAGAAGAGGGTGCTTCTTGGATATAGCGCTCCCATTCCGGTTCAAGCCACGGGAGTTCCGCCGCGACCGCGTGCACCGGTTCGCTTTCCCTTGAGGGATACCAGTGTTGCGCTTATTCCGGAGGCGGCGAAAGTGGACTTCATTCCCACAGTTGGTATGCTACTGGGTACTCGGGCTCAATCGAGGGCTAATAGGGCGCCGGTAGCAGTATCATCGTCCGCAGCGTCGACAATGGCCGTGTCGTCCTCGGTAGCACCGCCAAGCGAGGGCATTGAAGGTGAAGTGGGTCAGCGTCGTGCCAAAGTTCCACGGGGGAGGAAACGATCATCTTTGGCGGTTAGTTCTGGGTCCAAGAGGCGAAGGAAGACGGCTACCAATCTGCTCGACTCTTTAATAGAGTCTGAGCCTATTCTTCAGGATGAACCGTTGGATATGCAAGAATCGGATGGTGGCCTACTTTTCCCGAGTTCATCTGCCGAGGAAGCTGCACAATTGGCTGAGGCTATACGACGTTCGCAAGATGAATCGGAGAACGTAAGGATTCCGAAGAAGCCCTACCCTGCCGTCATCTTTTACGAAGACCCTCCGTGGATACGGCGACGATTCATAGGCCCTTTAGAAGAATGGGGCGAAAGGGCCCTTAAACAGGCTGTTTCGGCCGACGCCGAGGACGTGCTTTCACTGTGGACCGGTGGCCATGAGTCCACCCTCGGACCTCGACGAGCACACCTCCTTAGGAAGGAGTGTCGGCTTGAACAAGCCATACTAGAAGCTCCACTGCGCATCGGTATATTCCTGTATTTCTTTTAATATTTCATATTGCTTGCATACATATATATGTATCCTTATCCTTGTACAAACTTTGCAGGGACTTTGGCGGCGGCGGAGGCTCTGAGTCGCGCTTTGACCGTGGATCCTGCTGATATCCCCAGTGAAACACAAATCAGTATGGAGGGGGTCGATGCAACTATTGCTCTTGCGATAGAGTCTCCCTCGGTGGTTCCCACTCCCAAAGCACTCGCTCCCTCGGGGGAGGCATCTTCATCGGTCGCCGTTCCAATGGATCTTCCTGAGGGCGACTCGGAGACTAGGGCACAGGTAGTCGAGGCTACCGTCCTTTCGTTGGAGCGTGCAATGGCAGCCGCTGCTCCTCGTTCAGAAGCCGCTACACTAGTCAGCGTCCCCAATGATGTGCCCGAGGTTACGGAGGAGGGCTCTGAAGCTGCTATCCCTCCAGCTCAGAATGGGAGGAGCGTCGAAGGTAGCCTTCTATATTTTAAATTAGTAATCTTTCCATTATCTGAACCCTTCTGTCTTTTCAGAATTGCGCGGATTGGCGGCATCTATTGCTGATCTGTCTCCCAGGCAGTATTTTCAGCGCCTGTTGGAGATGGCTGCTCCGCAAGCGATATCTCCTCAGCGCATCGTCCTCTCTTCTGGGCAAGGTTAGTGTTGTTTACCCTCTTTTCACAGCATTATTACTATTTCATAAAATGAAATTGATGTCTTTTACAGTTCTGGAGGCCGACGTCGAGGTTGAGATTCTTGAAGGGCTTGGGGAGCTTTCAGATCCCTTTTGCATGACTGTAGATAAGTAAAGTCCCAACGTTGTTCCATTTGTCCTTTTGTATCGGATGTTCAGCTGACTGTTTATAAATCTGAACAGCTCTGCCAGTTCTTACCACGCTGGAGTCACGCATCGCCATGCCACCCGGCCCCTATGCCCTTCGAGCCTCGGAACGGATGGCCAAGTTAAGCCTCGACTCTCTGTCATCCCTGATTGAGGAACTTCATGCTGGCAGTCTAATCACGGCCGAAGCATTTGCTGCTGAAGCTAACGGCTCTCTTCCCTTTCTTGCCACCTATCATAGTGAAACGGTGGTGCAAGTCTGGGTTGAGTTTTGTCGGCAAGTGGAGGCTTGCTTGCATGTGCTTGAATGTACACGCCTTTCTTCGGAGGTTGTGGCTGCAAAGGCGAGCTTACGGAGTCTAATTGAGCGGTGTGCGGCGAATATGATATCATGTGAGAAGAGGCTCGGCCGCAAGTTCTCAGAGAGGGAGCTGGTTTCTAAAGCGCTGAGGGAGCTTCAAGCTAACCTTATAGCCAAGGCCACTAAAGCGTATGAACTTTGGCGAGTGCTTCAAGAGGCCATCAAGGAGGTGGTAGCCATCGATAAAGCCGTCGTGTTCACTCGTGAAATGGTTGAGGCCCATAAGGCTACTGAAAAAGAGCTTGAAGGCTGGCTCGCCTCATACCAGGCCCAACAGGTTCAAGCGGAGGCCCGTCTCTTAACGATACTGAACCATGAAGGCGAGGCCCAGCGAAAGAGGGATGAACTGGCTAATCTATTAAATCGCCCACCGACTTGAAGAATTGTATATATATTTTTCCATTCATACTTCTGAATAAGAGTATATTTTTTTTGTTCTTTCACAAATTATACTTTGTATTCATGAATAAAAGACATATTTTTCTTCACGATAATGTGTCCCTTTTAGTAAATGTATTTTGTGGATAGTCTATCTCGATTTCTTTGCAGGACAACGATGGCTTAGGATTCAGGGTTAAGATCTGCCTCCGAAGACTTTTCAACTTCATGAGCCGTGAGGGTCTCATAAAGAATTTTCTCCTTACCGGTCGAGAGGATCCCGTAGGTGTAATTTCTCCTTAAGAATCGTGAGGATTCCTAAGTGTGTTTTCTCTTGTAAGTCGTAAGGATCTCACAAGAGAATTTGCTTCCTTACGAGTCGTGAGGGCCCACAAGTGATGGGTGAGGTTACCCTTATCCGCATTTTGCGGAGTCAGGAGTTCCTCTGGATGCTTCCCACGGGGTCATTGCCGTGTTCTGCGAAGACCAGGCTCCGCTCTGGATGCTTCACACGGGGTCATGATTGACATAATCCGCATTCCACGTAACCATGAATTTGCTCTGGATGCTTCCCACGGGGTCATTGCCGTTTTCTGCGAGGACCAGGCTCCGCTCTGGACGTTTCCTACGGGGTCAGGTTTGACATAAGCCGCATTCCACGTGACCAGGAATTTGCTCTGGATGCTACCCACGGGGTCATTGCCGTGTTCTGCGAGGACCAGGCTCCGCTCTGGATGCTTCACACGGGGTCATTGCCGAACTCTGTGAGGACCAGGATCCGCTCTGGACGTTTCCACGGGGTCAGGATTGACATAAGCCGCATTCCAAGTAGCCAGTAATTTTCTCTGGATGCTTCCCATGGGTTCATTGCGTGTTCTGCGAGGACCAGGCTCTGCTTTGGATGCTTCACACGGGGTTATTATCGTGCTCTGCGAGAACCAGGATCCACTCTGGACGTTTCCCACGGGGTCAGGATTTGACGTAAGCCGTGTTCCACGTAGCCAGGAATTTGCTCTGGATGGTTCCCATGGGTTCATTGCTATGTTCTGCAAGGATCAGGCTCCGCTCTGGATGCTTCACACGGGGTCATTGCCGTGCTTTGTAAGGACCAGGATCCGCTCTGGACGTTTCCCACGGGGTCAGTATTTGACTTAAGCCGCGTTCCACGTAACCAGGAATTTGCTCTGGATGCTTCCCACGGGTTCATTGCCGTGTTCTGCGAGGACTAGGCTTCGCTTTGGATGCTCTACACGGGATCATTGCCGTGCTCTGCGAGGACCAGCATCCGCTCTGGACGTTTCCCACGGGGTCAGGATTTGACGTAAGCCGCGTTCCATGTAACCAGGAATTTGCTCTGGATGCTTCCCATGGGGTCATTGCCATGTTCTGTGAAGACCAGGCTCCGCTCTCGATGCTTCACACGGGGTCATTGCCGTACTCTGCGAGGACCAGGATCTGCTTTGGACGTTTCCCACGGGGTCAGGATTTAACGTAAGCCGCGTTTCACGTAACCAGGAATTTGCTCTGGATGCTTCCCACGGGTTCATTGCCGTGTTCTGCGTGGACCAGGCTCCACTCTGGATGCTTCATATAGGGTCATTGTTGTGCTCTGCGAGGACTAGGATCCGCTCTAGACGTTTCCTATGGGGTCAGGATTTGACGTAAGACGCGTTCCACGTAACCAGGAATTTGCTCTGGATGCTTCCTACAGGGTCATTGCCGTGTTCTGCGAGGACCAGGCTCCGCTCTGGATGCTTCACACTGGGTCATTGCCGTGCTCTGCGAGGACCAGGATCCACTCTGGACGTTTCCCATGGGGTCAGGATTTGACGTAAGCCGCGTTCTACGTAACCAGGAATTTTCTCTAGATGCTTCCCACGGGGTCATTGCCGTGTTCTGTGAGGACCAAGCTCCGCTCTGGATGCTTCACACGGGGTCATTGCTATGCTCTGCGAGGACCAGGATCCGCTCTGGACGTTTCCCACGAGGTCAGGATTGACATAAGCCGTGTTCCACGTAACCAAGAATGGTTGACTTTATCCGCATTTCACGGAGTCACGGTATGACTCTCGGTCATCTGTGCACCGCCGAGTCATGGAACTAGGAGTTGCCGCGGTTCCATTTTTTCTGATGTTGTGTCTGTCGTAATGAGACGGATGTTAAGATGATCTCCAGGCTATCTGTGAACCGTTGAGATTTGGATTTTTCTTCTGATGAAGCCTGGGGAGGAAAGATGTGATTCCCTCTTTGTTTACGCCCCTGGATCGTATGCAGGGATTGACATGATATCACATGTAGGGCAAAAATTTCATTTTTTTATTTCTTTCCGCGATGCTCTATCATTTCAACTTTTATATCGCGAAGGTCACGATTGCCCAATCATTTCGGCTATTTGTTTTATTTTTACTCGCTATTTTTTATTGCGAGTTGTCCAATCGTTTCGGCTATTTTGCATACATACATTTTTACTTGCTGATTTTGTTGCAAGTTGCCCCATCATTTCGGCTGTTTCGTATACATGTGTGGCTTGCTAGCTTTTGCTGCAAGCTTGGAATTTGACACCGATTTTCGGCATCAGCACCTCTACAACTGGAATATTGTAAGGAGCAAATCATCATTTGCCTCCGTCGATATCGAACAAAGGTGGCTTAGCGAACATGGTTAGGATCCTGTTGACTAAGGCTTTTGACTTCATGAGCCGTAAGGGTCTCATAAAAGTATTTCTCACTGCGAGTCGTGAGGATCTCGTAGGTGCATTTTCTCCCTAAGAATCGTGAGGATTACTAACTGCATGTTCTCCTATAAGTCGTAAGGATCTTATAAGAGGGCTTTCTCCTTATAAGTCGAGAGGACTTACAAGGGCTGTTCACTGTGTAGACATACCCCTACTCACGGATAGGACTTTGTTAGGGAAATGTTTATTCACGCCCGTGGATTGTATACAAGGGTCAGTATTGAACCGCTTGTAGGACAGTATCGGAGGTTGTGGTGGCTGCTTAAGAACAGGTTCGGATCCCTGTAGCTTAAGACTTTTGAATCTTATGAGCCGTGAGGGTCTCATAAGAGAGGGTTCTCCTTACGAGTCGTGAGGATCTCGCAAGTGTAATTTCTCCTTAGGAATCATGGGGATCCCTAAGTGTGTTGCTCCCCTGTGAGTCGTAAGGATCTCACGCGGGTGGTTTCCCCTCACAAGGTCGAGAAGACCCTGCAAGTTTCTTTTAACGAGGTTGCGCCCTTTCTGGTTTTTACAAACACTCGCCGGTAGCCCTACTGTTTTTACTCACGGAGCCCTTTTCGGGTTTTCATCCGTGCCCTTTTGCTTATGGACATACCGTTTTCTTTTTTTTTATTCTAACGAGATTGCGCCCTTTCGGATTTTCACAAAACTCGCCGGTAGCCCTACTGTTTTTTCTCACGGAGCCCTTTCGGGTTTTCATCCGTGCCCATTTTGCTTATGGACATACCATTTTTTAAATTTTTTTCTCTTTTTAATTCTTTTTTTTTGTATCAGTTTTGGGATGCTGCAATCCACCGTAGTTTATCGACGTCTCGGTCAACAGCTAGTTTTAGGACATAGTGGTCCATTGTTAGTTTAAGGACGTTTCGGTCCGTTGTTAGTTTAAGGACATTTCGGTCCGTAGCCGGTTACTACTTTTAGAGTTTGGGCTTAGGAAGATAGCGAGCGGACATAGGCGTCATCATCTATCGTTGACCTAGGCTGTGACTCTTCAGGCGTAGTATTTTTTTAGGAAGCGACCATTTATTGGTCTGATGGGCCTTTCGCCATACATGTCCATGATTAGATAGGCTCCACCCTGGTAGACCTTGTCTATGATATACGGGCCTTCATAGTTCGGCTCGAATTTCCCCCGTTTGGCACGATTGGGGATCATAGGTCTTTTGACTACTAGCATGAGTTCGTCTTGACGGAATGTTCTCGGTCTAGCCAACCTTTCATATGAGCGCGTCATCTTCGCTTTGTAAGCCTCTAGATTTTATTGCGCCATGAGCTGGGTTTCATCAAGGGCGTCGAGCTCCTCAAGCCGGAGGTGAGCATTCTCTTCGTCCGTTAGCTCGTAATGAACCGCCACTCGTAGAGAGGGCAACTCTATCTCAAGAGGGAGTACTGGTTCCGTGCTAAATACCAATGCATACGGCGTTGTATTCGTGGCCGTTTTGAACGTAGTTCGATACGCCCAGAGAGCTTCATGCAGTCTCTCATGACTGTCCTTCTTATTTCGAGACACCATCTTTTTTACGATCTTCGTCAAGGTCTTGTTGAAAGCCTCAGCTAGACCGTTAGCTCGGGGATTATAGACTGAGGAGTATCTCCAGTCTATGTTGTGCTGTTGTGCGAAGTGGCTGATCTTGTGGCTTCTGTAGGCTGGCCCATTATCGGAGATGATCCGTCTCGGAGTTCCAAACCGATAAATGACGTGTGTCTTGAAGAAATGGAGTATATTCTCTCCGTCTTCACTTCCCTCAGCGGTACTGTTTCTGCCCATTTGGTGAAGTAATCAGTTGTCGCCAAAATGAATCGATGTCCTCTGGACGATACTGGCTCGATGGGGCCGATTATATCAGTTCCCCACATTTCGAACGGCCAGCTAGCCATTGTCGGATGTAGTGGATTCGGATGCTGGTAGATAAAGTCCCATGAATCTGGCACGAATGGCATTGCTTCGCATACTCGAGGCAGTCCTGAATCATCATGGGCCAATAGTAGCCCATCATTTTAATCTTCAGCTTCATCTTCGGGCCGGCTTGGTGAGAACCGCAGAGTCCGTCGTGAGTTTCTTGGACGACTCTTTTTGCTTCTTTAGGTCCCAGGCATCTTAACCACAGAGAATCAAATGACCTCTTGTACAAAGTATCATTGACGAAGGAAAAAGATAGGGCTCGCTTCATGAGCTGATGTTTTAAGGACGCATCTTCAGGTGTTCGACGGGATTTGAAGTAATCTATAAAGACTTCCCTCCAATCTTCAACCTTTTCTTGGTCTTTTACTTGTAGAGCCATTTGCTCAGTTGCTCCCTTTTCCTCGGACGATTTCGGAGATATTTCTGCCGGTGTAAGAACCCGACGGCTTTGTACAATGATCTTCACGTCATCGAGGTTCTCGTCAGCCAGTTCCTTAGCGAGCTTAGCTAATGCATCCGCCTTGCTATTTTCCGCACGCGGTATGCTTTCCAAGGTATAGGAAGGAATTTGAGTCAACAGCCGCTGCACTCTCTCGCCATACTTTACCAACTTTGGCTTGCACGTTTGATAATCGCCGTTTACCTGACTAACGACCAGTTGGGAGTCTCCGTATATGAGGAGGTTTTCAATTCCCATGTCGATGGCGATCTCGAGACCTGCTATCAAAGTTTCATACTCGGCTTCGTTGTTTGTCCTCGGCTCTGTTAAGGAAAATGCAAAGCGCATTATCCCTCCTTGTGGAGTCACGAAGATAAGGCCTACCCCTGATTTGATTACGGGGGTGCTTTGTTTGCGCTTCTTCATGGAAGATGCTCCATCGAAATAAAGTTCCCACCGAGTATCACTACCGTCAATCGTGTCAAACGCATGTTCGTCTGGCAATTCGCAGTTCAGAGGAGAATCGGCAGGTATCGGATGCTCAGCGAGGAAGTCGGCGATAGCCTGGCCTTTCACTGCCTTAAGAGGCCGATAAGTTATTAAGAATTCCATCAAGAGCAGGGCCCATTTAGCGAGTCGTCCTGTTAATATAGCCTTTGACATTAAATATTTGAGAGGATCCACTTTTGATATGAGATGGACCTCATGGGCTAACGCGTAGTGTCTGAGCTTCGTTATTGCGAAGATCAACGCCAGGCAGTGTTTTTCGATGGGAAAATAATTGCTTTCTGCCCCTAGTAGAACTCGATTCAGATAGTAGAGGGCTCTCTCTTTCCCTTGGTCATTCTCTTGCGCCCATAATGCACCTAGCGAACCTTCGAGAGCTGTTGTGTACAGGATGAGAGGATTTCCCTTGACCGGAGCGGTCAGCACCGGTGGTTCTGCAGGTATTGCTTGATTTCGTTCAGTGCACTTTGGCATTTGTGATCCCAAACGAAAGGGGTTCTCTTCTTCATCAGGTCACTGTAAGGACGACACTTGCATGAGAGATTGGCTATAAATCGCCGGATATACGCGAGCTTCCTTTGGAGAGACCGCAATTGCTTGAGAGTCCTTGGCGGGGGCATTTCCATAATCGCCTTGATCTTTGATGGATCTATCTCGATGCCTCGGTGTCGGACGATGAATCCTAGGAACTTGCCCGAGGAAACTCCAAACGCGCATTTGAGAGGGTTCATCTTCAAGTTGTATTGCCGAAGGCGTTGAAATACGATCTTCAGATGCTCTAGATGTTCCTCGTATGATTTTCTTTTAATTACGAGGTCGTCGATATAACATTCGACGATTTCATGTATGAGGTCATCGAAAATCATCGTCATGGCCCTCTGATAGGTGGCACCGGCGTTCTTTAGACTGAAAGGCATCACCTTGTAGCAGAATATACCCAAAGGGGTCCGGAAGGCGGTGCGCTTTTGATCCTCAGGATGCATCTTTATCTGATTGTATCCTGATGAGCCGTCCATGAAGGAGAAAACTTCATGAGTGGACGTATTGTCTATCATCAGCTCGGTGACCGGTACTGGGAAGTCGTCCTTCGGGCAGGCTTTGTTGAGATCCCGAAAATCCACACATACGCGCACCGTCCCATTTTTCTTCATCACTGGGACGATATTGGCAATCCAGTCAGGATACTGTACTTCTTGTATGAAGCCGGAGTCGATTAGCTTCTTGACCTCGGGGTTGATGCACATCTCAGGCTCGAGCCGCATTCTTCTTGGTGCCTGTTTGATCGGCTTGACGTCCGGGGATATCGCCAATTTGTGCACAGCAATCTCTGGATCTAATCCTGGTATCTCGAATTAGTTCCATGCAAAGCAATCTTTATGCTGCATGGGTCACTTGCCGTCCCCAAATCAATTTTCTTGAGATCATCTGCAGTAGTATGTATTCCATCTTTCAGCTCTTTTGGTACCGGCGGAAACTCTGAGATCACCTCGTTATCATTATTTTCGAAGCACCAGGGGAGGTCATCCATATTCTCGGGATCTTCTTTTGACAGCTGGGCTTACCTTCCAGCTGCTGGATAGAACGAACCTGCCCTGTTGATATTGATCTTCAACCCAGTTCTTGAAGGTGAAGGAGAGGATGTCCTATTGCTCGGTGATAGGAGCAATAGTCTGGGTGGGAGACTTCGCCTGGTTGTTCTCCTTACAAGGTCGAGAGGACCTCGCCTGTGTCCATGAATTTTTTACGAGTTTGCGCCCTTTCGGGTTTTCACAGACTCGCCGGTAGCCCTGATGTTTTTACTCACGAAGCCCTTTCGGGTTTTCATCCGTGCCCATTTTTCTTGCGGACGTACCATTTTTTTTAGCATGATTTAGGAAATCAATATCCAACTCGTGCTCTGTTCTTTCTCCAAGTGCGTCTTCGGGATTTGCCTTAGGCGATGGATGAGCGAGCGCATCCTACAGCTTTTCATGTTTGCAGTTGAACTTTTTTCAGGGACCGGGTTTGAGGTCGGTGACTAGTAGAAGCTCGAAACTTCGCCTTTGGAATTCACCACATAGACTATGTGAACTACCATGCCCCCAGGCTTGAGGTGTTTGGAGTTTTGACCTTTGGAGTTTGCTTCGGGCACTTAAGCTTTATTGGGCCTCCTGTTGTAAAAAGCCACTTTGGTTTTGGGAGGAACTGCTGTATCAGGATCCGTCTTGGGGTGAGTCCCCTTCGCCTGCTTCCATACCTTATATATAGATGAGGAAAGTTTTCTCAGGAAGAAAACTGGTTTCTGCTCTCGTGGGATTTCCATGGGCTGCGGAGACTTCTTCAATATTACAGTAGGAGAACTTTTGTCTCACTGGAGAACTGCCCCTAGCTCGTTTTGTATGATGCTGATATTGACGTCGACCGTTACTTACGGCCATGATTTGATTTGCTTCAGGATCTTGCCGAGCCTGCCCCCTGTTTCCTTTAAGAGTTTGAATATTCTGCCTCCTGCGTCGACCTTGGTCCTTAGCAGGTGGCAGTTGTTGGAGGACTGATTTTGTCGGCAAAGCTGCTGCTTGGGGAGCCCCCCTGTGGACGACAGACTTCTTCTTGGCTTCCTCCATCGGCGTTGAGGCACCGAGGGTGGGAGGTGGGAGCATCGACCCAAAGAGGAGCCCGTTGATTTCTTGAAGAGCCGGACTGCAGAGATTTGAGTCTGCAAGTGGCCCGTACTTAACTCCACCAGATATGACAGAACCTGAGTTGCTAAGGTGGGTACAAACGTCATTCTTCATAGAGACAAAGCGCCGACTTCAGTATCCAATCCCCTAAGGGCAACCACAAATATACACACTACGATTATTTGATCGCGGAAAAACACGACACACTAAGTGTGGAGTGGAAAGAGGAAAAGGTCCCACCGGGCGTGCCAGAATCTGTTACCCTCCGAATAAAGAGACGCGACCACGTAGGTTCGTCTTGCCTGAATTTCGGGGCAGATACTAATTGGTGCTATTCGTCCACCTCTCCGAAAATGCCAAGTTGATTTATGGCACCATGTATCGAAGGTTTAAATGGATGCGGCCGATGTAGCAGATTTCGTCAGATTCCCCCTCGTTTGAGGGGTTTTTGATTGTGGGGACGCTCTTCCCTGCAGGAACAAGCCCCTGCAGTTAATTCGCTACCGCATCGCGGTAACAGCTTTCTCCTTCTCATATGGTCACTTCGTGTCGTGGGTGTTTGTTTTGTGTTTGGTTGCCCGTGGATTGTATACGGAGACTAATTTATGTTGTCGCCCGTAGGGCGTGGACTAGTCCAAATCCGTATCTTTCTTAGATTTGGGTTTTGGGGGTTGGGTTTAAGAATACGTTAGCCTCATTTGAGACTAAGATCAACTTAAACGTTTGTTAAGGATACGTTAGTCTCATTTTAGACTAAGATCAACTTAACGGGATCGTTTAGATCCAACAAGAGAGCAATTGGGCTCTATTGTTTAGTTTAGGGATACTGCGGTCGATTAGTTTAAGGACATTACGATCCATCGTTAATTTAAGGACATCTCGGTCCAATGTTAGTTTAAAGACATTACGGTCGAGGTTAAGGACATCATAGTCTGTGAGTTTAAAGACCTCACAGTCAAGGTTAAAGATATCATAGTCTATGAGTTTAAAGACCTCACAGTCAAGGTTAAGGACATCATAGTCCGTGAGTTTAAAGACCTCACAGTTAAGGTTGAGGACAGCATAGTCCGTGAAATGTGTGTTGTCGGGACCCGTCACCTCTCTGAAAACGTTGAAGGATTACAACGACAAATATCAGAGGAGTGAAGAGATGTACCCTCGAACCAGAGTTGATTGGGTGATCTGTAGTCCAATTTGGAATTAAGATCCATTAATTAGATTATGAGCACATTGGCTCAGTTAAGTCTGAATTGAGGACTTATGGCCAACTTGGGCTAAGTCCAATTAAGTTTGAAAAATTGGCCCTTTGTTGGACCATTAGACATTTGTCTGGGTTCAGCCCCTCATCATTCAGCAATGCTTAAACAAGAGTTTGAGGGCTTTGGTAACATTTTTATTTTTGACTGAGCATTAAACATTATAGCTCTGAATTTTACTCAATTTTGAGATTCAGTTGAAGGGGAGGCTTTTACCTCTGGAAAATTAGCCAATTTGGCAAAAAATAGTGTTAAACACTAGAGAACAACAGTGTTAAACACTGGAAAAAAAACTCTCAAATTAGTGTTAAACACTAGAAGACAACAGTGTTAAACACTGGAAATAAAATTCTCAAATTAGTGTTAAACACTGGAAATAAAATTCTCAAATTAGTGTTAAACAATAGAGAGGAAGGGGTCACGTGGAGACACGTGAGGGTACCCAAAGATGGGGCCAGACTTCCTTTATTTTGTTCTCAGAATATTCAGATAAGTGTTAAACACTTTTGGTCTTCAGGCCATCACGTGTGGGCACGTGATGGGTACCCATACATTGATTATTAAAATGTTTATTAAGGGGTCACGTGGGGACACGTGAGGGCGCCAAAAATTGATTATGCCTTTGGCTTTGTTCCCTTTACTTTGAGGGTAATGTGGGAGCACGTGACCTAGTCTTGTTCTTTCTTTTTTACTAATTGAGGAGAAGGGTCACGTGTGAGCACGTGACCATGTCTCATTCGTTCTTTTCTGATCATTAAAGGAATGGTCATGTGTTGCCACGTGACCACGTTTACATGCATGGATAATTTAAGTCCTTTGTTTGAGAATTAAATTCTTTGGTAGGGTTAAAACCTAATTCTGTTTTGAGGAATTAAATTCCTATGTATATGGAAAAATTAAATTCTTATGTAGGGTTAAACCCTAGTTTTATTTCAGAGGAATTAAATTCCCATGTGTTTTGAAAGAATTAAATTCTTATGCAGGGTTAAACCCTAGTTTCATTTGGAGGAATTAAATTCCTATGAATTTGGAAGAATTAAATTCTTATGTAGGGTTAAACCCTAGTTTCATCTTGAAGGAATTGAATTCCTGTGAGTTTGGGAGAATTAAATTCTCATATAGGATTAAACCCTAGTTTTATCTTGGAGGAATTAAATTCCTGTGAATTTGGGAGAATTAAATTCTCTAAACTCAATTCTCCCTCTAAGTTTTGGATCTGCATGGCAGAATCTCCCCGATGAGAATTAAATTCTCAACCTATGGGGAGATTTGCTTCTGCAGATCTTCAACCAGAGGATGAACTAAGTTCTTTTTGCAGAAGAGTTAAACTTTTAGATTGAGAATTAAATTCTCTTTTTTGTTTTATGAAGCTTTGATCCCTTTCCCTTTTCTCACCTAGGGTTTTCTTTCTTGAGAATTAAATTCTCCTTTCTTTTCTCTCTGCTATTTTTCTTTAGAAAATTTCAAGATCCCAAAATTCTATCTCTCTTCTCTTCTTGGCTCTTATTTATAGGAGAAGGAAAAGAATCAATTTGTTTAGTAAATCTTTCATTGAAAGATTTTGTTTATTTTTTCATAACTAATGCGATCTTTTAGATCACTCAGTGAATTTTATTCACCATTAGATTTTTAATCCAAAAGATATTCTGTTTGTTATTTTTGGTGAAATTTAGGAAAATCTTTCCTTGTCTAAAATCTTTCCATAAATTGGTGATTTTTAATCACGCTTGGATTTTTAAACCAACGGTCCCCCATAATCCTTTTTTGTTTGGAAAGATTTGGAGAAATATTTTTCCAGTTAGGGTCTTTGATTTCCCTTAATTAGAATTTAATTCTATCAAGTCATAAGGGCTTTCAAAGTTTATCACCTGTTGGCACGTGACCCCTCCTCCTTCAGAATTTTAATTCTGTCTTTTAACTGGGCTAAAGACCATCACGTGTCGGCACATGACCCTTGGTCACGTATGAGCACGTGACGCCCCATTGGAGCCCTTCCTTAGCCATTTGTTTTACCCAACTACAAAAAGAATTTCGTCCTCGAAATTCCAAGAATACAAAGATAGACGACAAACAAATACAAGAAAAGATGAGGAATCTTCTGCCGGATTTCATCTTCTCATTCCCAAGTGGACTCTCCATGCGAGCGATTACCCCAAGAAACAAGTACAAAAGGGATAACCTTGTTCTTAAGAACCTTTTCCCTTCGATCCACAATTTCAACCGGTCGCTCCTCAAAAGTCAAGTCTTCTCGTACCGTCAGCTCCGAATGATCCAATACATGCGTTTCATCTCGAACATACCTACGGAGTTGAGATACGTGAAACACATCGTGAACATTCGCCAAGGACTGCGGTAACGCCAAACGATACGCTACCTCACCAACACGCTCCAAGATCTCAAAGGGTCCAACAAATCGAGGACTGAGCTTTCCTCGACTTCCAAAGCGAATCACCCCTCTAGTCGGTGATATCTTCAAGAATACCAAATCACCCACGGTGAACTCTAGAGGTCTTCTCGACGTATCCTCCCAACTCTTCTGTCTGTCTTGAGCTGCCTTCATATGATTTCTGATAGTGTTAACTTTCTCAACTGTCTGCACAACCAAATCTGGTCCCAACAATCTTCGTTCACCGACATCGTCCCAGCAAACAGGTGAACGGCATTTGCGACCATACAAAGCTTCAAATGGAGCCATCTGGATAGTTGCCTGAAAACTGTTGTTGTAAGAAAACTCCACCAAATATAGATGATCCTCCCATGAACCCTTAAAGTCCAACATGCATGCCCTCAACATATCTTCAAGAGTTTGGATCGTTCTCTCCGACTGACCATCGGTTTGAGGATGATAAGCTGTGCTAAACTTCAATCGAGTCCCCAAACTTTCCTGTAAACTCCTCCAGAGGTGTGATAAAAACCGAGTGTCACGATCGGACACAATGCTTACCGGTACTCCATACAATCTTACAATCTCCTGCATGTACCGCTACGCCAAAGTTTCTGTTGATTGACCAACCCTAAAAGGAATAAAATGGGCTGCCTTGGTCAAACGATCAACAATCACCCACACTGCATTGTTGCTTTTTGGACTCCGCGGTAGAGCTGTCACGAAATCCATGGTTATATGTTCCCACTTCCACTGAGGAATCGGAAGTGGTTGCAATAAACCAGCAACCCTTTGATGTTCAGCCTTAACCTGCTGACACACCAAGCACTTTGCCACAAAGCGAGCGATCTCCCGTTTCATGCCTTCCCACCAGAAATGCTGTCGAATATC
Source organism: Agapanthus africanus (assembly GCA_030015575.1). NCBI lineage: Eukaryota > Viridiplantae > Streptophyta > Magnoliopsida > Asparagales > Amaryllidaceae > Agapanthus > Agapanthus africanus. The sequence goes on from CM057337.1 coordinate 951,768,741, forward strand.
TCGGTACATCTTTGTGCCTCCCGGATGTACGGAATAAGCTGAACTGTGTGCCTCCTTCATAACCTCTTCGCGAATATCTCCTTTTGGCATACACAAACGGCTACCATATCTCAACGAACCATCTTCATGTATCAGTAAATCTGTTCGTAGTCCGGCTTCAACCTGTTCTCGAAAATTTTGCAATCTAGGATCCTGCGATTGCGCTGCTTTAATATTCTCGATCAACGACGAATGTACTTGCAGCTGCATCAACTGTCCCGAAGAATGCGATAGCACAACCTCCAAGTCAAATCTTCGAAAATCTTCAACGAGCTCCTTCTGCGTAGTCAACATCTGAATTGCCGGTAACCGACTGAGCGCATCCAGCACGACATTAACCTTTCCCGGATGGTACTTAAGATCAAGATCGTAGTCAGCCATCAGCTCCAACCATCTACGTTTCCTCATATTAAGCTCCTTCTGCGTGAACACATACTTCAGGCTCTTATGATCCGTGAAAACTTCGACCCTTTCGCCTAAAAGGTAGTGTCTCCAAATCTTCAAAGCGAAAATCACAGCCGCAAGCTCCAAGTCATGAGTTGGGTAATTCTTCTCATGGGTCTTCAACTGTCTCGATGCATACGCTACAACCTTCCTACGCTGCATCAAAACACATCCAAATCCTTTCCCAGATGCATCGCTGTGAATCACCAATCCTCCGGAATTGTCTTGCACGGTCAGAATAGGGGGGGTTATCAATTTCTTCTTGAATGTCTCAAAAGCTGACGCACATCTATCCGTCCACACAAAAGGTACCTCCTTGCGCGTAAGCTTGGTCAACGGCTCCGCCAGACGAGCAAAGTTCTCCACAAATCTCCTGTAGTATCCGGCCAGTCCAAGGAAACTTCTTATCTCAGCAACATTCTTTGGAATCGGCCAATCTCGAACTGCTACAATCTTTTCTGGGTCGACGGCGATTCCATCGCCAGACACAACATACCCCAAAAACTTTACTTCCTCCAGCCAAAACTCGCACTTGCTCATCTTTGTATATAACTTCTCTTGTCTCAGCGTCTGCAGTGCGATCTTTAAATGCTCAGCATGCTCTTCAAAACTCTTCGAGTAAACCAGAATATCGTCAATGAACGCCACAATAAACTGGTCCAAGAAAGGTGAAAAGATTCGGTTCATCAAGCCTATGAATATCATCGGTGCATTTGTTACTCCGAAGGGCATCACTAAGTACTCGTAATGTCCATACCGAGTTCGGAACGCCGTCTTGCAAATATCTTCTGCTTTCACTCGGACCTGATGATATCCGGATCGCAAATCCAGTTTCGAGAATACCCTCGCGCCACTAAGCTGCTCAAAAAGTTCGCCAATGCGAGGGATCGGGTACTTGTTCTTAATATTCACCCGGTTTAATTCTCGATAGTCGATGCACATCCTTCTCGTGCCATCTTTCTTCTTAACTAGAAGAACTAGTTACTGCTTCGAATCCAACCCTTTTCAAGCAATTCGGCAACCTGTTTCTTGACTTCTTCCAACTCCACTGGTGCCATTGGATAATACGCTTTAGACACTGGCGCTGCACTAGGAATAAGATCAATTGCGAACTCCACGTCTAGCTTCGGCGGTAATCCTGATATATCTTCAAACACGTCCATAAAATTACAAACAACAGCTGGCTCTTCACTTTTATCAACCTCCATTGATGCAAGAATATCACTTGTCGGCCTAGCCCTAAACTCGACTGGCCCGACAGAACTACTTCCTCCAGTGAAGGTAAACTCGGGATGTCCGGGAATCTGGAAAATTACTTTCTTTGCCCTACAATCAATGTGAGCGTGGAAAGTGCCAAGAAAAATCCATTCCCAAGAAGACTTCGTAGCTGCCCGTATCAATCACCAAGAAATCTGCAAAAAGCTCCCATCCGCAAACCATAACTGTACAATCTTTACATTCCCTACTAGATATGATTTTCCCATTCCCAGTGTGTATGTCCCAGAAACTAGACAGGGTCGTGCAGGTAATCGAGTGTGTAGTTATAAACTTGGATGACATAAAACAATGGGATGCACCAGAATCAAACAACGCTAATGCGGGAAAACCATGAACGAGTAGAATACCTGAAACAACTTCTCCTGACGCCTTAACTTCCTCAGCTGTCAAGGTAAAAGCTCGAGCCTGATTAGGTCCTTGAGTCAGCTGCTTCTGTCCCTGAAACGGTTTCTGCGGAGGCTTCTGAATATCATCCCTTGTACGAAGCTTCGACGGGCAAGCGCTGACAGCGTGATCTGCCGCTCCACAAACTAAACAGAGTCCCAGCCTCCTTCGACAATCCTTTTGCACGTGGCCAGGTAAATTGCAGTAGTTACAAGTCACGCTCTTTCTCTGGTCAACCACAGCATGCTTCTTCATTGGTGTTACGCCTCGACGGTCCACTGGAATACCTCTGCGACCATGAGCTCGGTTTGGTACAAATGCTGGCTTCCTTACCGCAACTGCTGTCTGCTGCACACTCCCCTTCATCCCAGATAAGCTCTGCTGCTCTCGAGCTGCCGCATGTACTTGTGAGAAAGTGGTCAAACCCAGGGAGACAATCTGCCTCTGGATGTCCACGTCCAAGCTGCGCATGAACCTTCGTGCCCTGTCTGCATCGTTGGCAACTAAAGGTCCAGCGAATCTGCTGAGTCTTGTCCATTCTGCTGGATGCACATCCACGGGTGCTCCATTCTGCCTTAACCCGATGAATTTCTCTTCCATTTCCTCCCGTGTGGTCCGCGGGAAGAACTTCTCTAGGAAACTCTTCGAAAAATCCGCCCACCTGATCGACTTGGGCAAGCGGGTCTCCTCCACAAGCCACCATTCTCGGGCGTAGTCTACTAACTGAATGCGTACCACATCAACTCTCTTCTCATCTGGAATCTGTGCTGCAACAAGCAAGTTCTCTGTGTCAACTAGCCACTGCTCCGCTGGCAACGGCTCCTCCAAACCAGTAAATGCAGACGGACCCAAACGCCTGAAATCTGCTACGGTCCCTACTCGATCAACTGGTTTAGCTTCAACCTTGTCAACGGACTGCTGAATGGTCCGCAAACCTTCCTGAAACGATTCCGCTTGCTGCTGGATCAGCTCGGTCTGTCTCTTTTGATTCTCCAGCATTCCCCTTATCACTCCAAGCATGGCGGCTTCGTCCACACGCATTTGGTACGTCTTCAAATTCTTATCTGCCATATTCCTGAAATCAAAACACCCAACATTAGCATGATAACAGATTCAAAATATAGATCAAGGCTAGAACTCCAAGTTACTTAAATAGAGTACCGCATTGTAACTATGCCGCGGTATCATAGCCACAATTACATAACTCCACCCAAGTCGCCTAAGTCCTAGAGATAACAAGGAATCAGGTTTTTTAGTCGATATGCAAAGGAAGTTTGCACATCGTAAAAGATATAATCAGGAAGAATTTGATTCAAGAATGGTAAAACGGCAAGGTGGCAGGACATGTTTCCTAAACACGGGTATTCTGATTCGTGTATTAGGTACAATACCCAACTACAAAAGAATCAACCCGACTAACCTATGTCTCTGATACCAAAAGAACCATGTCACGCCCCGCTTCCCAGAGTACGCTGAATTGGGTACGTGACATAGCCCAACCATGCTACCTGTGGGTAGGAAGTATCCATACACAGTTGCATTACGGCTGTAGAGATATCAAGAACAAAAATAAAACTATCTAAAACATGTCCATGAACCAAAATAACCTGAGTCAAGAATAATAAAAGTGCGGAAGCAAAAGATCCAATATACAATAACTGGAATGTATGTCCCATAATGCGGGCTCACATCAGGAATAAAATGCAGGAAATAAAGAACTAACTAATACTGACACCTCACAGCTCAGCCTGCTGGCTGAAGTACTCCTGCTCGGACTGCAGCAAAGGTACGGAATCTGGGCCATGCAAAACCCAGACGTCAGCGCGTCATGCATCAAGTAATAAAATATAAACAGGGTAACAGGCAATGCAATATAAATATGAATGAAAAGCAGGTGTAACAGTAATGTAAGTCAAGGCAGTGTAGGGTAGTGTGCATTAGTAAACTAAACTGTTCTATCAGGTTTTCTGTTCTAAAGACTTTGAAATCAAATTGATGAATCATCGATGTAACTCAATAGAATCCCGTGCGTACCCGGGACCACGGTCCAGATTCTCGGGCTGAAACCGAGACATGCCGCTAGGCACTAAAACAGGAATGTGTACAGATGAATGATGTCAGCAGCATCATTCCAAGGCTGGCCCAGCCTCTAAAACTAATCAGAAGTAGTGAACTATTGAGTTACAAGTCAGGTTTCACCTTTCATTTCCCTATACCCCCAAGTTATATGTGTATATCAAGTCAGGTATTCAGTAATCAAGAACTAATGCCAACACAAGATCAGGTAAGCAGGTTTGTCTGGATAGACAACAGGAACGGTCCGTGAGGACTACATGTCAGGTTTGTTGGCATTAGACACAAGATCAGGTAACGGGTCAGGTTATGGTACATCGGGTCAAGTCAAGCAGTATACGGTACCATGTCGGATCAATCAAAATGTATGTAGCAAGTCATGTCAAGATGTAAACGATATCGTAGGTGTGCTCATAATCAGTTACATAATCAAGCATGGTTATCAACAACATAAATCTAAGCAATGAATTAAACAATGAGGCAGCTTCAATTAATTAGCAGTACAGTTATCAGTTGTGTTTCATAGATGATTTCAACATTATAAGAATACAGTATGACAGTTATAGCCGTTAAATCATGTTAACAAGTTTAAGAATTTTAGGGATGCAATGATTTATATATAGGTTCAATGGATGAAATCACAGTTAATACAGGTTAAATGCACACGAGTGTCCGAATGGAATAAAACTATAGAGAGAATGCCATAGGCTATGTCAATAGTGAAAGTGTAACTAAAACATATAAATGTGATTATTAGGTTTAATAAAGTAAATGCAAACAGTAGGTTTCAAGCTTAGAAGCTAAAATGATATAACACGACATTGAGCACGAAAAAGGGAAATTATGGTACTAAAGTTAATCTACAGGTTTAGGGTGCTTTCAATGTATATTTATATATATTATTTAACATGTAGCAAGGTGTACTTGCCTCGACGGGTTACGAAACAGAAGACGGAACGTCACGCGTCGGCGGGTGAAAGGTCGCGACGCGCGCACGGTGCACGGAATGAACCCAAACGACGAACAATGGAGCCACACGGGTCAGGGTTCCTCGCTGGAACGTCGGGACACGTCGCCGGCACGGTCGGATTCCGGCGAAACACAAAAACAGTGAACATTAAAGATACTACAGGAAATGCAAAGCAAATCGACGGAGATCGAAGGATATAGAGGAAGTAACTCACCCACTGGATTGTAGAGGGATGGCTGCGTCGTTGGCGTGTCGTCGACGGAGCTCTGGCGACCTACAGAGGACCTACAATTTAACAGAGAAGAAAAGAACTAAAATGAAAAGAAGAGACAGAGGAGGAAGAGAAGGACGAAGAAGAAGAAGGAGAAGGAGAAGAAGACCACTCACCGAGGGATGCACGAGGCCGGGGACGGATCGAGATCGCCAGCGGCGATCCCACGAAGTGCTGCGGCGTGCAGGTAGGTGCGCGGTGCAGAAGTGCACAGCGTGGCTGCAGTTGCAAGGTGCTCGGGAAAAGGAGGAAGGAAGACGAGGTGGGAGCGACGCAGGCGAGGAGGCGACGAGGTTGGCGTCGACGTTGAGGCGACGACGAGAGGAATGGAGGACGGCTAGGGTTTTATCGAGGAGTTGGGTTCAGTTAAAAGAAAACGAGGAATGAGAAATATATATAGGGGAAAGGGAGAGAGAGAGACGGGGAGAGACAGAGAGAGACGGGTAGAGAAAGAGAGAGAGAGAAAGATTGCCAGAGGAGAGAGATAGAGAGGAGGTGAGAGATCGAGAGGAGAGAGAAAATATAGAGGAGAGAGAAAATTGGATCGTAGCGTTAGAGAAGAGAGAGAGAAGGAGAAAGGGAGAGAGAGAGAGAAACATTATGGGGCCCAGGGGTTTTAAAACAAAGATGATTGGCTGTTAAGAATTTTTGAAAGATTTAAGGGAATGGAAAAATATTCTGGGGGGGTTTTATAGTATTAGTTGGTTAAAGAAAATATTATATTCGACGGTATAAAATTAGAAATTAGGATTTGGCGCAAATGTAAAATATTTCCGAATTGCGCCCGGGTCGGGTCTAAAAATTTGAAATTGAAATAAGAAAATTATAGGCGGGGTCCAAAATTTAAAATAAAGTATTTCACGATCAAAAAGCATACCCCCAAAACGGACGCACGTACGTGCGCGTAGCCGTCCAAACACGTCCGTTTCACTGAACGAGACGAGGACACGGTGCAAGGACGCTACCACAGGGTTAGCGATGTCGAGCAGGCTATGTCAAATATTTTTAATTTTATTTTAGATGCCTTAAATTGTTATACGCAGAAATGAATTGTCGGGGTAAAATTTATAACTAGAAACAGTCAAGTAGGATCAATAAAATAATACCATACACCATTCATACGGTAACATAAACTAGTAGCATTGGGCTCGGTTGTTACATAAACTAAAACAATAGAGCCCAAATGCTTTTTTGTTGGATCTAAATGTCCTGTTAAGTAGATCTTAGTCTAAAACTAGACTAACGTATCCTTAACAAACGTTTAAGTTGATCTTAGTCTCAAATGAGATTAACGATCCTTAAACCCAACACAAAACCAAATCTAAGAAAATACGGATTTGGACTAATCCACGCCCTACGGGCGACAACATAAATTAGTCTCCGTATACAATCCACAGGAAACCAAAAAAAAATAAACACACACGACACGAAGTGACCATCTGGAGAAAGAGAAAGTGGTTACCGCGATGCGGTAGCGTAATTAACTGCAGGGGCTTTCGCCTGCAGGGAAGAGCGTCCCCACAATCAAAAAAACCCTCACAATGAGGGGGAATCTGACGAAGTCTGCTACATCGGCCGCATCCATCTAAATCTCCGATACATAGTGCCATAAATCAGCTTGGCATCATCGGAGAGATGGACGGATAAAACCAAATAGCATCTGCCCCCAAATTCAGGCAAGACGTTTGTCTTTCCGGATTTCGGCGATAAACAGATTCTGGCACGCCTGGTGGGACCTTTTCCTCTTTCCACTCCACACTTCATATGTCGTGTTTCGCGAACGAATTACGGTTTGCTATGGTTGCCCCTGGATTTGAGGTACTAAGATTTGGTGTCTTGCTTCGTGCAGAAAAAGAAGATCAATGGCTTTCAACTGCAACAACTGCAATAATTCCCACTCTGTCCTTGCTGGAGGAGTGACTTATGGGCCTCAAGCGGCCTCCGTTTCTAAGATGCCAATGGAACAGGTGATGCAAGCCACCACTGGGCTGTTCATTAGGACCATGCTCCTACCCATGAGCTTCAATGCCCCACTGCCGTCGCAAGAAGCTCCGAAGAAGTCGGTCTTTAATCGGCTTACGACTACCGCGGCCCCTCTCAACGGGTCGCCCAAATCCAACGCCTCAGTCTTTAACAGACTGGGCCAAAACTCCACTGGGCCCGTGAAGAAGCCCGCGATACCTAAGGGGGTTATCCCGAAACGGATAGTCATCCCTGTTCCAGTGAACGAAAACATCAAAGCGGCTTCTCCTGCTAAGGCGCCGGTCTTCACAAGACTGGTCGTTCCAGCTCCCGCTCCAAGTGAAGTAACCAAGGCTGCTTCCCATGCCAAAAAGTCGGTCATTTCAAGGTTGGCCATCCCCTCTCTGCTGGCGTCGGTCTTCGACAGGCTAACGACGACGACGACCCCTTATCAGAGCGGGGAGCATGAAGTGGCTCATCCAACAGCAAAGATGGTCCCGTCCGCTCGACGTCGCCACTGGCGACGGGTGAGAAAAGTTGGAGGCAATTCCCCTTCTAGATTTACTCCGCCGGCTCCAATGGTGAAAATTGATACTGCTGTTCCAACTGGGAACAGCTTTGAACCACTTAACAGGGTGCGCAGGAATTCGCCAACTGCCATGCTAAAAAAGTCTCCTCCGCCTGCTGAAAAGATCACAAAGGAAAAGCTGGAGCAGCCCCCTCAGCAGCTATCCTCCAAAATTCACAAGGTCTGGCGAAAGGTCCAAGATCTGTGGTTAACTAAGACTACTCCCACCAACCAAAGAAAATGAAGGTTCGGCAAGAGAAGGACCACCCTGTCATACAACATAAGGTGTCGTCTACTTGGGTGCCCACAGCAACGGCCCCCTCAATTTCGACCGCTCACAAAAGGAGAAGGCCGGAGAAGATCCATGTGCCTGCGATGAATCGCAAGGACATTGAACCTAAATGCCCTAAGTCTGGGGGCATGGTAGTGCATACTATTTATATGGCTTTCGGAAAAGAAGAAATCCATGTTTCTACAGGTCATCGACCACTCACACGATCAGTGACAAAGGCTCAGGAGCAACAACAGCAAAAGCTCCAGGAGATGCTGACAACTATGGCTGCACTCACCGGGCCAAAGGCAAGCCCAGAGACATTGTCAGAGCATCTCCAAGAACAAGAAACTGATGCCGAATTCCTCCGAAGAATGCTCGATAGAAAAGACAAAGAGGCCGCGGAACAAGCGGCAAACATAAAACAAATGGCGCTTTTATTCCAAGATATGGTCAGGATGATGATACAGCCGGATCCTCCAGCTGAAAACCCCCCGATTATCCTTGAAGATGACAGAGGGGAGACATCGAATTCTCTTCCGGCTCCATCAGCAGCCAAAGAGGAGACCATCTCCAAAGCCGCCCTGGATGACTATATCGCTCAACAGATACGAGCTCATCAGGCGAGCGAAGCGGCCGGCCAAATTGTTAAGACTGGACGACCCTATCCGGATTGGTACGACCAAATAAAGTACCCACCAGGATATACGATCCCTAAATTTCACGTGTACAAGGGGACAGGCAATCCCCATCAGCACGTCGCTCAGTTCAGAGCTCTGTGCGGAAATACTGGGGGTGACGACAAACTGCTGCTTCGCCAGTTTGTTGGCAGCTTAGCGGAGACGGCGTTCGAATGGTATTCATAGCTTCCCAACGACTCCATCAAAACTTTTACGGAGATGGAATTGCTATTCACCCAGCGTTTCGCAAGTGCTAGCGAACGCACCCCAATCACGGCATTGATCAACACCAGAGCGAAGCCGGGAGAGACATGGGTGCAGTATGCAATCCGGTGGCGGAACCTATGGTCGAGATGCGAACAACGCATAGAAGAAGCTCCTGCCGTGGGCATGTTCATGTGGACCCTTTACCCTCAGTCGGCTATCTCCCAATTCATGATGTTTTTCAAGCCGACTACCTTCCAGACCTTAATTGACAAGCTGGCCCAAATGGACCAGATGGGCTATAGGCCTTTCCCTTCAAAAGCGGATTTTCGGAATGAAAAATACAAAGGGAAAGCGACCTTTGTCGCCAACGCTCAACAACAGCCGAATGAGCCGAAACCAGCTACTCGCCAAGGAAACAAGCGGCAATCCCTCGATGAGAAGTTAAGACGTCCTTACTCATTTCCCCAGGATAAAACAAGGAGACTGTTCGAACTGGCAATGCGCAACGAGCTCATCACTCCACCGAAGCCGAGAGATCCATCGCAACCTGGTGATGTTAACTATCCTAACTATTTTCCCTACCACAAAGTAATGGGTCACCTACTCGAAAATTGCTACGTCTTCATAAACTGGGTTGAAGACCAATACCAGCAAGGCAAATTCGCGTTGTCTGAAAACTGGAAGGTGAACCCGCTATAACCATATGCTCCGAAAAAGATGGACATGCCGGGGGCATCGTGCTCATTCATAGAGAAAGCCCCATGGACCGAAAAATCCGTAAACTAGAAATCCGCCTCAAATACGGCAATGACGGACCGAAACGCCCTAAAACTAACCACGGACCGTAACATCCTTAAACTACTACGAGCCGCAGCATCCTTAGGTTGACGTGCAAAAAACGGTACGTCCAGAAGCGAAATGGGCACGGATGAAAACCTGAAAGGGCTCCGTGGGTAAAAAAAAGCAGGGCTACTGGCGAGTTTGTGAAAACCCGAAAGGACGCAATCTCGTTAAAAGACACTTGCAAGGTCCTCTCGATCTTGTAAGGAGAAAATACCTGCGTGAGATCCTTATGACTCACAAAGGAGAGACACACTTAGGGATCCCCACGATTCCTGAGGAGAAGTTACACTTACGAGATCCTCACAACTCATAAGGAGAATTCCCCTATGAGACCCTTACGGCTCATAGAATTCAAAAGCCTTAAGCTACAGGGATCTGAACCTGTTCTTAAGCCATCACATTTCCCAGACTGCCCTACAGGTGGTCCAATACTGGCCCTTGTATACAATCCACGGGCACAAATAAACATTTCCCCAACAAAGTCCCACCACTAACAAGGGATATCTTCATATGGCGAACGACACTTGTAAGTCCTCTCAACTTATAAGTAGAAAGCACTCTTGTGAGATCCTTACGACTTATAAGAGACCATACACTTAAGAATCCTCATGATTCTTAAAGAGAAAACGCACTTATGAGATCCTCACGACTCGTAGGGAGAAATACCTTTATGAGACCCTTACGACTCATGAAGTCAAAAGGCTTAGTCGACAAGATCTTAACTCTATTTCCTAAGCCACCTTTGCTCGAATCGACAAAGGAAAATGATGATTCGCTCCTGGCAATATCCCAGTTGTAGCGATACTGATGCCTAAATCAATATCAAATTCCAAGTCTAAACTCGCGGTTAAAATCAGTGAGCCAAAAATGCATATGAAATAGCCGAAATGATAGGTCAAATTGCAACAAAATCAGCAAGTATAATATATGCATACAAAAATTGCCGAAATGATTGGGCAACTTGCAATAAAAAGCAGCGAGTAAAAAGAAAAAATAGCCGAAATGATTGGGCACCGCGAAAAATAGCCGAAATGATTGGGCAATCGCGAACTTCGCGATATAAAAGCTGAAATGATAGAGCATCGCGGAAAGAAATAAAAAAATAATGATGAAACTTTTGCCCTGCAGGTAAGACCACACTGACCCCTGTATATAATCCATGGGCATAAACAAAAAGGGAACCATATTGTTGCACCGGGCTCCGTCAAAAGGAAGCCAGATCTCAGTGGCTACATTTACAAGCCTAGAAATCAACAACAACGTTCTTCCTCTCCCCCAACAGGAGGCAGGTGCGACATCAACAAACGGAACCATGGCAAAGTCCCTAGTTCCAAATCTCGACGGTTCACAGACAGCCTAGAGATTACCCCAGAACCATGGCAAAGTCCCTTAGTTCCAAATCTCGACGGATCACAGACAGCCTAAAGATCACAAACGGCGCTTCTCCTCACTCCAGCAGGATGCAGATGCGACGTCAACAAACGACCCCAGGGTCAAAACAACGGATCCATGGAAAATTCCCTAGTTCTAAATATCGACGGTTCACAGACAGCCTAGAGACTACTCAGGAACCATGGTAAAGTCCCCTAGTTCCAAATCTCGACAGTTCACAGACAGCCTAGAGATCACCAACAGCGCTTCTCCTCACTCCAGCAGAATGCAGATGCAACGTCAAAAAACGACCCCAGGGTCAAAACAACGGAGCCATTGCAAAGTCCCTAGTTCCAAATCTCGACGGTTCACAGACAGCCTAGAGACTACCCCGGAACCATGGCAAAGTCCCCTGGTTCCAAACCTCAACGGTTCACAGACAACCCTGAGACAATCTCGACATTCGTCGCAATATTGCAGACACAATGTCAACAAATGAAGCCAAGGAAAATCCCTCACTTCAGGGTCTTGACGGAAACTCAAATGAGACCTGAAAAGACTATCGGGGATAATCCCACACCAGTGCGGAGTGGTCATGACTCATCAGGGCTCCCAAACTGAGCCTAACCTCAAGTAAAAAGCGACATGGAATATCCCTAACGCTTGCACTTTCGACGGTAACATCACCTGGAAGATTACTTGAACATGTCTTGTCCATCCCCCGAAGGGATCAGAGACACGACAGTCGCGGGGCTACTCGAACAACAAGATTGTGTATCAAGGAATACACCAACCAACGCGACGGTGCGACGGGTAGAAAACCCTAGTACCACAGACCCTAACGGACTTCTATTAGCAGGAGTTAACTTTGACGTTAGGACATCCTTGCGAGAACTTCTCGATTCGTCTCGACTCGTGGGGAAAATAATGTTCCTGCGAGAACTTCTCGACTCGTCTCGACTCGTAGGGAAAAGCCTTAGGCAATGGGGATAAGGACCTGTTTCCTAAGAACTGGGGCCCTGCAAGTCGGTCCAAGATGGACTATTGTATACTATTCATAGGCCACACTCTCTGAAGTCGAACATCGACAAGGAGGGAAACAACCACTTACAAGTCCTTTCGACTTGAAAGCGGGAAAAATTCTCTTGTGAGATCCTTACGACTCTCAAGAGAAAACACACTTAGGATTCCTCACGACTCCTAAGGAGAAAATACACCTACGGGATCCTCTCGACTCGTAGGGAGAAAATTCTTTTATGAGACCATCACGGCTCGTAAAATTGAAAAGTCTTAGGCGGCAGATTTGAACCTGTTTCCTAAGCCATCGCTCCTCGATTCGCGTCAATCCGCAAGGAAATCAGTATCCTTGACAAATATCTCAACCCCAGGGAAATCAGTGTCCTTGGCTAAACCTCTCGACCTCAGGGAAATCAGTGTCCTTGGCAGAATATTTCGATTCAGAGAAATCAGCGTTCTTGACGAGAACCTCTCGATTCGTTTCGACCCGCAGGGAAATCAATGTCTTTGCGAGAATCTTTCGATTCGTCTCGACCGCCAGGAAAATTAGTGTCCCCACGCATGAAAAGAAAATTCTCTTGTGAGATCCTTACGATCCTCAAAAGAAAATGCACTTAGGAGTCCTCACGACCCCTAAGGAGAAAATACACCTGCGGGATCCCCTCAACCCGAAGGGAGAAAAGTCTTTATGAGACCCTCATGGCTCATAAAGTTGAAAAGTTTTAGGTGGCAGATCCTAACCATGTCTCCTAAGACATCACTGCCCTGCAAGGAGGTCAAGATGGACTATCTATAGGCCACACTCTCCGAAGTCGAACATCGATGAGGAGGGAAACAGACACTTACAAGTCCTCTCGACTTGTAAAGGGAGAATTCGCTTATGAGATCCTTACGACTCTCAAGAGAAAACGCACTTAGGAGTCCTCACGACCCCTAAGGAGAAAATACACCTGCGGGATCCTCTCGACCCGTAGGGAGAAAAGTCTTTATGAGACCCTCATGGCTCATAAATTTGAAAAGTCTTAGGTGGCAGATCCTAACCCTGTCTCCTAAGCCATCACTGACCTATAAGAAGGTCAAGATGGACTATCTACAGTCCACATTCGCCAAAGCCACATTCGCCGATGAAATAAAGAAGACACTTACGGATTCTCACGATTCATAACGAAAAATACCCGAGTGAGATCCTTACGACTCACAGAGGCGATGAATACTTAGAAATCCTTATGATTTCTAAGGAAAATATGCTCCTATGAGATCCTCTCGACTTGTAGAGAGAAATAACCTCCTTGAGACCCTTACGGCTCATGAAGACAAAGAAAGTCTTAGGCTACAAGGACCCTAAATTTGTCTCCTAAGCCCTCAATTCTATGGCCATGCATAACTCTACACTACTTCACCCACGTACATACTTACGTGGGCAAAGTAGTGGGGGGCATTTGTTCCCGCCAAAATTTTGGCTCAAAACTTGCTCCCTTATAAAATAATAACAATAAAATAAAAAATAAAGAGAAAAACTCCACATGCAAAGAATGTAACAAATATCTCAGCGCCAAGAGTTACTCTAAGACAGATGTCTTTCACAAAAAGATATTGGAGCATCTCATCATAAAAAGGGAGGGAGAAAAACTTAATTCTCTTCGGATCATAGATCTATAAAATAAAGAAGAAGTCTTTCACAAAAACAAAGAGATCATAGTATCTCATAAAAAAGAGAAGAACATAGTTCACAGATCCATGAGATAAAGTCTCTTAAAAATGAGAGTTTAATTCTCAGAATGCAGAACTGACCAAAGCTGCCTAAAAAGAGCCTTAGCGCTCCAAGACTGGTGTACAGCGCCGCAGCGCTCTTAGCGCTCCAATTTAAAGAAGCGCCCAGCGTTTCAAGGTTGGCGCTCAGCGCTAAGCGCACCACGTGCTTCTCAAGTGTGCGCTATTTCACTAGGAGCGCTCTACACTCATAAACTGGCGCTCAGCGCCAAGCGCACCACATGCTCCTCACGTGTGTGCTATCTCACAAGGAGCGCTCTGCACTCATTAATTGGCGCTCAGAGCCAAGCGTGCTGCGTGCTCCTCACGTGTGCGCTATCTCACTAGGAGCGCTCTGCACTCATTAACTGGCGCTTAGCGCCAAACGCGCCATGTGCTCCTCACGTGTGCGCTATCTCACAAGGAGCGCTATGCACTCATTAACTGGTGCTCAGCGCCAAGCGTGCCACGTGCTCCTCACGTGTGCGCTATCTCACAGGAAGCGCCTTAGCGTTCTAAGTCTGGCGCTCAGCGCCAAGCACACCACGTGATCCTCACGTGTGCGCTGAGGGAATATAAACTGTTCTTTTAATAAAACCCCAGAGCCATAATGAGTGTTCAACACTCAATAAAAGACAATAAGGTTGTCAGAACCCAAAACCAATGCTCAGTATTGTTAAATGAAAAGGGACTGAGCCTAATTAAATGTCCAACATTTACTGAGTGGGCTGAGCCCAAGTTGGCTACAGGCCCCTAATTCAGATTAATTGAGCCCATATGCTCATAAATCTTGTTAACTGATCTTAGTCCCAAACTTGACTACAGATATCCTAACCAACATTGGTTCAAGGGTACATCTCTTCATACCTCTGATATATGTCGTTATAATTCTTCAACGTCTTCAGAAAGATGGAAGGTCCTAATAACCAGTAACTTTTGGTACATCCCCAAACGGTTAAACTAAAACCACACAGACTATGACGTCTTTAAACTGTTACGGACTATGACGTCCTTAAACCCAATGGACCGCAATGTCTCTAAACTAAAACAATAGAGCCTGAATACTCTTTTGTTGGATCTAAATGATCCTGTTAAGTAGATCTTAGTCTAAAATTAGACTAATTTATCCTTAACAAACGTTTAAGTTGATCTTAGTCTCAAATGAGATTAACGATCCTTAAACCCAACCCAAAACCAAATCTAAGAAAATATGGATTTTGACTAATCAACGCCCTACGGGCGACAATATAAATTAGTCTCCGTATACAATCTATGGGCAACCAAAAACAAAACAAACACACACGACACGAAGTGACCATCTAGAGAAGGAGAAAGTGGTTACCGCGATGCGGTAGCGTAATTAACTGCAGGGGCTTGCGCCTGCAGGGAAGAGCGTCCCCACAATCAAAAAACCCCTCACAATGAGGGGGAATCTGACGAAGTCTGCTACATCGGCCGCATCCATCTAAACCTCCTATACATGGTGCCATAAATCAAGTTAGCATCATCGGAGAGGTGGACGGATAAAACCAAATAGTATCTGCCCCGAAATTCAGGCAAGACGTTTGTCTTTCCGGCTTTCGGAGGTAAAAAATAATTTTTATGTTTTCTGATTGGATTTTTTCCCGAACCGAGTGGGGGGCTATACGGTTGCGGACGTGTTACATATCCGGACTGGGTGGGGGATATACGATACATGGTAGACCCGGTCGAAACCGAGGGGAAGGAAAGCCGCGATAGAGGCGGGGAACCTAGCGAGGACACTCGATACCGGAGATAGATATAAACAAGACAGATATCCAGGGGATACTGACCGGGGCTAGGGATATCAAGTTGTGACCGATCTATTGAGACAGTGTCGACAATATTTGGATTTGCGTATCGGTGATGGACACGAGAGATTTGATGATTTTGTGTGTCAATACTAGACACCCATATATTGATGTGTTGCGATCATTCAAGGTATACCATTATAGTTTATGCATTATATTTGCCGACCAGGACTGATCCGAGGGACAATACCTGAATACCATTTTACCTGTTGATATATATAAAAGGGTTTCTAAACGAGCTATGGTCTCATTATTTTGACATGTATAGAATGACACAAGAATCTTTAAAACTGTAAATGTAACGACTGCACCATAATTTCATCCCTTTGAATCCTTTTCTTATTTTCCTCGATAATCGTGTCTCAACATAAAGGAAACAAAACTTCGAACCATTCATCTCCGGTTGATATTATTTTGTTAATCTTCTTAATTTCTTATTGTTTTCTTCCATTGACTCTGATAGTAAGATTTGAGTGACTTAAATGGAGTTATGTGATTGTAACTATGAACTGCAGCATAGTTACAATGCAGTACTCTACTTGAGTTGCTTAGAGTTCTGACTTTGATTCTCTTCTCTTGATTTAACTATATTCTACTGCGTACCCTTATTCTTGATTATCGAATCATATCTTCTTTATTAAGTTATATCCTTCCTTAATTTTTAAATTCAATTTTCATCCATATCTTTGTACCATTCTTGAATTCAATCCCTAATTACTTTTCTATTCGAGTACTTTCTTGTGGGTTTCTTGTAAACTACTCTTGAATTATCCTGACAGCATATCCTCATCTTCCTGGTTGTCTTATAGCGAATTACTTAGAGTACCGAATGATGGAGCGCAACGACGAAACGCGACGACATCATCCTAATCTTATTTCCTAACTTTGTTACAACATCCTTATTGAGTAATTTCGATGACGAAATTATTATAAGGAGTGTATGATGTAACGACCCCAATATTACTATATCTTCATGTTTTCTTTGTTTAGTAAAATATTGTATTTATTTATTCTTAGTATTTTTCCGTATATTTTGTTTTCTATTAAATATATTATTTTATTATTCCATCTATTTTTCCTAAACCCATTTCTTTAAATTAAATCTTAATCTATTTCAAATTAAACGCGAGACCTGACCCAGCCCATAATCCAAATTCAATCTCATTTTTATTTTCTTTTATAAAATTATGAGCCCAAAAGCCCACTTTCTTTTCAAGTAACAACATATATTTAATTCTAATTAAATATGTGCATGAACAACCTTATACCTTATTAGTTAAGTCCTTGCATTATTATTTCATAGGTTACATATTCAAATCCTCATTCTTGCAATTATTTTTATCTATTTTTTTTTAACTCTCTCATAACCTACAAATGAGACCGTTCATTTCATCTTCCTTTTAACTCTTAAAATGAATGCATATAATAATTAGTAGGGTTATGATTATGAATTATTATAATGACCATATTAATATTGTTTTATATGTTCTCTCCTTCATTATTCATCCTCCTTCAAAAAATTTATTTCAAATCTTCATTCTTAGAGCTCTCAAAGTTTCGGCGCCACTGGAGCTTGCTTCTTCCCTAGGAATTCAAAACCGAAGTATTGTACCATTCACAAACTTCGTAAGTATCGCTTAACATTTCTTTTCTTTCCTCTTAAAATCTACATAAAGAATAATTTTAGAAACTAACTTGATCCTTGTCTTGGTTGCTCGAGCCTAGGTCACATAGACTTGTTGTTACTGCTAGAATCGATCGGTGAACCGGTTGTTATACCAACTCACACAACCCGTAAGTCCCCTCTCCTCCTTCTTTTCTCTACTTGAAATCCATCCCTTTACCATGCCTCCATCATGCCGAATCTTGAGATAACTAGTTAGTCCCATGATAAAGTTTTTTATTAAATTAAAAAAAATGGTTGAAATAAAGTATATATGTTTAGTTATAAAATCTTGCATGCAATGGTTGATAACATGTTAAGTATTATTGTTTTAGACGGTTAATCCTGACCGGATCATATGTTTGCTTCACATATATTAATTCATGTTATTTATCGCTGAAATTTTAATTATTTATATTTATTTTTGCATACAAGAAAACAAAGTTATAAATAAATACCATAGATTTATCATTTTCGAATACAATTTTACAAAACCTTTATCTTTAAAATAATTTTTATAAATTAATTTCCACTTCTGGAAATTCTTGGAACATTAAGATAAAATAATAGATAGAATTCCAAATCTATAGTAAAAATTTCATATCAAACCGAATAATGGTTTAGGAGTTATGTAGTTTTTTATATACTGTTTTTAAAACCAGAAAACTGTCATTAAGGGTCTTCTTCAAGAGACCATAACTCTATAATCGTTGATCCAAATTAAGTGTTTTCAGATGTTTTAAATATCTACATCGAAATATCTAGGTTTTATAGTTTTAAGTTTTTACTGAAAACCGACATAAAATATAGAAAACTGCATGACAATATTAAGTGACAAATCTGGACAGAATCTGTCCTCTTTCGTACACTGTTTTTAAATAGGACATAATTCGAACTTTCGATGTCCATTCGTGACAAAATTTAGATGTGTAGATGAAAAATTGATAGAGCTATAATTTTTTGTATATTATATTACTTAGAAACGCATAAAACAAATTGATATAGACTTTACAATATAACATATAGTTGTTGTCCAGAAATCTGAATTTTTGTTTTAAACGCTGATGTTAAAATGATCATAACTTGAGTTTCAAAAATCCAAATCGTGTGAATCTTAGTGTTTTGGATAAGTACATCAAAATTCCTACAATTTTCTAATAATCATCGTAACCTGAAACCAGATGGAAATTAAGTCAAACTGTGTTTTAAAAATATGCGACGGTGTCATTTTGTTTTACTTAATTGGTCGGAGCGTAGTGGACAGATTCTGATGTGTTCTGCGCGATGAAACGAAAATGGGTATATCTCCCAAACCGGTAGTCGTATTTAGACACGACTGGAACTCACACATGCACAGCACTTAGATCTATAATTCTGTTTATATTTCGAAATTGATTGACTTGATTAATTAGTCGTACACAACACTTCTTAATAACATTGTTTATGGTCGTTACTTGAATAATATACTTGACTTATTTCATGCTATTCGAACATGTATACCTTGTTTATCTTGATTTTTAAATTGTTGTATGTACATGAAAACATAATTAGATATTATATGTTTGACATAATCCAATTAAATACTAGACTTGACTTGACCCGAACCTTGAATACAACTTGACATTAATACTTGAAACGTGATATGAATACTTGATCTTAACATAAACTCAATCTTGAAAACTTGATGTATTCATAAATTCGGGCAAGGCTTGTAATTTTAATTAAAGATTACTATACACGGGGTGTTGAGGTAGTTTGAGTTGTGAGTCCAATAAAATATCAAGAGTCTCATGCTAACAATCACGAATACATGCAATCACGAATACTAACTATCATGAAAGCCCGTGTTTCTTTACTCTTGGATTATAACCTATTGAGTTTGGAATACTTCGACGGCGGTCGAAGTCCCGTTACTGGCTATCATGAGAGCCCGTGGTTCCTTACCCCTGGATTACAGCCTGTTGAGTTCGAGAACACTCTTAAGATTTAGTTGATACTCACACATTGAACTCACGTTAATTACTTTTACCCTTTTAGAGACCTCTCAGGGCACTTACATTCCCTTCATGCTCACTATACCTACACTCCACGGCCATATTATACTTGTTTGCCATACTGATATAGTTGACATACACATTACCATGCACGCTACTATACTTGTTTACATGCTCATGATTTATATCCATGCTATACCATATATCGAATTACATCTTGCATTTCATTTATATACATCACGAAATCCTTTTGGGGACTTACCGAACGTTAGTTCGCTGACAGGCATTCCACTCATCTTTCTTTCTTTCTTGGAATGTTCGTCAGGTGGAATTGAGACAGAAGAGATAGAAGCGGTCGAAGAGGAGTACCACTAGTTCGCGTCACAACCGGACGTCTAGTTTCATTTCAGCTATTTATATATGCCTCCTTGTTAAGGCTTATCATGTTATCGTATCTTGTATTTAGATATTTTGTCAATTTTGAATATTGAATGTAATAAATCAAAGTTGGATTTCATTCTCTTGTTTATTCTTGCTACCTTATGTTGCTTATAGACGTGATTGAAAAGATTTCGGATTGTGTAATGTAGAAAAATAGAATAGAAATCACAACCAAAAATTATTTGACCTCAATCAACTACGGTGTCGGATGTAGATTGTAAGTGAGTGCGGATCGTCCACAGGGACAGTGTAATAGTTCGTCTTTTGAATTAGATGAGTTGAAACTTTAATGAAAAGAAAACAAACAATTCATGATTTAAAATTGTATTTCAAGAAAAAGAAAATATCTAGATCTAAGAAAGCATTAAAAAGATAGAATCAAGAATTGATAGTTTGTTGATTTTTCCAACCCAAATATCAAGAATCGAAATGAGGCTCGTAGGAATCGATCGGATCTATAGATGTGATGTAATCTTACAATTATGTATTCTTATCCTTCGATGGATTGATACTAGATCGATGATGATCGACAAGAATTAGGAATTTATTGTGAAACTAGGGTTTCATCTTATCCCTTGTTCATTCATCGATATCATTCATATTCTAGCCTCTAGTAAATTCAAGAAACGATCGTAGATCCCTAATTTCGAGCGATCACAATCAAGAAAGCATCGCAACGAAACTAGGTCATCGATTCTTGAACTTGCTAGGGTTTACAAAACTCGTAGGACTTAAAAATCGTATTAAGATTTGTTACATCATCATTCTACAATCGTCTCGACTCCTTTACGAGCGGAGTTTTACTCAAACATCACAACAAGAACAACAATTACAAATTGAGATCTAATCATGATGCAAGAATTAAAAGAAAGCAAGATTAAAGAATTTCACCTTTTATTTATATCAACAATTTCATTACATTCGCTCAAGAACTACAAGAGGAAGAACTTGATCGTCGATTTGGCTTCGCTCGGCTCCGTGGGTCGCGGATCGGCTTGGATCACTTGCCCGATTGAAGATCGGCTCGGCTCCTAAAAGATTGAAGGCTTCTTGCTTGATTGGCACTCAAGATCTTGAATTTGGAGTGGAATTAGGGTTAGGGTTTCGCACAAGCCTTGTCACTAGACTTGTGGAAGAAGATGATGAAAGAGGGAAAGATTAACTAAAATTGATTCCCTAAAGATTGATTATTGATTAGCCTTTAACCCTAGGTCTAGGTTCCTATTTATAGATAACTAACCCTAGATCTAGGATTTCAAATTCTAAGTTTCCCTCCTAAAGTTTGTTGAGGAAATTCAAATTTCCCTCCAAAAGTTAGTTAGGGGAGAAACTTCTAGATGTGATTAGTTAGGAGGGAGCTTCTAGAAGAGGTTAGTTAGGAGCTTAATTAGGATTAGCCTTGCTTAATCTTCTTTGCTGATCTGGCAGTAGTTTCTGGAGAATTATGGAATTTGACGTATCAGAAATGCATGTGGGCCCAGAGATTGAGATTCTGCACTAAAAATAAACTGCTGACGTGGCAAGAATGCGGCGGATCCGCGGTGCAAGCAAGCTTCTGCCGCGGATCCGCGGCTACTTGTGGGCCTTGGGCTTTGATATTTCTGGTACAGTCTTGGGATGTCTCATGGGCCTTCTTTTGATGTATTGATTTGTATTTCTCCATCTGAATTGCTACCAGATCTGAAATGATTTAGTTGGCGTATTTTTGATCAACTCTTTTGCTTTTCTTCCGTATTTCCTGCACAGACCCAAGACAAGTGTTACGAAAATACAGAAATGATGCGATGCCATGAAATGCGGTTAATTTCCCTTAAAGTGTCGGTTTAAAAGTCTAACACATGAAATCTGATATTTAACGACTGATTTGCTAATATGTAGAATATGAATGTCGAACACTTCTAAATGAGTGTAAATGATGGGGAAATTGCCGTGTTAAAAATACATTATTTTCGACTGATCAAATACCCCCAAACTTAATTTCGATCGTCTCGAGCGAATGTTTTATTAAAAAGAGAAAGAGAAAATAAAGAAAGAGAAAAACTAACTAGCACACTTTCGTAGGCAACACGATTGCACTGAGCATGTGCAACAAGCCTTTAAACCTCTAGGTGTCCCTAGTAGGAGGAGTGTTGTCTCCTGAGGGTTTTCAGCGGATTGCACCCACAAAATCCAATAATAAAAGGAAGATCATGAATATTACATTTAAAGAAAAGAATTGTAAAAGAAAAGCCTTGAAAATTAGGGTTTCCAACTAAGCTAGCTTTTCGGTTGTCATGAGCCCTATCTTAATGGTCATGAAAAGATGTTAGAAATCACGTCCTCCCTCAATAAAACATCGTCTTATTCTTCATTCCTATCTTTCTTCCAAATATCGATCATATAACCATGCGTGTGTGTAAAGACATCCCTACACCCGGAGAATTCAATTCAAGCTATCATACTCTTGCCCATCAGCCTCAGTACTTTTTGATTTATGAATATTTAGATGAGATTGCTCACACACTTTCATGCGACCATTAATACTTCTTGAGGTACTAACCGACCGATTACTCATGTGCTTGCTTATTTGGTGTATTTTCCTCGTCTTGCACCACCTCAGGCATAGCAGTGACTCCCAGACCAGTTGGCCTTAGGGCACTAGGTGAAGAAGCACACTCGCTATACATTTTTTATTGCCCTCGGTGATAACAAAACCAGTGTCCATTTTTCTCACCGCTTTATATATTTTTTTATTCATTTTTTTTTTATTTCCTTCATACTTTTGGCTTTAAGACAAGAGCATTTCAAGGTATCCTCTACTATCCCAGGCTTTAAGACGTGTGTAAGTGCGAATAGCAGGGTAGCAACGTTCAAAATGTTTGGCTTCCAGAATAGAAACTATTTTTCAGACTTATTTTTATCCTCAGATTAGTGACGTCTTTCATCTTACTAACCCTTGGGACAACGGCTCATAACTACTTATTACTAGTTCGTATAAGAAAACTTCTAATTTTCTTGGTTTTCTTAAATTTTTCTAATCTCATGGATGTAATTGTTCACCATCTAAACTTTTATTATCTTATTTATGTACAAAAAATATTTTTATCTTTTTGAATTTTTTTTTTATTTTTATAGGTTTTCGAAAAAAAATGTTTTGTGCTTATGCAAAGTATGATGCAAATGATGCGAAAATAAGCACAAACCTCCCCCAAACTTGTTTTCAACAGTGTCCTCACTATTGTCATCCGCTAAATCTCGAAAAACCTGTAAGCTTGGGAGGAATTTATTAGTGGGGGCAAAATATTTAAGTGAAGAACCTCCCCCAAACTTATTTTTGGCTCAAAAGTTTGTAAAAATTTTCTTTTTAGGAGCCCGAAAATATACCCCCCCCCCAAACTTAAGCAATATTAATCTTTTGAAAATCACATGAGGGGGTCAAGAATTATTGGTCGATGCCAAGTTTTGCAAAGACCGAAGGTTAACACCAACCATTCAAAAATTTTATCAATGCAGTGCTCTGGTTGGTGAAAGAAGAAGTGTGGAAAGGGAAAGGGGTGGAATAGAATGTGTGTGCGTCTCGTTTTGGAGAGACGATGCAGTGAATGTGATGGATTACTCGCATTCTTTTTACAAGTCAACAGAAGGGGTGGAGGTTCTATTTCAATGATTGGAAGATGATTTATCTCAACACCCGTGTCATTCAAAAATGCGAGTTCATCAGCGAAGATCTCCTCAAAAGTTCCATCTATACCCCGATGAATAATATCATCACAGAGTGCGGGGTGATCTTCAGACTCTAAAATCAGTTCATAATCAGTGTTAATTGTTGACCCGGACATCTCGGTGGAAGAGTCCGTATATGTATGATACATAGTTGGGTCAAACAATAACATATGAAAAGAGTCTAGATCAGTATCAGGAGGATCATTAAATTCGCTGCTGTCGATATCCATTAAGTCGACAGAACATACCTGAGCAGTAGGTTCGGAGGGTACACTTCCCAACTTGTAAATGTTCAGCTCTATTGACCTATTCCCGAAAGAAAGGGTCATAGAACCATTACGACAGTTGATGATAGCATTGGAAGTGGCCAAAAAGGGGCGACCTAAAATCACCGGAATTTGATTCCGTGGGTTCGCTACAGGCTGTGTATCAATTACAATAAAATCTACCGGGAATATAAATTCTCCGATTTTTAGTAACACATCCTCCAGTTCACCCCTAGGTTTGGTGATTGATCGGTCAGCCATCTGGAGAGTGCAATTGGTTGGCTTCAACTCTCCGATTCCTAATTGCTCATAAACCGAGTATGGAAGCAAGTTAACACTAGCGCCAAGGTCTAGTAGAGCACGGTTGATGTGTTTTTCCCCAATAGAAACGGAAATAGTAGGATATCCTGGATCCTTACGTTTCCTCGGTAATTGTTGGGGGAAAGCCGTGTCTATTGTCTTTTCCATGAATATCTTCTTGGGCGCTTGAGTCTTCCTCTTCCTATTGCACAAGTTCTTAAGAGTTTTCGCATAGGACGGAACTTGTTGGATGGTATCTAGGAGAGGGATGTTGGTGTTTACTTGCTTAAAAATGTTCATAATCTTCTCCATATATGGACTTGGTGTGTTTACCCTTAACCGATTAGGGTAAGGTGCTTTAGCAATAAGCACTGGGTCCATCATAGGAGAAGGAAGTGGGTGTGGAACCGATCCCAGTATAGAAGTGGGGATCGTCCGTGGAGGGGTAAAAGAGGTGGACTGTAGTGGCGAGCCTTTTGGGAAATGAAGAATAGGCTCGGAAGAAGATGGTGGGGTAGAAGAACTGGGGTCAGAATTAGAAGGGTGTGTGTGAGGAAAGGTCTCAGCCGGGGTGTTATTGATTGATTTATCAGTATCATCAAACTCTTCCCCAACGTGAGTGTCAAGCACTCTTCCAGATCTCAACGTGATTGCATCCACAGGATGTGAATAGCCAGGATTGGGTAAAGGTTGAGCTGGAAGTTTCCCTTTCTCTCTTGCACTCATTTCGGCTTTTAGTTGTGCAATTTGTTCTTCCATCGATTTGATATTCTCATTTTGAGAGATAATGATCTTCATCACATTCTCGACGGAAGATTGCAAACTTGCCGTCCCTTGGATGGATTGTTTCATGAAAGTATCCAAGGTTTGTGCTAGTGCAGAGGTATTATCTGTACCGGTCAATTGCAAAGGACTAGATGGTGCAAAAGTGTTGACCGGATTTTGAAAGTTTTGTGCTTGAAAGGGGTGCTGACTCAATTGTGGTGGTTGCTGTTGTGGTGGAGGGACCCTTTGGAAATTGTTTTGGGTTGGAACCGTGTTTTGAAATTGGGATTGGTTCCAAGCAAAGTTAGGGTTATTCCTCCAACCCTGATCATATGTGGAGGAAGATGGATCGTTTCTAGGTCTTTGAAATGCGGCATTGGTATGCTCATGACCTTGAAACGGACATTCTTCCGTCAAGTGAGACGGATCAGAACAGCAGCCACATACAGTTTTGGAGAGTGATATTTGACTTAAGGCGGCTAAAAATTTGTTTTCCATAGTCTCGAGTTTCTTTTGCATAGTCGAAATATCAGCTCTAACTCCTATGGAAATATCATTGCCTTCCCTAGACGATTGACTCACACCCTCCCACTGTAAAGATTTTTCAGCGAAATCTTCTAGAAAATTCCAGGCTTCCCCATCATCTTTAGTCATAAAGTTGCCTTGACACATGGATTCAAGGGTCTGTCTTGTGTAAGGAGTAATACCCTCATAAATGATTCGGCACAGTTCCCATCTCGGGATGCCGTGATGTGGACATTGGACTAACAGATCCTTGAAACGTTCAAGACATTTTGAAAATGTTTCATTTGGAAGCTGGGTGAATTGATAGATTTCGCTACGGACTCGAGCTGTTTTGTGATGTGGGTAAAATTTCTTAAAGAATGCTTTGACGAATTCGTCCCAATTTGAAATGGAATGTGCGGTAGTGTTATATAGCCACTTCTCGGCTAAATCACACAAGGTGAATGGGAGAAGACGAAGACGGAAAGCATCCACAGAAAGCTGTGAAGTACCCATCATTGCGCATACATTTTCAAATTTCGTGATAAACACGTATGCGTCTTCAGACTCGATACCGTGAAATTTTGGTAGAAGGTTGATGTATTGGGGTTTTATTTGAAAATTTTCCCCGTTGGCTGGTGGAATGGAAAGACAGGTGGAAAGTGGGCCTCGTGTAGGATAGCATCTCTCTTGGAGAGAGATGCGGGGTGGATTCTGCGCACCAACGGACGGCGGCAGAGTAGTGGAAAAGAAGTTCGATGGAGTCGGATCCATCGAAGTGGGTGTGGTAGTGGGTAAAGGAAAGGTAAATGGAGAAATATCGACTTCGGAGTCGATAAAGGGTACGCGGACTAAACGGGCACTAGAATCCCGTGTCCAGCCTATCTTGTACTAAAAAGGGTTAGTACAAGTGGCAGCGTGAATTTATAATTAGGGGAAATGATATGAATGCGGTGTTTGCTTTGAAAAATGATACGGATTTTTGAAAATATGATGCAACACAACAAATGCAACACACAAAAACCCTAGAATCTAGTGGTCACCTAGGTCCGGCTCTAGACCGCTCCTAACTGCCAAAAAACAAGTCGCAGGATAAATCCTCCACTACCTCTTTGTCCCCCTGTGGCCGGATAAGTGCCAGGTAAGTGGGAAGGTACTCCACTACGTAAGTAGTGGGCCTAATTAAAAACCACTAGCCTTAGACACACTCGCCTTAGGCACCACAAGAAAACGCGGATAAGCAATGAATTACCCACGGCCTTCTCTTATCCTAATTGAGCGCGACGGTCCTTAGAGTCATCTCTAGATATTTTTTAATTAATGTGGGTCAATGCGGATGCAAGTTTTGTGATTTTTGGGGCCTAGGAAGGGTAATGAAATCCCCACCTAATTTGGATTTGGTCGTGCCCCTTAATTTTCCGTATTTATATGCAAACAACCAAGAATCAAAAACACGCACAAATTTAATTTTTCTATTTTGCGGCGCAGAGATTATTTGCAAAGAAACCTGCAGGAAAATGTTAATTGGAGCAGATGAGGGAGAAGATAAGAAAGTATGTAAGTATACCTGAAAATTTGAAGCAGTGATCAACTTAAACTGCGGCGGATCCTCCGCAATAGCGCCCAAATACCGCGGAACCGCGGTCTTCTAATGGGATCACTGCACCAATTTTTGTGTACAAGCTCCTGTTCACTTACACAGCTCTCTGGAGTTTGCAGAAAAAATTTTCCACAGCTTCACAAGTTCCAGATTTCTCGCAATCAAATCACAACACACGTATTAGAGTTTGTGCGAGTTTAGATCACAAAATTTAGATGGAAAAAAATTTTCAACTCAAATTTCAAAATACGAACAATTAGCGCACTATCCCCGGCAACGGCGCCATTTGATTGAAAAGATTTCGGATTGTGTAATGTAGAAAAATAGAATAGAAATCACAACCAAAAATTATTTGACCGCAATCAACTACGGTGTCGGATGTAGATTGTAAGTGAGTGCGGATCGTCCACAGGGACAGTGTAATAGTTCGTCTTTTGAATTAGATGAGTTGAAACTTTAATGAAAAGAAAACAAACAATTCATGATTTAAAATTGTATTTCAAGAAAAAGAAAATATCTAGATCTAAGAAAGCATTAAAAAGATAGAATCAAGAATTGATAGTTTGTTGATTTTTCCAACCCAAATATCAAGAATCGAAATGAGGCTCGTAGGAATCGATCGGATCTATAGATGTGATGTAATCTTACAATTACGTATTCTTATCCTTCGATGGATTGATACTAGATCGATGATGATCGACAAGAATTAGGGATTACTTGTGAAACTAGGGTTTCATCTTATCCCTTGTTCATTCATCGATATCATTCATATTCTAGCCTCTAGTAAATTCAAGAAACGATCGTAGATCCCTAATTTCGAGCGATCACAATCAAGAAAGCATCGCAACGAAACTAGGTCATCGATTCTTGAACTTGCTAGGGTTTACAAAACTCGTAGGACTTAAAAATCGTATTAAGATTTGTTACATCATCATTCTACAATCGTCTCGACTCCTTTACGAACGGAGTTTTACTCAAACATCACAACAAGAACAACAATTACAAATTGAGATCTAATCATGATGCAAGAATTAAAAGAAAGCAAGATTAAAGAATTTCACCTTTTATTTATATCAACAATTTCATTACATTCGCTCAAGAACTACAAGAGGAAGAACTTGATCGTCGATTTGGCTTCGCTCGGCTCCGTGGGTCGCGGATCGGCTTGGATCACTTGCCCGATTGAAGATCAGCTCGGCTCCTAAAAGATTGAAGGCTTCTTGCTTGATTGGCACTCAAGATCTTGAATTTGGAGTGGAATTAGGGTTAGGGTTTCGCACAAGCCTTGTCACTAGACTTGTGGAAGAAGATGATGAAAGAGGGAAAGATTAACTAAAATTGATTCCCTAAAGATTGATTATTGATTAGCCTTTAACCCTAGGTCTAGGTTCCTATTTATAGATAACTAACCCTAGATCTAGGATTTCAAATTCTAAGTTTCCCTCCTAAAGTTTGTTGAGGAAATTCAAATTTCCCTCCAAAAGTTAGTTAGGGGAGAAACTTCTAGATGTGATTAGTTAGGAGGGAGCTGCTAGAAGAGGTTAGTTAGGAGCTTAATTAGGATTAGCCTTGCTTAATCTTCTTTGCTGATCTGGCAGTAGTTTCTGGAGAA
The DNA here is from genome assembly GCA_030015575.1 of Agapanthus africanus. Classification (NCBI taxonomy): domain Eukaryota; kingdom Viridiplantae; phylum Streptophyta; class Magnoliopsida; order Asparagales; family Amaryllidaceae; genus Agapanthus; species Agapanthus africanus. The sequence goes on from CM057337.1 coordinate 951,797,547, forward strand.
TTATGGAATTTGACGTATCAGAAATGCATGTGGGCCCAGAGATTGAGATTCTGCACTAAAAATAAACTGCTGACGTGGCAAGAATGCGGCGGATCCGCGGTGCAAGCAAGCTTCTGCCGCGGATCCGCGGCTACTTGTGGGCCTTGGGCTTTGATATTTCTGGTACAGTCTTGGGATGTCTCATGGGCCTTCTTTTGATGTATTGATTTGTATTTCTCCATCTGAATTGCTACCAGATCTGAAATGATTTAGTTGGCGTATTTTTTATCAACTCTTTTGCTTTTCTTCCGTATTTCCTGCACAGACCCAAGACAAGTGTTGCGCAAATACAGAAATGATGCGATGCCATGAAATGCGGTTAATTTCCCTTAAAGTGTCGGTTTAAAAGTCTAACACATGAAATCTGATATTTAACGACTGATTTGCTAATATGTAGAATATGAATGCCGAACACTTCTAAATGAGTGCAAAAGATGGGGAAATTGCCGTGTTAAAAATACATTATTTTCGACTGATCAAGACGCTTAGCGTATTAACTTCGAGAAATGACCTTCTCGGAATAAATACGTCGCGGGCCTCGTCACGTGACGTTACCACTCTTTTGGGAAGCGGGGCGTGACAGTAAACCTCTTAAAAATCATTACTAAACAGCGAGGCATATATCTTAAATATGATATCTATTATACTTCATACTATTACGTCTGCTTTTATGCGTATTCCGCGACTATCTTAAAGAAGAGGTTTTACATATATATTTCGGCTACCTTATAGGTTTATACCTGGATACAGGTCATATACATATGAGATGTTACAGTTATGTGATCGATAGTGATGCTTTTATTGTAGTCATGCACTTTATATATATATTAGTACAGGATATGATAGTTATATACTTATGACCTAGGATATTGTTGTGCATTTCGATTTCTACCTTGTGATATACTTTTATTCACCGAGTTGGCAACTCATCACCGTTATGCCCCAGTTTCTTGCAGGAGTTACCGCTCAGATCATCAGTGGCTTGCGGCACACATTTCTTTTCGGTGATTGCTTTGGTAGGTGGGTTGTTGTTGTATCATACCCACACTTGCATGTATATATTCTTTTGTATCTAGTTAAAACTCTATTGACTTAGAACTTGTATATTGTAGACATAGAAGCAAGGCTTAGAGTTTGTGTATTTGTGGGCGTCGCACTCATTGGAGTCGACCTTTTTATACTTGTTGATCATGTTTTGCTTTTCTTTTTTCGCCGTTGGGCGTCGTATATTATCTGCATGGTTGCTCCGTCGTTTAGGCGTGGAAGCTATCTCCCGTTGGGATGCTTTTTATATTACTATGCTTGTGTCAGGTTTTATTCAAAATTTACAAAGGAGGTACTGCCGATTTTTAAAACGTCATAAATGCTTTCCAAACATACTTTTTTAGACTTAAATGTTCATTATAAACTGATTCCATGTAATGACTATTTTAAACTTCACCTCCAATATTTTCATAAAAAGGTTTAGATTCCGGGTTTTCGGCATACTTGGATCGCATCGACGTCTTTAGATGTCACGTGATTTAAGTGCTGATCGCGTGCCACTTTCGGGTCGTGACCGTGCAGATGGTAAGGTAATCACCTAATAAAGCTAGATTTGTACTAAGAGGTTTTTATCGAATTCCCGATGTGGATTATGATAAAACTTTTACTTCAGTGTCTGTGCTGAAGTCCATACGGATTAAACTTTCCATTGCTGTTTTTCCCTAACTATGATATCTGGCAGGTGGATGAATATAATGTCTTTCTAAATTAGGATTTAGAAGTGTACATTGATATGACTCTGCCAGAAGGTAATCGTGGTCAGTGGGAGCAGCGGAAGATGTGCAAGTTGCTTATATCTATTTATAGACTAAAGCAGGTATAGAGGAGATGGATCATCTATTTTGATGTTACGTTCAAAGTGTTTGATCTCATCAAAATGATAGATGAACCTGATTGTAAGAAGGATGTAGGGAATATTGTCATGGTCCTCATATTGTATGTGAATGATATTCTCCTGATAAGAAATGATATTCCTATGCTACAATTCGGTCATACTATGGTGGTCACTTGTGTTTCTCCATATGTGATGTGGGTATTAGTCCAATCCTGGAGAAACGTAGGAAAACAGTGAAGAACATATGATGATGTTCTTGGAGTATGGTAATGCCAGCCTCATAAAGGATGGGGTTACCGATTCGAGCTTCTAAGGTGACATGGATGATAGAGTGTCTGTCACGGGTTATTAATTTACTCTCTTTTGTAGGAGCGGTATATTAGAAAGAAGTTCCAAGCGAGATACTGGGGTAGTCACGGCGTTGGGTGCTGATTGTGAATCAGCTGTGTATACAACCCAAGAATTTACTGGATAAAATTGTTCATTTGAGAACTTTGTCCCATCGTCCATCCAGGAAAATTTTAAGGAAGGTATTATTCAATTTGAGAGATAGTTGATCTCCGCAAAGTTGAGATATAGAGAGATAAAGATAGATTTATTGTAGTGGATCCACTCACTGAGGCTGTTTCTCGAACACGGTTTATGAAACTGTTAGTACAGAAATTGGGTATGCGATACCACAATAATTGGTCTTAAGTGCAAGTGGGAGATTGTTGGATATAAATGCCCTCAAGGCAATTATTGTAATTGTAGGAGGACCTATACGGAGAGAGAAATCTTACTCGAGATGATAGTATGCTATCTGGTTTGGCTTTATCACTCATGTGTATACGTTTTACTCGTTATCACGTATCGCTAATACATATTGATAAAACCCATAAAATCTTTTCTTGACTATCAGGATTATGATAGGGATCATACTAGTGGGGCATGGGTATTCTATAAGCATATACTTAAATATCCCTAGTCGTGGAAATATCAAGACCGGGCATCGATATTCCATAGTAGGCTAGTGTATACATTTCTTGACCCCGACCGGGACGATGGTTGATCCCATAACCATTGGTGTTTGACACTGAAGATTGTATACATGTGCTTATTGGATGAGTGAGTTTCACTGGACAGACTCATCTCAGAAATCCTAAATGGTATTGTACCTATTGTTGAATAGCAGTTCTCTTATGACATGAGTAGAGGGTAGTCTAAGGCATGTCCCACTCCGAATCAGAAGACGAAAGGAAAATTCCCCAAGTCAAAGTTTATTCTTCTAAGGAAGAAGAAGACGCAGCAGAAGGAGTGACGTGATATCTCGTTCGTTCGTAGATGAAAAAGATACTCCATCAACGTCAAAAAGCGGCATTGATGAGCAGAGGGTAGGTGCAGTGTAAAGTGCCTAGTATTTCCCGCGAAAACAACCCGATTGGTAGAATGATAAATGAAGCAGTCCAAGGGGGTGAAGATAGCCTAAAGCGTGAAGTGACCACTCATGCAACGGCCAGGCAGCAACTCCTAAACAAGCAAGTATTAGAAGTTATGTAACTCCCCGACCGAATTATAAATGTTAGACCGAAACATCCCTAAACTAGCATTTCGCTCCAAACACAGAGATGTTGGACCGAAACGTCCCTAAACTAGCATTTTTTCCTAAACACAGGAATAATGAACTGAAACATTTGTAAATTAATGTTGGACCGAATGTCCTTAAAACTAATAATGGACCGAAATGTCCCTAAAACTAATAATAGACCAAAATGTCGCTTAAACTAATATGCTCCCGTGAGATCTATTTTGCAGCCCGAGTCCCGCCAACGAAAATTGCAACTCAAGTTCCTGCCGACTACATTGCTACTCCTGCGATGAAGTCACACCCAAATCTTGCCGGCAAACAGATAGGTTATTTGCGATGAAGCTACTTTCAAGAGTTTCACCGTTCGAAAGGAAAATGGTACGTTCATAAACAAATGGGTACGGATGAAAACCCGAAAGGGCGCCGTGAGTAAAAACAGCAGGACAGCCGGCGAGTTTGTGAAAACCAAAGAGGGCGCAAACCCGTTAAATAAAAATTGTGTGCACTTGCGAGGTCCTCTCGACTTTATGAGGAGAAAATACCTGCATGAGATCCTTACGACTCACAAAAAAGCAACACAGTTAGGAATCCATACAATTCCTAGGGAGAAATTACACTTACGGGATCCTCACGACTCGTAAGGAGAATTCCCCTCTATGAGACCCTCACGGCTCATGGGATTCAAAAACCTTAAGTTATAGGGATCCAAACATGTTCTTAAACCATCATATCCCCTAAGTTGCCCTATAAGTAGGTTAATATTGACGCTTGTATACAATCCATGGGCACGAACAAAATATGTTCCCAGAAAGGTCCACCAATGGAAAAAAAGATCTCCATATGGTGAACGACACTTATAAGTCCTTTCGACTTATAAGGAGAAAACTCTCTTGTAAGATCCTTACGACCTGTGAGGGAAAATGCCACACAATTCCTAAGGAGAGAACCCACCTATGAGATCCTCACAACTCGTAGGGAGAAATACCTTTATGAGAACTTTACGGCTCATAAAGTCAAAAAGCCTTAGTCGACAGGATCCTAACCCTGTTGCTAAGCCACTTTTGTTCAAATAGACAAAAGAAAAAGATGATTCGCTCCTGATAATATCCCAGTTGCAACGATATTGATGTCTAAACAGGTGTCAAACTCTAAGTCCTCTCAAAGCAAATGATAATTCGCTCCTAGAAATATTCCAGCTGTAGCGATACAGATGCCAAGATTGGTATCAGGACCCAAGTCCCCGACTCGTAACAAAATCAGCGAGAAAAAAAAAGCATATGAAATAGCTAAAATGATGGGGCAACTCACAATAAAAATCAGCGAGCAAAATATGCATATGAAAAATGTTCGGGCAACTCACAATAAAAAACGGCAAGTAAAAATAAATAATGACGTAGCCAAAATGATTGGGCACCGCGAAAAAATAGTCAAAATGGTTAGGCAATCGGGACTTTCGCGATATGAAAAGCTGAAATGATAGAGTATCGCAGAAATAAAAAAAAGGGAAAAAAGAAGAAAATAAAAATTTTCTGCCCTGCAAGTAGGTACTGACTCTTGTAAACTATTCATGGGAAAAAATGAAATAAAGGGAACCATATTTTCCCACCATGCTTCGTCAAAAGAATAACCTCTTTCTCTTGCTGCTTTATATTGTTTACACATATTGATAAAGACTCGATACTGTAGTATACTATTTTGGTTTATCATTATCTTAACATGTGCATATATTATACTCGATATCACATATGGCGGATACGTGTTGATAAATCCTATATGATTTTACTTGACTACCAGCGTTATGATGGCAGTCATACTTGTGGGAGCTGGGTAGTCCATAAGCACATCCTTAAAGGTCCCAAGTCATAAGAATATTGAGACCGAGTATCGATATTCCAGAGTAGACTTGTGTATACATTTCTAGACCGCCGACGAGAGGCGGTGGTTAGTCCCACGGCTATTGGTGTGATCACCTAAGATTGTATACAGGTGCTCACTGGGGGTGAATACACTGTACGGACTCGCCGAGAACCTCTAGATGGTATTATACCATCGTCAGATAGCGGTTTCAGGTGACATGAGTACAGCTTAGTCTTTAGATCTGAGATCATCATTTGTCTTGTGTGAGTTCCCACTGTGCTTTGATCACTACCCTACCGCGGTTCTACTGAGTCGTGCAAACAGGTTTTGATTGGGTACAATCCCGAGCCACATGGAGGCAGTGAGTGATTGTCAGGGATTCGTCTCTCTCGGTATTGGGAGTTGATATCGCACTGTGTCCGGTTGGCCAGAACCATAAGACCTTGGCTAAGGCAGTTGAGATTTACTGATGGTTAGATCAATAGTTTCTCGGATTGGTCATGAGCCACATCGACACGACTTATCGGGTCAGTAAGGGTCTAACGTTTACTACCCCTAGACCCGGTATGCGATACTCTTAGACGAAAAGACCGGACTGTACGAAAATTGTCACGGATAGGCTCAGTAGGGATTCGGATGAGCTTTCTCATCGGCCTTCTTTTCGACAAGTACCTGGGTAGCCATTACATACAGCTAGTGCCGCTGACGTGCTTATGGTTAAACCCACTGCCAGCATACTGTCGGGTCTTTAGAATCCCATACAGAGGGTTTATCTGGTTCAGGCGAAATGATGTGGTGGCCGTATGTTTATACGCGCAGGGTTTTGATCGAATGATAATACTAACCGGCTAAGGATTAAGCCGGATTATTAAATCAAGTATTGATTTAATAATTTACATATACACATTTCGATATGTATATTCTAGTGTCATTCAGGTTTTCGATCAAGCAGGGTTTCAATCGAATGATAATACTAGCCGGTTTAGGATTAAGCCGGGTTATTAAATCAAGTATTGATTTAATAATTTACATATACATATTTCGACATGTATATTCTAGTGTTATCCAGGTTTTCGATCGGACGGTTGATAATACTAACGGGTTTAGGATTAAGCCGGTTTGTTAAATCAGATATTGATTTAATGCTAGTATTATATTAGTGGTATTATTCTATCTCTTGGGTATTCGTATTTTAGTACGAATGCGGGTATGTATATACGGTAGAATGTATTCCGTATTTATACGGAAAACATTCTAGAAGCTGGACAGCTCATTTTTTATTTATCCATTTATTCTTTTAAATGGAAATGAGGTGTAAAGGTAGTAAGGAGAGATATAGTGAGAACCATGCTTGAATAGTCTTGAAAAATGAATTTATAATTCATTTGTACAAACTATTCAAGTATGGTTGATATATTTATATTGCAAAATATGTTTTATAAAACCATGATTGCATTATTGTTTCAAGTGATGATGTTTTCATTCTCACCAAGAGCTTCTCTCTCCTCTATAGCCTTTCTTGAGTTCCTCCACCTTCTTCTTCATCTTTCTCCCTACCATCTCATGAGTTGAGAATCAAGGAAAGAAGAGAGACAGAAATACATTAGAAAACTCACTATATCATCTTGGATATCTAGATTAGCACATTAGGTTGTTGAGTTGCTTCATTAGTGAAGCTAAGTTTGGATTACAAATTCTCAGGTGGATCATTTAGGACCGAGGAGGCCGGCCATCAAGGTTGATCTAGGAGATACTTAGGAGCTTAAGAAGAGGAGTGAAGACCCGAAGGACACAGATCTTCTGGTACAACCTTCTCTCATAGTAGATAAAAATCCTGGTAGTTAGGGTTATGGTTTGATTACTTGGGTTAAGTTGGTTGTGCTTACTAATTTTTATGCATTCCGCCTCTCTACGTCGATGTAGAGTGAGCACAACTCACCAACAGAACCGAGTTTTGATGGCACATCTACAGCATAGAGACTATTTAGACTGCATATCGAGAATATATCAGCCAACGCGACGGTACGATGGACTTAACTCAGTACCACAAAGCTAACGGACTCTTGTATCGAAAGGGGTTATCTATATTTCACGTTAGGATACACCTGCGAGATCCTCTCGGCTCGTATAGAGAAACATATTTATGAGACCTTCACGACTCATAAAGGTGAAAAGCCTTAGACGATGTGAATATCAACCTGTTTTCTAAACCACCGTTTCCCTACAAAGAGATCAAAACTGACTCTTGTATATTATCCATGGGCCACATTCGCCAAAGTTGCATACCGATGAATTAAAGAAGTTACTTATGGGTCCTCTTGACTTGTAAGGAGAAAGTACCCGAGTGAGATCCATACGACTCACGTAGGTGATAAACACTTAAGAATCCTCACGATTTCTAAGGAGAATATACATCTATGATATTCTCTCGATTCATAGGGAGAAAAACCTTCTTGAGACCTTTACGACTCATGAAAATGAAAAAGCCTTAGGCGATAAGGACCCTAAACATGTCTCTTAAGCCGTCAATTCTATAGTGATGCATTATTTTACACTACTTAACCTACGTACAAATCTTACATGGGAAAATTAGTGGGTAGCATTTATTCCCGCCTATAATTTAGGCGTTTATGTCAAGTGCAAGCACACTATACAAGCAAAAAATTACAAAAGAGCCCGAAGTATCAAGTGGCCTTAATATGTTCAAGGGAATGTAAAACAGTTTTTTCCAGACTATGTTTTGTCATACTCCTAAATAAGAATTAGGAAGATTATAATAGAATCGAAAGCTTCTTAAAAAGAGTTTCGATTCGATATATTATGGGCCTCATAACTCTTCCGGAATCAAAAGTTACGAGCAAATGTGCGATGCAGGTATAGTTTTAAGCAAAACTCTTTTACAAGTGGGGATGTATTTTAGTCCCACATTGGCCACACCAAAAAATTAAGAAGTGTTTATATGAAATTTCCATTTTTTATTGCATTAAGGCCAATGAAAGAGGATATGGTGAAACCACACGTGTGCGCCACCGCCGTGGTATGACGAGCCGAGCGAGCGAGCGAGACGTGTGTACCTGCACCTACGGACACGAATGCTGCTCCAATTCCAGGTCTCAAGCATTCTTTTTGCAGAAAATTAATAAAAAAAAAAATTTATTAAAATATTTCAAGTACTAAGTGCGCACCTATTAATGAAAATTTTAAGTGCTAAGTGCGCACCCATTAACGCACCTGAATCAACGCCGTGCTGTGCCGAGCCGAGCGAGCGAGTCGCGTGTGCCTGCACCTACAGACACGAATGCCGCTCCGATTCCAATTCACAAAGTCTCAAGCATTCATTTTGCAAAAAAATTAATAAAAAATGTTTTATTAAAATATTTTAAGTACTAAGTGCGCACCTATTAATGAAACATTTTAAGTGTTAAGTGCGCACCTATTAACCCATCTGAATCAACATGTGTGCACCGATACGTGCAATGCACATGCGCACCAATACGTGCAATGCACGTGCACACCTTTTAATGAATCAATAGGTGCTTCCAAGTGTGCACCTTTTAATGAATCAACAGGTGTGCTAACGATATGTGCAATGCACGTACGCACTACAACAGATGCTTCCAACTGCGCACTTATTAATCAACATGTGCGCTAGCTAATCAACAGATGCACACTGATACGTGCAATTCACGTGCATACTATCTTAAAGTGCGCAGCCGTCCAAACATAGAAGATACTTCTAAAAGAAGGAGCAAAATCTTTTTCGTTAAAACGAATTTAAAAAATCAAACTAAATTGATTTGGGATCAAAGATCCAACGGTGCACATGTCACTCTTAATTGATATAAATCAATTAAATCTTTTCAAATCAATCTAAAACTAGATTTAGATTAAAACAAACCAAAATAAATCAAACAAATTCTAATTTCTCTCTCTTATAAATAGGAGCTTCATATAAAGAAATCTAAGGCTCGAAACCCCTCCATAAGCTTGAAAAAATCTCAAGTCTTTTTTCATCTTCTTCCTCAGCGAACAAGTGTGCAAAGTAGAGATAAAAGAGAAAAAAACTTCTCTTTTTCTCCATTAAAAAGCTTTTGATTTTATACAGAAATCTTTACTTCTTTTTCGAATCCATTGATTCGCCGTAAAAGATCAAATGATCTTAAGGCTCGTCTTTCGTTCATAAAGTATATACTTTTGCGAGAGATCGATCCTAAGATCTTAGAAAATAATATGTGCATCATAAAACACATATACATGATCCGAAAACAGATAAAAATCGAAATTTTTGCTTCTTGGAAAAGACAAGAAGAAGAAAAGAACCTAAAAACAGAAGCCATTACTTCTCTGTGAAAGTTTTTGCTTTCTGATCGAAACAAATACACCCAAACTAGTGCGGACTTAATAAAAAAATTGCCGCTTTGGAGACATGTGCATCACATGACATGCACATGTACGCACTTGTTGGATGTTTCCTATAAAGGCATGCGCATCACGTGATATGCACGTACACGCACTTGTTGAAAATGGCCCATGAATGTGTGAGCGTCACGTGATATGCACGTTGACTTTTTGCATGCGCACACATATACATGCGCACTTGTGATTTTGAACTGATAACAAGTGCGAGCCACGTGATATGCACATGCGTAGTCACCGATCGCAACCAGGTGCATAATCCACATGATATGCATGTGCGCACTCTCATCAAAGATATTATACGTACATGCGCATGTGAACGTCAACCTTTGCTTGATTATTTAGTTAAAATAAACTAAGTATAGAAGTTTTTGCTTCTCATATGCAATCCATTGATCAATATATCGATGATGTCCCATATTGATCTTAATCAGATATATGACTAATGGTCGTTCACCCATATTGATCATAGTCGGATATATGACTAATGATCGTCCATCCAAATTGATCTTAGTCTCATATAAGACTAACGATCATTCGTTCCGACATGAACTTTTCCCTCATATATGGGATTTGGTTTAAGGGTACATCCTTTCCACACCTCTGATATACGTCGTTGTAATCCCTCAATTTCTTCAAAGAGATGGTGGGACCCAACAACTAACAACTCCTCGTCCCAACTTGATTAAAGATATGAAATTTCATCAAGACAGGGAATGTTCTAAACCTCTATTGATACACCCTATATTGATGCACTTCTATATTGATGTGCATATCTCATATTGATATGCATCCCATATAGATTTGAATCTCATATTGAGCTCCGACTTTATACATATATGTATATGTAAATTTTTTAAAGGAACATAAATACCTTCAAATTGGATCACACCCTGATATTGGGTGCATCCCATGTTACCATCGTTCATTTCGCCACGTAACATATACACGTACGCGCAAGAGGAATGTTAGACCAAAATGTCCTTAAACTAATACAACGTCCCTAACAAGGGAATGTTGGACCGAAACGTCCTTACACTAATACTTCGTCCCGAACATGGGAATGTTGGACCGAAATGTCCCTAAACTAATATTGGACCGCGATATCCTTAAACTAATATACATTTGGCCTTACGGTTGATCTCCATATTAATCCCCGTATACAATCAATGGGCACAAACAAGCCATACTCCATCCATGTCTTCCATGGACCGCAATGTCCTTAAACTAATATATTTGAGCCCATATACTCATTGTTCCTAAATCGATCTTAGTCTCATATATGACTAACGATCCTTAGATCAAACCCATATATCCTATGAACTGATGGATCTCATTTATATAAGATCTGCGTGCTAAGTTCCAAACCACAAATCTAATATACGAATTTGGACTAATCCGCGCCCTACGGGCATGACAAGATTTGTCTCCGTATACAATCTAAGGGCAACCTCATATAAAACAAACATAACACAACATGAAGTGAAATACTAGAGATGGTGAAAGTTCGTTGTGATATCGTAATTAACTGCAGTGTCTTGCGCCTGCAGGGAAGACGTCCTCACAATCAAAAACCCCTCACAAATGAGGGGGGTCTGATAAGTCACGCTACGTCGGTCGCATCCATCTAAACCTCCGATATACGGTGTCATAAATCAACTTGGTATCTTCAGAGAGGTGGATGGATATGTTCCATATAGTATCTGCCCCCAAATTCAGGCTAGATGCCTCCGCGTCCCAGTCCAGTCTTCGGCGGTAAACAAAGTGTTATTAGTAGTTTCTCGGGTGGTTATGAGTTCATGATCAGCACGACTTACTGGGTTGTTAGAGTCTGATGATTTCCATCTCCTAGACCTGGTATGCAACAATCTCGGACGAAAAGACCGGACTGTATGGAGACTGTCACAGATAAGTTTTGCTAGGTTCAGATGAGTTTGCTCGTTGACCTTCTTTCGATCAATATCTGGGCAGTCGTTACGTGTAGCTAGTACCGCTGACGTGCTTATGAATTATGGATATGATCTTAAACCTACCGCCAGTATATTGTCGATTTTTTAAAGCCCCACACAGAAGTTTCCCGGCTCAGGAAAAACGATGTAGGATGCGTATGGTGATACGCACAGAAGTTCGATTCAACTCGTGTATTTGATATACGTACATTAATCGGACGTTTTAATAATACTCGCCGACTCTTGTTGAAGCCGGATTATTAAATGAAGTGTTGATTTAATAATTAAATATATATATATATATTCTAGTATTATACTCATTTTATTATTCTCTCATTTATTTTTGTATTTGATACAAATACAAGTTTATGTATATGATACATATATTCTTCTCTTTATATATATATATATATATATATATATATATATATATGAAATGAAAAGAAAAGAGAAGAATAGAAAAGAAAAAGAAGAGAAGAGATGAGACAAGAAGTTTTCTTATCTCATCTCTTCTCTTCTTTTTCTTTTCCTTATCTTTATCTTCTTCTTCTTCTCAATTTCTCTCTCTATATATATATATATTCTAATGAGTAAAAAAGAAAAGATATCTTGTGAGCTAAAAATTCCTACATCTTCTTTTAACACTTTTTTAGCAAACTAGTGTTATTAGTTTATCCACATACATCTAGTTTGTGGATTTGGAGCTTGTGTTGGTGATACTTCACGGTAGATCATTTTCGACCAAGGAGGTCGTGATCAAGCTCGATCCTAACCAAGTGGAGCCTAGCCGGAGTCCAAGGAGAGGTGTCTAACGTGCTACAAAAGTTGTAGTCCGTTAAACCTCTAGTTTTGCTCTCTAGATTGTTACAAGTTTACTCTTTTGGTTGATTCTAGGGTTAGGGTTAATTTTGCTCTCTTTTTTTTAAATTATTGCTTCCGCCGCTTTTAAAACCCCACTAGACGAGCATAGCATCCTAATAAACGTGTTATGATTTCCATGTGTGCATGTGGGGTAGATCATTACCCTGTGCATGATTTATATTAACATGTCACAAAAGCTATTATTAAACAGAAAAAAGTATTTGGTATCTATCCGTTATCTAAATAATATTTAATTTAGCCGTTTCAACATAAAAATTTGATGAGACATAGGTTGTAGGATTGTGATTCATAGTTTATTGGTATCATGTCATGAAAAACATAATGAACGTTTCAAGTTTGAAATGAATATATTTCCAAGTTAAAAATTAGCTTATAATATCGTATTTGCGATGATGGTGAGAGGAGAAGAAAAAGAGAGGAAAGTCAAAGGGAGACATACAGATTGCGCACAAGCAAAAGATGAAGGAGAGGAGGAGGAAGAAGCCTAGGTTGGTAGAACCAAGACCAACGATGCGAGGGTGGGTGAGCTTAAGGGCTTGTAAGCTTCACAATATACTTAGCTTGAAGTAGGACTTGAGATGAACTTTGAGTGTGATTTTTTTTTAAAATAGTTTCAGAATGGGGATGAGGTAGGGTAGCTAGATATTTATAGGGAAGGAATGTGGGTGTATGATGGATTAAAAATAATTAAAATGAATTAAAAGTGAGGTTAATGGAGTAGATGAAGGGACTCTGGGTTCTCTAAATAAATACAGGAGTTTTAGTAGGGGAGTTAGAGAGTCGCCGTACAAAGCATAGACCCAAACTGAGCAAAGGGGGCCGCAGAACTCGGCCAAAGATTGGCCCCGTCTCGAGTTTCGTGCTCGAGGCTCTGGGTTTGGGTTTAGGTCGAGTTTGGGGTCCTATTTTAATATCTCTTTACTGTTGCAACATTTCATAATCCTTGTGAAACTGGTGCAAACTTTTAGGCTTTCAAAATATTAAAAAGAAAAATATTAAAATAATTAGGGCTGATAGGATTCGAACACGTGAGCTATGGGACAGCAACGGAGTGTCTTAACCAGTGAGCTACAAAGAGTTTCTTGTTGACTTTTATCAAAAACTAATTATAACACAGAATCAGAAATAGAAATACCCTTTATATAATATTGAACTGTTATAATTGTACATAGATTTTAGGGTTGTTACAGGTCGTTGGTGGTCGCATGGGGTAAGTTCAGCGGTTCATTATACTCATTCAGTGGGAAAAGTGGAGTTTCGGTTGTGTTAGCGATGGGTTCCGAGAAAAATTCGGAGACTTCGTTGTGCCATAGAAGATTGGGGAATCTCAGCGAGAAAAACATGAAAATTCTTCGGGGAAGGGGGCTTCTTTCGGGGCCGATGAAAGTGGAGTTGGAGCTGTGTGAGAGTTGCGTTTGCGGGAATCAAATCGTGCTCAGATTTTAAATTGGAGGCGTAGCAAAAAAGACCAAGAAGTTGGAGATGGAGCATATGGACGTATGGGGTCCGGCCTCGGTGGAGTCTTATGGTGGTAATCGGTACTTCGTGTCGTTCATTGACGATACAAGCCGGAAGATATGGGTGTATTTGATAAAGAAGAAGTCCGATGTGTTTGCTATCTTCAAACACTAGATTGCGCTGGTGGAGAACCAAATGGGGGATAAGGTAAAATGTCTTAAGTCTGATAATAGAGGAGAATACTGCACACAGGAGTTCGAGGCGTTTTTCTCGTAGAAGGGTATTCATTGGTTGATTACGGTAGCGGGGATGCCACAATAGAATGGCATCACTGAGAGGATGAATGGGATGATCCTAGAGCGAGTGTGAAGCATGACCTTGGATGCGGATGTGCCAAAAAATTTATGGGCAGCATCAGTCGATACGGCTGTGTATCTGATTAACAGAAGTCTGGCGAGTGCGATTGATGGAGGCATTCTAAAAGAAATTTGGTCGGGTACACTGGTCAACTATTCGCACCTCAAAGTATTTGGCTGTATAGCATATTCTTTGGTTGATAAGGAGGAAAGGAGTAAGCTTGACTCTAAGTCTAAGAAGTGTGCTTTCATCGGATATGGTGGAGATGGGTTCGGATATCGGCTGTGGGATTACACAAGCAAGAAAGTAATATGAAGCCGGAACGTCATCTTTGATGAGCAGCTGTTCAGTTGATAAAACTACACATTTGTATTACATTTTTCCTACCATTTTCATATTAAAAAGGACTTTATTATAATATATTATACATATGAGGGTTTATGTGTAAAAAACATTATTTTCCATGTGTTAATATATTTTAATTATCATTTGGTAGGAAAATGTATGCAAATATTATTGACCTAATCCTAGTAGAACAAAGTCTACTAAAATCTTATTTGAGTTGTTGTGCAGAATATTTCCAAGTTGTTATGAAGAATTTATCAAACAAATCAATTTGTTGAAGAAATCTTGCCAAATTAAGAAGCAAAACTTGGAGACCAAGTCTGGAAGCAACCGAGAAAAGATTTTTGAATTCTGAAGGTGCCTAGGATTGCCACATGTCATAAGATGCAAGCACAAGAAAATTGATCAAGAGATCTCACCCATTGGCCGCGGATCCGCGGCCATAACCCCCCTTTGGCCGCAGATCCGCCGCAATTTTATGGAGTTAGAGCAAAAGATTTTTTGGGGTTAATCTCTGCTGAAATTTACCAAGTCTTCAACCAAAAGATTCTGGCTTTGCACTATAAAAAGGCACCGAGAGCCTCTTGGAAAAGTTATCAAGCCGACGAGATCACGAAGTCCAAGACGGCTCACGCATCCAGGCTGGTCATCAACTGTTCGTCTACTTCCTTGGAAGAGATCGAGAAGCAAACTAGTCTTTGTAATCATTTTCTAAGGAATCAAAGTGTAGATTGTTCAAGTTGATTAATAAAGGTAGTTGTTTTATTTAATTCTTTTGCATTTTACATTATGTTTTCCATCTCTATCTTTTCATCTTCTTTTCTCAACATGCGTGAGTAATTCTCCGCTTGTTAGGGTTCGTAGGATTAGGGCAGGCTAATGGACGATAAAAATCCCTAAACCCTTTTTAAGTCCTATAAAGTTTATGAACTTTATCAAAAGAATTATTAACATCCTAATCGGGCGCGCTAACAATTCTTTGCTAGTTCCGACCGCGATTAGAGATTATATTAATGATTGTTTTGGTAAAGGCTAGATATGAACGGAGTTCCGTGTCGAGATAAGGGTTAAGAGTGGGATTCCTTTTCCCTCCAGAAACCCTAATCTACACGCATCACCGTCGTTCTAGTTCTAAATCTATTAATGGATAAAAAGGGTAACTTTTAATTAATCGTCCATAACTACCAAATCCTAACGAACCCTACAAGCCCTCTTATTATATTAATTACATCTTTAAAATAATCTAGATCTATATTTTACATTCTTGTTTAACGTAGATCTAGAAACCATTCTATAAAATTCTTTATCCCTCCTCTCTTTTTCAACACATCTAAAGTAAGAGTACAAGATTCAACGTTTTCCTGAGGACGACCCGTACTCACCTCGGTCTAGCTACATGCGACACCGTTATTGATTGCGGTTAAACTACAAAACACACTCTTTCGAATCAATCAAATGGCGCCGTTGCTGGGGATACGTGCGTAATTTTTTATTTTTACTATTTGTGTTGAATTCTTAGACGATTCATATCATTATTAAAACAAAACTGCAAATTGCATATTTAACGATTTGTGTGTGAATTTTGCGAGGGAATCTGGAGTCACGGACTTGAGGAAACAGGAGATCTAGGGTTTCACACTTCTCTGGTATCTTTCTTAACTACTTCTCTCTCCTCTCAAATCCAATAAAATCTATTTTCTGCAGGATTCTTTGCAAAATTACGCCGCTCAAAAATCTTTTTGCAAAAGTTTTGTGATTGGTTTTGTTTTGCATATTTAATACGGACTTTAAGGGGCAAAGACCAAATCAAGATTAGGTGGGGATTTCATCACCCTTCCTAAGCCCCACAAATCACAAACTGAGCATATAGATCAACCCTTCATTAATTTAAAAAATATCTAGACCAGACTCTAAGGACTGTCGCGCTCAATAAGGACAGAGGAAGGTCGTGGGTAATCTATCGTTTATCCGCATTACTTTTGTAGTGCCTAGGCAAGTGTGTCAAAAGCTAGTGGTTTTTAATTAGGCCCACGACGTGGTTTCTTCCCACTTACCTGGCACTTACCTGGCTACAAGGGTAGTACGGAGGCGGTAGAGGATTTATCCCGTGGCTTGTCCTTTGGAAGTCTAGGAGCGGTCTAGAGACTGACCTAGGTGACCTTAGTTCTAGGGTTGCTTGTGCATCTTAGGGTGATTTGTCTTGAGTCCCACTTTTTTAAAACAGGCCAATTTTAAATCACACACACGCTGCCACTTGCACTAAACCCGCTTAGTGCATGCTCGGCTGGACACGGGATCCTAGTCCCGTCTTGTCCGCGTTCCTGCTATCGACGCCGAAGTCTGTACTTCTTCATTTTCTTTTCCCCCACCACACACCACATTGACCGTGATGGACGGCACTCCATCTGATTATAACACCACGCTGCCACCGCCCGCAGGTGAGCAGAATCCACCGCGCATCTCCCTCCAAGAGAGATGCTATCCTATTCGTGGTCCTCTTCCTACTTGTCTATCTCTTCCACCACCTAACGGGGATAATTTCGAAATTAAACACCACTACATCAATCTGCTGCCCAAATTTCACGGGCTTGAGTCGGAAGATGCGTACGTTTTCATCACCAAATTCGAAAACGTATGCGCGATGATGGGTACTTCACAATTGACTTTAGATGCTATGCGCTTACGTCTTCTCCCATTCACACTGTGCGACTTGGCAGAAAAATGGCTTTATAATACTACCACACACTCTATCACTAATTGGGATGAATTCGTCGTAGCATTTCTTAAGAAGTTTTACCCAAATCATAAGACTGCCCACATTAGGAGCGAGATCAACCAGTTCACCCAGCTTCCCAATGAACCATTTTGGAAGTGCTTTGAACGTTTCAAAGATCTGCTTGTCCAATGCCCCCATCACGGAATACAAAGATGGGATTTATGTCGGATTATATATGAGGGCATTGATCCAGCGACAAAGCAGATGCTTGAAACAATGTGTCAATGCAATTTCATGTCTAAAGATGACGGTGAAGCATGGAAATATCTGGAAAACCTTGCTGAACACACGTTGCAGTGGGAAAGCGTAAGACCACCTTCAACTAAGGGAGGTATTCACCAGCTCGATATTTCTATCGCAGTAAAAGCCGAAATGGCAGCGATACAAAAGAAACTCGATGCTATTGAGAACAAATTTTCATCATTCTCCCTAAATCAGGTCACGCTTCCTAAGACTGTTTGTGGTTACTGTTCGGATCCTTCACACTTAACGGAAGAATGTCCTATGAATGCATCGTTTCAAGCTAATGCTGCTTTTCAGCAGCGACCTAGAAATGATCCTTATTCTTCCACATATAATCAAGGATGGAGGAATCATCCTAACTTTTCTTGGAATCAAAACCAACAAAGCAATTATCAAAGACCTCCTCCACAGAAACCACAACCACAGAATCAGCCCCCCTTTCAGTCACAGAATTTCCAAAATCCGGCCAACATTTCTACACCACAAGTGGCCGGTACTGACAACTCACTTGCACAAACTTTGGATATGTTCATGAAACAATCCATGCAAAATTCGGCTGAGATGAGGTCTTCTATTGATACCCTAACGAAAAACTCCGCCTCCCATGGTGAGAGTATTAAATCAATAGAAAACCAAATCGCACAGTTAAATGCCGTAATGAGTGCGAGAGAGAAAGGGAAACTCCCATCTCAACCCATACCTAATCCTGGCCACTCACAAAGTTATAATGTGAGTGTTGTTACCATGTTGAGATCGGGAAAAGTGCTGAATGACCTAGTGGGTGAGCAGTGTGATGATAGTGACACCAATGATACCCCAGCTTCTTCTTTTTCCCCTAATTCGTCTAGTCTCCCACCTTCACCCGAGCCTATTCTCCGTTTTCCCCAAGGCTCGAACCCTTCGCCCATTTCGCCAAATCTATCTAAGTCGATTCCCACTCCAGTTTTGGGATCGAATCCGTCCCCACAATCCTCTCCAATGTTGGACCAAACCCTTATTGATAAAGCACCTTATCCAAACAGGTTAAGGGGCAACAGACCAAGTCCACAAATGGAGAAGATTGTGGAAATTTTTAAGCAAGTTAACATAAACATTCCTCTCCTAGATGCTATTCAACAAGTTCCGTCATATGCGAAAATCCTAAAGGACTTGTGCACCAGGAAGAGAAAAGTTCAAGTACCCAAAAAAGTTTTCCTTGCGAGTAATGTGAGCACTGCTTTTACACAACAACTACCCAAGAAACGAAAGGACCCCGGAAGTCCTACAATTTCAATTTCTATTGGGGGTAAAAATATCAATCGTGCTCTACTCGATTTAGGTGCTAGTGTTAACTTGCTTCCGTGCTCTGTTTATGAGCAATTAGGGATCGGAGAGTTAAAACCTGCGCATTGCACTCTTCAGATGGCCGATCGATCTATCACCCAACCTAGGGGTGAGATAGAGGATGTGTTAATCAAAGTCGGGGAATTCATATTCCCTGTGGAATTTATCGTTATAGATACACAACCTGTAGCAAACCCACACAATCAAATCCCGGTGATACTCGGTCGACCCTTTTTGGCCACTTCCAACGCAGTAATCAATTGTAGAAACGGCTCTATGACCCTATCCTTTGGAAAGAAGTCAATTGAGCTTAACATTTACAAGTTGGGAAGTGAACCCTCCGAACCCTATGCTCATGTGTGTTCTGTCGAATTAATGGATGTCGACAGCAGCGAATTTAATCAATCTCATGATACTGACTATTTTCATATGTTGTTGCTTGATACGGACTCTTCCACCGAGTTGTCCGGGTCAACATCCAACACTGATGAGGAACTTTTTATAGAGTCTGACGATCACCCCATTTTTTCTGATGATATTATTCTTCGGGGTATCGATGAA
Source organism: Agapanthus africanus (assembly GCA_030015575.1). Taxonomy (NCBI): domain Eukaryota; kingdom Viridiplantae; phylum Streptophyta; class Magnoliopsida; order Asparagales; family Amaryllidaceae; genus Agapanthus; species Agapanthus africanus. The sequence goes on from CM057337.1 coordinate 951,817,199, forward strand.
AACTTTGAGGAAATTTTCGCTGATGAACTCGCATTTTTAAAAGATACGGGTGTTGAGATAAATCAACTCCAAGATGAAGAAATTGGACCTCCACCCCCTCTTTTGGACAATCATGATAATGCGAGTAGACCATCATTACTATCACTGTGTCGTCTCTCCAAATTGAGACGCAATCTTTTTCCATTACACCTCTTGTCACCTCCCCACTTCTTCACGTCAATAGGTGACATGTTCTTCCACCAACCTTGGTGCTTCATTGATAAAATTTTTGAATGGTTGGTGTTGACCTTCGGTCTTTGCAAAGCTTGGCATTGACCAATAACCTTGACCCCCTCGTGTGATTTTAAAAGAATAAAAGTGTTTAACTCAAGTTTGGGGGGTGTGGTATATTTTGGCTCTTGAAAGAAAATGATTTTTACAAAATTGTGAGCCTAAAATAAGTTTGGGGGAGGATTTTCACTTTCATATATTCTTTCCCCCATTAATAATTTCCTCCCAAGTCTACAGGTTTTTGAGCTTAACGGATGACATCAGTGAGGACACTGCTGTAAACAGGTTTGGGGGAGGTTTGTGCTTATGTACACATCAATTTGCATCATATTTTGCATAAGCACAACATTTTCAAAAATTTAAAAAAAAATTATAACAAACGAGTAGAAAGTGAAAAATTACATCCAAAAGATAGGAATAGTTTAAGAAAACCAAGAAAATTAGAAGTTTTCTTAAATGAACTAGTAATAAGTAGTTATGAGCTGTTGTCCCAAGGGTTAGTAAGATGAAGGAAGTCACTAATCTGAGGATAAAAATAAGTCTGAAAAATAGTTTCTATTCTGAAAGCCAAACATTTGAATGTTGATACCCTACTATATGCACTTACACACGTCTTGAAACTCGGGATAGTAGAGGATACCTTGAAATGCTCTTGTCTAAAAGCCAAATTATGAAGAAGAAAAAAATGAAGAAAATATAAAAATGGTGAAAAGAAAAAAATGAACACTGGTTTTGTTATCGCCAAGGCAGCAATAAAAAAAAATATAGCGAGGGTGCCTCTTCACCTAGTGCCCTAAGGCCAACTGGTATGGGAGTCACTGCTAAGCCTTAGGTGGTGCAAGACGAGGAAAATACTATCACCTAATCAGCAAGCATACGAGTAATCGGTCTGTTAGTACCTCAAGAAGTATTAACGGTCCCATGAAAATGTGTGAGCAAATCTTAATATTCATCAAGTTAAAAAGTACTAAGGTAGATGGACAAGAGTATGATAGCTTGAATTGAATTCTCCGAGTGTAGGGATGTTCTATACACACACGTAGGGGTATATGATCAATGTTTGGAAGAAAGATAGGAATGAAGAATAAAGACGATGTTTTATTGAGGGATGATGTGATTTCTAACATTTTTTCATGACTATTAAGATAGGGCTCATGACAACTGAAAAGCTAGTATAGTTGGAAACTCTTATTTTCAAAGTCTTTCTTTTATGGTTCTTATCTTTATATGTAAATTTCACCATCTTTCTTTTGTTATAGGATTTTATGGGTGTAATCCGCTGAAAACCCTCAGGAGACAACACTCCTCCTACTAGGGACACCTAGAGGTTTAACGGCTTGTTGCACATGCTCAGTGCAATCGTGTCTGCCTACGAAAGTGTGCTTAGTTTTCTCCTTTCTTTTTCTCCTCTTAAATAAACTAGTTTGCTCGGGACGATCAAAGATAAGTTTGGGGGTATTTGTTCAGTTGATAAAACTGCACATTTGTATTACATTTTTCCTACCATTTTCATATTAAAAAAGGACTTTATTATAATATATTATACATATGAGGGTTTATGTGTAAAAAACATTATTTTCCATGTGTTAATATATTTTAATTATCATTTGGTAGGAAAATGTATGCAAATATTATTGACCTAATCCTAGTAGAACAAAGTCTACTAAAATCTTATTTGAGTTGTTGTGCAGAATATTTCCAAGTTGTTATGAAGAATTTATCAAACAAATCAATTTGTTGAAGAAATCTTGCCAAATTAAGAAGCAAAACTTGGAGACCAAGTCTGGAAGCAACCGAGAAAAGATTTTTGAATTCTGAAGGTGCCTAGGATTGCCACATGTCATAAGATGCAAGCACAAGAAAATTGATCAAGAGATCTCACCCATTGGCCGCGGATCCGCGGCCATAACCCCCCTTTGGCCGCGAATCCGCCGCAATTTTATGGAGTTAGAGCAAAAGATTTTTTGGGGTTAATCTCTGCTGAAATTTACCAAGTCTTCAACCAAAAGATTCTGGCTTTGCACTATAAAAAGGCACCGAGAGCCTCTTGGAAAAGTTATCAAGCCGACGAGATCACGAAGTCCAAGACGGCTCACGCATCCAGGCTGGTCATCAACTGTTCGTCTACTTCCTTGGAAGAGATCGAGAAGCAAACTAGTCTTTGTAATCATTTTTTAAGGAATCAAAGTGTAGATTGTTCAAGTTGATTAATAAAGGTAGTTGTTTTATTTAATTCTTTTGCATTTTACATTATGTTTTCCATCTCTATCTTTTCATCTTCTTTTCTCAACATGCGTGAGTAATTCTCCGCTTGTTAGGGTTCGTAGGATTAGGGTAGGCTAATGGACGATAAAAATCCCTAAACCCTTTTTAAGTCCTATAAAGTTTATGAACTTTATCAAAAGAATTATTAACATCCTAATCGGGCGCGCTAACAATTCTTTGCTAGTTCCGACCGCGATTAGAGATTATATTAATGATTGTTTTGGTAAAGGCTAGATATGAACGAAGTTCCGTGTCGAGATAAGGGTTAAGAGTGGGATTCTTTTTCCCTCCAGAAACCCTAATCTACACGCATCACCGTCGTTCTAGTTCTAAATCTATTAATGGATAAAAAGGGTAACTTTTAATTAATCGTCCATAACTACCAAATCCTAACGAACCCTACAAGCCCTCTTATTATATTAATTACATCTTTAAAATAATCTAGATCTATATTTTACATTCTTATTTAACGTAGATCTAGAAACCATTCTATAAAATTCTTTATCCCTCCTCTCTTTTTCAACACATCTAAAGTAAGAGTAAAAGATTCAACGTTTCCCTGAGGACGACCTGTACTCACCTCAGTCTAGCTACATGCGACACCGTTATTGATTGCGGTTAAACTACAAAACACACTCTTTCGAATCAATCAGCAACACTTGTATAAAGAAAAGAAGTAAGACAATAATGGTGCAGTAAATGATTTCGTCGAGTTAGACGGAACTCAAGAGAGCATTCGTGTACCTACAAGTAGAGATCAGAACATGAAGGAAGCTGCAGTGCAGGATCAGGTTCAAGAACAGGATGATGAACATGTTTGGCAACCAGATATGCCAGTTCTGAGGAGATCTACAAGAGAAAGGAGGCTACCTGACAGACTTGTGACCAACTTCATATTGTACACAGATTCGGGGGAGCCCGGATCCCTTGAAGCAGCGACGCAAGATGGCGCTAGCAAGTAGTTGGAGCAAGCTATAGACGAGAAGATGGATTCTTTGAAAAGAAACGTACATGGGACCTAATGAAGCTACCCAAAGGTCGGAAGGCATTATTAAATAGGTGGGTGTACAGAATTAAAGATGAGATCGATGGTGTGAAGCGGCAGAGGGCTCGCTTGGTACTCAAGGGTTATGTGCAAAAGTAAAGAATTGACTATCAAGAGATATTTTCCCCTGTGGTGAAAATGACATCAATTCGGGTGACCCTTAGCATTGTGGCGGTAGAGGATTTGCACTTGGAACAGCTTGATGTGAAGACCGTATCCTTGATTTGGAGGAGAAAATCTATATGATGCGGCCACCTGGATACGAGGTGAAGGGAAAGAGGTGTGTAAGCTGCGAAAGCTGTGAAAGAGCTTGTATGGTCTCAAGAAAGCTCCAATGCATTGGTATCTCAAGTTCGATCCATTCATGTTAGAGATGGGATTTGTGCACAGTGAGTCAGATCACTGTATCTATGTTCAGACTTTTGAGGATCAAGACTACATCATTCTATCACTTTATATAGATGACATGTTGGTAGAGAGTCTAAATTTCGAGAAAATTCAAAGTCTGAAGAAGATGATGGCTGAAAAATTCTCCATGAAAGATTTGGGAGCGGCCAAACAAAATCTTGGGCATAAAGATCATGAGAGATGGGAACCAGCGGAAGCTGTGGTTATCGCAAAAGGACTACATTAAGAAGGTTTTAAAGCAGTTCAACATAGACTAGTTAAAACCGGTGAGTACGCCTTTAGCGAATACTCAGCAAGGAGTTGTGTCCGACAACTCAGGAGCAGAAAGATGATATGGCAAGTGTGCCTTATGCATCTGTGGTGGGGAGTTCGATGTATGTGATGGTGAGCACGAGAACAGATTTTGCACATGCATTAGGAGTTATAAGTAGGTATATGCAAAACTAGGGGAAGAAATATTAGATTGCGGTGAAGTGGATATTGAGATATCTGATAGGTAAGTCCAGTCATTGCTTATGTTTCGGGGGTGACTCTCTTAATGTGTAAGGTTACGTTGATGCGGACTACTCGAGTGATCGACATAGTCGGAAAAGAACAATGGGATACGTATTTAGGGTTGAGGGAACAGCGATGAGTTGGATCTCTCAATTGCAAAAGGTGTTGGCATTGTCAACTACGGAGGCTGAATATGTGGCCATCACAGAAGTCAACAAGTAATTCAAAGCTTGGATTTTGATGTATGCATGTGCAAGGAAATCAAGCTTGGATTTTGATTTCTGCATGTGTAAAGAAAAATCCTCATAGCCTTAAATAAATAGAGAAGGCAGTTCAATTAATTAATGCTAGCAGTAGTATAAATTAGCATCCATAGAGAGGCTTGATGGAAGAGACAATTCATAGAGAGCTTTGTAGCCGAGGCAAAAGGTTGCAGATAGAAATTTTTATAGAGAGATTTGAGAGAAATCACTTAGAGTTGTTTGGTGTTCTTTGATTCAAATATTAATAGTAGACGTTTGCAGATTCCACTCTGCCAGGGACTAGCCATATAGTAAGTAAACCCCATTAACAAATCTTTGTGCCTCTTTGATTTGTGTGATTCTATTTTGTTCTTGCACTTTAATTTATCGTTTTGTCTTTCGTTGTTTAATTGTGTGATTGTGTTTGCATGATTATTTGTCGTGAGCACTGTTCCATGGATCGACTCATCTCCCAACACATAGTCCATCTTTTAACGCTTACACCCTTTCAAGTAATTTATTGATACAACCACCTCTTATTGACCGAAACCCTGAGAGATGCTCAAATTCAACTCTAAACAAGAAAAAACAAGCACCAAATCAAAATTAAACAATCATTTGAATTATCTAGAATTGAACTTGAACAATTTTGAGCATTTTTTATAAAGGTTTTTGATCAATAAGCCAAAGGGGGGTTTTGTAAAAAAACTAGTTAAGGGGCATAAGTGCCACATATGCTAAACCACAGGGGTGTTTTGTGCAATTAACTCTTATATTTAAGATAAAAATATCCAATCTATTATGAATAATTGATGAACATAGTGGATGTCCTTTTCTCTCCTCCACTTCCTGTGGTTTCACTGAACTCTCAAAATTTATATGCACTCTTTATTTTATGAATTCAATAGTTGTAACTTGTGACCTTTGAGATATTGTAACTTATGTCCTTTGATATTGCTTTCATGAGCCTATAGATAGAGCCTTTGTGTAACACTTGTATGAGGTGAACAACAAGAAATAAAATAAACCTCTCTTTTCTATTCTCTCTATAATTTTCTTATCATAAGTTTTAGTAAATTTCATAACACGTTATCAGCACAACTGTTCTCAATTTTTTAAGCCTAGCATTTCTCCCTTTTGTGTAAGTAAAAGTAATTTTTTTTTCTTTTTCACTTTTATATGCAAACTCGTATATACTTGAACTTTACATGTAAATCTCATCTTAGAGCTGTAATTATTGTTTTCATAATCTAACATATAACGTTTTATTTTTATAGTACTAATTATCATGTCGAATTTCACAAAGCTTGAATTTGTGGCCCTTGACATTACAGGTAAGAATTATTTATTATGGATGCTGGATGCTGAAATTCATCTAAATGCAATGGGACTGGGAAATACAATCAAAGAAGAAAATGAAGAATCAATACAATCCTGGGCTAAAGCAATGATTTTCATTCGCCGTCATCTCCAAGAAAGATTAAAAGCCGAATATCTTACAGCAAAAGATCCACTTCAACTTTAGAAAAATTTGAAAGCAAGATATGACCACCAGAAAACTGTTATTCTTCCAAAAGCTCGTTATAAATGGATGCATTTACGCCAATGAGATTTTAAATCAGTAAGTATAACTCTGCAATATTTAGAATTAGTTCTCAATTAAAATTATGTGGAGAAAATATTACTGATCAAGATATGCTAGAGAAAACATTCTCTACTTTTCATGCCTCGAATGTGCTCCTGCAGCAATATCGAGAAAAGGGTTCAAAAAATACTCTGAATTGATTTCATGTATTCTTGTGGCTGAAAAAATAACGAGCTATTGATGAAAAATCATGAATCTCGTCCAACTGGTTTTGCTACATTCCCTGAAGTGAATGCAACAATGTCTAAAATTTTTGGACATAGACGAGGTTATAATCGTGGTCGTGGACGTGGCCAAGGCCGAAATAATTATCATGGTTGTGGTGGTTATAATCCTAACTTTGCTAATCATAAGAACAAACATCACCACCAGAAGTAGGATAATAATGAAAATGAAGAAAAAGATAAGGGTGGACAAAATAAGAATTTAGATAATGTATGCTATAAGTGTGGGATGAAAGGATATTGGTCTCGTATCTGTCGTACGCCGAAATACCTTGTTGAACTTTATTAAGCATCACTGAAAGAAAAGGAAAAAAATATGGAAGCAAATTTTGCATCTAAAAATGGCGATTTTGACAATGATCATTTTGATATAACACATTTGGACAGTAGATTTCTTTGAAAATCCGGGTGAAAAAAATTGATCATTTAGTTGGTAATGAAATGATCCAAGATAACTGAAGCTATTTCTAATATTCTAATAGCATGTTTTAAGTATGTTTGTTTCGGTGTTTATAGTGTGTTTTCTAAAGTATGGCTTGATTGATATGTAATATTTTCTTTTCTGTTAGTATGCAATGTCACTTATAATGTGTTTTGTTTTAATGAAGAAAAAATATGGATATTTCCCGGTCTTTAGCAAGATTCAAGATCAATGATGGAGATTTGTGCCTCGTGGATAGTGCAACAATGCATACCATACTTAAAGATAAATGTATTTTTCTCATTTAATAAAGAGTCATGCTCATGTCAACACGATATCTGGTAGTACGAAAATAATTGAAGGCTCTGAAAGAGTTAATATATTATTACCCAAGGGAACAAAATTAATTATAAATAATGCATTGTTTTCCACTAAGTCTCAAAGAAACTTGTTAAGTTTCAAGGATATTCGTCTAAATGGATACCACATTGAAACTGTAAATGATAAAAATAATGAATACCTTTGCATTACAACTATTGTCTCAGGTAAGAAACAAATATTGAAAAAATTGCCAACCTTCTCTTCCGGCTTATACTACACGAGTATTAACATAATTGAGACACATGCTATAATAAACCAGAAGTTTACTGATCCAAATATTTTTATTGTTTGGCATGATCGGTTGGGGCATCCCGGATCAATAATGATGCAAAAAATAATTAAGAATTCAAATCGGCATCCATTGAAGAACCAGAAAATTCTTCAATCTAATGAATTCTCATGTATTGCATGTTCTCAAGGTAAGTTAATTATTAAACAATCACCAGCTAAAGTTGGACTTCAATCTCCTGCATTTCTGGAACGCATTAGAGGTGATATATGTGGGCTCATTCATCCACCATGTGGACCATTTAGATATTTTATAGTTTTAATAGATGCATTTTTAAGATGGTCACATGTTTGTTTATTATCAACTCACAACATTGCATTTGCTAGATTGCTTGCACAGATAATTCGATTATGAGCACAATTTCCAGATTATACTATTAAGAGAATTCGTCTTAACAATGCCGGCGAATTTACATCTTAAGCATTTAATGACTATTGTATGTCTATAGGAATAACCATTGAACGACTTGTTGCCCATGTTCATACACAAAATGGTTTAGCAGAATCATTAATTAAACGCCTCCAATAACTAGACCATTACTTATGAGAATAAAACTCTCAGTTTTAGCTTGGGGACATGTTATTCTGCATGCAGCAGCACTTATACACATCAGGCCAAATTATCATAAGTTCTCCTTTTTACAATTGGTTTTTGATCAGGAACCAGATATTTCCCATATAAGGATTTTGGGATGAGCGGTATATGTTCCAATTGCACCACCACGACGCACTAAAATGGGTCCTCAAAGACGATTGGGAATATATGTTGGATATGATCCCCCTTTTATAATAAGATATCTTGAACCATTGACAGGGGATGTTTTTATGGCACGTTTCGCCGATTGTCATTTTAATGAAACAATTTTTCCAACATTAAAGGAAGGAAATAAGCAGGAGAAAGAGGTTACATAGAATGCATTATCTTTATCTCAATTAGATTCTCGTAAAAAATAATATGAACAAGAAGTTCAAAAGATAATTCATTTGCAAAATATAGCAACCCAATTGCCAGACGCATTTACTGAAATAAAAAGAGTAACCAAATCACATATCCCTGCTGTAAATGCTCCATCTCAGATTGATGTCCCGGTAGGATAATCTTTTAGTATCATAGCAAATGTGTCTACAGCAGGGCTGAAGCATGGCAGACCAGTAGATTCTAAAGACAAAAATCCTCGACAGAGAAAAGGAGAAAATAATAGAGATGCCTAGATTGAAGAGGCAGGTACTCATGAAGAGACCCAAGACATAATTAATCATGAAACCCTGAAAGAGGTTCAGGTACCTGAAAATAGTAAATATAAAGAGATTTCGATAAATTATGTCTTTACTGAAAAATATGGAACCAAAAAGATACCATCGTCGATGATATTTTTGCATATAATGTAGCGCTAAATATTATGCAAGAAAATGAGGATCTTGAATCTATATCTATCGAAGAATTTTGACATAGAAATAGTTGGCCAAAATGGAAAGAAGCAATTCAAGAAGAATTAAACTCGCTTACGAAGTGTGAAGTTTTTGGACATGTAGTCCGAACATCCAAAAGTGTAAAACCAGTAGGATACAGATGGGTATTTGTACGAAAACGAAATGAGAAAAATGAAATCGTAAGACATGCATGACTTGTAGCACAAGGATTTTCGCAAAGACCTAGTATTGATTTTGAAGAAACCCATTCTCTCATAGTGGATGCAACTGCAATGCGGTATCTTATTAGTATGGCAGCACATGAAAGACTCGATATGCGTCTAATGGATGTAGTTACAACCTATTTAGATGGGTGACTGGATAATAATATTTATATGAAAATTCTTGAAGGGTTTAAGATACCTGAAGCAAGTAATTCAAGTTCCTAGGAAATTTACTCAATTAAATTAAAAAGAACTTTATATGGATTAAAGCAATCTGGTCGCATGTGGTATAATCGTCTTAATAAATATTTATTGAAAGAAGATTATAAAAATGATGACATATGCCAATGTGTTTTTATAAAGAAATCTGGACCTGAATTTATCATAATTGCCATATATGTTGATGACTTGAATATTATTGAAACTTCAGAAGAACTTCCAAAAGCAGCCAATTACTTAAAGAAAGAATTTAAGATAAAGGACCTTGAGAAAACAAAATTTTGCCTCGACTTGCAAATCGAGCATTTACCAGATAGAATTCATGTTCATCAAACAACTTATACAAAAAGTGTCCTAAAACGAATTTACATGGATAAATCACATCCATTGAATACCCCAATGGTTGTTTAATCATTTGATGTGAAAAAGCACCTTTTTCGACCTTAAGAAGCACCTGTTTGGTGCTGAAGTACCATATATTAGAGGAATAGGTGCACTAATGTATCTTGCTGCATGGATACCTAGCACGGCAGCAAGGTTTCGGGAGGCATCGTCCATGCCATATTCAAAAATTTGCCGTTCTAGCTAACCCTAACTTTGAATCGTTAACTAGAAATCGACAGAATATAAAATGCAAACTCTTTGCAAGTCTAGTGAGCAAGAAATACAACCTTTGTAGACCGCTCCTTCACTTCAATAGCTCCGTGTAGTAGTCCCTTTCGCTGCGATCGTGAACTCCGGACTCTAGAGAGGATCCCAAGAAGAAACGAACATACTTGCTTCGATGTCCTCGAGGCCGAAGATGATCTAGGTCGAGAAGACACTAACCCAAGCTATCTCTTCACCAATGATGGAATTAGTGAAGCAAACACCCTATACTAAATAGAAAGTAGTAGAGGATGGTGAAGTAGGAATTTTGCTCACATTAGAAATCATTTTCTCACTCAAAATCATCACTTTCCATTGAAGCTAGAAACTTGAGAGGAAGAAGAAGATGAAGAAGAATTAACTCATCATATGAGTTATGTGTGAGGTTAGAAATGCAACCAAGGGTTAAGCATGTCATGCTTAACCCTTGTAGAGAGTTAACCATGGCCATGGGCTAAAGGGTTGGGTTAAACAAATATCCTAAGCTAGACAAAAGAGTGGACAAAGTCAAAGATACTTTCAAGCTTCTACAAGCTTTCAACAAATATCAATCATGATAAACTCCACAATTTTGAATAATTTAATGACAAAAATAAAACCCTAATCTTAACCCTAGCATAGTTTAACCCTTTATAACCCTAGTTGCATTTGTAACCTAGCTTGATACATTTAACATATATCACATATACATCAATGTATCCAAAGTGAGAAAAGAAATCATAAGTGAGCTAATACTAGTTAATGTAATGTAATATATCAAATATATATAATTATACATTAGATTATCAAATCAACTCTTGATTTTATAATCTGGCTATATCACCTATAACCGACTAATATCATATGAATCAACTTATCGAATCAACACTTGATCCGATAACCCGGCTATATCATATATAACCGACCGATATCTCATATCGCGAGAATAGAATACGGTATCTCATATCGTATCAATCTCGGTCCCGCACATATCACATATGTGCTCCTACTCCATTTCGCTTGAGCCAGGAAACCCCTGTGTAGGACTTTAAAGACTCGTCAATACGCCGGCAGTAGGTGATGATCATATCAAACCCCTACAAGCCGCAAGCGGTCTGCTAAACGTAACGGCCACCCGGGTATTGAGCGATCAGAAGATCAACAAGAAAGCCTGCTCACACTCCTGCGAATCCAATCAGTAACACTACCGTACAATCCGGTCTCTTCGTCTGATATGTCGCATATCTCGTCTAGGGGTGGTAAACATCAGACCCCAGTAACTCGATAAGTCGTCTAGATATGAGGCTCATAACGGGTCGAGAAACTACTGATAACACTTACCAGTATATTTCTGAAGCAGCCTTGGCCAAGGACTTCCTGTTATAGTCAATCGAGCACAGCGCAACATCAACTCCCAATACCAGGAGAGACGAAACCCCTCCTATCGCTCATTGCCTCCATGTGACTCGGGAATGTACCCAAAAGCCACCGTTTTGCACGTTCTCTTGAACGTGGTAAGGTGAAAATCAAAGCAAAGTGGGAATCACACAAGACTCTATGACGATCTCGGGTCTACAGACTAACCTGTACCAGTGTCACCAGAGAACTGCCATCTGACGTTAGGTATAATACCATCTGGGAGTTCTCGGCGAGTCCGTTCAGTGTACCCAGTCTCCACTGAGCACCCGTATACTGTCTCTGATGTCAAACACCAATGGATATAGGATCATCCATCGCCCATCTACATGGGTCGAGAAGCTATACGCTAGTCTACTCTGGTATATCGATGCCTTGTATCAATACACCTACGACTAGGAACATTTGAAGGATATACTTAGCGACTACTATGTCCCCACTAGTATAATCTGCATCATAGTCCTGGTAGTCAAGTACTCATCCTAAGGGCTTTATCAACATGTAACATAGAGACAATCAGTGTACATGTTAAGATAAAGAGCAACCAGATAGCATACTAACATGTCGAGCAAGAAAGTCCTCCATATATATGTCCAAGCATCCACTACAATATACATCGTATGTACAGTAATGGCCTCTAGGGCATACATATCCCTAACAATCTCCCACTTGCACTAGGGCCATCTGTTGTAGTATCTCATACCCAACAATTAGAAGTCATTGAAGTATCTCATACTCAACCATCCCATAAAAGTCTCTCCTGGGAATAAGCCTTTGTGAGTGGATCCGCCATGTTTTCCTCTGTGTCTACTCTCCTATCCTCGATCTCCCTGGAGATCATCCATCTCCATGATTAGGTGATACTGCCTAAGAATACGTCTGGATCTCTGATGGGACGGGGGTTCCTAGGCCAAAGCCACAACTCCATTGTCACACAATGGTAGGAACGAAGTTCATCTCATGAACTTATATACATGCAGACTACCTCTTTGGTAGCATCCTTAGTAACAATGTATCCATCCTTTAACGTCTAGTTTGTCACGGTATCTAGCTTAGAACTCTTCCAACATACCGTCCCTCTACTGAGGGTAAAGACAATGCATGTGACTGACATTCAGTCAACCTTACCACCCTGAAAGGTATCCAGTGATTCTCCCCAGGATCGATTGATACCATCTCACTACATCTAGTGAGAATACTAACATCCATTTAGATCTATCTCATAGATCCAAAACCCAGGATTTAGGAGGTATCACCTTGATCATATATAGAGAATCATTGTGATAAGAGGAGATTGACCGAGCGTAGCATAGGAAACTCCTTCCCTATCAAGAGTATGTCATCCACGTACTATACGAGGATCACCACCATACTTCCTTCTACCTTTTTGTATATACAAGTTTCATCTACCATTTTGATGAAGTCAAACTCTTTGACTACCACATCAAAACAGATGTTCCAACTCCGCGATGCCTGCTTTAACTCATAAAGCAACTTGCACACCTTTCCATTGCTCCCACTATCTACGAAGCCCTCTGGTTGTGTACTTATAGACGCTCCCTTCTAAATCATTATTTAGAAAAGCTGTCATGACACCCAACCGCCAGATATCGTAGTCATGGTATGTAGCAATGGAAAGTAGGATCCGGATGGACTTAAGCATAGGGACTAGAAAAGGTTTCATCATAATCCACACCAGGTGGATGAAGAGAACCTTTTGCAACAAGTCTTAGCTTTGAAAGTCATAACTTTTCCATGTACACCAAGTAATCTTCTCAAGATATACTTGCTCCTGATGGTGATTTAACCCTTCAGATAAAACAACCAAAGTCCATACTTTGTTGGTGTATATAGATTCCATCTCAGATCGCTTAGCATCCAGCCATTCTCATAGAGTCCGCACTCTTGATGGCCTGCTCGAAACTAGTTGGGTCATCATCTCATGATGCAATCCTCGCTCCCACTGTCATAGAGAAAACCGAAGTATCTCTCAGGTGGGTGAGGAACCCTACCAGATCGGCGGAGAGGCTGTGGTTCGTCGGGACTATTGAATCCTCCGGTTCTACCAAATCATCAGCTGCAGTTTGTATATTTGGAACTCCTTCCACTTCTACCTCATGACTACTAATTTCTTCACAAGAAATTCCCTTTCCAAAAGGTGGCATGCTGAGAAACAAAATACGTTTTGCTCTTCGGTGTGGTAGAAGATATTCCCTTGCGAATGCTTGGGATATCCAACAAACTTCCATAGAACTGACCTTGCCTCGAGCTTGTCCGGATTTTGCTTTTAGACATAGGCCGGACAACCCCAAATCTTAACATCCTTAAGAGATGGGCTCTTCCCATACCATACCATATATAGAGTGGTAGGCATCTGATTTGATTGGACCATATTCAATAGGTATGCAGCTTCACAAGTGCATAACCCCAAAATGAAATAGGCAACTCAGTAGTACTCATCATAGAGCACACCATATCACATAGGGTGCGATTGCTCCGTCCCGATATACCAACGTGCTGTGGTGTATACGGAGGAGTAATGCTGAGAGAGGATCTCATTCTCCTTTAGAATAGTCTAGGATCTCCGTGCTAAAGTATTCTCCTCCCTGATCATATCAAAGGACATAATACATATACCCGTTTTGGTTCTCTACTTCTAACTTATAATTCTTTGAATATCTTAAAAGGTTCAGACTTGTGTTTCAACAGGAACACATGTGCGAATCTTGAGAGATCATTAGTGAATGTAATGAAGTATAAAGAACCATTCCTGGCATGTGTAGACAGGGGACCAACATATATCATCATGTATCAATCCCAAGAGTTCACTAACTCTTTCTCTGTTTCCAACAAACGGAGCTATGGTCATCTTATCTTTGTGACATGACTGGCAAGTTTCACAAGATGTAAATTCAAACTGATTTAAATATGCATCTAAAAGTAACTTAGCTAGTCGGGTCACAATTGATATGACCTAGTCTACAATGCCTCAAGAAGGATTCGTTCATTTCTAAACTCTTCCTCTTGTGTGGGTTCTATACGTTAAGAACTGTAGTTTGATTTAGAACGTATATGCTTTTAGATAACATGCCGGAACCGATCAACTCTTGATATAGGAAATGTTCAAAATATTATCCAACAATACAAAATTATATCCTTCTTTACTAAATAAAGAGACTGATATGATGTTGTATATCAGGTTCGGTATCTAATAACATTCGTTCAGAATCAATGTATTTTATAATACAGGGTGATAATTGCCAACTGCTTTGGCTGCAACACTTGCACCATTTCCAACTCTTGAAACTTATCACCCTTTCTCAGTTCTCTACCTATCTGTAGCCCATGTAACAGATTACATATATGGGATCCTGATCTGATATCTCATACCCAGGACGTAGAGGATACTGAGAAACAGTTTTTGGTAATGAACATATCCGAAGAAGATGCATCAGCATGCACTTTCTTCATTTGGGCGGCACGGGAATCCTGGTATTCCCCTATTTCCTGCTCGGTCTTATAACAATTATAAGTTGGAGCGAGACCAACGTTCCCCAGCTCAGTATAACAAGCGGGTTCGGTCAATACATCCGTATTATTATCTTGATTAAAGCGTGACATGGTCGCTACCTGGAGAGAGAGAGAAGAAAACACTCAGAATATGCTCTTACAAGATTAGATTGGTTATTAATTTATCTAATCAGAATGGCTCCCACTGTTTTAGTCAAATCTTCCTTCAAACCCTAAAAGGAAAAACTAGCCAGGAATAATTATACCCTATAAGTTCGTCAATCTTTCAGCCAGGCCAGTGTCGGTACTTTAAGGGAGGTCCCCCGTGCTTTCGCACGGACCTAATTAAAATAAACATCGTTTTCCCATGGGCGTAACCCCGTTGACACATTTCTAGACACCTACTTGATCGGCTGTTTGTAATGTGTAAAATTCTCCCAGGAGTAACTCTTACTCGTAATGGGTATCGGGATCCAACTATCTCATAGGAGGTATGCAATCTCATTGCAGATTTCAACACTTGAAATTCCCGATAATGTTTTGCCCCGAGCGATCTATGACCTTGACAAGGTCAACAAACCATAGACCGTAAGTCAAGTTCAACCCATCATTTCCTGATTGAATTAAACCCACCCGCACGACCCTTGACAAGGTCAACAAAGTCACACGACAACCCTAATCCAATCACATCATATGCTTATGCAGATAAGCAGTAATCAGCTACCGCACACTACGCCTTGACAAGGTCAACAAACGCAGCACGAATACTAATTATTACTTATCTGAAATGACGGAGGGCTACGACAGGTTTTTATGAAAACCTTTTGCGTAATGAACTTGATATCGTTGTAGAATCAAATGATTTTAAATGGAGTGTTTTTGATGCCTTTACTAGTTTTGCTAAAGAGGTCACTCTCGGTGAAGGGATCTCGGCTCTTTCCTCGTCGAATGAGGTGCAGAATATTCACAATACCACTATAAAAAGCAAGAACTAGAAAAGCGATCAAAAGACAAAACCGAGGGTTGTAGCATCTGCCAGTTATTGCTAAAGAGGTCACTCCCGATGAAGGGATCTCGGCTCTTTCCTTATCGAATAAGGTGCTGGATATTCTATAAGGAATACCGCTATGCAAAGCAACAACTAGAGCTACCTGTTTTTGAAAATTCGATTCCATAACATTTTTAGGTTTCTTTTATTTCATTAATCTCATTAATGAAGTCCCATCATTTTAAGTTACCTAAACATCACAGATAAATACAACGTACGCTTATGCCATCCGCATTCGCCTCGATGTCCCCTCGTGCACCGTTAGGTTAGGTAACTAACGGCAGAGCGGGACAGTGCTAGCGCGGGTGTAAAACAGAAGCAACGTCTATATATAATATCACATATACTATATCCAGTATCTATCTCAACATATATCAAATGATCACATCACAGATATCGCAGCAGAAAACAACATATGAAATATAGGATATACTAGGATTTCCGTGTTTTATTTTAAGCCTGTATAAAACACGGATTCCACGGTCGTGATGAATAGCTAATCCCACACCCCTAAACCCCTACGAGAGCGGCAAGCAACCCTACCAATTCTAGAGTTAGGAGACCCGGTCTCGACTCCTCGAGATGGTCTCCCACTGGACCCTAGAACCCGGTTACTTGTGCTCATCGCCTTGGGTCTATCCTAATGCGGAAAAGTAAATAATATACAATGGTGACATCATCCTCAACCCGGAAGTGCCCCAATAAAAGAATATTACATACAATGAATTTTACATGAATGAAAATTAAAAACTCTCATCTCATATAAAAACCCCGGCTATTCAAAACACGACGATCCATTATAACATATCACAGCAACACATAACATCACATGTCATCAATGTAAGTAAATATGCGTATCCCAATTGTCGTTGACATATAGCACCGAAACCGGCGATACACCACATATTACACTTACGGTCGCAGAAAAGAAAGTGAAAACTATAACAGTTGGAATCCGCAACCACCCTAGACATCATAAACCCAACGTATCACATACTTTAGATTTCATGCCTAACCAAATAAATTTCTTAGACATCACATGCCTAACAATTATAAACCCCGCATTTTAGTCTCGATATTCAAAACACCTTTTTTAATATCTAGTCGGGCAATTCAACAAGATTCCCGACATCCTGATCGAATGCTCGTCGGAAACTTTAGTAGACGGCCGCACCCCCCGATACCGTCGACGAAGTGCACTAAGGCGGAACACCGTGAGCACCCGAACGGATGGTTTTGGCAACGGGGTTCTCCTACAGTCACTTGGTCGGGGCTATAGGGCATGGCTATCTACTAAGTTTACCCGGCGAGTATCCGCGTACACTACGTGATTGCGACGGACTTTTGATCACATCAAAATCCCGTGGCAACCGATCAAATGAGACTAAATTTCTAGATTTATAACATTCAAATTAGTTATCTCATAACTACTTGTGGATTCCAAATATTGTATCCCATCACATAATATCCGGACGAACGTTAAACTTTTCAATCGATTCATCAAAGTCCCACAATTTCCCGACAGCTCAACACTTGAGCACAGTTCAATAATACCCAGAATATGTCACAGTACCTATGCACCAGCCGTAGAAGGGCAAACCCAAGCCTCACTCATGTTGCCATGGAACTACGGCAAACCCTAGGGTTTGACCGCGGTTCCACGATCCAAAAAGTTGAGTTAGAGTTTCATTCTTCTAGAGGGTTCATAGACTTACTTGCATGTTTTTCCGAATACGTTAAACTTGGAAAAATGGGTTTTTGACATTCGATCGAACTTTTTAACTTCGTCTAGACAACATGCGAATAACCCGAAACAATGTTAAAAATACGAATACGAAACACTCTGAATTTTTTATAGTGTAAGATTACATCACATGCAAAATTAGCAAAAACAAACAACACCTGAAATATCAAAACCAAGTCACTGGAACACACAAAAATTTTCAGGGGATTCTGCTCGGTTTTGGCCGAGATGAGCATACATGTGGCCGGCCATTTTTTCATGGATTTTCCTGAAATTTTTATGGTGTTCTTGATATATATCATACATCACTCTGTACTTGTTTAAAACTTTTTTTGAGCAACTTTTAAAAACGACAGAAAGTAGGGTTTCGCGTTGCAAGTTTCGGAGTTGTTTCGGTTTCGTAATCTTAACAAAATCGTATAAATTTCTAGCATGGCTCTGATACCAATGCAGGGATATTTAGCACGGCAGCAAAGTTTCGGGAAGCATCGTCCATGCCATATTCAAAAAATTTCCGTTCTAACTAACCCTAATTTTGAATCGTTAACTAGAAATCGACGGAATATAAAATGCAAACTCTTTGCAAGTCTAGTGAGCAAAGAATACAACCTTTGTAGACCGCTCCTTCACTTCAATAGCTCCTTGTAGCAGTCCCTTTCGCTGCGATCATGAACTCCGGACTCTAGAGAGGGTCCCATGAAGAAACGAACATGCTTTCTTCGATGTCCTCGAGGCCGAAGATGATCTACGTCGAGGAGACACTAACCCAAGCTATCTCTTCACTAATAATAGAATTAGTAAAGCAAACACCCTATACTAAATGGCAAGTAGTAGAGGATGGTGAAGTAGGAATTTTGCTCACATTAGAAATCATTTTCTCACTCAAAATCATCACTTTCCATTGAAGTTAGAAGCTTGAGAGGAAGAAGAAGATGAAGAAGAATTAACTCATTATATGAGTTATGTGTGAGGTTAGAAATGCAACCAAGGGTTAAGCATGCCATGCTTAACCCTTGTAGAGAGTTAACCATGGCCATGCGTTAAAGGGTTGGATTAAAAAAATATCATAAGCTAGACAAAAGAGTGGACAAAGTCAAAGATGCTTACAAGCTTCTACAAGCTTTCAACAAATATCAACCATGATAAAATCCACAATTTTGAATAACTTAATGAAAAATATAAAACCCTAATCTTAACCCTAGCATGGTTTAACCCTTTATAACCCTAGTTGCATTTGTAACCTAGCTTGATACATTTAACATATATCATATATACATCAATGTAGCTAAAGTGAGAAAAGAAATCATAAGTGAGCTAATACTACTTAATGTAATGTAATATATCAAATATATATAATTATACATTAGATTATCAAATCAACTCTTAATTTAATAATCCGGCTATGTCACCTATAACCAACTAATATCATATGAATCAACTTATCGAATCAACACTTGATCCGATAACCCGGCTATATCATATATAACCGACCGATATCTCATATCGCGAGAATAGAATACGGTATCTCATATCGTATCAATCTCGGTCCCGCACATATCACATATGTGCTCCTACTCCGTTTCGCTTGAGCCAGGAAACCCCTGTGTAGGACTCTAAAGACTCATCAATACGTCGGCAGTAGGTGATGATTATATCAAACACCCACAAGCCGCAAGCAGTCTGCTAAACGTAACGGCCATCCGGGTATTGAGCAATCAGAAGATCAACAAGCAAGCCTGCTCACACTCCTGCGAATCCAATCAGTAACACTACCGTACAGTCTGGTCTCTTTGTCTGATATGTCGCATATCTCGTCTAGGGGTGGTAAACGTCAGACCCCAGTAACTCGATAAGTCGTGTCGATATGAGGCTCATAACAGGTCGAGAAACTACTGATATCACTTACCAGTATATCTCTGAAGCAGCCTTGGCCAAGGACATCCTGTTATAGCCAATCGAGCACAGCGCAACATCAACTCCCAATACCGGGAGAGACGAAATGCCTCTTATCTCTCATTGCCTCCATGTGACTCGGGACTGTACCCAAAAGCCACCGTTTTGCACGTTCTCTTGAACGGGGTAAGATGGAAATCAAAGCACAGTGAGAATCACACAAGACTCTATGACGATCTCGGGTCTACAGACTAACCTGTACCAGTGTCACCAGAGAACTGCCATCTGACGTTAGGTATAATACCATCTGGGAGTTCTCGGCGAGTCCATTCAGTGTACCCAGTCTCCACTGAGCACCCGTATAATATCTCTGATGTCAAACACCAATGGATATAGGATCATCCATTGCCCATCTATATGGGTCAAGAAGCTATACGCTAGTCTACTCTGGTATATCAATGCCCTGTCTCGATACACCTACGACTAGGAACATTTGAAGGATGTACTTAGCAACTACTCTGTCCCCACTAGTAGGATCTGCATCATAGTCCTGGTAGTCAAGTACTCATCCTAAGGGCTTTATCAACATGTAACATAGAGACAATCAGTGTATATGTTAAGATAAAGAGCAACCAGATAGCATACTATCATATCGAGCAAGAAAGTCCTCCATATATATGTCCAAGCATCCACTACAATATACATCGTATGTACAGTAATGGCCTCTAGGGCATATATATCACTAACACTTGCTAATAATATACAACCTGATATAGCATTTTCTGTAAATTTATAAGCAAGATATAGTTCTTTTCCAACACAAAGGCATTGGAATGGAATTAAGCAAATATTTCAATATCTTAAAGGAACAATAAATTTGGTCTTGTTTTATTCAAATAAATCTATACCACAACTAATTAGCTATGCAGATACAGGGTATTTATCTGATCCACACAAAACTCGATTTCAAACAGGTTATTTATTCACATATGGTGATACAGCTATATCATGGCGTTCTACAAAAAAACTCTAGTTGCTAATTCATCTAATCATGCAGAAATATTAGCGATTCATGAGGCAAGTAGGGAATGTATATGGCTAAGATCAATAACCCAACATATCCAAGAAATATGTGTTTTATCTTTCAAGAAAAAGATTCCAACAATATTATACGAAGATAATACTGCATGTATTGCTCAGCTGAAAGAAGAATTCATCAAAGGAGATAGAACGAAGCATATTTTACCAAAGTTCTTTGCCACGCATGAACTTCAAAAGAATGATGAAATTGAAGTTCAACAAATTCGTTCATGTGATGATCTGGCAGACTTATTCATTAAGGTGTTACCTACTTCAACGTTCGAGAAATTAGTTCATAAAATTGGGATGCGCAATCTCAAAAATCTTAAATAATGTTTCTAACATGGGGAGATAATACGTACTGCACTCTTTTTCCCCTGTCCAAGTTTTAGCCCACTGGATTTTCATGGAAAGGTTTTTAATGAGGCAGTTAGTTATTGATATGTATTATCTAATGCAAGAAGCTATGTACTCTTTTTCCTTCACTAGGTTTTTTCTCACGGGGTTTTTCTTAGTAAGGTTTTAACGCGGCATTTTCTTGCATGATGGACATCCAAGGGGGAGTATTATGAATAATTGAATATAGTGGATGTCCTTTTCTCTCCTTCACTTCTTGTCTCTTGGTTTCTCTCAGCTCTCAAAATTTATGTGCACTCTTTATTTTGTGAATTCAATACATGTAACTTGTGATCTTTGAGATATTGTAACTTATGTCTTTTGGAATTACTTTCATGTGCCTATAAATAGAGCCTTTGTGTAACACTTGTATGAGATGGACAACAGAAATGAAATAAACCTCTCTTTTCTTTTCTCTCTGTAATTTTCTTATCATAAGATTTAGTAAATTTCATAACACATTCAACTTTCTTTCATATATGCAAGATATTCATGTTAAGTGCACAAGGGTGAAATTCATTAAATTTTGCTAATCTGAATAATAAAATTGGAATATTTGGATTCAAAGAGCTTCTCCTTTTTCAATGAGCTTCTCCTTTTTCAAAGGCAAAATAATACGCTATATCTAATAAATTAAATGTATTCATTGAACATCAATTATAACCCTTCATGTAGGTGCATGAACCTTCTTTTGATAATGAATCTTGCCAAATATTACAAACCATTAATTTGTGTTATATTTCATAATTTCAGAATTATGACTCATCCTTGTATTTATACATGCACACCTCCTCCCAAAAAAACAAAAAAGAAAAAAGAAAAATAAGAAAATCAAATTCCTCAAGAGCAAAAATTAGGAGCAATATGGCTTTCAATCTCTCAACTCTTGCAATTCTCCTCATGTTCTTGTTGCTTTCTTCTAATGAAAATGGTTAATGATAGTTTAATCTATTGTCTCATTGCTACACCATTTTTTTCTTTGCATTAAGATGCTAATTTTTTTTTTAACCTTCTTAATTTGTCATAGGGATTTCTTATGTGGGCGCGATCGATGTACATTGTCATTATATCAAAAAGAATTGCTCAACTAATGACGATTGTCGAGGATCTTGTGCTGGACATGGCGGGGCGTTGTGTGTCCCTGATCCAACCACATCGGCTCCGAAGTGTTGCTGCATTTTGGACCAGGATAGTAGCTAGTGATAAGGGATCGATCAAGTTCAAGAGAACTTTATTATTCAGGGAATTGTTTTAGAATTTTTCTATGAAAGTATTAAATAAAACGTTTGTGTTCCCTTTCATATTTATTATGATTTTTAGTTATTGCGGTTCTTGAAAATTTGGAAGAATTTATATGAGTTCATAAGTTTATTAGACCTATGCAAATAAATATGACATTTTGGTGTTACTAGTAATTATGTTTCTGAGAAATTTCATTTTCAAAAAATGATGATGCTCGATATCGGTGATCTCCCAGATCATGACACGTGGCAGATGACGTGTCCCAAAGCTCACAAGAAAGGATCTACAGTGGTCGACCAGGCCGCTCCTATGCCCGTCCTACAAACAAACGCTGGCTCACCTCCGAACCCCCAGCATAATTGGCCTCCTTGGCCTTCCAGCTCGTCTCTGGTCTACCGCAGAACTAAGATATCTCGGCTCTCCCGCTCATTCGCGAGCTCTCCCGCCGAGGTCATCTTCCTCGGTCTCATCGACCGACCGACGGCACCGCTCACAGGCGCAACCACCATCCCGCGAATCTCGCCATGCGCGAGATATCCGCGGGCTACATCCCACGCTCCACGCCATCACGATCCCCCATTAAAGAGCTTGTCTCGCCATTAATGGAAGATCCCGCTCATCACGCGGGCGTGACGTCGGAAGCGTAACGGCCGGCGTGATTCTCACGCCTGCCCCGCCTGCTGCCACTGCTATATAAACCCCTTCTTTAGACGGTTCAAGTAAGCCATTTATACTCCACTAAGCCGTTGCTCTGCTCGGATTTCCTCTCTAACTTGACCGTCGGAGGGTCCTCGGTGGTACAACCACCCCGGGACTTCCTTGCAGATAGCTCGGCCCAAACAACCTCAAACCCATTGAGATCCACACGCTTCAGGAGCCTACCTCCAGATCCAATCTCAGCCGTCCATCGCCGCCATCAGCAGATCAACGGAAGGTAACATCTCGGCGTGATCCAAGTCGCGTCAGCTAGCGCCGTCTGTGGGAAGACCTTGATTCCACAAAAACAAAAGTTTATCTTCCGATCTTAACCTAATGGCGAGCGATCATCACGACGATCCAAGCACTAGCCGCCGCCTCCCTCTCAACGGAGGCGCGGACGAACCTCCTCCACCGAATGCCATCAACGCCCTTGCCGGCCGGATAAACCGACTCGTGTCCGTCATGGAGGCGCTCATCCATTTCCAAACGGCAGAGCAGGATCCCTATGTCGCCGCTCCCCCGCCTCGGGACCGGGACCTCCACAAGGGGAGAGAAGATTCCGCTCGCGTCGGCACTGCCGACCACCGCCTCGCTGCCTCCCACGGTCGCAGATCTCCCGGGCCAATACATTCTGCGACCCACTGGGCGGCCCACAGCTCAACACCGAGCTCCGTCGCCAGAGCGCCTCGCCCCGAGATCCTTCACGCACCTATCCTCCTCCCCCCCCTGAGGAGATGTCGGTCAGCACGCCTGTTCCCAGGCATGATCGACACCCCTTCCCAAGACAGGGTCGTGCGGACGGGACTCGCCACGGCGGCTCGAAGACTACCTCACCGGGGGTTCTAAGGAACCTCCTTGAGAGGAGCCGGGGCCGCGGCCAGACATAGGTCTCCAACAGCAGAGGCCAGGGATCAGAATGTGCCGAATCGTCGGGGTACCACGACCGACTCGACGCCCTCGAGAAGAAGATCGAGGGTATGCATTGGGAAGATCACCGTTCGAGCGACGGGGCTAAGTACGCCACCGACTCGCTCACCAAACCGTTCACCGAGGAGCTACTCGCTATCCACGTCTCCTCTCGCAACAAGCCCCCGAAGGTCTCCCTCTTCGACAGAAAATCTGACCCGAATGACCATTTGGATGCATTCACTGCGGGGATGAGCTTCCAAGACAACTCCGACGCCGCCTAGTGCCGAGCTTTCCCGGCCACTCTCATCCACTCCGGACGAGACTGGTTTCGAGGACTCGAGCCACGCTCGATCTTAACTTGCGACGAGCTGGCCACCCAATTCGTCGGCTACTTCATCGGGAACAGGCAGCAAAAACGCACAGTTGACCATCTCTTCACGATCAAGAGCGGGGACAAGGAGATGTTCAAAGCATACGTCACCCGCTTCTACAACGCCCTTCTCGAGATCCCAGAACATCGGGACGAGACGGTCATCACAGCCCTAAGGTCTGGTCTTAGACACAAGGAGTGGTTACGCTCCTTTTCACTAGCGCAACCCAAGACCATGGCCGAGGTAAAGGCCTGGACCGAGCGCGAGGTCCAGCTCAAATTCGAGGTGAACGCAAGTCTCCCCCGGGCAGATCAAGCCGACCAGAAGAAAAGCGGAAGGGAAGAGAGAAGGGAACCTGAGCGGACAAAACCCTACCTCCCGAAGATTCAGGAGTACACCTCGATCAACATCTCCCAGACGGTACTGCTTGAGGAGGCTAAGGGCGAGGGGTTCTTCAAGCTCCCCCCGATCTCACGAATGGCCTCAAAGCGAACCCGAGGCCCCTACTTCGGTTTCCACAGGTTGTTAGGCCACTCCACGGAGAGCTTTAAGCAGCTTCGAGACTACATCGAGGAGCTCATCCGTTCGGGGCACCTCGCGGCATACTTGCGAGACAATCGGCAAGCTGACCGCAAGCAGGAACAGCGTCCCCCTCCCAGCGAGCTGACGATCGGCCAAATCATAGTCGTGTCAGCGGAGGATACGTCGGACAGCTACGAAGCTCAGCACCCTATGCCGGTCGCGGAGGCCAACCAGCGTCCGAAGAGCTCAAGCTTCACGAATAAGATCATCTACTAGCGTGTAATTCTTTTTCCAAGGCAATGTAAACCTTTCTCAAGACCTTTCTGTTTATGTAATAAGAAGAGGTAAATAAAACATTGCAAAAAGAGAAAGAAAATTTTCGTTTATTCAAAAGGGTACTATAGGCTCCTCGGCCGTACATCAAAAAAGAAAAGAAAAATTACAATAGCAGGGGAAGGGGGTGCAGAGAACACTGCTCGTGGTACTCTGAGGATATTTCCGCCAGCCGAGCCCTCACGGCATCTAACCTCTGTCGTCAATGCCCCCCGCGAACGTCGGCATCGTGCCTCAATTGATAGCACTCAAGGACGAGCGCCACCGAGCGATTTAGCCGACTCACAGAAATCAGGCTGAAGCGCCTCAGAGACCTTAGCTTGCCAACAGCCTCGTCTTTCAGCTGTTCGGACAAGGGGTTGTAGAGCCCCGGCAACGCCCTCCAGATGGAGTACATCAACAGCTGAAGTAGGTGGAACACCGAGGGAGCAATCGGCCAAAATGATCCTCGATGCGGCCTATCACCAACTGCACCGTGTCCTCAGTACAGTACTGATCGTAAAGGTATACGTCCTTGAAGTTTATGATATCGGGGATGGTGAAAAGGAAGTGCTCCATTCTTACGTTTCGGGTGTGAGGAAGGGAGTAATCACCACTCCCTCCGTTTTATATAGCCCACAACGCCCCCGGAGTTCAACGGTCGCCCGTTTCACCCACAACTGTCCTGCCAAGCGGCAGACATCGCGCCGCCCGATGCGAGATCGAAACGACACTACTCCGGCGCTTCGCGTTCCCCACGCGATCATGACACGTGTCGCCAGCGACTGTCCCTCTTCCCGGTACTCGCACCAGGGAGGACGGACAGAGCCTCGCACAAGAGGCAACTGAGCAGCTTCACGGCTCGGTCCATCCTTAGCAGGCCTCCCACGACCCCTCCAGCACTAAGGATCAAAGCCCTCACCAAAAGGCAGCCGAGCGGCTACCCTGCTCGGCTATCCCTGGATGGTACCTCCCTATCCCACAACGCCAGGGATCAAAGCCCTCGCCAAGAGGCAACTGAGCAGCTTCACTGCTCGGTCCATCCTTAGCAGGCCTTGCACGGCCCCTTCAGCGCTAAGGATCGAATCCCTCACCAAGAGGCAGCCGAACGGCTACCCTGCTCGGCTATCCCTGGCTGGTAGCTCCCTACCCCACAACGCCAGGGATCAAAGCCCTCGCCAAGAGGCAACTAAGCAGCTTCACTGCTCGGTCCATCCTTAGCAAGCCTTGCACGGCCCCTCCAGCACTAAGGATCGAAGCCCTCACCAAGAGGCAGCCGAGCGGCTACCCCGCTCGGCTATCCTTGGATGGTAGCTCCCTACCCCACAACGCAAGGGATCAAAGCCCTCACTAAGACGCAGCCGAGCGGCTACCCCGCTCGGCTATCCCTGGCTGGTAGCTCCCCTACCCCATAATGCCAGGGATCAAAGCCCTCACTAAGAGGCAGCCGAGCGGCTACCCTGCTCAGTTATGCCTGGCCGGTAGCCCCCTATCCCACAACGCCAGGGATCGAAGCCTTCGCCAAGAGGCACCGGGCAGCAACCCTGCTCGGCCGTCCTTAAGGATCAAAGCCCTAGCCAAGAGGCATCGGGCAGCAACCATGCTCGGCCCGTCCTTAGTAGGCCTCTTACGGCCCCTCCCGCGCTAATGATCAAAAGCCCTTGCAAGAGTTAGCCAAGCGGCTACCCCGCTTGGCTATCCCTGGATGGTAGCTCCCCTACCCCCACAACGCTAGGGACCAAAGTCCTCACTAAGAGGCAGCCGAGCGGCTCTTAGTGATCAAAGTCCTCACTAAGAGGCAGCCGAGCGGCTACCCTGCTCGGCTATCCCTGGCCGGTAGCCCCCTACCCCACAACGCCAGGGATCGAAGCCTTCGCCAAGAGGCACCGGGCAGCAACCCTGCTCGGCCATCCTTAAGGATCAAAGCCCTCGCCAAGAGGCACCGGGCAGCAACCCTGCTCGGCCCGTCCTTAGTAGGCCTCTTACGGCCCCTCCCGCGCTAAGGATCAAAAGCCCTCGCAAGAGGAAACCGGGCCCGCCCTTGCTCGGTTATCCCTGGCTGGTAGCTCCCTACCCCAACACACCAGGGATCAAAGCCCTCGCTAAGAAGCACCGGGCAGCAACCCTGCACGGCCCATCCTTAAGGATCAAAAGCCCTCGCAAGAGGCAACCGGGCCTACCCTTGCTCGGTTATCCCTGGCTGGTAGCTCTCTACCCCAACACACCAGAGATTAAAGCCCTTACCAAGAGGCACCGAGCGGCTACCCTGCTCGGCCCCGTCCTTAATAGGAACCTTACGGCCCCTCCTGCGCTAAGGATCAAAAGCCCTCGCAAGAGGCAACCGGGCCCGCTCTTGCTCGGTTATCCCTGGCTGGTAATTCATTACCCCAAAACGCCAGAGATCAAAGCCCTCGCCAAGAGGCAATCGAGCAGCTTCACTGCTCGGTCCATCCTTAGCAGGCCTTGTACAGCCCCTCCCGTGCTAAGGATCGAAGCCCCCGCAAGAGGCAACCGGGCTCGCCCTTGCTCGGTTATCCCTGGCTGGTAGCTTCCTACCTCAACACACCAGGGATCAAAGCCCTCGCTAAGAGGCACCGAGCGGCTACCCTGCTCGGTCCATCCTTAGCATGACTCTCCGAGCCTTCTACGCTAAGGAACATGACCTCACCAAGATGCATCCGGTCAATCTACATCTGAGCGATCTCCACCTCGACTTCAGGGCCATCGAGATACCGTCTTCCCACCGGTCTTTGCACACTTGGCAAATGAACAGATTCAACTTGACGCGTAATATCTAGAGGAAGAACCGACACAACACGAAGGCAGTACTATGAAAATACAAGTGTTTACCGACAAAGGAAAATACGCGTGCAAATACTACTGCAAAAAGTCTTTATTCACAAAGTCAAAGCTTTTACAAGGGTACTGTAGGCTCCCCAGCCTTACAAAATGCCTGGAGGCCTACAAAATTCCCGATGCAACAAAAGAAAAGAAACAAGAAGACAAGGGGATTCAGGCCTCAGGGCCAGGCGTAACCCCAGGAAGCTCAACATCTACCACGGCTCGGGCGGCGTCTGGGGGCTCAGCGGCCATCACATCAGCCTCGGCATCGCCCTCGCCGGGAATCTCTTCCCCGGCTTCGCCTCCGGGGTCGTCCCCCTGCTCGTCATCCCCGCGAGTATATTCGGCTCGGAGCTCTTCGTCGGCGAACTCCGGCATCCGAGCCTTGACGGCATCGAGGGCCTCATGCCAGATGGTGGTGGTGGCCGAGGCTAGGACGGTGTAAAAATGTTCCGACTTCTGGTAGTTCTCCACCTCCTTCGTCGCTCTGAGGTCGGCTCGCTTCGCCCCCTCTACCGCCGCCTCCAGCTCCTTCCGGAGGGCGCTGACTTCTTCATGGTGCCGACAAGCACCTTAGAGTCCTAAAGCTTGGCCTCGGCGGCCTCGCAAAACTTGGCAACCTCCTGCTTCACGGCTGTCGCCTCCTGCTTCCCGACCGCCACCTCCTGCTTCCCGGCCACCACCTCGCCCTCAAAAGCAGCGGCCCTCACCATCGCCGCCTCCAGCTCCAGCTTTGAGCTCTCCTCCAGCAAGGAGAGCTCGCCCGCGGCTTGTATCGCCGAGGCTATTTCCTCCTTCCCCCATCTGGACGACAAGGGTGACGTGCTGGAGGACCTAAAGAAATAAGAAGGGGTCAGAAAGAAGAGGGGGCACCAAATCTCTCGAATGATGAGACGCTGAGTGAAAATCAAGTGAGGTGTGAGCACTAACCTGCACGGCCTCTTGGGCGATGGCCTCCATTTGCGCCTTGAGAGTCCCCCGAGGGACCTTGCCCCTGGCCGACCTCTCCATGCCGGCCAGCAAGATGTCGGCGACGGAGAGCCCCGAGGGAACCTCAAAGCGGAGGTCCCCCTCGTCCACCAAGATCGGGGAGGCCGGGGTCCGCGGAACTGTCCGGGGGAACCTTTTGAGAAGCGACCCTGGGGAGTCGATCTCTGTCTACGGAGCCTGGGCCTCCTGTTCCCGAACCCGCTTTCGGCTCGACGCCTGGCTAGGCTCCGGGGCACGACCCGCACTCGAACGCCGGGGTAGGGCGGCTGCCGGTGGAGCTGGGGCCGACGTCGGACGGGAGGAGCTGGTGCCTCCATCTTTCGATCCCTTCTTCGGCTTGCGCATGGCCGCTCGAAGTTGGCTCAAGTCCATGGGCTTTACTCAAGACAAGATACAATGGAGTCAGCAACACAAACAAAAATGAAAACAAACGGAAGCCTAACAGATCGCCTGCAAGCTATTAACTTACCGAGGAACTGGGCGGGGCTGAGCCCAGCCTAACTAAGGGCCCGCTCAGAAAGCAGCACATCAGCCCGGGGAATGGGCTCCCACTCCGCCATTCTCACGGCGTCAGGATCGTTGGATGGGCTTCTCCGCCAGCACCTATCCCTAGACCACTGAGTGGGCACGGGCCAGTCCTCACCCTCTGGCAGCCCAACAAAGAAAAACTTCTTCTTCCAATCGTGGATGGAAGAAGGCAAGACGACGACTCCCGACCCGGCTGCACTCCCCCGTTGTTTCCTAAAGGAAAGATAAACCCACCTCGGGTCGCCCGCGCAAGTGCCAGGTGACCTTTGTAAATAAGAGAGGAGGCAAGGATGGACAGACCAAAAGGGATCATTTGCAACTTCAAACGGACCAGGAACCCAAGGAGAATCCTCCAGGAGTTCGGCACTACCTGGCCCGGGGCTAGCCCAAAGTAATTTAGCGCTCTAACAACCTCGGGAGAGAAAAGCGGGCGCATTCTGGCCTAAAAGGCTTCCGGGTACAAGGCAATCTCCTTGCCCTGTACCTGATCTGCTCTCTCTCCTTCCTCGGCCAAACGTAGCGTATAGCCGGAAAGGATATGGAAACGAGCCCGAGCGGTGGCATGCTCGTCCTCATACCTCACCAAGGATGGCACACCAAGGGCGTCCGCCACCTCCGCTCAGGGAAACGCCCCTGTCGCACGACCCCGGGAAGAGGATCTGACCCTAACTTCCCGGGAAGACTCTGACTCAGTGGAAGAATCCCCAGTATCTACCCCGACGATATCTACAGACTCCTCAAAAGAAGACATCTAACCAGATGGAGAGAATTCCTCGGGAGGGAAAACGCAGAGATCTGACCTAAAGAGGAGAGCGCCGAGCTTACAAGATCAAGAACGAGGAAAATATGAAGAGATATGGGCCCTGGAGCGGACCCCTCCTCTATTTATAACTGCCAGCTACACATCCTACGGCGACAGTCATCTCCCGCCGAAACGGTTCAGTGCATTCGACGGCCACGATCGCTCCACCTGTTGCACGCGCATTGGCTATGTCCCATCAGATGCCAGAAGTTTGCGGCCCGTCGCGTCAGCCAACCAGCCCCCGACACGTGGGCTGTCGCTTCAGTGGACGTACGCCCGATCCGACGCACCCTCTTTAATGTGAAGATCTCACCTCTGATTCGCTGGCGTCACCCAGAAAATACAACAGATTTCCCGGGGACACGCCCGATGATATCTTCGAAAAGGAGCTCACCTCGGGTGACTCGGCAGACCACTCTCGACCCGACCCGTCAGCTGGTCGGGACGAGAGTGGGGGGCTAATGATGTTGCTCGATATCGGTGATCTCCCAGATCATGACACGTGGCAGATGACGTGTCCCAAAGCTCACAAGAAAGGACCTACAGTGGCCAACCAGGCCGCTCCTATGCCCATCCTACAAACAAACGCTGGCTCACCTCCGAGCCCCCAGCACAATTGGCCTCCTCGACCTCCCAGCTCGTCTCCGGGCTACTGTAGAACCAAGATACCTCGGCTCTCCCGCTCGTCCGCGAGCTCTCCCGCCGAGGCCATCTTCCTCGGTCTCATCAACCGACCAATGGCACCACTCACAGGCGCAACCGCCATCCCGCGAATCTCGCCAGGTGCAAGATATCCGTCGGCCACATCCCATGCTCCACGCTATCACGATCCCCCATTAACGAGCATGTTTCACCATTAATGGGAGATCCCTCTCATCACGCGGGCGTGACATCGGGAGCGTAACGGCCGGCATGATTCTCGTGCCTGCCCTGCCTGCTGCCACCGCTTTATAAACCCCTTCTTCAGACGGTTCAAGTAAGCCATTTTTACTTCACTAAGCCGTTACTCTGCTCGGATTTCCTCTATAACTTGACCGTCGGAGGGTCCTCGGTGGTACAACCACCCCGGGACTTCCTTGCAGGTAGCTCAGCCTAAACAACCTCAAACCCACTGAGATCCACACGCTTCAGGAGCCTGCCTCCAGATCTAATCTCAGCCGTCCATCTCCGCCATCAGCAGATCAACGGAAGGTAACATCTCGGCGTGATCCAGGTCGCGTCAAAAAATTAAACTTTAATTCTCACTAAGACCTTTACATTATTCTCCAGATAAATATTGCATATCCTGGTTTACTATAAATAATACCAACATGGAGTTATGATCATAGGCAATTTAGTCATGGGCTGTAATGTAATTTTGGTTATGGATGCTTCCACTTTGCTAAGCTTGAAACCTAAAAGAGAGAAGATTTGGGTATAAAATTAATAAGGCTAAATTGCATAGAACTACCGATCAACCATTGCTCTAACACTACTACAATAAGGGGTTATCCCTACGGAGATAGGAATCCGTAGGGACAACTTTTTATTTCCCCTACGGATTAATCCGTAGGACCAACGGTTTGCCCCTACGGCGTCCAACGGATTAATTAAAAAATATTAAAATTTAATCTTTTATTTGATCCTACGGAGCCGCAAAAGAAGGCCCTATGGATTAATCCATAGGGGCATCAATGGATTATTCATAAAAAAAATAAAGCTCAATAATTTCCCACCTCCCCCAATTTTTCCCACAAACTCCCCGCACGATCAATCTCATCACCCGCCTCCATCTCAGTCTCGTCACCCGCCTCCTCCATCTCTCGCCGCCTTTGATTTCCCGTCGTCGTCGCCACCACAGTCTCGTCACCACTTTGCTGCTGCCGTTGCCTTTGATTTCCCGCCGTCGTCGCCTTTGATTTCCCGCCACTCATCGCCATCTTGCCGCCACCAGAAGATCTCGTCGAGCTCCATCCCCGGCCTCTTCCACCTCGTCGAGCTCCATCCGCCGGCAAAACTACAAGTGAGGTGAGTTAATTTCCATTTTGAACTATTAATTGTTCTTATTTTTTATGTTATTGTTGATTTTAGGGTTAGGGTTAGTTCCGGGTTAATTGGGTTTGTGTTATTGTTGATTTTTGGGTTAGGGTTAGTTCCGGGTTAGGGTTAGCTCCACCTCATCGAGCTCCATCCGCCGGCAAAACTACAAGTGAGGTGGGTTAATTTCCATTTTGAACTATTAATTATTCTTATTTTTTGTGTTATTGTTGATTTTAGGGTTAGGGTTAGTTTCGGGTTAATTGGGTTTATGTTATTGTTGATTTTAGGGTTAGGGTTAGTTCCAGGTTAATTGGGGGTTGATTAGGGTTAGGGTTAATTAGGTAGGTTAGGGTTAGGGTTAGGTTAAGTTTAATTAGGTAGAGTTAGGGTTAGTGTTAGTTAGGGTTAATTAAGTAAAATTGGGTTGGTGATGATTAGGGTTAGGCTTAGGGTTAATTAGATTAATTAGGGTTAATTTTTGTTTGGGCTAGAGTTAATTTGGGTTGGGGTTTGGGTGATGATCAGGGTTAGGTTAATTTGGGTTGGGATTTGGGATATGGTTAATTTGGGTTAATTAGGTAAAATAGAGTGCATTTGTGTTAGGGGGTGATTAGGGTTTATTTGGGTTAATTGAGTTAATTTTGGGTTAATTAGGGATAATTTGAGTTAGGGTGATGATTAGCGTTAATTTGGGTTAATTAGGGTTAGAGTTTAGGGTGCACTAGTTCCTTCACGACGATTCTCGATGATAACGTAAACGTACAACTTTACCGTAAACGCAATAAAAATTTACCCTAAACTAAAAACTTCGAACCCTTAATAACGAAACGCAAGCATAAAACCTATATAAGTTAAATGTTCAAGTTAAAACCAATATATGACACTCAATGATAATATGAAACTTTCATATGCTCATCGATACTCATATATGAAAATCAAAGCACGACTTAGTCCCCATCTATCGGTTAACAAACGTTCGATATTCGTCGTGACATAGAACTATACGAAGGTTGTTAAATATCGGACGGTACAGTTCGGTACTAACAACCGTTGTGTAGTCTATGTGACGAGAAGATTCAATCGTATGATAACCGATAGATTTTGTCCAGTGTGAACAAGTTAGGAATGTATAAAGCAAACACCTGCATTCACTTGTGTTTTCATTCGTTTCGAGTTATTTTGTCGGTATTTTTCCACTGGTTCTCCATGTACAAAGATAGATTAGATGTTCATTTCAACGTTGTTTCACAGCATTGAAATGATTATATATTCTATTACAGTGTACTCGGAGAACAGCGGGGAGGTGCTGCCAAAATTTACTCGAAACGGATGAAAGTACAAGCGAATGGGTGTTTGCTCTATACATTCTTAATGGGATAGAAGCCTTACCCCCGACAGTGTACTCAGTAGTAATCCTTGCAAGGTTAGGCTCAGACTCGCTAGTGATGGCTTCTGCTCATTCAACTATATGGCTGGAAGCCACAGCACATGGCCCGTTGTAATGATAGTTTATAATCTGTCGCCTTGGTTGGCTATGGATCAATCCTACTTTATGATGCCTCTTCTTATTGATGGACCAAACTCACCGGGAAACAATATCGACGTCTATCTCCGACCTCTGATCGATGAGTTAAAATCTTTATTCATTGATGGTGTAGAGACTTATGATGCAAACACAAATACAACTTTTACACTGCGTGCGGCTTTAATGTGGATAATTAATGACTTTCATGCGTATGGAATGCTATCAGGTTGGTCCGTACATGGTCACAGAGTATGCCCTTATTTCCATCAATATACAACATCGAAATTCTTGAATTTTAGCAGGAAAGTTTGTTATTGCGGTCATCGGCGTTTCCTTCCACTAGACCATCCCTACAGGTTAGACGTTGCTCACTTTAATGGTCATCAGGAGCTTCTTGGGCCTCCAGCCTCATTGTCCGGAGAGGACGTGACTGCTCAGTGGGATGGTTACAATAATGTGACTTTCGGAATAGATCCGGCAAAACAGGTCAAACCAACCTACTGGAACAACTTAAGCATTTTCTATGAGCTTCCGTACTGGTCAACAAATTTAGTGCATCATTACCTGGACGTCATGCACATAGAGAAGGGAGTATTCAAGAACGTACTCAACTTGTTTCTTTGTAAAGACTGAAAATCGAAAGACAACCTCCGTGCTCGGATGGATCTTCAGAACTGGGAAATTAGAAGTGAATTGGATTCTAAACCGATAGCGGGTAAACCAGGCAAGTTTGTACTTCCCAATGCCACATATCATATGTTATAACTGGAGAAGAAAAGGTTTCTGTAGGTATTGCATGATTTGAAAATTCCCATAGGTTTCTCAAGATCATTTAGCAAGAAGATAAAAATTTTGAAAGGCAAGATCGATGGGCTGAAAAGTCATAATCACCATGTTATTATGGAGCACCTTCTCCTATTAGCCATCAGGACTTCCCTTCCCGAATCGATTGGTCTAGTAATCAATGACCTTTGTTACTTTTTAAGATAATTGTGCGCTAAAACCCTAGATGTTGTGATGCTGGAGAATTTAGAAAATTCTATTTCATTGATACTTTGCAAGCTTGAGCATATTTTCCTACCGTCATTCTTCGATATCATAATACACCTGACGGTTCAACTTGCAACCGAGGCTAAGTTAGCCGGACCGGTACAATATCAATGGATGTATCCCGTCGAAAGGTACGTGGAATTTTTCGTTTCACGCAATTTGTAAAATTATAGTTGTTCTATATGCCCATATTTATTTATTTAACATATTTTTCTTTAGATACCTCTACACTCTAAAAAAGTATATACGCAATAGAAATCGACCATAGAGTTCTATCATGCAAGGCTACCAGTTTTAATCTAAACTTATATCATTATGTATTTTTCATAAAATTTGTTTTGTCAGATCCACGATCCGAACTTATTTGCATCAAAAAATATTTATTCAAGATGTTTAGCTCAGTTTCCTAGTATGGAGGTTGCATATTATAAAGGATTCGGTATCCTTGGATACAAATTTGAAGTTAAGGACATAGAAATATCTCGAATCACTCAGAATAGTGGGATTGCGACGGTAGGATCGGAT
This sequence comes from Agapanthus africanus, assembly GCA_030015575.1. NCBI lineage: Eukaryota > Viridiplantae > Streptophyta > Magnoliopsida > Asparagales > Amaryllidaceae > Agapanthus > Agapanthus africanus. The sequence continues at coordinate 951,852,785 of CM057337.1, forward strand.
GGTGTGATTTATTATGGATACTTAAATTTCATACTTGGCATCCAATATCCCGGACGATCAGAACCGTTTTATATATTTCAATGTACTTGGTATGATACACGAACCGATACGGATAAGTGGAGAAACAATTTCGGGACTTAGAAAGATGAATATGGATTGACTAGTGTGAACACACTTCGATTTTACGGTCAGGACGATTCATTTATCTTTCCGAACCAAGCATTCCAAGTATACTACTCACAATGCTTGAAGCATCTGGGATAGAGTGTCGTATGCCGTTCGAAACCCAGAGATGTTTACGATGTCCTAGAATTCAATAACAGTGATGAGGATGAAGAAGAGAGAAGATATAGAGTTCTCCGTCCGTCTATTTCAAAAGACGGGTTGTGTTCGGCTAATCGTGAAGTTACATGGGTTAGAAATGATATCGATGATGAAATCCAAGTAGATATGTCTAATGCGTCCACGAAATAAAAAAGGTTATCAGTAATGTTATATTATTACTTCACATTTCTATGATCTATGCATATATTGCATGCATATGTATTGATTTTACTCTTATCAAGGTTTGATGACGACGACCAGAGCAGCGACGGGCGGCAGGAGCACCAGCCGCGGCAGAAGCAGAGGCAGAGGCAGAGCGGTTCTGCTGCCTGGAAAGCTGCGTAGGAAGCTTCAGAGGGCCGGTCTTGCATCCCGATCGAAGACCCCTTCGGATGACTCCTTCCACGTGGACTTTGCCACACCTCCAGGTATATTGCACACATATTCATTTTGAATGTAATATTATAGATATACACGCATATTTATTTCAAAATTACTTATATAGTCAATGTTTGATTATCTAGCTGTTGGTGGTGCGTCCACATCAGAGGCAGAGGCCACTACCGCACCTGCAGGTATGTTTATATATCCTATAGTGTATGCATATTGATTTAGAATTTTATATTATAAATATACATACATTCTTTTTGCTCTTATTTAGATAATCATTTTTTGATTGTCTACCTGTAGGTGGTACTTCCACATCTCGGGCAGAGATAACCACTGTACCTGCGGGTATGTTCATAAATATACACACATTCATTTTGAAATTACTTATATAATCTATTTTTAATTGTCTTATTATAGGTGGTGCGTCCACATCTGGGACAGTGGCCACGCCCGCTACTTCCGTACCCTCCGCTCAGTCTGCAGGTTAATATGAATAAATATAAAATATTTATTCATTTTACATATCCTCTAAGAATAAACATGAATTTCATATAATTTTATCATAAATGTTTATTTTCTAATTGGAGGGGATGCTTCCACGTCAGGGTCACTGGCTGTTCCTCACCGGAGGAACTATCGTCCCGCTCGTGCTGCTGCCCGGGTCCAGGCTCGTGCTGCTGTCGCCGGAGGTATATATCGCACTTCAATTTTCATTAATCCTTGATTTCTTAATACCACTTTGTCTTAATATTGCTTGTCTTGATATTTCTTGTAGATGCAGGGCAACCCCATCCCGAGAGGGGGACTCGAGGGTCGATCAGTCCCAGAGGCTGAGGCCCGACAGAGCTAGGGGAGGCACCATTCTCCCTCTTCTTTACCCCCAACTATCGCTATACCGGCGATTATGCCGAGAGGTTCAGCCGGTATATGGGGGATGAGAGCCGCATCGTAAAGAAGTATCCACTTCACGTTGAGTGAGGCGATCAGCAACGACGCTCATTTGCCCTCTTCTGGGATCAGGCTCGGGTATTAATATATATTTTCATTTGACTTATCCAATATATTTATTATTATTTAACACTTGCAATTTAAATACATTGTTTTTTGGTATTTGCAGTTGGATTACGACTTTCAGCCTATACCTGACCCTGATCACCCTGAGAAAGTGCTCGATCTTCATGCTCTGTACCAGGGCCTGATGAAGAACATGCAATCAAAAGTCTGATACAATAGGAACGAGCTGAAGATCGACTGCTATTCTCTATGGGTGGCGAACCCCGAGGCAGAGAGAGCGGCTCTCCTACATGCTCCGGTCTTTGCAAGAGTCGATGTAGATACATGGCCTCTCTTGTGCCAATATTTCGACTCTCGGCGCAAACAGGTTTGTAATTTAAATGTAATTCATTGTTTAATATATAATTTATATTTTTGTGTTGCTTAATTAGAAAACTAAATCTGAATGTGTTGTGCAGAAATAGGCCGATCAAAAAAAAGAGAATAGGAAGTCGGCGAAAAGTGGTCTGTTGGGGTCAAAATTCGCACCTTAGTTGACCGGGTCAAAGTCAAGGTCAACCCCAAGTAAGCGGGCCCAAGCCCAAGCAAGTGGGCCCATGCCCAAGTCGAGCCTCGCGGCCGGCCTTTCCCGTGCCAAAATAAAAATCATTTAATAAATAATTTTGATGTAATTTTTTATGCATAAATGTAAGCAAAATGGGCATAAAACCAAATTTTTGTAAAGCTCATGGCTTATATGCAAAAGAAATGAGCACATGAGGTATGAGATGGGCAAAATTCCATTTTGTAAAGCCCAAGGGGCTATATGTAAATGTGTAAGCCTATCTAAGGCAACATGATGATGAATAAAGATAAAAAAATTCATTCTCCCCAAAAACTTGGGTTTGTGCCTCCTTCCCCTTTCTCAAGAGTCTAAAACCCTGTTCCTCTTTTTTGAATTAAATCAAGAGTTTAACTCTTCCTTTCTCAAAAATAAATAGTGTTTCACCATAAAACCCACGAAGGGTAGCTCGGATCTCCAATTAGATCTCGAAAAAGGGAGACTTTTAAGTCTCACCCCCTTTTCTCCAAGATCCCGCTGATCAAGAGAAGGAAGAAGGAGACCCATCTCCAAAAATCTAACTTTGGACAGATCCAAGGCTCAAAAGAAGAGCCAAACATTCCTAGGAGTTTAACTCCTTTCTAGATCTGTTGGAGTTTAACTCCATAAATTAGTTTCGGTTAGGAGTTCAACTCCAAAAACCCCTTGGGAGTTCAACTCCCCAACCTAGGGGCTAGGCCCCTTCCCGCGGGTGTTTCCCGTGGTCACGTATGCGCCACGTGACCCCGGGCGCTAAGGCGCCTATCGGTCACGTGTGCGCCATGTGACCCCGGGACGCTAAGGCGCCCAATGGTCACGTGTGCTCCACGTGACCCCGGGCGCTAAGGCATCCATCGGTACCTGGGGCGCTAAGGCGCCCAATGGTCACGTGTGCGCCACATGACCCCGGGCGCTAAGGCGCCAAGTGGCCACGTGCACGCATGTGACCCCGGGTGCTAAGGCGCCCAATGTGCGCGCACGTGACCCCGGGCATCATGCGTCCACGTGCCACACACGCGTCTTTAAGACGCTTCCCCCCATTATTTATATGCACTCCACACTAAATATACCTTCCCCGTTAAAAAAAAATTCTAACGGGGCGCTGTTCCGCACCCCGTAAGGGGGCTACTAGCCCCATTGACCCTCAGCCCGCTATCCAGATAGCAGGACCCCCGTAAAAACTCTGCGGGGCCCCTGATATATCCAAAACCCTTTTCAAAACACAACACTGCATATTGAGTTCGCATGACCTGTTTGACCTGTCAATCGGAGGTTCTCTCGCTCCAAAGGCGAGGGGTAATTAACGGCAGCTTAGTCCGCGGCTGCCGGAGATTCGGATCCCCACAATCAATAAACCCCAGCCTACCCTAGGCAGGGGAATCTGTAATGCGCCTGACAAGCGCGCGCGTATTTCCATCTCAATAGGATGACGAAAAATACCCTACAGATTCTGGCACGCCCGGTGGGGCCTATCTCTCCTCCTATATTTCGGGTTAAATATCCAAGCGAACTCAATCAACATTTACATTGATTGCCTGTACTGAAATCATGTTTCTTTGTGCAGGGGTTAATAACTTTCGACTGCAATCTTCAAACGCAAGTCGGTGTTCGAACGACTTTCCTTGGTCCCAGCTGAGGGTAAGGCCATCAACACCAAGAAAGCAACAAGGCGTCTCGAGCAAGCTCAGACGGTGCCCCTGACAACTGCTCAATTGGGTATCTTCTCTAAGCTCCCCGTCATATGACCTCTAAATCGTTAAACTGGAAACAGATGACCTCTAAGTCGTTAAACTGGAACCGTTGACCACCATGTCATTAAACTGGGAATAATCGGCCTCTAAGTCGTTAAACGGGGATGTAAATATGTGTAAATAAAAATAAATAAATAAATAAAAAGCCGAAATGATGGAGCAACTCGCAATAAAAATCAGCGAATAAAAATAAAGATGAAAATAAAGCCGAAACGATGGGGCAACCGCGAGTAAATAGCCGAAATAATAGGGCAATCGCGATCTTCGCGATAATAAAAGCTGAAATGATAGAACAACCGCGGTAATAAAAAACTCCAACGGCGAATGATGAGTCGCTCCTGGTACCATATTCCAGTGCAGCGATACAGACGCCAACCAAATTCAAATTTTCAAATCCCTGGACGTCCCAATGGCGAATGATGAGTCGCTCCTGGTACCATATTCCAGTACAGCGATGCAGACGCCAACCAAAATTCAATTTCCCAAAATTCTTCCAGCCCTACGGTTGGTCCCCAAGTTGACTACCGTATACAATCCACTGGCTCAAATAATTCTCATCACACCCATGCCTCACCGCAATCACCAATCCCGCGCCTGGTCTCCGCCCTTGGAATTATGCTCCATTTGGGGAAGATCCACTCATGTGTCCTCACGATGCATGAGGAGAACAAAACTTGCGAGATCGTTTGACTCGTAAGAAAAACGCCTTCGTGGGATCCTTACGACTCACAAAGGAAAAACACACTTGGGGGTCCTCACGACTCTTAAGGAGAAAATGCACCCACGAGATCCTTACGACTCGTAGGAAGAAAATGCTTTTATGGGACCCTTACGGCCCATAAAATTGAAAAGCCTTAGGTGATAGGGATCTAAACATGTCTCCTAAGCCATCGCTTCCCAACAGGAAAAGGAAAATGATGATTCTCTCCTGCTACTATATTCTAGTGTAAGCGGTGCTGATGCCAAACAAAAACCAAAATCCCCAAATCCACTCATGGCAAGTGATGATTCGCTCCTAGTGCCATATTCCAGTGTAGCGATGCTGATGTCAACCTAAATCAAATCAAGCCAACAACATCTGCGTCGAAATCATGCTTCGTCTCAAAGTGTACCCCGTGTCGAAATCAAGTTTCGCCTCGGTGTATCTGCCTTCCCTGTCGGAGTTATGCTTCGGCTCGGAATCAACCAGCGACCTCCCCGTCGGAATTAAGCTCCGCCTCGGAATCAAGTCAACCAGCAAGCTCTGCGTCGGAATCATGCTTCGTCTCAGAGTGTACCCTGTGTCAAAATCATACTTCGCCTCGGTGTATCTGCCTTCCCTGTCGGAATTATATTTCTCCTGGGAACCAACCTCTGCATCGAAATTATGCTTCGGTCAGAATGTCTGCTGCTCGTCGGAATTATCTCCGACCCTTTAGAATCATGCACCGCTCATCGGAATTATGCTCCGATACATGGAATCACGCTCCGCTCTTCGGAATGATGCTCCGATCCTCGGAATTATGCTCCGATCCTCGAAATTATACTTCTCCTGGGAATCAACCTCTGCATCGAAATTATGCTCCGGTCAGAATGTCTGTTGCTCGTCCGAATTGTGCTCCGACCCTTTGGAATCATGCTCCGCTCACCGGAATCATGCTCCGATCCTCGGAATTATGCTCCGCTCTTCGGAATGATGCTCCGATCCTCGGAATTATGCTCCGATCCCCAAAATTATGCTCATAGGAATCATGCTCCGATCCCTGGAATCATGCTCCGCTCTTCGGAATGATGCTCCGATCCCCGAAATTATGCTCATCGGAATCATGCTCCGATCCCTGGAATCATGCTCGGCTCTTCGGAATGATACTCCGATCCTCGGAATTATGCTTCGATCCCCGAAATTATGCTTCTCCTGGAAATAAACCTCTGCATCGAAATTATGCTTCGGTCAGAATGTCTGCTGTTCGTCGTAATTATGCTCCGACCCTTTGGAATCATGCTTCGCTCATCGGAATTATGCTCCGATTCCTGGAATCATGCTCCGCTTCCTGGAATTATGCTCCGCTCTTCGGAATGATGCTCCAATCCTCGGAATTATGCTCTGATCCCCGAAATTATGCTCGTCGGAATCATGCTCCGATCCCGGGAATCATGCTCCGCTCTTCGGAATGATGCTCCGATCCTCGGAATTATGCTTCAATCCCCGAAATTATGCTCATCGGAATCATGCTCCAATCCCTGGAAGCATGCCTCTACTCTTCAGAATTATGCTCTGATCCTCGGAATTATGCTCCGACTCTTCGAGGGATACTCCGACCCTGGAATTATGCTCCGCAAATCGGAATGATACTCCGATCACCGGGAATCGTGCTCCCCGAGGGATGCTCCGTCCCAAGAATGATGTTCCACCTCGAAGTCCAGCTTCAAGATCCATCAATTTCATGTGCACAACTCAGATGCGCGGTATGCATTTATTGATGGGGGGGCACTTTGTTGGGGTCAAAATTCGCACCCTAATTGACCGGGTCAAAATCAATGTCAACCCCAAGTAAGCGAGCCCAAGCCCAAGCAAGTGGGCCTATGCCCAAGTCGAGCCCCACGGTCGGGCTTCCCCATGCCAAAATAAAAATCATGTAATAAATAATTTTGATGTAATTTTTTATGCATGAATGTAAGCAAAATAGGTATAAAGCCAAATTTTTGTAAAGCCCATAGGTTATGTGCAAAAGAAATGAGCACATGAGGCATGGGATGGGCAAAATGCCATTTTGTAAAGCCCAAGGGGTTATATGTAAATGTGAAAGCCTATATAAGGCAACATGATGATGAATAAAGATAAAAAAAATTCATTCTCCCCAAAACCTAGGGTTTGTGCCTCCTTCCCCTTTCTCAAGGGTCTAAAACGCTCTTCCTCTTTTTTGAATTAAATCAAGAGTTTTAACTCTTCCTTTCTCAAAAATAAATAGTTTTTCACCACAAAACCCACGAAAGGGAACTCGGATCTCCAATCAGATCTCCAAAAGGGGATACTTTTAAGTCTCACCCCCTTTTCTCCAAGATCCCGCCGATCAAGAGAAGAAAGAAGGAGACTCATCTCCAAAAATCTAATTTTGGACAGATCCAAAGCTCAAAAGAAGAGCTAAAGATTCCTAGGAGTTTAACTCTTTTCAAGATCTGTTGGAGTTTAACTCTATAAATTAGTTTCTGTTAGGAGTTCAACTCCAAAAAACCCTTGGGAGTTCAACTCACCAACCTAGGGGCTAGGCCCCTTCACGCAGGTGTTTCCCGTGGTCACGTGTGCGCCACGTAACCCTGGGCGCTAAGGCGTCCATCGGACATGTGTGCACCACGTGACCCCGGGGCGCTAAGGCGCTCAATGGTCACGTGTGCACCACGTGACCCCGGGCGCTAAGGCGCCCATCGGTACCCCGGGGCGCTAAAGCGCCCAATGGTCACGTGTGCGCCACGTGACCCCGGGCGCTAAGGCGCCCAATGGTCACGTATGCGCATGTGACCCCGGGCACTAAAGCGCCCATGTGCGCGCACGTGACCCCGGGCACCATGCGCCCACATGCCACGCACGCGTCTTTAAGATGCTTCCTCCCATTTTTTATATACACTCCACACTAAATATACCTCTCCCGTTAGAAAAAATTTCTAACGGGGCGCTGCCCCGCATCCTGCAAGGAGGCTGCTAGCCCCCTTAACCCCTAGCCCGCTATCCGGATAGCGAGACCCTCGTAAAAACTCTGCGGGGCCCCCAATATATCCAAAACCTTTTTCAAAACACAACACTGCATATTGAGTTCACATGACCTGTTTAACCCGTCAATCGGAGGTTCTCTCGCTCCAAAGACGAGGGGTAATTAATGGCAGCTTAGTCCGCGGCTGCCGGAGATTCGGATCCACACAATCAATAAACCCCAACCTACTCTAGGCAGGGGGAATCTGTAATGCGCCTGACAAGCGCGCGCGTATTCCCATCTCAATGGGATGACGAAAAACACCCTACAGAGTCGCCCTACTTATACAGGTGGCTCGAGAAATATTACATGTGCCATGAATGCATCGGTAAATTACAAGAGATCTATTTTGATATAATGTAAACTTAAGAGTTATTTTATAATATATGTAAATTTTTGGCGAATTGCAGATAGCTCAGACCCTGGCGCAAGGTGGTACACCGAGCGTGCTGACCGCGTATCTTGTCGTCCACGGCATCTCGACAGATCCCGCCACGGGCGAGCTTCGATTCCCCGACACCACTACCCAGAAGTATTGCGTAAGTGTTAATATTTATTCTAACACGTTTGAAATTTTTGTCTTGAAAAGTTCAAATTTAAATGATATACTTATATTTTAATGGTTAATGTGGGTGTAGGAGCGGGTGGTGGAGCGGGCGGAGACATCGGGGATCGATTTTACTGGACAAACTGATCCGATGTTACTGATCCCAGTCCTAAACGCCGCACACGGAGGGCACCACGGAGGTTGAGAGAGAGGCCGGGGACTGGGTCCTAGCAGGGCCCATATGAGGTTGGACTCCACTCCGGCGGTTACTTTCCCTACCCCCCGCCCCCGTGAGCGACGTCTAGAGCATGATATTGCCGTCTTAAAGACCACCGTCGAGAAGTAGAAGGAGATGGTACGTATACTACTTAATAGTAAAATATTATATCGCATTATACATAGTAACATATGATAAGAGTTCGACTAGAATCTAATACACCGCCTAAATCCCTAAGTATTCTTAGATTGGGGTTTCGCAATAACCTGATAATGATACGAATTCAACTACAATCTAATACACCGTTCTTACTCGTTTATTACACACAATTTAACAGATACGACAGCTACTTAGACTGCGGCTCCACATGCATCTCCTTCGGCTGTGGTTCCGCAAGCCGCTACCTCGGTTGCTGTTGCGCAGACCATTTCTGCAGCTCCGCGGCCCGCTTAGACTCATGCACAGTCCGCTCCTTCATTAGACGAGTTTTTGACGACTCAGGGCTGCACCGTGGAACAGATGCGCCAGATTACGGCGTTTATCAGAGGTGGAGGAGCTGAACCGAGCTAGGGTAGCTTTTTTTATATTTTTGAGGATGTATGTACTTATCTGCTATATATTGTATATTTTTTGAACGATATTGGTGGTTGTTTGCTTGTTCACGATGATTTAGATTGATAGTTTATTTCTTTTATATATTATGCGTGAGATATTGATTATGCATATTTCTGTATTTGGTTATATGATATATATATTATTGTGCACAGGGCAGGAGAAAAACAGAGAGCCCCTTTAAAAAAAACTTGATATTTTGTTCCTACGGATTAATCCGTAGGGCCATCTGTTGCACCTACGGATTAATCCGTAGGTGCAATATTTGTCCCTGCACATTTAGCCGTAGGGACAAAATATCAGGATACCTGATATTTTGTCCCTATGGACTCAGTAACAGGGGTAAAACTTGTCTCTACGAAGCAATCTGTAAGGGCATTTATCAGGCCCTACGGATTAATCCGTAGGGGCAAGTATTTAATTTTATAAACCAATAAATTAAATAAATATTATGTCCCTACGGAGTAATCCGTAGGGATACATGTCTCTACGGAGTAAGGCGTAGAGGCAATTATTACTCTGTAGGGGCATGTTCAAGACGAAGTCTTGCACTGCGGTCTTTGCAACTACGAGGGAATTTTATGTCTCTACGGATATATCCGTAGGTGCAGTTGTTTGCCCCTACGGCTAAATCCATAAGGGCAACCCATTATTGTAGCAGTATAATTGTGCGATAAGTACCATGCACTAATTCAATTTAAAAAAAATGTCATGAACTACCATCCTCGGTCGTTAATAAATACCATAGCATTGTGTCGTCTACAACCGTCCAGATTAATTCGGATCGGTGAAAAGTTGGAATTATTATGTTTCTTTAGTAGGATTTTCTTGTGCTTGGAATTAGGATTTTGAAGTGTTTATGTTTGATGGCAATTTAAAAGGATTAGGAGTTACTAAGGCCCGTTTGGTTTGGTAGGGGGATTCATAAAAATGGATTCTTAAATCCTTACAATAGAAAAAATTTGGATTTAGTAATTTTTTTTTGTTTGTAACAAAGTTAAATATTATGATCCAAAAAGTATCCAATCCTTTGTTTGGTTGCATCAAATTTTTATGGATTCCAAAACATGGATTTGAAGATAGTATTAAGATAGTGAGAATATCATTTATTACCTCCAAATAAGACAAAGTATCCAATTTTTAAAGCAATTAAAATGGTGAGAATATCAATTTTTATTCATAAAAAACTTAGGTTGTAATACTCGGTTCCGTTTGTATGGAAAATCCGTAGTTGAATAAAATTTTAATTCCTCGTTCTTCCCAAAATTTTCTTTTATTTTTCCTAATTTTCTTTTCTCCTTTCTTTTTATTATTCTTCCCTAAGCCCAAGCAAGCCTGGCCCAAACTCCTCTATCCTTTCGTTCTTATTCATTTTCTTTACTCCCTACGAAGCCTATTCTATTCCATTTTCTTTTCCTTCTTTTCTTTTCCTTATTTCTCCACAGTCCAGCCCACAACCCCTCCTCCTTCCTCCTTTCTTTTTCTTATTCTTTTCCCCACCGCCCACGTCCTTCCTTAACCGACCCCCTACGTAATCCAAACCGTCCACGAGATTTCTGCGCGCCTCCTCCCACGATCGCGCATACGATCTCGTAACCAACCTCACTCTTCAAAACCCTAACCCAAACTCCTTCATCTCATCTCTCCTCAAAAACTCAAGCACCAACCACACCGAGTTCCCTCTCATTCCTCTCGCCTCCCTCTCCGAAACCCTAAAACGAACTCGCTGGCGTCCATCACCACTTCGTCGACCCCGACCTCCAAGCACCCACATCAACCCAACCCCCCCCCCCCCATCTCCTTCACCCCCTTCTCTTTCCTCCTAGCGAACCGAACCCAAACACCATTAACTGAGCTCTCCTCTCTGCAACCGCCGTCAGCTTCAGCCGTCTCCGTCGGTTTCCGTCGCCGTCGCTCTGCTCCAACAACCAAAGGCCGAGCACCCAAGCACCAAGACACGACTCCCATGCAACGACCGCTGCGCCTTCGTTCAAGCTGAGCCGACGCCGAGCCCCGTTCAAGCCGCGCCACATCATTATCATCGTCTTCTCGTCACCTTTGTCATCCCGATCCAGCGACTCAAAGACAAGTGATTTCCCCCACTTGTTATTATGTTGTATACTTAATATATATATACGATCGAATCTATAGTTTATGTGTGTGTCGTGTTATTTTCGATTATTTTTAACTATGACTCTTGTTTTTTTTGTGCTGGATTGAAGTAATTGGGTCTAAAACCCCGTGTTAGGATGCATAGAAATTGTAGTGATTGAATCCCGTTTGAATCATGTAAAAAACAAAAGATAATGTTAACTTCGGTCATGCACGACAAGTGCTTGATCGATTTTCACACAATAATACTTCGATCTAAAAGCCCATTTTTGATCAGTAGTTTCTTTTACTGTCAAGTAGAGCGTGTAGAAAAGTGAGATGAAAAAAATATAGTTTTGAACATCAAATGTCGTCCCTAAGAGGAGATGACAGATCTAGATTTTTCTGTATTCACTGCATTGTAAAAGTCGCTATAAATCATAGAAAAATCGTTTGGTAGCGTTCGTGGGTTCATTTCAAAGCTAACTTAAAGCACTCATTACTGTAAAATGTTTTTCTGGAAAATATGTTGTTTTGTTGTCGTAATTCAAGGAGAAACACGGCTCTGGACTGTAGTTCACAGTCCAGAAAAGCATTCTTTGTTGTTTGTCTGTTCTAACCTATTGAAATGTTCATGTATAAATAACCAACTAAAATGAGACTAATATAAATGCATAGATAAATGAGTTGTCTTTTATTTGGCATTGGTTTCTCTAGGTTTTGTTGTCGATTACTATTTTTAAAGTATTTTACACTGCTGCAGTTTTTAACGTTAATTGTGCCAATCGATATTGTAACGGCCATAACTCCCTTGTATGTTAATGATAGTAATTTTCCGTTTGATTCTTTAGAAAGCTAACTGAAAAACCCATATTTCATCGAACTATAGAGACTCCAGATTCATAACGTATTGTATAGAAAATTTTATCGAGTTTGGATCTTCAGTTTTAAAACTACAATTCCAGTACCGTTTACCTGAATTAAAACGAAAATATCTCCCAATCCAAAATAGGTATTGGGATGAATCCAATTTTGTTAAATAGATGAATGAGTCTATTTTCCACATCTTTTATATTACCATGCCTGATTCTGATCATAAGTATTTTTAATAATTTTTACAAGCCGAATGGTACTTGTAGTCCTATAATAGTTAAAGTTTATAGTTGATGGTTCTCTTCATGTTATATGATTGTTCACCTTCATGCTTAGTCGTTCATGCTATGTAACCTGGTTAACTGAATATCATTGCATGGTAATGGCTTGACTCATGTTTAGAACTCACTTGTATGGACATTCCATTGGTTATTGCATTGTCGACATCTATGAAACTTATATAAGTCTAACTATAACTTGAATGGGACGGGTATGGAAGCACTTATATTAGTGTTATAGGTAAGACATCGAGAACTTTCAACTTGATCGGTCTAGACATGCTTGATGGAGACCCCGTCTCCAATTCTCACGTAGACTTGTCATTGTGTGACTAGTATTTTAAGACTCATAGTTGGACCTAGATGTAAACATATAGGATATGGGGATCGGGGGAATTGAAAGGTGGATGTTGTAATCGTATTTGGAAAGGTCACCATCATGTAGAGATTGATCAATCGAACTAACAAATGTTTACAAGCGGCTGTCATGTTAGGTCATGTTGTTCTACCTAGCGGCAGGGTCCGGGTTGGTCCGGATGAGGCTGTGATTTCAGATATGCACGGAATACCCTTCAAAATACAAGTACCATCCACCGGTCAATTTCAATAAAAGAATATTGTAGATGAACCATAGTGACATGAGACATCCAGGATTTCACCCTATGTTTAAATAAATCGCATGCTTCATGTTTTACTGATGTCATGATTTTCCTGTTGTTTTACTATTATGTTACATGAATATTCTAGAACCTACTTTACTCATGACCTGATCGATTTTAAATTACCTAAACTATGCTAGGTCTAGCAATACAATTACTATGACTATTCTTGCCATGACTCGTACACTCTATCGTGATATTCACTTCAGGTTATTGTACTGTTTTGTCACCACTGCTTAAATAATTGTAATTATTTTTGCACATATATTATATATTGTTATACCATTAAGTGTTGTTCTGATGACCTGAGTATGCATGCTCCGAGGAAGAAATGGATCCAGCCCCAAAAAAAAATCAAACAGATTTCGACGAGCTCACGGAGATTTAGATCAACACCGACTATTTCTTTTTTTGTTCAGTTTTACTTTTTCCGTTAAAACTCTGTGTAGTCTTTTCGATTTGTTATTGTTCCCTTTTCATCTGCAAGGACTTTATATCCGTTATGAACTCATGTTTTATTTGAATGTAATAATTAGTTGGTGTTATTTTCTCTTTATCTGTACTTGATATACTGCTTGTCATGTAACGCTAGAAGCCGAAATGTGACTACAGCGAGATTTTCTTTGACTGCAGGAGCATAATAGCCTAGTCACCCCTCATATTCCGTATTTTAGAGAGCGGGACATGACATAGATGGAGAGAGTTTATCTCAAATCCTTGCTTTTTTGGGAAGGATGTTATTGAGAGGCCTTTGGTATTTCTTCCAGACAAGAATGGGGGTCTTACAATCATTAGCCAGTATGTTTTTCTCTTATGTTTGATGGGGATTTCTTTAGTCTCTTAATTTTAACCGTAAATACACAGTTAATTCATTGTGGTATTTATGGATCGTACCACAGAGAGGCGTGTGAACTTTAATTAACTTTAAAACGAATTAAAATAAAAGCTTTGGTTTATTTAACTAAACTAATTAAAAAGCATATAAAGGGAATTAAAATTGCAAGTTTCAAAAATAAAAGAGGATTTCAAATAGTAAAGAAAGGCTTAGGATTTTGAATTACCTTTATTAATCATGGTATTGTATACGATTTCTATTCTTTTTTAATTCTCATATATAAATTTATTAACTATCAATCACATGAAAGCATAAAAAAGACTTTTATCGCAATGAAATATCAATCATTAAAAGAAAACATAAATCATACAATTATAGCAACACCCTATCAATCTAATAAAATCACTTATCAATAAATTTAAATATTTAATTCTAATTAACCTAACAATAATTAGATCTTATTCTTCCACACATAAGTTGTCAATTTATAATTTATCTTGTTTTCTCGGAATAATCTAAATTACCCTAAATCAATTAGGTTGAATAAATCTCGATAAAAATTTTATCTTTACCTTCCTTAGTTAATCTTCAAGATTGTCAATCGATCACAAAAATAACTAGTTTTTCGGTGATCCTATCTTTTCTTAAACAAATCTTATGGTTGTCAATCATACACTGACTTATTTAGTTTATTAGTATAGAATCAAAAGGAATTAATTTCTATCAAAGAGATTCATCATGAAAACCAAATAAAAAAGAATAGAGCGAAGAAATTAAACACCAATCATAGCGAGTGTAACTCAAAAGGCCTAGAAACTAAATTAGCTACTCATAATAGAATAAAACATAACTAAATTATCAAACTGCATATTAAAAATAACTTACAAAAATCTCTTGATCTCTTCAAAAAACCTAACCCAATAACTAATGAAGAGATAAACCCCTAAAGAGATTATACAACAATATATATCGACAATTGGCAAATTACAAGAGCAGTTTAGAAAATATTCTCCAATTAGCAAGAATCTCTGAAAATCTCAACTCCTGAATCAAAAAGATTTCGGCCAAATCTTGTAAAATTCGGCCCTGGACGAATTTTGATGGCTTTTGACTTCCAAATTTGGTCTGTGGCTTTGTGAGGTCTTTGTGAATCTTGTTCCAATCTTGATTCTTGATAAATTTCACCCTTGTATTCGTTTTAACATAATGTTATCCACATCCAACGCACGTAATACGCCTTTTGTATAATTTTATCCTTACTCCTATAATCTGCAGGATTAGTATTAAATAGCCAAAATAAAAATAAATATGGATATAAAATATATGCATTAAAATGCACCAATCAAATACCCTCATACTTATCTTTTGCCAGTCCACGAGCAAAATCTAGAGTTTCAAAAAAATACTGAAAACTAAAAACCAAAAAAAAAATAAAATCTAACTACTATTCTCCTTTTCGCAGGCATAGCGATTGCACTTAACACGTGTAATAAACCGTTAAAACACTAGGTATTCCTAGTAAAAGGAGTGTTGTTTTTTGAGGGTCTTTAGTGGACACTACCCACAAAATCCCAAAAAGAAAAATAAAAAGAAAATAAAAAGGAAAAAAACTAAAAATAAAGAAAGTGAAAACAATATACAAAGAAAAGAGAAGATTCGAATCTCGCTAGTTTTTCAGCTTTTATGAATTTTCATCCTAATAGTATCGTTCAACTCCAGAAATTATATTATCTCTCAATAGAACTTAATGATATTCTTCATTCCTATATTTCCTTCAAATATCGATCATATACCTCTACGTGTGCAAAAAATATCCTTACACTTGAGAATTCAATTCAAGCTATAGTACCAATACCCTATACCTTCGTATTTTAATTTAGATAAATATTTTGATAGATTTGTTCAGAATATCTTTCAATGCGACCACTAATGCTTTATAAGGCACTAATCAACCGATTACTCAATGTGTGAGTTTAATGATGTCTAGTCTCGCAACTATCTCGGACTTTCAGCAGCGACTCCTAAGCCAGTTGATCTAAACCACTAGGTGATAATGCATCCCTACGACCGAATTTCTTGTCCTAAGTAATAACAAAACCAAACTTATTATATTTATACTTTTTTATTTTTTTATTTTTTAATCACTTTTCGACGTGAGCATCCAATACTTCTTGAGGCACGAATTCTCAACTATTTAGTGAAAAAAAAGATATTTTTTTATAATAATTTTTCTTATAATTGGATATTTAGGCAAAGATATTTCTAGATAAACTCTACTATCTCAAGCTTCAAAATTCATATTTGTGCAATTTATAAGGTGTATATTTTCTCAATTTGAATTTAAGACAAAAGAATACCACATACTTTTACCACCTGATCAGCATGTCTTCGCTGAACAAATGGATGGTAAACACTTTACTTATTCCTCCATACTCCCCAAGCATAAAATTCAATTTTTTTCTGCCCCCGGGGGGGAAAGGCAACACAATTCTCGACACCACTACACTTTCGTTCTTCCGGCCAGGATCAATTCCGCCTAAGGTTCGAAAATCTATTTGCGAGATTTGACTCACACTAGACTAAATTGCATTTTAGGCTTGCGTTTCATGTTACAAGATTATTATGGCATAACTATCAAAAGAGACTGCCTGGTAATCCATACTGAGCCTGAAACTCCTTTTCTGGCAAATGAAACTATCATTGAAGCAATCACACCTTGTGAATGCAAAAATGATAAGGACTGCCATTGCAAGACTAGTATAGACAAACAAATCATTTTGGAAGATGATGAAATCATAAGCCACGAGATGGTTAGTTTTATATCAACCACAAAACTTTACAATTACTTGTCTTCTGGAAACAATGAGATAGATGATATCATCTCACGACTTGAACATGAAGATATTATAGGAGAAAATCCTATAAAACACTGGGAAAGAAACAAACTTACTTGTAAACTAAATATAAAAGATCCAAATATCACTATTCGTTGTAAGAGCATTGAAGCAACGGACGAAAACTTGGAAGACTTCAAGACTCATATTTCTGACCTCCTGAAATTAGGAGTAATAAGGAAATCTACTTCACCACATAGAAGCCCGGCTTTTATTGTGAATAAACACTCTGAGATCATAAGAGGAAAATCCAGGATGGTCATAAACTATAAAAGGTTGAATGACAATACTGAAGACAACTCTTATAACATCCCAAACAAAACTGAACTTTTAAATAGGATACAAAATTCTATTTACTACTCGAAATTTGATTGCAAATCAGGTTTCTGGCAAATCAAAATGGATGAAACTTCCATCCCTTGGACTGCCTTCACTTGTCCTATAGGACACTACGAATGGCTTGTTATGCCATTTGAACTTAAGAATGCTCCTGCCATCTTCCAAAGAAAGATGGATGATCTTCTTATGAAGCATTCTAACTTTTGTTCTGTCTACATTGATGATAATTTGGTGTTTTCTAAAGACAGAAAGACTCATACTTCTCACTTGAAACTAGTTCTGGCTGAATTCATGAAACATGGATTGATCATTTCCTCCAAGAAAGCTCAATTTAATAAAACTCATATTGAATTCTTAGGCATAGAATTGGGACAGGGAACTATAAAACTTCAGCCTCATATATCACAAAACATACTTGTTTCATGAGAACTAAAACACTCTTATGAGAAGGTAACTGATCTTCTCAAAGAAATAAAACTTATTGTCAGTTCTTAATGAATGACGCCAATTACTTTGAGGCCTTGAATAAGGCAAATACTTTTCATGCTGAACCAATAGGTTTAACAGACTACTTAGGGCAATCTGCTTCGGATAAAACTTACCCTAAACAACAGAATGTCATCATCATTCTGCTTGTTAACCTTCATCAGAAGATTGATAAGCTTACGAAAGAACTAACTGACAAAAATACCAACTTCAACTTTGATAAAGAACTTGAGGAGATAACAACTAAACTAAAAAACTTACCTGTCGAGGTTAAAACAGGTAACAAAACTAACAATTTTGGTTATAAATGACTTCACACCAGATAGCCAAACCTACCACCACTAACTTGACAACTGAGGTTGGAATTGTTAGTGTATATGCCCTAGAGGCCATTACTGTATCATACTAGTTTGTATATTACTTGATGGAAGCTTGGGATATTCACAGTTGTATAGACAATCTTGCTCGAAATGGTAGTATGCTACTTGGTTTGTTTCTACTTCAATCTGTGCATGTGTTTCTTTTAGCATATCGCATATACACATTAGTGGAGCCCTTAGGTTCTTGCTTGATTACCAGCGTTGTGATGGCAGTTACACTAGTGGGGGCTAGTTAATCTACAAGCACATCCTTATACAGGTCCCTAGTCATTGGATTATCGAGACGGGGTATCGATACTCCGGAGTAGACTAGCGTATGCGCTTCTCATCCCAGCAGGGGAGATGGTCTGTCCCACAGCCGTCAGTACATCGTACTTGAGATAGTATGCGGGTGCTCGTTAGGTTACGAGTACACTGGGCAGGACTCGTCAGGAACTGTTGGTTGATACTATACCTATCGTCAGTTATCAGTTCCCGGATGACATGACTACAGCTTAGTCCGCTGACTTGACACCGTCACTTCTCCTCGAGTGTGTTCCCACTGTTCTTTGATTACTATCCTACCACGGCTCAAACGAGTCATGCAAACAGGTAGTAGTTGGGTGCAGTCCCGAAACACTTGGAGGCAGTGACGGTTAGACAGAATTCGTCTCTCCTGGTATTGGGGGTTGATATCGCGCTGTGTCTAGGAGAGCCATTACACAAAGTCCCTGGCCAGGGCAAGCGAGATATACTGGTAGGTTTTCCAGTGTTATCTCATAGTGTTTTGGGCTACACTCCGACACGACTTGTACCGCTATTAGGGGACTGACGTTTACTACCCCCTAGGCCCGCCATGCGATATTCTCAGACGAGCAGACCGGACTGTACGGAGATTGTCACATTCAGGCTCAGTAGGAGTTCGGATGGGTTTACCTTATCGGCCTTCTTATCGATATCTACCTGGAGACCGTTACGTACAGCTAGTGCCGCTTGCGGTCTGTGGTTAAACCCACTGCCAGCGTAGTGTCGAGTCTTTAGAGTCCCACACAGAGAGTTTCCCTGCACTGAGCGAAAAGTGTAGAGGCCGTATGGTTTTACGGCAAGGCTACGATCACTTACGTACATTTGTGCGCGTATGATGTTCGGGCAGACAATACTAGTGGGTTTTGGTTTAAGCCGGATCCTAGTATTGTATGGATGAATTAGTTTTGTCTTCTGTGCATTCGCATTCTGCAGAATGCGGATACGGGTGTGTATGCACAGTTGTGACGAGCGAAGAAGAAGGAGGTGCCCCATTAGGGTTTTGACAGTTGATTCGGTCGAAACCATTATGAGGCGGGCTCATTAGGGTTTTGACAGTTGGTTCGGTCAAAACCATTATGAGCCGGGGACATTATTTACTAATCTTTTTAATGATAATTATGTTATGGCTAATTGCTTTGACCTTTTGACCATACTTGACTTTGTTGACCATTTGACCAAAGTTGACTAGGATCTTTCATGTGAGATCTAGAGTCTTCTTTTAGTTTTTGATTTTATTTTTGTGATGATAATGGTCTAATCAAGGTAGCCATCAACTTTATCATGAAAAGATTAGTAATGATGATGTTTATGGATTATTATTCCATGGTTCATTATTCTTGGTTCATAATTCTATTCTCATTCTCTCTCATGAAATGAGAAGCTCCATGGTTGCTCCTTTATCTTCCTCCTGTTGATTTTTCTTTTGATCTCATGTGTTGAGAAAATAATGAAGTAAATTGACAAACACATCCATCTTCTTCTTCTACACAACCTAGGACATCAAGCTTAGCAATCTTGTTGCCCTAGTTGCCTCGGTTTGAGGTGAAGCTCGGAACACAAATTCTCGGCTGGATCGTCTTCAACTCTAGGAGGCCGCGGAGGTGACTAAGATCCGGATCGATCCTCGGAGCTTGGATGGACGAGGAGGACAGCGGAGAGAAGACCCGAAGGACCGGTTTCGTGAGGTATAATCTCTATGACATAGTAGATAGAACCTCATGTAGTTTGTTAGGTTTTTGTTTAGCAAAGATCCTCCTTTTAGTCCATGTTGCCTTGTGTCAAAAATCGTTTTTTACCGTTTCCGCCTCCCCGTAAGAACCGAAGTGAGCAACATGGACTTACAGTGGTATCAGAGCCTAGCTAAACAACAACTAGTATGTTAGCAAAGTATTTAGAATTTCGATCGGAGAAAAAATCGCAAAACACGTCCGAAAACATAACTTTCTGCCGATTTTTAAAACTGCTCAAAAAATAATTCCACACATCTTAAAAATCGGCTCAGGGTTTTGTAGGAACACACAGCAAAAACGAGCCACTGACTCGGCAACGCGCCGCAAAACCGCGGCGAAAACATGCTTCTTGCCGCGGATCCGCGGCCGAGTTGACTCGGCCGCGACTCGGTTTTGCTGCAGTGTGTTCAGTGTTCTGTTTTAGGATTTTTAAAATATTTTGTTTCTGCCCAGATTTTCCAGAGAACAAAATTGTGTTTGGGGTAGTCACAAATCCGTATTTTTGATCGAAGTTCTGTAGACTTTAGCTAAAGGGTTATATCTGTGATGTGATATATGCACTGAACATCAACTAATCGCTATACGTCGATTAGTGGGGGTTGTGCATATCTGTGATCTGTAATGTTGTTAGATTGTGTATATGAACTCGTTGGATTGTCGCGGATGAATAGCCGGGGATGTGAGATGAGAGTTTTCTTTATCTTTCATTTGATGTAATATGTAAATTGATGTAATATTATTTTATGGCCGCACATCCGGGATGAGGTTGCAGCCGCCATTGTATATCATTTTTTTTGCTGGTTTTGCTCCTAGGATAGACCCAAGGTGGGGTGCACAAACTACCGGGTATCTCGAAGTGCCGAGTGGCCTACTCACGTTGTTGAGGGAGATTGCTTCACTTCGGGTACTTGGCGGGTAGTTTGCCGCACCCGCAGGGGTCTAGGGTGGGGTTTGGCTATTCATCGCGACCGTGTAATCCGTCTTTCGTTGCAGGCTCGAACGAAATGCGGATTCCTAGTATATCCAAAGTGTTCATCTGTGATCTGGAATGGCTATCATTGCATCTGACGAATGTATATATCTATATATGATATCTAGTAGGCGTTGCTTATGTTTTGCATCCGCGCTAGTCCAGCCCCCGCTCTGTCGTTGGTTAAGTAACCTAACGGGTGATGACGGGGCCCTGTGGCGAATGCGGATGGCATAAGCGTACGTCATATTTTCGTTGTTTTCTACAATGGTAGGATTAAATGATGGGATGCATTAAATTAATGCAAGAAAATAAACCAAAGTTAAAGTCGTTGGAACAATTTCAAAACCACTCGGTTTCTTTTCAAAACAGAAAACTTTTAAAAATACGGAGCTTAAACCACTCCTTTTAAAAGCTATCAGATTCCTTCGATTATATCAAGTTCACTACGTTCACGGTTTCGCCAAAACCATTCGTAGCCCTCCGTCATTTCAGTTAAATATTCAGTAGTATTCAAGCTATGTATTTTGACATTCGCCAAGGCATAGTGATTGGTAGCTGTTGAATATTTATCCATAGCATAGATAGATGCGTTGGTTTGGGACAGTCGTACTATTATTTTGGCCTTCGTCAAGGGCATGTACGGGTGGGTTCAAATTAGCCTGGATAATGACGGGTAGAACTTGACATGTGACTTATGATATGTTGGCCTTCGTCAAGGTCATAAGAGCATAGGGCAAAAATCCACATCGGGAGTTTCTAAAGAAACTGAAACTTGCTAGCGCTGCATACCATTTGGAGTGTGATGATTCTGGTAGGATTCCTTCAGTTTTATTACACGATGATATTTGGATCCCGATCCTACTGTGAGTATATGCTATTCCTCGGGAACTTTCCCACTTAACGATCAATACTATAAACCAAGTAGGTGTCTAGAAAGGTATTAGCGGGGTACGCCCATAGGGAAAAGAGGTTATTTAATTAAGGAACTTCGCGAAAGCGTTGGAAAACCTCCCTCGAAGTACCAACACTGGCTTGGCTGAACGGTTAAGCAAGTATTGTACGGTGAGATTGATCCCGACTAATTCTTCTTTTATGGTTTGAGGAAGGATTCGAGAAACAGTGGGAGCCATCCTGTTTAGATAAACTAAAAACCAATCTAAACTTGCAAGAGCATCATGTTGAGTGTTTTCTTCTCTCTCTCTTAATTGCAGTGACCCAGTGACCACACATAGGTTACATCTAGATAATAAAATGACTGAATCTGACTGTTATGACTGGCAAAGGTCTGTCCAGATGTCCATTGCCCATAACGAGCTGGGACACCTCCTAACTAATCAAACCCCTGCCGTCTCAGGACCAGTTTCCCCTGTCACGGATATTGATATCCGTAACACATCGGAAAAAAACTGTGTGAATGCCAAGTGCCTCGTGTTGGCCTCAGTTGATGGTGCATACCAGAGGCAGCACGAGAAGATGGACTTAGTTTCTATCTTCCTCCATAATAAAGATTTATATGGAGAGCAATCTCGTATCGCAAGATATGAGACCTCGAACGAATTGCTTCAAGCGAGGTTGGCTTTCGGGTCATCTGTAGGGGACAACGTCCTTACAGAGACTAGCTATTTTTGATCAGCTCACGGACCTGAAGACCACGTTGAAGAACGGGTCGAGTACTGATTTGATTCTACAGTCTCTGCCCTCTACTTATATCCTGAAGGAAACCAGGGAAGTAGAAGGGAAGGGCAAAAGTTTCGGGGCTGAATATAGTAAAGGAGGGACGTTCCTATTGTTACGGGAATGAACATTGGCAAAAGGATTGCAAGGCTAGCAAAGCCAGTAGCCAGGATTCGAAGCATGTTGTGGGTTCGGCTTCAGGTGTGTTTGTAATAGAGAACTGTATGTCAATTAACCCTACTTCCTGGGTATTGGATACCGGATCAGGATCTCACATCTGTAATTCATTACAGGCTCTGAGAAACCGTAGAGTTATCAGGATAGGTGATATGACTCTCAGGATTGCCAACGAAATGAGCGTGGACGCTGAATCCGTAGGGGAATATCACCTTGGATTGACAACTGGGCAGATATTGATTCTGTATAACTGTTTGTATGTACCTAGTATGGCTTGTAATATCATATCTGTATCCTTACTTTCTAAGGAAGGATATGATTTTACTTTTGTAAGCGATGTGGTCCACATCCACCTAAATCAAGTTCTGATTGGGTCAGGTACATTAGAAAACGGAATATACGTATTGAATCAAGCTCAGGTTTTCAGTGTCCAGAACACACTTAAAAGAAAGTCTCCAGAAACAAATCAGGCTTTCTTATGGCATGGTAGACTGGGTCACATTAATAAGACACGGTTAACAAAGTTACATAAAGAGGGATACTTGAATCCATTCGAGTACCAGTCTTATGCCACTTATGAATCTTGTCTCATGGGAAAGATGACAAGACTCCGTTCACTGGACACGGAGTAAGAGCGAGCGAGCTCTTGGGACTCATACACAGTGACGTGTGTGGTCCAATGTCTACACATGCGCGAAGTGGTTATTCATACTTAATTACTTTCACAGATGATTTCTCTAGCTATGGACATGTCTTCCTGATGAAGCATAAATCCGAGGCCTTTGAGAAATTTCGGGAATACAAGAATGAAATTGAAAAACAAACAGGCAAAAGTATCAAGATACTGAGATCTGATCGAGGTGGTGAATACTTGAGTGCCGAATTTCTGGGCTACTTAAAAGAGAATGGAATTCTCTCTCAGCTTACTCCTCCATACACACCACAGCACAACGGTGTATCGGAAAGGCGGAATCGAACTCTATTGGATATGGTTCGTTCCATGATGAGTAAGGCTAAGTTACCGCGATCCTTCTGGGGTTATGCACTAGAATCAGCTGCATATCTTTTGAACAAGGTTCCCTCCAAGACTGTGCCTACCATATCATATCAGGTGTGGTGTGGGAAGAAACCCCATCTTCAATATCTGAAGATATGGGGATGTCCAGTTTTTGTTAAAAAGCAGCATGCGGACAAGCTCGAGGCACGCTCAATACTGTGTAAGTTTGTGGGATACCAAAAGAACTCCAGGGGATATCTTTTCTATTACGCAGAGGAACAAAAGGTTTTTGTTTCTCATCATGCCCACTTTCTGGAACATCAGTTTTTAGAAAAAGGAACAAGTGGGAGCGCAGTAGAACTGGAAGAAATTCCAGAACCACAAGCTATTACTGAAAGCTTGGAAGAACCAGAAGTTTCAGGAGAACCGGACATCCCAGCGCCACTCCGCAGGAGTAGTAGGCAGTCTCATCCGTCCGAGAGATACTACGGTTTTCTTATAGACGGGGATAGAGAGCATTGCACCATTGATTATGATGAGCCTACTAGCTTCCAGCAAGCCATTCAGAGCGGTGAATCATTAAAATGGCTGGATGCAATGCAGACCGAGATGGAGTCCATGTACACCAACAAAGTTTGGACTTTGGACTTTGCTCCAGAAGGGGTAAAACCCGTAAGCTGCAAATGGATCTTCAGAAAGAAGATTGGTGTAGATGGGCAGGTTGAAACCTATAAAGCTAGACTTGTTGCAAAGGGTTTTTGTCAAAGTCCTGGTTTGGACTATGACGAGACCTTTTCTCCAGTGGCTATGCTCAAATCCATTCGGATCCTTCTTACTATTGCTGCCTTCCACGATTATGAGATCTAGCAAATGGACGTAAAGACGGCTTTCCTAAATGGAAATTTGGAAGAGTGCGTCTATATGGATCAGCCGGAGAGATTCATTCATAGTGGGAGCAGCGGTAAAGTGTGCAAGTTGCTCAAGTCCATCTATGGACTGAAGCAGTTATCGCGGAGTTGGAACATCTGCTTTGATGATACTGTCAAAGAATTCGACTTTATCAAAAACCCAGATGAACCATGCATTTACAGTAAAATTGTAGGGAGAACTGTGGTATTTCTCGTCTTGTACGTGGATGACATTCTCCTAATAAGAAATGATATTCCTATACTACAGTCAGTCAAAGGATTCTTGTCACAGAGATTCTCCATGAAGGACCTGGGCGATGCCAACTACATTCTGGGGATCCAGATCTATCGTGATAGATCTAAGAGGATATTGGAACTTTCACAGTCTAGGTACATCGACACCATACTGAAACGATTCAGTATGGAAGATTCAAAGCGCGGTAATCTACCGGCTTGTCACGGAATCACCCTCTCCAAAGAGATGTCTCCCAAGACTGATTTGGAAAGGGCTCGCATGTCATCTATACCCTACGCATCTGCGGTAGGCTCTATAATGTATGCGATGTTGTGTACCAGACCAGATGTAGCATACGCATTGAGCGTTGTAAGCCGGTATCAGTCGGACCCAGGGGAGAAACACTGGATAGCAGTAAAGAACATTCTCAAGTACCTGAGAAGGACAAAGGAGATGTTCTTGGTGTATGGCGGAAAAGACCTCCAGATCGAGGCCTTTGCTGACTCCAGCTTCCAGAGTGACAAGGATGACTCCAAGTCCATGTCGGGTTATGTCTTTACCTTCAATGGAGGGGCGGTTTGCTGGAAGAGCTCCAAGCAGGAAACCGTTGCTGACTCAACTATGGAAGCGGAGTACATAGCTGCTTGCGATGCCGCAAAGGAAGCTGTCTGGATGAAGAAGTTCCTCACGGAGCTTCAGGTGGTTCCTACCATTGTTGATCCAATACCGCTGTATTGTGACAACAACGGCGCTATAGTTTTAGCGAAGGAACCCAGGTCCCATCAGAAGTCCAGGCACATTTTGAGGCGGTACCACCTAATCAGGGAGATCGTAGATCGCCGGGAGATCGAGATGAAGAGAGTAAATTCGGAGAATAACACTGCAGATCCATTCACGAAGACCATACCCCAGACTCAGTTCGAGCGGCTGATCGAGATGATAGGTTTTCGATACGCCAGTACATAGCCTTAGTGCAAGTGGGAGATTGTTAGTATATATGCCCTAGAGGCCATTACTGTATCATACTAGTTTGTATGTATATTACTTGATGGAAGCTTAGGATATTTACAGTGGTATAGACAATCTTGCTCGAAATGGTAGTATACTACTTGGTTTGTTTCTACTTCAATCTGTGCATGTGTTTCTTTTAGCATATCGCCTATACACATTAGTGGAGCTTTTAGGATCTTGCTTGATTACCAGCGTTGTGATGACAGTCACACTAGTGGGGGCTGGGTAATCTACAAGCACATCCTTATACAGGTCCCTAGTCATTGGATTATCGAGACGGGGCATCGATACTCCGGAGTAGACCAGCGTATGCGCTTCTCATCCCAGCAGGGGAGATGGTCTGTCCCACAGCCGTCAGTACGTCGTACTTGAGATAGTATGCGGGTGCTCGTTAGGTTACGAGTACACTGGACAGGACTCGTCGGGAACTATTGGTTGGTACTATACCTATCGTCAGTTATCAGTTCCCAGGTGACATGAGTACAGCTTAGTCCGCTGACTTGACACCGTTACTTCGCCTCAAGTGTGTTCTCACTGTTCTTTTATTACTAACCTACCACGGCTCAAAGGAGTCGTGCAAACAGATAGTAGTTGGGTGCAGTCCCGAAGCACTTGGAGGCAGTGATGGTTAGACGGGATTCGTCTCTCCCAGTATTGGGGGTTGATATCGCGCTGTGTCTAGGAGAGCCATTACACAAAGTCCCTGGCCAGGGCAAGCGAGATATACTGGTAGGTTTTCCAGTGTTATCTCAAGGTGTTCTGGGCTACACTCCGACACGACTTGTACCGCTATTAGGGGACTGACGTTTACCACCCCCTAGGCCCGCCATGCGATATTCTCAGACGAACAGACCGGACTGTACGGAGATTGTCACATTCAGGCTCAGTAGGAGTTCGGATGGGTTTACCTCATCGGCCTTCTTATCGATATCTACCTGGGGACCGTTACGTACAGCTAGTGCCGCTTGCGGTCTGTGGTTAAACCCACTGTCAGCGTAGTGTCGAGTCTTTAGAGTCCCACACAGAGAGTTTCTCTGCACTGAGCGAAAAGTGTAGAGGCCGTATGGTTTTACGGCAAGGCTACGATCACTTACGTACATTTGTACGCGTATGATGTTCGGGCAGACAATACTAGTGGGTTTTGGTTTAAGCCGAATCCTAGTATTGTATGGATGGATTAGTTTTGTCTTCTGTGCATTCGCATTCTACGGAATGCGGATACGAGTGTGTATGCACAGTTGTGAGGAGCGAAGAAGAAGGAGGTGCCTCATTAGGGTTTTGACAGTTGATTTGGTCGAAACCATTATGAGGCGGGCTCATTAGGGTTTTGACAGTTGGTTCGGTCAAAACCATTATGAGCCGGGGACATTATTTACTAATCTTTTTAATGATAATTATGTTATGGCTAATTGCTTTGACCATTTGACCATACTTGACTTTGTTGACCATTTGACCAAAGTTGACTAGGATCTTTCATGTGAGATCTAGAGTCTTTTTTTGGTTTTTGATTTTATTTTTGTGATGATAATGGTCTAATCAAGGTAGCCATCAAGTTTATCATGAAAAGATTAGTACTGATGATGTTTATGGATTATTATTCCATGGTTCATTATTCTTGGTTCATAATTCTATTCTCATTCTCTCTCATGAAATGAGAAGCTCCATGGTTGCTCCTTTATCTTCCTCCTCTTGATTTTTCCTTTGATCTCATGTGTTGAGAAAATAAGGAAGTAAATTGACAAACACATCCATCTTCTTCTTCTACGCAACCTAGGACATCAAGCTTAGCAACTTTGTTGCCCTAGTTACCTCGGTTTGAGGTAGAGCGCGGAACACAAACTCTCGGCCGGATCGTCTTCGACTCTAGGAGGCCGCGGAGGTGACCAAGATCCGGATCGATCCTCGGAGCTTGGATGGACGAGGAGGACAGCGGAGAGAAGGCCCGAAGGACCGGTTTCGTGAGGTATAATCTCTATGACATAGTAGATAGAATCTCATGTAGTTTGCTAGGTTTTTGTTTAGCAAAGATTCTCCTTTTAGTCCATGTTGCCTTGTGTCAAAAAATCGTTTTTTACCGTTTCCGCCTCCCCATAAGAACCGGGATGAGCAACGTGGACTTACAGGAAAGTCAAACTTTCTTAATAAAATCTTTAAGAAAAACAAATACAATGTTAAAACTAGTGGAGAGGTTCTATTGTCACAAGAACACTTTCCTCTCTGTTGATTTTTAACAGTTGAGTACCAAATCATTCCTAAGTGGACAAGTGCCTTATCTGCAGCTCTTAACTTAGTCATGGCTTCATTAGAAACAAGTTTTAAGTGGAGAGGTTCTGTTGTCGCATGAACACTTTCCTCTCTGTTGATTTTTAACAGTTGAGTACCAGTTCGAGTAACCCATATACAGTGCTCTGCAGGCAGTAGTTGTGAAGTTTTTACATCCCAATAGGGAGGCTGTGTTTTAATTCGGAAATAAAGTTCGCAAGCTCCAGCTGCAAATTCTTCAGTGATAATATGTTGTAGAACATTTCCGAAGTATTGAGCTTGCTCAATGCTGGTAATTTTTACGATTTCTACCATGCCATAGTCAAGCAAGAGTTGTATAGTGATAAGTTGTCCCTTGAAGTTGAATGGTTCGAAGTATTGCATTTCCACCTCGGATGTAAGGAACGAGTATTGTATCTGGCAAGTACACTTGTTGATACATAAAGTTGGAGTTGCACAATTGCATTTTCTTTTGGAAAAGAATATTTTTTGTAGAACAGATAAGTAAGTATTGTGGTGTGTATCTGCGAAGTATAGTGCTGATTGGAGGAGTTGATTCTGTTTGTAGAAGTTTTCTTCGAGTTTGTGGTAAATGATATCTCTCGCAGGCTGCGGAATGCTAGCAACAGTCCGGTGTAACCTGAAGAACAAAGTTTTGTAGTCCATGGGCCATAAAGGTCCAGAACAAGTTTGTGCCTTTAAGGGCCCAGTAGTTTTGTCAAGTGGTTCTCCGACAAGTGCCTGGGAGAAAGTTTTGTTATTAATTTTAGGCTTACTAGCCTCTTTCATAATTTTTATATCCGGATGGATATAGAAGTTTGGCCCAAGTTGTGACCTGGCTGCTGAGATAGCCTTGTCTAGGTCATCAAAAGTTGTATAACCGGGTTCTGTATAATTTTTTATACAGGACTCCATAAGTTTTGCAAGAAAGATCCCAGTTTTGTGCCCTTCGAATACTACGTAAATAGTATTGTTCTGAGAAAGTGTTCTTACGGGAGTTGTCTTTCTGAAGTAGAGGAATTATTTTTCAGATTTAATTCTATCTTCAGATTCAATAAATTTCCTTTATATCACTCAACCTATAGGATTTCAAATTCAAGTTTATCTATTAATACCATAGTCACAAATTCGTGATTTGGCAATAATTCGGCGAGATCGAAAATTCGGATTCGGAGAACTATTCGGAAAAAATCGGCAGGTATTCGGGAAAGATTCGGTAAGTGTTCGGGAAATGTTCGGGAAGGATTTCGAGCAAAAAATTAATATAAAATTAATATATGAGACGCTAGATTTTGATTTCGTAAATTATTTGGTGTTTTTTGAATAATTCGCTTTTTTTAATAATTCGCGAATAATTCGGCAATAATTCGGCGCGTTCGGTGATGGCGAATAATTCACAGATTTAATCGGCAGTCACATAATTCGCGAATTATTCGCGAATTCGCCGAATAATTCGCGAATTATGTGACTATGATTAATAGCTTGATTCCAAAAACTTTTTTTCCTTAAAAAATGAAAAAGATAACTTAAAGCTAAAAAAAAATTTAAAAAAAAATAAGAAAATAAATTATAAAAAACCACCCCCCACACGTATATCTGACAATGTCCTCACTATCCTCTACTCCGTCCTCTACTTCGACCTCTATTTGTATTACAACGTCTAAGTGTTGCATCTCTCTCTTGCATAAGACGGGCCAACCGTGCTGAATGTTGCTCTTGTATACATCTAATGGTAGTTAGGGCCTTCCACACTTTTTTCATGAAAGATTTTCGGGTTTTGGGTACCGGTTCATCCTACAACGGTTATGTTATATATGTGAAAGTCCAGCAAAGGTTCTTTCACTGGCATCGTCATCATCTTCGGATGACTCCGCACGAATCTCATGTTCACGCTTAATACGATACTCCCAAACACCTCACTCTGTATGCCCTTTTATAAGTCTTTTAGATTTAATTTGGATGTGGTTAACATTTGCATCATATAAAATAAATTCAATCTCCCCCATTAAGATTCGACAAATGTGCGTCCCTAATACTGGAAGTTCAGTTAGCATAGAGGAAACTGGCTGTGGCACCCATAGGTCCCTCGGCAGTTACTTTTTATGCAGTCCCCTCGCAACGGACTACAACGCGCCAGATCATATAACCGCATAGGATATCCTGGAGGTAAGAGCATGTGCTTCGCCACTACTGTCATACAGTGAGAACCCCATGGGTCAGCATCCCTTCCTAGTAACTCTGATACCATGAAGGAACATCTAGGGCGTTCAACTATTATTTTGCAACAAGCACAAATAAGCAAAGAGGATGTTTATCAAATATAATTAGCAATACTCGCATCCTACAGCTTTCTTTAAAATTCCAAGTGGTTGAAATTGTGGATAAATAGACTCCTTATGTAACACCCTATACATTTATACAATATAATTTGGTGTTTCAAATCTTGTTTTAAAACTCTTTTATTCTTTTGCGATTGGGTTGCGAATGATTCAAATAGTAGTAGTCTTTATCCGATCTGACCCGCATGTGTGAAATCCGATATGGTGCGAGATTATATCAAATATTTGCCAGTACGGTGTATCCATATGAATCAAGTACTATATATATACATATAATATATTTTAATCTTTGCATATCTCTTTACTCTTTATAATACAAGATATAAACAAATAATATCCTTTTGCTATTTAACCTTGCATGTCAAATCACCCCATATCTGATTGTTGCCCTTAACTAGTATATTCATATCCTAAAGTATGGACAACAAAATAATTAAAAAAATCCTTACATATATTTACGTAGATTTTATTGGGGTATATATATTTAATTATAGATTGTTGTATTATGGTTAAAATTCTTACATATGTTCTTTATATTTAAAAACTATATTTTTGAATGGATACGAGTAATATTTGGAGTGATCTGGCATTATCTGTAAAATTCTACAAAATATACATAATATATTACTTAATATATTCTTATACATATATTCCTAACTGTTATATATGTATATATATTATATTAATAAATTTATTTTTATTATATAAACTCTTTCTCTCTCTCCCCGTCCCCATCTCACTCCTCCCATTCTTTTCTTCTTCGTCACCGAACCCTAACCCATGCAAAACCCCTCGTCGTCGTCCCCTCTCGTCGCCAACACCACTTTTTCTCCCTCACCTCCTTATCACCACGCCCGTTGTCACCTTCCTCCTCCGTTCCCGAGGCCTTATCCGAGCCAACTACACAACCCGAGAACCCACCTCCATCTCTCTCGCCGACTTCGCCGTTTGAACTCGACCATCACCTCCATCACATTTCCCTTCTCGTCGTCATCATCACCAGAGCACCCACACCACCATCGCATCTTCTTCTTCTAGTTTCCCCGATCACAAGCCCACCACCTCACCGCCCACAACACCTCGTCGTCGACCTCGTTCCCATCTCCCCATCGCCGGCTGACTTCCTCCTCTTCCCCGTCCACGTTAAAACTCCAGAACCCAACAGCCCCATCCTCTTCTTCTTCTTTTTTTTCTTTTCTGGCTTCACCGGAGTTGGTTATCGCCGACGAGCACGACCCAGACGACCCCAGTCACTGTTGTCATCTACCCCAGTCACCACTTCACGTAGTTGCTCAATTCAGGCCAAGTTTTACGTACGTTGGGTTTTACATTGTGGCGTTATTCGGCGTTCGGAACGTGATTTCCGTATTTTCGTCATGAGTTTTCGATCAAACAAGTTTTTAAACTTGCGACATGCTACATTACGTATTCTATCGTATATAGTCATTATTAGTATGCGTATGTAAATAGTTTGCATGTTATTTGCAATTTACAAAGTTTACAGCATCAATCCGTATTTATATCAATAACGGCTTTATCTAGTTGCTTGCTGGTTCATTTTAAAATTATTATAATTTTATTTCAATTCAGTATCCTTTATCTAGATTACAATATGCCTTGTAGCAAACGTGAAATGTTATTACAGATAGATATACGAATAGATTGGTTACGCCTTACCACATAGAAGATATACACTAGTCTTTTCTACCGTATTTAGATAACCGGTTGCTGTTTTCCACCTAGCATTCTTCCTGTTATTATACATTGCCTGACGTGTTCATAAGACATTACTAGACTTGGTACTTGGATTATTACTAATGCCGACAATCCTGACTTGTTGTCCTGACGGACATGACTTGTTGTCTAGATAGACAAGACATGTACTTGCTTGATCCTGTGTTACCATTAGATTGATATCATCAATACCTGACTTGAACACAAAACCTGAGGGTAAGGAGAAATCAATAATGAAACTTGACTTGTAACTCAATAGTTCAAAACTTTCCAGAGACTGATCAGCCGATACGGGCTTCGACCCAGGAATGATGATGCTGACATCATTCGTCCGTACATGATATCATGTTTTTACTGCTTAGCGGCACGTCTCGGATTCAACTCCGAGGGTCTTGACCGCGGTCCCGGGCACGCATGGGATACTATTGAGTTACATCGACGATTCCATTATTTGATTTCAAAGACTTGTAGAATAGATAATCTAGAAACACAAATTTTAGGATACACATCACATACTCACTGTTTTATACATGTGTTTATTATTTACACTCATGTTTAATCATAGCAACTTATTCTGGTTATTACTATTATTTTAATATTTATGACACACTGACGTCTGAGTTTTGCATGGCCCAGTTCCTCTGACCTTGTCGCAGGAAGATCAGAAGTATTTTAACAAGCAAGCCGAGCAATGAGGAGCTTCATGTTTAGTTTTAGAGATGCTTAGTTTATTTTATTTCCGTAGCTAAAATTTATCGATGTGATCTCATAAGGGACGTGATTCAGATATTATTATTTATTGGATCTTTATTCGTTTCCGCTATATGCATTTCTTGACTTTTATTTACTGTGGCAGATGGACATGTGTTAGTTAGATTTATTTATTGTTCTTGATATTTGATTAACAGCCGTAATGTGACTATGGAAGGATTTTTCCTCGCCATAGGTAGCATGGTTGGTTTTATTACGTACCGTACTTATGTATTTTGGGAAGCAGGACGTGACACCTTGTAGGCTCTAAGTTGTTGAGACAAGCTTGGTGAAGACCCTCCCCATCAAAGATGATCCACCTTGAGAGCTCCATAGCAAGGGCTTCAAGCTTCAAACTAGAAGCTAACTAGTGCTCTTAAGTTGCCAATTTGGGAGGCTTAGAGATGTAGCAATCTTTCAATATTTATTCTCTTTTATTTTCTTTTCCTTTTCTCTTTAGCATTTTTGAGACGGATGAGAGCTTGAAGGCAAGGAAAAGAAAGCAAAATAATTCTAAAAGCCTTAACCATTTAGAAAATGGTTACAACCTTTTAATTAGAATTCTCTACTAAATCCTAACCATCCATTCTCATCAATATAACAAATATCCATTTTCATTCTCTCCTTCCACATGTCACCACTAAAAGGATGGTGAATGTTGTGCTATACCTTAGTCACAACATAAGCTAAAAAGAACAAAAAGAAAGAAAGAAATCAATTACAAATTATATATATATATATATATAAGAAAAATAATACATAAATAAATATATATACTTGTAATTGATTTCCAATACATTAAAAATACATAAAAGAGATAAATGTCATTAGTGACAAAATACTAGTGTGTGTGTATTAAATCGGCACCCGATTTAATATCCGTCTTTCTAAAAAGAGCGGCTAGTATTTCAACCGTTCGATTACCTTAGTGTATAAAATACACAAGTTTTAATCGAACTAATGTACAACAACTATATCGTATTGCCAAAGCGGGAAACCGGACTCTAAAGACTCGACAATACACTGACAGTAGGTTTAACCACAAGCAAGACAACGACACTAGCTGTACATAACTGCTA
Organism: Agapanthus africanus; assembly: GCA_030015575.1. Taxonomy (NCBI): domain Eukaryota; kingdom Viridiplantae; phylum Streptophyta; class Magnoliopsida; order Asparagales; family Amaryllidaceae; genus Agapanthus; species Agapanthus africanus. The sequence continues at coordinate 951,886,934 of CM057337.1, forward strand.
CCCAGGTATTGAGCGAAAGGAAGATCGACAAGCAAGCCCGTCTGAACCCCTACAGAGCCTGTAAGTGACATTTACCATGCAGTCCGGTTCGTTCGTCTGAGAGTATTGCATATCGGGTCTAGGGGTGGTTAAAATTAGACCCCTAATAACGCGATATATTGTAATAACCGGTCTCACTTTGTATTTAAATCCATATTTAAATAAATAGTTTTCCCTAACTCTTTTGCTACCAAACCTAAGGCTTAAAACCATAAGCTCAAGTCCATATGTAATCACACTCTTTTCTTTCTAAATTCTTCTTGAGGCCCGGCCCACTCAATTTCTCCTTTCCCCTTTATTTTCATTTAACCCCAATCCCATTAACCATACCCAAATCCCTAACCTGAGCACTCCCCTTTTCTCTCTTCATCTCTCTTCAAACGGTTCTTTTCCTTTCTTCGTTTTCTTTTGAATTCCCAAATCAAAACTGATCTCCCCTATTCATTCCTATTAATCCCATTTTTATTTCCCCATTAATCCCATAAATTCCCAAAACCCTTTTCTCTCTCTCTCACACTTTTTTTTCTCTCTCACACACGTACACACTCTCTCCCTCTCCCTTCCTCTCTCTCTCACTCCTGTTCACTCCCTCTCTCTCTCCTCTCGATCACCTTCTCCTTCTCTCCCATTCTTTTCCTTCCCGCTCCCTCTCTCTCTCGAACCCATGCTCACGCCCGTGCTCGCCTCGTCGCCGTCGCCACCACCGCCGATCACCCTCGCCTTCTTCCCTCTCTCCGCTCACCTCCTCGCCTCTCTCTCTACCTTCTTCCGTTGCAAACCCCGACGACCCAAGAACCCAAACCGACGCCCGCACCATTACTTCGTCGTCGACCCCCACGCCTCCTCCCACCTCACCGTCACCGACAACCATCCCCAGCAACCCTCATCTCCTCCTTCCTCCTCTCCTTCCATCAACCAAGCCTCGCAACCTAACACCCAACACCACCCTTGCCTCCAAACTCCAAGCTACCCACCTCTAAAACCCATGAACCCAACCCGAGCCCTTTGCAGCCGGCCACCTCGTCGCCACCAGCCTCAACATCGACCCATACTCATGCCCCCTTCTTCATCCTCGAACGACCCAAGCTGCCACCCCATCAACATCACCACACCCATCTCCTTGTTTCTAACTAGAAACCCCATCAACTGAGCAACCCATCATCGCCTCCTTCAACCTAAGCATACGCCTCATCACCATAGCCATCACCACCGAAGCCCTCGACCCTTTAAGCCTTAGCGAAACGCACCACCACCATTAACATCACCTTCGTTTTCCCGAGACCCCATCGAAGCACAACCACCAATCGACTGCACTCTCGTCGGAGCACTTCTCACTGCTGCCGAGAATCCATCCTCTGCAACCCTCGACTTCTCGCTGTCGAGATCGCCGACAACCCACTGAGCTCCTCAGCTCTTCCTCCTCGAACTGAGGCCAAGGCCAAGCCTAGCTGAACCCCATCGTGTTGTTGCTGCGCCATACATGTCGTGTCGTTGCTGCAGTTCGCCGTCATCTCCGCTCCAAGACCAAACACTCGTGCCCATTACTGCGCCACAGCCGAGCCCTAAGTGGCTGTGCTACTGCTTGTGCCGTGCGTGTGTCATGCCCACACCCGTGCCTTGTCACCACCGTTGTCGCTACCGTACCGTCGTCGATACGTCGTCAGGCAAGTATAATGCTTGCTTCATGCTAATTTTACCTATTTCAATTCAATTACCAATCAATTTCTTATATACTTTTCGTGCGAACCAATGTAATACAAGTGTTCGATGCAAAACCCGAATGGAAAACCCCCTTTAAATTGACGAAAACTAATCACATAGGATGGCCCGAGTGATAACGAACGTTGTGTTATGATTGGCTGGAAAATACGGTCTTTAATGACGTGATAGATCTTTCCCATTTAGACCCGTTAAAACTGAAATTTTCCCGTACCTGAACCTTGTAAAAATCACAGTTAATTGATTACAAGTCGGAATGCTGCGTTCGAGGGCTCATATCGAAAGCGACTCAACGACCTAGAACCCCATAAGGGTTTTAATCTGTTTCTATGCTAAAAAGGTAACGGAAACTGGTTTGGAGTGCGACTCTGGACTGCAGTCCAGAGCATCACTGGTTGTCGATTCTCGTTTTTTAATACTTTCACCCTGCTGTATGAAAATGTTGTGATGCGGAACCCTATACCATAGCGAAGATAAATCTGTTAGCTAACCATTGAAAGTGGTCTCATTGGTTTTTATTTCCGTTTACTATTTAAATTATATTTTAAATCAACAGAACATATAGCAGTCCTAAACAGGAACAGAACGTATACCCCTTTATTGTACAACGCATAACTTCCAGTACACCATGGATATTATCAATCCTTATGGTGCGTTGGAAACCTAACTGATAAACCTAAATTTTGTTCAACTATAGCATCGCCTAATTTTGATCCCAACAGGGTGAAAAATGTGTTACGAAATGGACTTTCAGTTCAGGAACTGAATTTCCAGCAGCGAACACTTAAAATGAAACGACTGTAACTTGCGAACCCGAAACCCGTTTGACTTGAAATCAATTTTGTTGAACTGCCGACTGAGTTTACTTATTACCGCTTTTGTATCTTTTGCTTAATTCTGAACGCATGATTTAATACGAATTTTCTGTGTTCATAAGATGCATAACGACTTGTACTGGATATAAACTGTTTAGCGGCATGATTCACAGTTTTACCCGACTACAAAACCTCTAGTGATAGTGAACATTTGTGTTAATTCTCAGTGTATATTGCATCGTCGAACGTGTACAACATCGGTGTGGTTGTGTCAAGTACGCCAATGAATAGTGAGTGATGCGTGACAATGAACCATACAGTGAACAGTGAATAAAATCGTGTTATTGATGCGTGCTTGTACACAACTAGCCCATACTCATGAATAGTGAAACCTGGGGAAATCGAAATTGAAAGGAAATTGTATTTAGCGAGGATAGCGATTGTAGAGGATGATCATTCGAACAGCGACTCTTATATATATTAGGTTGGACCTAGCGGTCCGGCTGACAGGGTTATGTCCCGGGCATTGTGGGCCGTAGTCTCGGGTACGTACGAGACTCTCGTTAAACATGATCACTCCTTTCCACAACTCAATTTCAAAAGTGACTTAGAGACCGATAGGGACACAGATCATATATTGCATCAATTAGTGACATGTTGATTACCTGCATTTTATCCCCATCATTATTACTTTTATTTTCTTGCCTTTTGTTATTATTATAATATTGCTATTGTGTCGCTCTGACGACCTGAGTATGCATGCTCAATGATAGAGGTGGATTTGTCTGATCTCGAGAAGACCGTGAAGATCCAGACCAGTGAACCAGTTTTAATTCTCCATTGATATTCCTGGTTAGTTGCTCTCTTGTTTACTTCCTTTGAGCTCAGATTTCTTTATATCCCATAGTTTTAGTGACCGCATTCTCTTTACCCGTATTGTATTTTACTGATTACCATATAATGCTAGAAGCCGAAATGTGACTACGACAGGATTTTTCCTTGATCGTAGGAGCATGGCTGGCCTTGTCACCCTTGTATTCCGTATTTTGGAAAGCGGGGCGTGACATATATCGTGCCTGTTTCTAACCCAATACCATCCGAGAAACTATTAACCATCCAAATCTCATTTACCATGGCCATGGATTTTATGGTATTGGCCACCGAGCACTGTGCGATAATAACTCTTTATACTGGGAGAGACGAATCCATTCTATTACTCACAGCTTCCAAGTGCTTCGGGACTGCACCCCAAAACTACCTGTTTGCATGACTCATTTGAGCTGTGATAGGGTAGAAATCAAAGTACAGTGGGAACACACTTGAGAGAAATGATGTTGTCATGTCAGCGGACTACCTGCACAATGCCGCCAGAGAACTGCTATCTGACGTTAGGTATAATACCAACTAGTATGTTTCCGCGAGTCCATCATGTGTAACTCATAACCCAATGAGCACCTGTATACAATCTTTGGTGACTGACTAACACCAATGGCTGTGAGACCAGTCATCGCCCCTCTTCAGGGTCAAGAAACGTATACACTAGTCTACTCTGGAATATCGATGCACGGTCTCAATATTCCCATGACTAGAGACATTTAAGGATGTGCTTATGGACTACCCAGAACTCACTGGAATGATCGCCATCATCACCCTGGTAGTCAAGCATGAATCCTATGGGCCCTATCAATATGTAATAGTGATATGCTATACTACACAAGACATGTGCATGATGATAAAGTCAAACCAGATAGCATACTATCATCTCGAGTAAGACTGTTCTGCCCGTATATGTATATATTTTCTCATTTCTTGTACCTAGGATAGACCCAGGAGGAGCGCTCAAGTAGCCGGGTTCTAGAATAGCAACGGATGGCCATCTCAAGGTGATGAGAACGGATCACCTCATTCTGGTATCGGCGGGACTACTTGTCGCGCTCGTAGGGGTCTAGATACTAGGGTTTGGCTATTCTCATGACCGTTGAAATCCATGTTTCATTTTTTACTAACTTGAAACACGGAATTCCCAGATGACCCTCTATTTTCATTTTGATTGCTTCTGCTTTGTTTCTGATGCTATATACTGTCATGCGTAAGACGAATGTTGTTATATATATATATATATATATATATATATATATATATATATATATATATATATATATATATATATGACAATATATATGCTTTGCATCCTTGCTAGTCCTATCCCCGCCTTGCTATAAGTTAAGTAACCTTACGGTGAAGACTTGGGACCCTGTGGCGAATGCGGATGGAATATATATGCGTTTTATTTTCGTTTCTTCTGTGTGATAGTATAATTGATGGAATCGTGTAATTTAATTAATGCAGATAAAACAAACATAAAAGATGCTGCGGGAACTAATTTTGAAAAGGGCAGCTATAGTCGATTCTTTTGCTTTGCATCGTGGTATTCAGTTAGGAATATCCTGCACCTCATTCCATGAGGAAAGAGCCTAGATCCCTTCATAGGGAGTTCGCTTTTAAGCAAAAGTTTATGTTACTATTAGTTGCAGTATTTATAGTCGATTCGTTTGCTTTGCGTCAAGATATTCAGTTAGGAATATCCTGCACCTCATTCTATGAAGAAAGAGCCTAGATCCCTTCATGGAGAGTTCTCTCTTGAGCAAAAGTTTATACTGCTATAAAGTTGCAAAAATTGTCGGCGTATTCTTCTGCTTTGCATAGAAGTATTCGGTTAGGAATATCCAACATCTCATTCGATGAGGAAAGAGCTTAGATCCCTTCATGGAGAGTGATCTACTGAGCAAAAGTTTGCAACACTGTTACCTACTCGGTTTTCTTCAAAACTAGTATTTTAAAACCAGAACTTAAACCGCTCCTTTTGAAAAATAATTGGTTCCTTCAATGGGATCAAGTTCATTACATTAAAGGTTTTTCACCAAAAACCAGCCGTAGCCCTACGTCATTTCAGATCAGCAGTGCTTAGTATTCTTGCTCCGTATGTTGACCTTGTTAAAGCGTAATGTTCGATAGTTATGTAGTGCTTTTTTGCGGTATGGTGATGCGATTATCTAGGATAGTCGCACGGTCATTTTGACCTTATAAAGGACTCGTGCTAGTGGGTTTAGATTAATTCAAGATAATGACAGGTTGAACTTGACTAGCAACTTATGGTGTGTTGACCTTGTCAAGGCCATAAGCCGTCAGAGGAAAAAACCATATCGGGAGTTTCAAATATAAGAAAAACTTACCAGGTATTCGCATACCTTCTGGAGTATGATGATTTTGGTCAGTTTCCGTCAAAGTTATCACGCGATGATAGTTGGGTCCTGATTCCCACTGATGAGTAGGCATTACTTCTCGGGTTATCCCGACTAATTCTCCTTTTAGGTTTTAAAGAAGAATTTGAGGAAACAGTAGGAGTCATCTAGGTTAGATAAAGTGATTATAAACCAATCTAATTTAGGTTAGAGTGTACGCTGAGTGTTTCTTTTCTCTCTTTGGCAGCGACCAGGACCTGCCTCAAACTAAAACTCATAATCAAGTTAAACCAAACCTTTTTACCATCCGTCTTTGGATTGTCTCGATTAACGACAAAGTCGCAAATATCCATGCCCCTACTACTGTACCCTTAGTTTTCTCCAGAACATTCTGTATCACTATGAAGATCCATATAAAATGGATAAAACCATCCCATATAATTACATACGAACTCGCAGAAATTTATTTCAGTTCGAGCATGGATTCCGGTTCTGGAGAAATTGAATAGGATTATTCGATTATCTCTTCCCTTTACCTTCTCCTAGGTTGCGAAAGCCCCTTGAATTAGGGGAGTACACCATTATGTTTATTGGATGGTCTTCTTCCAAACCTTAGGCTGGTGTCGAAAGGTAGAAAATGAAGAAAACCAATTAGCCTAAATACGGTGTACGGAAGATAAAAAGTAAAGACATATTAAGGGATTGAAGTGAGAGCAATGGAAATTGCAACTAGTATCATGAATCTGGATAATGGAAGAGGCATTACTTGGAATACCTGACCACCCCCTTGAAACATCTTCATGTTTCAGTTTTCTTGTGCGGTTAATTGAAATTGTTTCTCAATTTATTCTAACTCCAGAATATGTATATACCGGTTAGAGTCACACATCTGTATGGCGTTACAAATGCTGAGTGAGAGTAGAATATTCGGAATGTGGTGATTATATGCTCAATATCGCAATTTGTTGCAATTGGAGATATTTGAGAAAATCACCTGGTTTTGCCTATCAGCAGATATTTGGTTTTGAACAACCGTTATTGTGCACCAATTTTCAAATTGATATATATGTACGTTTATTTCATAAAGTGGGATATAACTTTTTGAAAATTGCGTTTCATATATTTACCTTTATCAGTTGAGGATAAGGTAAGATGTATTGATCAACGGTGTAGACGTTCTTAAGCAAAATACTGTTTTCAAACTAACGACACACAGAGTTTGAGTTAGCAAACTCAGCAGACTTATACAAAGTATTATATGTTATCCGGTGTCCATATGGACAAGGGTTTTGTACTTGTACTATATTCCGTATACTTATGACTTCTCTGGTTTTAGACGCGTATTTCGTTGAAATGCAATGTCCAAAGATTATAAGAAGTTCGTAGGTATAAGAATAAAGTAGGAAACCATGCGTTGGAAGTATCAGGATTCTTTTTGAGGTGGTCGAAAATGTAGATACTTATGCTAGGTATTCCGTCATAGTAATTTTGAGAATTGTATTCTCTGTTAGATTAAGCATCCGTAGGTGCGCTCCTTGATGAGTAATGCGGCATGACCTTCTTCCATTCAGGTGATGTGCACTGGAAACGGCTGCATACTATTTGAATATGGTTTCATCTAAATCAGTACCTTTGTTTCTATATTTGATATAGAATAAATTCATATTTTAACGATGTTAAGGTATATGGAGCTGTCCGGCTTATCCTTAAAACCAGAATGCGAATAAACTCAAGGCACGTTTTAGTAATGGCAGTTTGTGGGTTATCCCGGGCATAGACGGGGGGTTAACTTTCTACCATCTGCAATATCAAACGTTGTTTTGCTCTTGACTCGCAACATTTTTTTGTAAAATAAATTCTTTTCAGAAAACATTAGAAAGAGTATGGTAAAACTGGGAGTAATTCTAGAACCACAAACGATTAATGAAAATTTAGTATAACTTAAGGATTCAATTAGATTCGACGATCCATTAGTCACTCCGCAGATTTAGTGGGTGACCACAGCCACCCGAGAGGATACTTCGGTTTCCTCGTAGATGGTGACAGGGAGGTATGCATCATGTAGATGATGACCCTAGCTTACCACTGTTGTTGTCCTTGACTATGAAATCTGGCAAGTGGATGACTATAACGTCGTTCAAAATGGGATTTAGAGGTGCACGTGTATATGACTCTGCCAGAAGGTTGCAGTCAGTGGGAGCAGCGGAAGCGTGGTGGGCAGGTAGCTTATCTCTATTTATAGACTAAAGCAAGTATAGCGGAGAAGGATTATCTGTTTTGATGTGACAGTTATAGTGATTGACTTTATCAAAATAACAGATAAACCTGGTAAGAATGTGGTAAGGAGTACTGTCCTGGATTTTGGATGACATACTCCTGATAAGAAGTGATGTTCATATACCACGATCGGTTAAACTGTGGTTTTCACAAGAGTTTCTCCACATAAGACATGGATAATGTTGCTTTTGCACTAGCTGCAGTAAGCAGATGTTAATATAATCCTGGAGAAACAATGGGAAGCAGATTTGAACATAAGAGGATGTTCTTGATATATGATAACGGCAGCCTCCTGTTGGAGGCGGATATTGTTTTAGGCTCCAAAATGACTTGGGTGACAGAGTGACTGTCAGAATTATGAGTTTACCCTCTTCCGAGGGGCAATGTATTGGACAGAGATCCAAGTGGATACTGAGGTACGCATCGCGCGGGATACTGATTAAATTCAGTGGAAGATACAGTCTAAGAAGTTTGTCGGATTTGGAGTTCATATTATGAACTTAGTCCCATCAGATATCCAGACAAGTTCTAAAACAAGTATCGCTCATTTCAGGAGATAATGATTCTAGTTGAGATATAAAGAGATAAAGATAGAAATATTGGAGCGGATCCACTCACTGAGACTATTTCTCGAACACGAACATTTCACAAACATGATTTGTGAAACTGATTACTAGAGAAGTTGGGTATTCGGTAGCACACGGGCTGTGAGTACGCGATTCTGTAACAATTAGCCTTAAGTGCAAGTGGGAGATTGTTGGATATAGTGCCCTCAAGGCAATTATTGCAATCGCAGGCAGGCGATTATAATGATTGAGGGAGGACCTATACGGGTAGAACAGTCTTGCTCGGGATGATAGTATGCTATCTGGTTTGACTTTACCATTATGTACATGTTTTTTGTGATATAGCATATCACTAGTACATGTTGATAGAGCCCATGGGATTTATACTTGATTACGAGGGTAATGATGGCGATCATTCCAGTGTGTTCTAGGTAGTCCATAAGCACATCCTTAAATGTCCATAGTCGTGGAAATATCGAGACTGGGCATCGATATTCCAGAGTAGACTAGTGTATACGTTTCTCGACTCCGACGAGACGCGATGGCCAGTCTCACAGCTATTGGTGTTAGTCAATCACCAAAGATTGTATACAGGTGCTCATTGGGTTATGAGTTACACTGGACGGACTCGTCGGGAACATACTAGTTAGTATTATACTTAACGTCAGATAGCAGTTCTCTGGTGGCATAGTATAGGTAGTCCGCTGACATGACATCATCAATTTTCTCAAGTGTGTTCCTACTGTACTTTGATTTCTACCCTACCACGGCTTAAATGAGTCGTGCAAACAGATAGTTTTTTGGTGCAGTCCCAAAGCACTTGGAGGCAGTGAGTGACAGAAGGGATTCGTCTCTCTCGATATAGAGAGTCGATATCGCACAGTGCTCGGTGGCCAATACCATAAAATCCATGGTTATGGCAGATGAGATTTACCGATAGGCGGGTAAGTAGTTTTTCGGATGGTATTAGGCTAGATACCGGCACGATGTATCGCGTTATTAGGGGTCTGACTTTAACCACCCCCTAAACCCGATATGTGATACTCTCAGACGAACGGACCGGTCTGCATGGTAAATGCCACTTACAGGTTCTGTAAGGGTTCGGACGGGTTTGCTTGTCGATCTTCCTTTCGCTCAATACCTGGATAGTTATTACATACAGCCGGTGCCGCTAACGTGCTTGTGGTTAAACCCACTGTCAGCGTATTGTCGAGTCTTTTGAGCCCCACACAGAGAGTTTCCCGCTTTGGCAATACAATGTAGTTGCGGTACATTAATACGCATTTGAGTTCGATTAAAACTTGTGTTTTTATACACTAACGGTAATCGGACATTTGAAATTGTTGGGGTAAAAATTTACACCCCGGTTGACCAAGTCAAAATCAAAGTCAACCCTAAGCCAAGTGGGCCCAAGCCCAGATCCAGTAGGCCCATGCCCGGGTCGAGCCCGAACATGAAGCGGCCGGCCTCCCCCCATGCCAAGATAAAAATTTTGTAATAAATAATTTTGTTGTATTTCTTTTATTTTATTTTTGGATAAATGTAAGAAAAATAGGCATAAAGCCAAATTTTTGTGAAGCCCATGGCTTATGTGCAAAAGGAAATGGCACATGAGCCATGTGATAGGCAAAATGTCATTTTGTGAAGTCCAAGGGGCTATGTGTAAAATGTATGGCCTATAAAGGCAAAGATAATGAAAATATCTAACAATTTTTTCTCTCTCCAAAAAAGTTTCAGATCTGAGATCTTTCTTCCTTCTTCAAGGTTCCAAAACCTTCTTCTTTTTTTTGAATTAAATCAAGAGTTCTACTCTCCTTTTTATAAAATAAATTAGTTTTTCACCACAAAACCCATCAAGGGGAACTCAGATCTTCCATTAGATCTCAAAAAGGAGTGATTTTTAAAATTCCATATCTCTTGATCTTCAAGATTCAGCCAACAGAGGAGGAAGAAGAAGAACCCATTTCCCCAACCAAAACATTTTTTTCTTTTTTTTCAGGAGTTCAACTCCACTAATTTCTCTTTCGAGAGTTTTTGGGGCTAAAAGCCCTCTTTTTCTCCAGCGTGCAGCGCGCGCTTGCGCACCAGCGCGATGCGCAAAGCGCCCATGTGCCGATACGTGGCGCGCGCGCTTGCGCACCAGCACGCTTGCGCTCCCGCGCGCAGCGCTCGTGCGCAAAGCGACCACGTGCCGACACGTGGCGCGCGCGCTTGCACACCAGCGCGATGCGCAAAGCGCCCACGTGCCGACACGTGGCACGCGCATTTGCGCACCAGTACGCTTGCGCTCCAGTGCGCAGCGCTCATGCGCAAAGTGCCCACATGCCGACACGAGGCGCGCGCGCGCTTGCGCTCCAGCGCGCAGCGCTCATGCGCAAAGCGCCCACGTGCCGACACGTGGCGCGCGCGCTTGCGCTCCTGCGCGCAGCGCTCATGCGCAAAGCGCCCACGTGCCGACACGTGGCGCGCTTGCGCCTGAGCGCACAGCACCTAAGCGCACAGCGCCCAAGGTGCTGCCCCACGCATCCCTTGGATGCCTTTCCCCCCTCTTTTTATGTACATACATGTACATATACATATGTATACAAATTCACACATATACATACTCCGCAACATTCTCCCCCCTCCAAAAAATTTTCGGGCCGGGGCGCTGCCCCGAACCCCGCAAGGGGGCTGCTAGCCCTCTTGACCCCCAGCCCGCTATCCGGGTAGCGGGACCCCCGTAAAAAACTCTGCGTGGCTCCCGATATATCCAAAACCCCCATTTCAAAACAGAACACACGTACACTGCACATTGAGTTCGCATGCCCTGTTTAACCCGTTAATCGGAGGTTCCCTCGCCCCAAAGGCGAGGGGTAATTAACGGCAGCTTAGTCCGCGGCTGCCGGAGATTCGGATCCCCACAATCATTAAACCCCCGCCTACCCTAGGCAGGGGGAATCTGTAGTACGCCTGACAAGCGTGCGCGTATTCCCATCTCAATGGGGTGACGAAAAACACCCTACAGATTCTGGCACGCCCGGTGGGACCAATCTCTCCTCCCATATTTCAGGTTAAACGTTCATGCGAACTCAATCAATATACATATCGATTGCCTATACTGAAATGATGTTTTTTTTTCCATGCAGCAATCAACCTTCGACGACAATGTCTCTCCAGACGAATTCAGCTTCCAACGTGACCCCGATTCCATACGTGGTCAAGATCAACGCTCGTGTGGTTCTCCCTGCAAGCCTCAGTCGACAGTGGGAGGAACCGCCCCGCCAGTTTGGCTCCGTCATCATCTACCCTGCCGGAAGCGCTCATTTGGCGGAAATCCCGGCGGAACAGGTGGCCAAGCCGGTCTCAAGGGGCAAGAGGCCGAATGTCGTGATCGCCAAGGCACCACAACCGAAACTTAAGACGCTATCTGAACGATTCTCTGGTGCTCCAGCGGGGGGCAAGAACTTCGGTACAAAAGGCAACATCAAATGTTGCGGACGAGCTCAGGCGATAACTCCAACAAATGCACAATCGAGCGTATCTCCAAGGCCCTCCATCGCCCGGTCTGCGGCGTCTTCCCAAAAAGCCGAAGTCTTCCAGGTGCTTAGAACAGAAAAGTTAAGGCAGAAGCGGCTCAGGTATCGAGCCAACAAGAGGGCCAAGGCTTCGGCCAAATGGAATCGTGTGAAGTTCCAAGTGCAGGGTTGCCCAGCGACGACGGCTGAATCGGACGTAAGAATCAGCAATTCCTTCGAGCCTCTGAAGTGGGTTCAGAAAAATGCCATGACCGCCAGAATCAAGAAGACAGCGGTCCGAATAGTGCCACAAAGAGACGTGTCCTGGCCCCAACAGAAAAGGTATGACACTGTCTCTTCAAGAGTCTATCAAGCACTTTGTGCCGCACGAAAGCAGCGGGGCAAACCCAGAAAAGAAGCGCCAGCACCATTCAAGAACCTGGTTAGGCCAGCCGCCTTCAATCGACTACCAGCTACCGAAACAAGGGGGTCAAGACAGCGATCCGTGAAATCAGCTGCTAAGGATAGAAAGACGGCCGGATATATCATCCATACGGTCTATATGGCGGGCGGATGCCCCAGCGACAACCTTCGCAGCAAAAGCAAGGATGGGGCCACCACATCCCAAGCCCAATCTAGCCTGAATGTGGTCGCCGCCGCTCAAGAACAGCCGCCCCCGCTGGATGAAGAAAACCCTCTCGATGAGGATGATAGGCAGAAAGACCCCTCGGTCCATGAAGAGTCAAGCTCGGACAGCGAGGAGGAGCCGACTTTCCGCCCCAGGACTGCGGAGCAAGAGCTGCTTCAAGAGCTTCGAAAACAGCTCAGGAGCAAAGATAAAGAGATGGCCAAGCTCTATTCGAAGATTGATGATTTAACAAACGTGGTAATGCAGCTCACGGCTCAAATTACTCGAGCGCCTCCCAATCAAGCACAAGCCGCTACTAATCAGCCGGGTGATGACAATCCGAGGCAGCCAATGCCTGTTCCTTCGGGTCCAAGACTGGTCGAGCCACATGAGAGCCGTCCACACTCCGCTTCTGGGGACGCCTTGGCCCCAGATAGCACTATCCCGCTAACACAGGATCGGATAATGGATTTGGTCACCAGCAAGGTTAAAACATTGGTGGCCGAAGCTGAAGCTCAGAAAGAAATCGGTAGTAGTGGGCGGCCATATCCCGCGCAATACGACCTGATTGAGTTCCCAAGCGGCTACGTCATTCCTAAGTTCGGAAGATTTGATGGAACGGGGAATGCAAATCAGCACGTCGCCCACTTCAAAGCATCGTGCGGAAATACAGGGGGCAATGACGCACTCCTTCTTCGTCAGTTTGTCAACAGCCTGACCGGTGTCGCTTTCGACTGGTACGCGAGCATACCAGACGGGTCTATCATTACCTTTGCCCAAATGGAGTCCCTGTTTCGGCAAAGGTTCATGAGTGTCAGTGATAAAATCTCCATTGCCGACCTTGTGAGGACCAAGCCGGGGAAGAATGAAAGCAACACCGACTTTATTACCCGATGGCGTAATCTCACGGTCAAGTGCGAACCGCCGCTGGAGCAGGACCAGTCCGTCAACCTTCTCATTGGGAACCTCAGCAATTGGATGGTCCCATTCTTGTGTACAGCAGGCCTCAAGACGTTTCAAGAGCTAACCAAGAAAGTCCAAATGCTGGAACGCTCAAAGCAAGAGTCCCCGCCGGACTCTCAGAGAGACAAAACTTGGAAAAGCAAGCGGGACGGCAGCCGTAGAAGCGGGAGTTCCAGCAGTACCAATGTCTTCAATGCGTCCGACAATGAAGAAAAGCGAAGGGCGGGTGAATCCAAAACTAACCGGTCTCGAAAGCCATTGCTGGGAGGAGATGGGCCTTCCCTAGAGGAGAAGAAGAACAAGGTTTACTCATTCAGAAGGGACAAGGTCCGTAAGATATTTAAAGATGCCTTGAACAACGGCCTACAATTGCCGGAGTCGAAAAGACCCCAAGAAGCAAAAATGACCGACAATCCCCTGTATTGCCCGTACCACCGAGTAGTGAGCCATGCGATCGAGGATTGCTATATCTTCAAAGACTGGGTCGAGAAGCAGTACAAGGCTGGAGAGATCGAGCTGTCCAAAAGTGTGTTGGTGAATAATCAAGTTGCAACCACCAACTTTATACAGACAGAAACTGAAGCCTTCTGGGAGCAGACAGCCGAACCCGCTGCCCTGAGAAATGAAACGGACTCATCGCGGCCTCCGTGGAGTACGCACATATCTAATAAGACGAAGAAGATGATAAAGCTACTTCGGAAAGAACCCAGGACGGAATGGGAAGGGCAGAAGAAGCCTACCAGTCCAGCTGCCAATGCAGCTCCATCAGGCTCAAAATCCAAGAAGCTGAAGAAGAAGAAAAGTGCAGCTCGGCGCGAAAAAGAGTCTGCAGGGAGATCGATCATTCAAAAATATATCGATTCTCTCGAAGAATATGAACAAAAGGAAAGAACATTGATTCAATTGAAGGAGTTCTTCCCTGTACAAGCGGCTGAAATTCTGGAGGAGTTAGAAGAAGACTCCAATGAAGAGATCCCAGTAGTGACCTGCTATGCCATCCATCTTGGCAGCGACTCCGAGGAGGAGCTCTGTTTTCCCGAAGAGGACGAGGAGCTCACCACAAAGGCCAATCAAATCCAGCTCAGAAGCGGCAGGGCTCTACCGCAAAATCAGGGCAACGCCCCAAAAGGGAAGGAAAAACAAGTCGCTAATGAAGAAGATGGCAGAGAACCGGCTGGTGAAAACATAAGTCCTTCCTCGGTGGACTATAATGTCTTGGCACATCTCCGGAAGCTTCCGTCTCTCCTGAGCATCTACGACGCCTTGGTCCTATCTAAGGAGCTTAGAGATGTTCTCACTCACGCTCTACAAAACCCCGAGCGGTATCAGACTCACTTTGCGGAGATTAATATGAAAGAAGCCCAGCATGCTTTGCATGCCGCCGCAGTCACATTTAAGGATGAAGACTTGCTACTGGGAACGGCTGAGCATAATCGGCCGCTTTACGTGACCGGGTACAGCGACGGAGATCGAATTAATCGCATATTGATTGATCCGGGGTCCTCAGTGAACATCATGAACTTGCGAACTCTGAAGAGTTTATCAATGGACGTCCGACACCTGTCAAGGGAAAGGATTGTCATTCAAGGCTTCAACCAAAATTGCCAGCAAGTTCTGGGGTCTATAGCTCTGCCAATCAAATTCGGGGATCTGCAAACTGAAGCTAAGATATACGTGATCGACGCCGACACGTCTTATAAGATTCTCTTGGGACGGCCGTGGCTCCACGATTACGGCATCATTCCGTCAACTCTCCATCAATGCATGAAGTATACTAAAAATAGCGAAGAAAGACGCATTGACGGAGACATCCAGCCGTTCGGTGTGCATGAAGTCCGATATGAAGATTCTCGGTACTTTACGAACCACCAAGATGCTAAGCCACAACTGACTAAGGATAGAACGGCCCCAAGACTCAAAAGCAAATCTGCGCCGGCTATCACTTTCAAACGCAAAAATACCCAAGTGCGCCCGCATTTCGGCAGCGACACTGATGAGTCCGATGCTGGAAGCCCGTCCTTCCGCCAAACTCGCCCTCATCTCGGCAGCGATACGGACGAATCTGTTACTGAAGGCCCATCTAGCAGCAAAGTCCGCCCTCATCTTGGCAGTGACACTGAAGAGTCAGAAGAAGAGGACCTGCCGTGCAACAGCTGTGCAGATTGGCCCCCCATGCAGCAAGCGAAACTACGAGAGACCTTCGAAGTCGCTGAAGGGTCCCTGGCCATCACAAGGGTGCCGGAACGGATGTGCAAAGAGCTCGACGCATTGTCAGTCTCTACCGTGGACCAGCTGAAAACTTTCTACGTGCCCGGGAGGAAAAATGGACAGAAGGGCATCCTGTTTTACAGGTCAAACCCCGTTGCGCACCCGGACGATTTGTCTGTCGCGTGCCTTCCATATGAGAGAGGCATAAGAGCCGTCCTCAATCCCAGATACTATGCGCCCGAGATGCGGGAATACTTTAAGAAGTGCGGATGCCGGTTATATCAAACGGAGTCCGAAGCAAAGTTTTACGAAGGGCTATGGCATCCTCCCCAGGTCCGAGCACTCATCGATGGACGAATTCCAGACAGACGGGGAATAGGTTACATTCAACCTGATTCCAAAGCGTGCTACATGATCTATGCTGGTGAGGCCAGCGAAAGATCAAATGATGACGACGAGATAGCCAAGCCAGAAGAAGCTCCTCAAGAGCTCGAAGATGGCGGACAAGCAACCTTTGACGAGCTAACCGAGATCGACTTAGGAACGCCCGATAATCCAAGGCCGACCTATATTAGCTCGCTCTTGTCAGAGGAAATGAAAGCGCAGATAATTGCCCTGCTGCATAAGTTCGTCGACTGCTTCGCGTGGACATACAAAGAAATGACTGGCCTTTCCCCTGAGGTAGCCGTGCATAAGCTGGCTATATCTCCTGATGCTAAGCCAGTCAAACAAGCTCCTCGAAGAATAAGAAGGGAGTTGGAAGAAAAGGTCGTCGAGGAAACCAAGAAGCTCATCGATGCCGGCTTCATCAGGGAAGAGAAATATGCAGACTGGATCGCATGCATAGTCCCAGTGAAGAAGAAAAATGGGCAGATCCGAGTTTGTGTCGATTTCAGGGACCTCAACAAAGCATGTCCTAAAGACGACTTCCCGCTACCGGTCATGGAAATGATGGTCGATGACACCTCAAATTACGAGCTGTTCACCTTTATGGATGGCTCGTCTGGATATAATCAGATCAAGATGTCGCCTGAGGATGAGAAACACACAGCATTTCGAACCCCGATCGGGATATATTGCTACAAGGTGATGCCGTTCGGACTGAAGAACGCAGGTGCTACATATCAAAGGGCAATGACTAATATCTTTGATGACCTAATCCATAAAGTCGTCGAATGTTACGTTGATGACTTGGTCGTCAAAACTAAGGCCAAGACCGACCACATCCAAGATCTTAGGACCGTTCTCACCAGACTGAGGGAATACGATCTGAAGATGAATCCTCTGAAGTGCGCTTTCGGCGTGTCATCGGGAAAATTCCTGGGCTTCATAGTCCGACATCGAGGGATCGAAGTTGACCCATCAAAGATAAAGGCCATCATGGAGATGCCCCCTCCGAAGAGTCTGACGCAGCTAAGATCTTTTCAAGGCAAGCTTGCTTATATACGGAGGTTTATCTCAAATTTATCAGGGAGATGTAGTCCCTTCTCAAAGCTCATGAAAAAAGGAGCTCCTTTTATCTGGGATGCCGAATGTCAAGCAGCGTTCGAAAGCATCAAAGAATACTTGTTGCACCCTCCAGTGCTGGCCGCTCCCATTCCAAATAAACCGCTGATTCTCTACACTGCCGCGCTGGACGAGTCACTCGGTGCGCTCCTTGCCCAGAATAACGAGGAAGGAAAAGAAAATGCCATCTACTACCTCAGTCGAACTCTAGTCGGGGCGGAACACAACTACTCCCCAATCGAAAAGCAATGCCTGGCTCTGATATTTGCTGTGAAGAAGCTGAGGCACTATCTGCTCGCTCATCGGGTTATGCTGATCTCCAAGGTCGACCCGCTCAAACACTTGATGACCAAAGCAAGCCTAGCCGGCAGAATGGCAAGATGGGCTGTCATGCTACTTGAGTTTGACATAGTTTATACCCCTCAGAAAGCAGTAAAAGGGCAAGCTATTGCAGACTTTCTCGCCGCTCATCCCATACCAGAAGGGTCGCCGCTAAATTGTGAGTTACCCGATGAACAAGCGCTGCACCTCGAGGAAGATGAGCCATGTTGGGAGCTCTACTTCGATGGAGCCTCGTCAATAAGGACCTCCAGTAAATCAAGCATCCCGGAGATAAAAGCAGGGGTAGGATTGGTGTTCATCACACCATCAATGGGAACTCTACGGCGTTCTTTTGCTCTCACCGAGCCTCGGACAAACAATGAAGCTAAGTATGAAGCTCTGATAGCTGGTTTGGAGCTTGCCGTAGAAATGGAAATCCGTCGGCTACGAGTCTACGGTGACTCCCAGCTTGTCATCAACCAAGTAAGCGGCGACTATAAGATATACAAACCCGAGTTAGCTCGGTACAGAGGTCGAGTGGTGGAACTCATGAAACGGTTCACTCATATTGAACTAACGAGAGTCCCTAGAGCGTTGAACGGAAAGGCTGATGTACTCGCTCGCTTGGCCAAGGAGCTGGCTGATCCTGACATGGACGAAATTCTGATCACAGTCAGGAGCCGGCAAATTCTACCCCCAGTCTCTCTATGAGAAGAGGAAAGCGCGGAACAGAAGAGCAGTCCTGCGGAAGAAGCTTCGATCATCCAAGACGAGCCCGATTGGAGAGAACCCTTCATAGAGTACCTCCGATACGACAAGCTGCCCGAAGAAAAATCTGCGAGGATTCAGCTGAAGAAAAGAGCTCTCCGATACGTGTTTGTAAATGACACGTTATACCGCAGGTCATATGACCAACTCTGGCTCAGGTGTCTGTCATTGGCCGAAGCCCAAAAGGTCATGAAAGATGTCCACTCGGGCGTTTGCGGTGCTCACCAGTCTGGCCCCAAGATGCGACTTCAAATCAAACGGCTTGGGTATTACTGGCCCACCATGATACGAGATTGCGGAGAGCATGCAAAGAAATGTTATATCTGCCAAATTCACGGTGATTTTATTCACAAGCATCCCAATCCATTGCATCCTACGGTGGCATCGTGGCCTTTCGAAGTTTGGGGCACCGACATTGTTGGCCCAATTGATCCTCCGTCATCTAAAGGCCACCGGTTTATACTGGCCGCGACAGACTACTTCTCCAGATGGGCTGAAGCTGTCCCGCTAAAAGAAGTTAAGACAAAGGATATTCTGACATTCTTCCAGCATAATATTCTATACCGCTTCGGTACACCAAGAAGAATCATTTCTGACAACGGGCCTTCTTTCAAGAGCTTCAATGTCTCAAGGTTCGCTACTCAGCACAAGATAGACTGGAGATATTCCTCCATCTATAATCCAAAAGCCAATGGGCTAGCCGAAGCCTTCAATAAGACTCTATACAAGCTCCTGAGGAAAAATGCTTCAGCCAACAAGAGAGACTGGAATCTCAAGCTTCACGAGGCATTGTGGGCATATCGTACCACGCACCGTACTCCAACTCAGTCCACTCCATACTCATTGCTCTTCGGAGTGGAGGCGGTCCTCCCCCTCGAAGTCGAAGTTCCAAGCTTAAGAATGGCCGTTCAGCATGAGTTGACAGAAGAGGAAAACGTGCTCCTTCGACTTGAAGAACTCGATGCCCTCGAAGAAAAGAGGCTCGCGGCGCAGCAAAATCTGGAGCTATACCGAGCCCAAATGTCACGGGCCTATGACAAGATAACCCGTCTCCGTGCTTTCAAGAAAGGTGAATTGGTGTTGGTCCTCAAAAGACCGATCATCCCCAATCGACATGCCAAGGGAAAATTCGAGCCGAACTGGGAAGGACCATACGTCATCGAGAAAATGTTCGACGGAGGATCCTACCAACTAATAAGTGCCGAGGGAGAAAGGTCCATGCCACCCATCAATGGCCGATATCTCAAGAAATACTACACATGAATGCTCCAAGTCGCAGGCGAATTGAGCACATCAGCCCTACGGTCTGGATCAGACATCCTGCAAAACCGTATACAATCCATGGGCGTAAATGACCCCTATTTCTCCTAAATCCTGCCGGTGAGACTACTTTTAAAGTCCCACCAGCGGTAAAAAAAAAAAAAGGAAAAATAAAAAGGTATGTCCACAAGCAAAACGGGCACGGATGAAAACCCGAAAGGGCTCCGTGAGTAAAAACAGCAGGACTACCGGCGAGTTTGTGAAAACCCGAAAGGGCGCAAACTCATGAAAAGAGATGAATACACTCGCAAAGTCCTCTCGACCTTGTGAGGAGAAAACCCCTGCGTGAGATCCTTACGACTCACAAAGGAGCAACACACTTAGGAATCCTCACGATTCCTAAGGAGAAAATACACCTGCGGGATCCTTACGACTCGTAGGGAGAAAATGCTTTTATGGGACCCTCACGGCCCATAAAATTGAAAAGCCTTAGGTGATAGGGACCCAAACCTGTCTCCTAAGCCATCGTTCCCCAACGAGCAACGGCAAATGATGAGTCGCTCCTGGCATTTCGCTTCAGTGTTAGCGGTGCTGATGCCGACCAAAAACCCAAATCCCAAGTCCTCCCAAGGCAAATGCTGAGTTGCTCCTGGCATTATTCCAGTACAGCAATACTGATGCCAAACAAGATCCAAATTCCAAGTCCCCAAACGGCGAATGATGAGTCGCTCCTGGTACCACATTCCAGTGCAGCGATGCAGACGCCAACCAAAATCCAATTTCTCAAAATTCTCCCAGCCCTACGGTTGGTCCCCAAGTTGACTACCGTATACAATCCACGGGCTCAAATAATTCTCGTCATACCCATGCCCCACCACAATTACCAGTTACGCGGCTGGTCTCCGCCTTTGGAATTATGCTCCATTAAGAAGACCCACTCATGTGTCCTCACGATACATGAGGAGAACAAACCTTTGTGGGATCCTTACGACTCATAAAGGAAAAACACACTTAGGATTCCTCACGACTCTTAAGGAGAAAATACACCTGCGGGATCCTTACGACTCGTAGGGAGGAAATGCTTTTATGGGACCCTCACGGCCCATAAAATTGAAAAGCCTTAGGCGATAGGGATCTAAACCTGTCTCCTAAGCCATCGCTCCCCAATCCCCAAATGGCGAATGATGAGTCGCTCCTGGTACCATATTCCAGTGCAGCGATGCAGACGCCAACCAAATTCCAAATCCCATACCCCAACGGCGAATGATGAGTCGCTCCTGGTACCATATTCCAGTGCAGCGATGCAGACGCCGACAAAGTCCCAAAATTTTTCCGGCCCTACGGTCTGGATCATACATCCTGCAAAACCGTATACAATCCACGGGCGTAAAACAATCCCAATTTCTCCCAAATCCTCTCAGGGCAAATGATGAGTTGCTCCTGGCATTATTCCAGTGCAGCAATGCAGATGCCAAACAAAAACCAAAATCCCAAAATCCTCTCCATGACAGATGATGATTCGCTCCTGGTACCATATTCCAGTATAGCGATGCTGATGTCAACCCAAATCAAAATCAACAAGTCAACTTCCACTCCGACACCGCAAGAAGCGGAGCAAGTCAAGTCTACCCCTGACATTGCAAGAAGCAGAGCAAGTCAAATCAAGCATCGACCGTCCACGTCGCTAAAATGGCAGAACCGACCGTCTACGTCGCTAAAAGGGCAGCATCGACCGTCCACGTCGCTAAAAGGGCAGCATCGACCGTCCAAGTCGCAAAAATGGCAAAACCGACCGTCCACGTCGCTAAAAGGGCAGCACCGACCGTCCAAGTCGCAAAAAGGGCAGAACCGACCGTCCAAGTCGCAAAAAGGGCAGAACCGACCGTCCACGTCGCTAAAAGGGCAGCACCGACCGTCGAAGTCGCAAAAAGGGCAGAACCGACCGTCCACGTCGCAAAAAGGGCAGAACCGACCGTCCAAGTAGCTAAAAGGGCAGCATCGACCGTCCACGTCGCTAAAATGGCAGAACCGACCGTCCACGTCGCTAAAAGGGCAGCATCGACCGTCCACGTCGCTAAAAGGGCAGCATCGACCGTCCACGTCGCTAAAAGGACAGAACCGACCGTCCACGTCGCAAAAAGGGCAGCACCGACCGTCCACGTCGCTAAAAGGGCAACACCGACCGTCCACGTCGCTAAAAGGGCAGCATCGACCGTCCACGTCGCTAAAAGGGCAGCAACGACCGTCCAAGTCGCAAAAAGGGCGGCACCGACCGTCCAAGTCGCAAAAAGGGCAGCGCAGGATTCCTACAAAGCGGGAACCAGATAACTCCGGGCCAGGGAAAACGTCTATCACGGACACTCCGTCTCGGAGACATGTCAAGCAACGACCGTCCATGTCGTAAAAAGGGCAGTGCCAGCTTCCCAAAAAGCGGGAACCAAACCAAGTCGCCTCCACGTGAAAGAAGATCCATCAATTTCATGCACACGACCCACATATGTGGTGTGCAATTATTGATGGGGGGTAATTTGTTGGGGTAAAAATTTACACCCCGGTTGACCAAGTCAAAATCAAAGTCAACCCCAAGCCAAGTGGGCCCAAGCCCAGATCCAGTAGGCCCATGCCCGGGTCGAGCCCGAACATGAAGCGGCCGGCCTCCCCCCATGCCAAGATAAAAATTTTGTAATAAATAATTTTGTTGTATTTCTTTTATTTTATTTTGGATAAATGTAAGAAAAATAGGCATAAAGCCAAATTTTTGTGAAGCTCATGGCTTATGTGCAAAAAGAAATGGCACATGAGCCATGGGATAGGCAAAATGCCATTTTGTGAAGCCCAAGGGGCTATGTGTAAAATGTATGGCCTATAAAGGCAAAGATAATGAAAATATCTAACAATTTTTTCTCTCTCCAAAAAAGTTTCAGATCTGAGATCTTTCTTCCTTCTTCAAGGTTCCAAAACCTTCTTCTTTCTTTTGAATTAAATCAAGAGTTCTACTCTCCTTTTTATAAAATAAATTAGTTTTTCACCACAAAACCCATCAAGGGGAACTCAGATCTTCCATTAGATCTCAAAAAGGAGTGATTTTTAAAATTCCATATCTCTTGATCTTCAAGATCCAGCCAACAGAGGAGGAAGAAGAAGAACCCATTTCCCCAACCAAAACATTTTTTTCTTTTTTTTCAGGAGTTCAACTCCACTAATTTCTCTTTCGAGAGTTTTTGGGGCTAAAAACCCTCTTTTTCTCCAGCGTGCAGCGCTCGTGCGCAAAGCGCCCACGTGCCGACACGTGGCGCGCGCGCTTGCGCACCAGCGCGATGCGCAAAGCGCCCACGTGCCGACACGTGGCGCGCGCGCTTGCGCACCAGCACGCTTGCGCTCCCGCGCGCAGCGCTCGTGCGCAAAGCGCCCACGTGCCGACACGTGGCGCGCGCGCTTGCGCACCAACGCGATGCGCAAAGCGCCCACGTGCCGACACGTGGCACGCGCACTTGCACACCAGTACGCTTGCGCTCCAGCGCGCAGCGCTCATGCGCAAAGCGCCCACATGCCGACACGTGGCGCGCGCGCTTGCGCTCCAGCGCGCAGCGCTCATGCGCAAAGCGCCCACGTGCCGACACGTGGCGCGCTTGCGCCTGAGCGCACAGCGCCCAAGGTGCTGCCCCACGCATCCCTTGGATGCCTTTTCCCCCTCTTTTTATGTACATACATATACATATACATATGTATACAAATTCACACATATACATACTCCGCAACATTCTCCCCCTCCAAAAAATTTTCGGGCCGGGACGCTGCCCCGAACCCCCAAGGGGGCTGCTAGCCCCCTTGACCCCCAGCCCGCTATCCGGGTAGCGGGACCCCCGTAAAAAACTCTGCGTGGCTCCCGATATATCCAAAACCCCCCTTTCAAAACAGAACACACGTACACTGCACATTGAGTTCGCATGCCCTGTTTAACCCGTTAATCGGAGGTTCCCTCGCCCCAAAGGCGAGGGGTAATTAACGGCAGCTTAGTCCGCGGCTGCCGGAGATTCGGATCCCCACAATCATTAAACCCCCGCCTACCCTAGGCAGGGGGAATCTGTAGTACGCCTGATAAGCGTGCGCGTATTCCCATCTCAATGGGGTGACGAAAAACACCCTACAGAAATATTAGACGCTTTTTTAGAAAGACGGATATTAAATCGGGTGCCGATTTGATATATCAATATATCGATACACACACTAGTATTTTGTCACTAATGATACTTGTAATTGATTTCCAATACATTAAAAATACATAAAAGAGATAAATATCATTAGTGACAAAATACTTGTGTGTGTGTAATTTGTAATTGATTTATTTTTTTCTCTTTGTTCTTTTTAGCTTATGTTGTGACTAAGGTATAGTACAGCATTCACCATCTTTTCAGTGGTGACGTGTGGAAGAAGAGGATGAGAATGGACACGTGTTATATTGATGAGAATGGATGGTTAGGATTTAGTTGAGAATTCTAATTAAAAGATTGTAACCATTTTCTAAATGGTCAAGGCTTTTACAATTATTTTGCTCTCTTCTCCTTACCTCCAAGCTCTCATCTCCCTCTTCAAAAATGCTAAAGAGAAAAGGAAAAAGAAAATAAAAGAAAGAAAATAATACAGTGAAAGATTACTACATCTCTAGGCCCCAAATTGGCAGCTTAGGAGCACTAGTTAGTTTCTAGTTTGAAACTTGAATCCTTAATTATGGAGCTCTCAAGGTGGATCATCTTTGATGGGAAAGGTCTTCACCGAGCTTGTCTCAATAACTTAAGGCCTACAAGGAGTCCATTCATCCACCATTTCAACCACTTGGAATTTTAAAGAAATCTATAGGATATGAGTATTGCCAATCATAATAGATAAACATCCTCTTTAGTTGTTTGCATGTTTGATTCTTTCACTACTACAAATAGGGGCTGCCCCTACGGATAAATCCATAGGCGCAAATCACTGCCCCTACGGCTATAGCCGTAGGGACACGAAAATACGCCGTAGGTGCACACGCCGCAGGTGCAAGTCTTAGCCTTAAACATACTCCTATGGTTAAATACTTGCCCTACGGCTAAATACTTGCCCCTACGGCTTAATGCATAGGTCCATCTGTCCATACGGATTACACTGTAGGGACCAAAAAGTTATTTAATTTATCGGTTTATAAAATAAAATAGTTGGCCCTACGGATAACTCCGTAGGGCCAACTAGATGCCCCTACGGTTCCATGCGTAGGTCCAGATGTGTAGGGGCAAAATATCAGCTAGCCTGATATATTGTCCCTACGGATAACTATGTAAGGGCATGTGTATGCCCCTACGGTCCAATCCGTAGGGACAAGTCTAACCCTCCTTACTAAGATCATAGGGGCAAAATATCAGATATCCTGATATTTTGTCCCTACGGATATATATGTAGGGGCAACCTTTCACCCTGCGGATTAAACGGTAGATGCAAACTTTGGCCCTACGGATTAATCCGTAGGTACATATTATCAGTTTTTTTTAAAAAAAGAGATGCATGTTTTTTCCTCACCCTGTGCACAATAATATATACATCATATATAAAAGTAATCAACACGCAGAATATATACCGCAGTATTCATAATCAACATTTCACGCATAATATATAAAAGAAATCAACAAGCAGAATACGATATCAATCTAAATCAATATGAACACGCAAACACCACCAATATCAATATCGTCCAAAATTTATACAATATGTATCATATAAGTAAATACACGTTTAAAATATAAGAATCAAAAAGCTACCCTAACTCAGTCCAGCTCCACCTCTGATAAACGTCGTAATCTGGCGCGCCTGCTCTTCGGATATACCCTGAGTCAACATCTCGAGCAATGCAGTGTGTGCGGGAGTCTGAGCGGGCTGTGGAGCTGTAGGAGTGGTTTGCGCAACCGCCGCCGAGGTAGTGGGTTGCGGAGCCGCAGCAGCGAGAGTCTGAGCGGGCTGTGGAGCTATAAGAGTGGTCTACGCAACCGCAGCCGAGGTAGTGGCTTGCGGAGCTGCAGCCGAAGGAGATGCATGTGGAGGCTCAATCGAAGTACCATGTCGCGTCTGTTCAGTTTTGTGTGTAATAAACGAGTAAGAACTGTGTATTGGTCGAATTCGTATCATTATCAGGTTATGTATGTTTGATTAATCATACATACATAGAACTGTGTATTAGTTTGGAAAATCATAATTTATTTTAATCAGACAGTTCTATGTATGTATGATTAATCAAAGCCAAGTCTACAACCAAATAAGCTCAGGCTACGTATTAATATTGGATATGCTGCTATCTATAATATGACATAATATTTTACTATTAAGTAGTATACATACCAACATCTCCTTCAACTCATGGACGGCAGCCTTCAAGGTGTCCAGTTCTTGCTCGAAACGTCGCTCACGGAAGATAGAGGAAGTAACCGCCGGAGTGGATTCCAACCTCATATGGGCCCTGCTAGGATCCAGTCCCCGGCCTCTCTCCCAACCTCCGTGGTGCTCTCCGTATGCGGAGTCTAGGACTGGGGTCAGCAGCATTGGTTCGTTCTGTCCAGTAAAATCGATCCCCAATGCCTCTGCCTGCTCAACCACCCGCTCCTACACCCATATTAACCAGTAAAATATAAGTATATCATTTAAATTTGAACCTTTCAAAACAAAAATTTCAAATAGGGGTTGAATAAATATTAACACTTACGCAATACTCCTCGGTAGCGGTGTCGGGGTATCGAAACTCGCCCGTGGCGGGATCTGTCGAGGTGCCGTGGACGGCAAGATACGCGGACAGCACGCTCGGTATACCACCCTGCGCCAGGGTCTGAGCTCTCTGCAATTCGCCAAAAATTTACATATATTAGAAAATAACTCTTAATATTACATTATATCACAGTAGGTCTATTGTAATTTACCGATAGCTCCATGGCACGAGTAATATTTCTCGAGCCACCTGTATAAGTGGGACGACCCCTCTTCGCCGACTTCCTATTCTCTTTTTTTTGATCGGCATGTTTCTGCACAACACATTCAAATTTAGTTTTCTAATTAAGCAATACAAAAAATAAATTATATACTAAGCAATGAATTACATTTAATATGCATACCTGTTTGCGCTGAGAGTCGAAATATTGGCACAATAGAGGCCATGTATCTACATCGACTCTCGCAAAGGCCGAAGTATGTAGGAGGGCCGCTTTCTCTGCCTCGGGGGTCGCCATCCACAGGGAATAGCAGTCGATCTTCAGCTCATTCCTATTGTATCGGACCTTCGATTGCGTGTTCTTCATCGGGCCATGGTACAGAACATGAAGATCAAGCACCCTCCCAAGGTGATCAGGGTCGGGTACAGGCTGAAAATCGTAATCCAATTAAAAATACAAAAAAAACAATGTTATTAAATTGCAAGTGTTAATAATAAATATATTGGATATATCAAATGAAAATGAAAATATATATTAATACCCGAGCCTGATCCCAGAAGAGGGCGAATGAGCGCCGGTGCTGGTCGCCCCACTCAACGTGAAGTGGATAGTTCTTCACGAGACGGCTCTCATCCCCCATATACCGGCCGAACCTCTCGGCATAATCGTCGGTATAGCGATAATCAGGGGTAAAAAAGAGGGGGAATGCTGCCTCCCCCTAGCTCTGTCGGGCCTCAGCCTATGGGACTGATTCGGGCCTCGAGTCCCCCTCTCGGGATGGGAAGGCCCTGCGTCTACAAGAAATATCAAGACAACCAATATTAAGACAAAATGGTATTAAGAAATCAAGTTTTAACGAAAATTGAAGTGTGATATATATCTCCAGCGACAGAAGCACGTGCTTGGGCTCGGGCAGCAGCACGAGCGGGACGATAGTTCCTCCGGTGAGGAACAGCCGGTGACCCGGATGTGGACACATCTCCAACTAGAAAATAAATATCGATAAAATTATATGAAGTTCATGTTTATTCTTAAAGGATATGTAAAATGAATAAATATTTTATATTTATTCATACAAGCCTGCAGAATGAGCGGAGGGTATGGAAATGACGGGAGTGGTCCCTACACCAGACGAGGGCGTGCCACCTATAATTAGACAATCAAATATCAGTTATATAAGTAATTGCAAAAAGAATGCGTATATCAATAATATAACATTCTAAATAAACATGTATACACTATAGGATATATAAACATACCCGTAGGTGCGGTGGTTGGCTCTGCCGGAGATGTGAAGGTACCAGCTATAGCCCGAGATGTAAGTACGTAAGAGCAAGAAGAATGTATGTATATTTATGATATAGCATTCTAAATCAATATACATACACTATATAATATATAAACATACCTGGAGGTGCGGGAGTGGCATCTGTCCCTAATGTGGACGCATCACCAACAGCTAGACAATCAAACATTGACAATATAAGTAATTTTGACATGAACATGCATGTATATCTATAATATTACATTCAAAATGAATATGCGTGCAATATACCTGGATGAGTGGTAAAGTCCACACGGAAGGAGGCATCAAAAGGGGTCTCCGGTCGGGGTGCAAGACCGGCCGTCTGAAGCTCCCTACGCAGCTTTCCGGGCGGCAGAACCGCTCTGCCTCTTCCTCTACCGGTGCCGCGGCTGGAGTTCCTGCCGCCCCTCGCTACTCCCGTCATCGTCATCAAATCTAGATAAAACGGTTCGTGGACGCATTAGACAATCATTACAAGCATTGACTATATATGTATAGATCGTAAAATGTGAAGTAATAATATAACATTACTGATAATTTTTTTCGTTTCGTGGGCGCATTAGACATATCTACTTGGATTTCATCATCGATATCATTTCTAACCCACGTAACTTCATGATCAGCCGAAGACAACCCGTCTTTCGAAACGGACGGTCGGAGCACTCTAAGTCTTCTCTCTTCTTCATCTTCATCGCTGTTCTCGAATTCTGGGACATCGTAGACATCCCTGGATTTCCAACAGCATACAACACTCCATCCCGGATGCTTCAAACACTGTGAGTAGTATACTTGGAACGCTTGGTTCGGAAAGATAAACGGATCTTCCTGACAATAAAATCGAAGTATGTTCACACTGGTCAATCCATATTCATCTTTCCAACTCCCGAGATTGCTTCTCCACTTATCCATATCGGTTCGCGTATCGTACCAAGTACACTGAAATATATAAAAAGGTTCTGATCGTCCGGAATATTGGATGCCAAGTATACAATTTAAGTATCCATAATAAATCACACCATCCGATCATACCGTCGCAATCCCACTATTCTGAGTGGTTCTAGATGTTTCTATGTCCTTAACTTCGAATTTGTATCCAAGGACACGGAATCCTTTATAATATGCAACCTCCATACTAGGAAACTGAGCTAAACATCTTGAATCACTCTCTAATAATGCAGACAAGTTCGGATCGTGGATCTAACAAAACAAATTTTACGACAAATACATAACGATATAAGTTTAGATTAAAACTGATAGCAATAACATGTTATTCGAATAACTTACATGATCTGCAACCCAATCGCAAAAATTATCATGATGATATTTTTCCAATCATTCATTGTTCCAATCAGGATGCCCCTCACGTACCTCGTTAAAATGAATTCTGTTCTCGATAATAAATTATGACATTAATATTATATCATTTCATACACACAAACACAAATAACAATTAATCCAAAAAAACTTACTCTCTAATTTTTTTCAAGCCATGCGCTATTGAGCAAGATAAACCGGTATATCTTGTTGATAAATATAGTGTCTACCATCTTATAATCGGCTTTACTATATGGCCCGTCTTGAATTCTTCGAGGCCGGTTAAGTCTCGCCTCAATGTTCTCGTCCAGATAGCGGGAACAAAATGTAGTTGTTTCATCTAGAAGATAACCTTGCATGATAGAACCCTCTGGTCGATTTCTATTGCGTATATACTTTTTAAGAGTGTAGAGATACCTAAAGAAAATATGTTGAATAAATAAATATGGCATACAGGACAACAATAATTTTAAAAATTACGCGAAACGAAAAATTCTACGTACCTCTCGACGGGACACATCCATCGATATTGTACCGGTCCGGCTAACTTAGCCTCAGTTGCAAGATGAACCGTCAGGTGTATTATGATATCGAAGAATGACGGTGGGAAAATACGCTCAAACTTGCAAAGTATCAACGCAATAGAATTTTCTAGTTTCTCCGGCGTCACAACATCCAGTGTTTTAGCGCACAACTCTCTGAAAAAATAACATAGGTCGTCGTTTACTAAACCAATCGATTCGGGGAAGGAAATCCTGAGGGCTAATGGGAGAAGATGCTCCATGATAACATGGTAATCATGACTTTTCAGCCCATCGATCTTGCCTTTCACAATTTTTATCTTCTTGCTGAATGAACCTAAGAAACCTGTGGGAACTTTCAAATCATGCAACACCTGTAGGAATCTTTTCTTCTCCGGTTGTGACATATGATAAGCGGTATTGGGAAGTACAAACTTGCCTGCTTTACCCGCTATCGGTTTAAGATACAATTCACTTCTAATTTCCCAGTCCTGTAGATCCATCCAAGCATTGAGGTTGTCTTTCGATTTTCCGTCTTTATAAAGAAACAAGTTGAGTACGTGTTCGGATACTCCCTTCTTTATGTGCATGACATCCAGACAATGACGCACTAAATTTGTTGACCAGTACGGAAGCTCGAAGAAAATGCTTAACTTGTTCCAGAATGGTGGTTTGACCTGTTTTGTCGGATCCATCCCGAAGGTCACATTATCGTAACCATCCCACTGAGCAGTCACGTCCTCTCCGGACAATGGGGCTGGAGGTCCAAGAAGCTCCTGATGACCATCAAAGTGAACAGCATCTAACCTATAGGGGTGGTCTAGAGACAGGAAACGTCGATGGCTGCAATAACAAACCTTCCTGTTAAAATTCAAGAATTTCGATGTTGTATGTTGATGGCAATGAGGACATGCTTTGTGACCATGTACGAACCAATCTGATAGCATTCCATACGCAGGAAAGTCATTAATTGTCCACATTAAAGCAGCACGCAGTATGAAGGTTGTATTTGTGTTTGCATCGTAAGTCTCTACATCATCAATGAATAGAGATTTTAACTCCTCGATCAGAGGTCGGAGATAGACGTCGATATTGTTTCACGGTGAATTTGGCCCGTCGATAAGAAGAGGCATTATAAAGTATGATTGGTCCATAGCCAACCAAGACGACAGATTATAAACTATCATTACAACGGGCCATGTGCTGTGACTTCCAGCCATATAGTTGAATGGGCAGAAACCATCACTAGCCAGTCCGAGCCTGACATTGCGAGGATCGCTACTGAATATTACGTGCCTCCTATCGAAATCCTTCCATGCCGGTGAATCTCTTGGATGACTCATTTTTCCATCTTCACTTGGAGGAGCATGGTGATGCCAAATCATTGCCTCGACTGTTTTCTTGCACCTGAATAGCCTCTGCGGCCTCTGTGTTATGGGAAAGTATCGTGCTATCTTGACAGGTATATCAAGCTTCTTATCAGAATCTTTCGGCTTATACCTGGCCTCTCCGTATGTTGGACACTCTTTTAAATCTGAATTCTCTTTCCGGTACAAGAAGCAATTTTTAGGACATGCTTGAATCTTCTCACACTTCAGACCCAAATCAGACATCTTCTGGGCTCCGTACCAGCTGTCGGGCACGTTATTTCTCGGGGTTATAGAATCTTTCAAGAATGAAAAAAGTATTGTGAATGACATGTTGCTCCATCCATTTAGGCACTTAATCTGGAAAAGTTGGACAAATCATGAGAGGGTGGAATGCTTTGCATTATCATAAATTGGTTTTCTAGCATCATTCATGAAATTTTCATACTTATCTGCACGCGGTCCTTGACCGGAAGGAATGTCATCTTCGGTATGAATAGATTCACCTAGGGCAGCCTCTACCATATCCTCCATTTCTTCTGATGGAAAGAAATTACCGTCTTCTTCTTCTGCCGCATTACCGTCTTCTCCTTCTTCTTCTACAGCATTATCGTATACTCTTTCTTCTGTCGCATTACTGTGTTCTTCTCCTTCCCCGTGATATAGCCAAATTGTATAAAATCTAGTAAAACCATATTTAACGATATGAAGCTCTACAAATTCTACCTTCTGCCAGTACTTATTCCCACATCTATCGCACGGGCAGAGAATCTTCTCTATCACGATCTTATTATGTGCGCGTGCAAATTCAATAAAAGCAGCAACTCCTGCGACAAACTTAGGTTGCATACGTTGTTGCCAGTCCACATACATCCAGTTCTTAACTCTGACGTACTCATGAGCCATGTTAGACTGTATAACATATAAATTGTAGGTTATGATGACTATATTGAGAAATATAAGAACGGGATGGTTACTGACAAAGGAGAAAATCCGTGTATATGCTTTGCATGTGCGTTTGTCGTTGAAAAGAATAAATTATCGATAATCAAAGTTAGATTTGAGAATACCCATGTATGAGTTGTATTCTATATATGTGTGTTTCAATTTATGATTTCGCTTAAGTGTAGGGTTGTTAGTGTGTATGTGTTGTGTGTGCGTTTGTTGTGTATTCGTGTTGTATGTGTGTTTCGGCTGTCGGGGGTTAGGCTTCTATCCCATTAAGAATGTATAGAGCAGACACCCATTCACTTATACTTTCAACCGTTTCGAGTAAATTTCGGCAGCACCTCCCTGCTGTTCTCCGAGTACACTGTAATAGAATAGATAATCATTTCAAAGCTGTGAAACAACGTTGAAATGAACATCTAATCTATATTTGTACACGGAGAACCAGTGGAAAAGTACCGACGAAATATCTCGAAACGGATGAAAACACAAGTGAATGCAGGTGTTTGATTTATACATTCCTAACTTGTCCACACGGGACAAATCTATCGGTTATCATACGATTGAATCTTCTCGTTACATAGACTACACGACGGTTGTTAGTACCGAGCTATACCGTCCGATATTTAACAAACTTCATATAGTTCTATGTCACGACGAACATCGAACGTATGTTAACCGATAGACAGGGACTAAGTGGCGCTTTGAGTTTCATATATGAGTATCGATGAGAATATGAAAGTTTCATATTATCATCGAGTATCATATATTGGTTTTAACTTGAACATCTTGAATCACTCTCTAATGATGCGTTTGTTGTGTATTCGTGTTGTATGTATGTGTTTCGGCTGTCGGGGGTAAGGCTTCTATCCCATTAAGAATGTATAGAGCAGACACCCATTCGCTTGTACTTTCAACCGTTTCGAGTAAATTTCGGCAGCATCTCCCCGCTGTTCTCCGAGTACACTGTAATAGAATAGATAATTATTTCAAAACTGTGAAACAACGTTGAAATGAACATCCAATCTATCTTTATACATGGAGAACCAGCGGAAAAGTACCGACGAAATATCTCGAAACGGATGAAAACACAAGTGAATGCAGGTGTTTGCTTTATACTAACTTGTCCACACGGGACAAATCTATCGGTCATCATACGATTGAATCTTCTCGTCACATAAACTACACGACGGTTGTTAGAACCGAGCTATACCGTCCGATATTTAACAAGCTTCGTATAGTTCTATGTCACGATGAACATCGAACGTATATTAACCGATAGACGGGGACTAAGTGGCGCTTTGAGTTTCATATATGAGTATCGATGATAATATGAAAGTTTCATACTATCAACGAGTATCATATATTGGTTTTAACTTGAACATCTTGAATCACTCTATAATGATGCGTTTGTTGTGTATTCGTGTTGTATGTGTGTGTTTCGGCTGTCGGGGTAAGGCTTCTATCCCATTAAGAATGTATAGAGCAGACACCCATTCGCTTGTGCTTTCAACCGTTTCGAGTAAATTTCGGCAGCACCTCCCCGCTGTTCTCCGAGTACACTGTAATGGAATAGATAATCATTTCAAAGCTGTGAAACAACGTTGAAATGAATATCTAATCTATCTTTGTACACGGAGAACCAACGGAAAGGTACCGACGAAATATCTCGAAACGGATGAAAACACAAGTGAATGAAGGTGTTTGCTTTATACATTCCTAACTTGTCCACACGGGACAAATCTATCGGTTATCATACGATTGAATCTTCTCGTCACATAGACTACACGACGATTGTTAGTACCGAGCTATACCGTCCGATATTAAACAACCTTCGTATAGTTCTATATCACGATGAATATCGAACGTATGTTAACCGATAGACGGAGACTAAGTGGCGCTTTGAGTTTCATATATGAGTATCGATGAGAATATGAAAGTTTCATATTATCATCGAGTATCATATATTGGTTTTAACTCGAACATTTAACATGAATAGGTTTTACGTTTACGTTTCGTTATTAAGGGTTTGAAATTTCATGTTTGGGGTAAATTTTTCTTGCGTTTACGGTAAAGTTGTACGTTTACGTTATCATCGAGTATCCTACTGAATGAACTAGTGCACCATAAACCCTAACCCTAATTAACCACAATTAACCTAATTAACCACAATTAACCATAATCGTTAGCCTAACACAAATTATCCCTAATTAACTCAAATTTAACCCAATTTACCCAAATTAACCTAATTAACCCTAATCAGGTCAAACTTAACCCAAATTACCCAAATTAACCAAATTAACCCTAATCAACATCCTAACCTTTTCAAATTATCACTAATTAACACAAATTAACCATACCCTCTAATTAACCCAAATTAACCCTAGGCTCTAACCCTAAACCTGAACCAAACCCTAACCCTAAGCCCAACTAATTAACCTTAACCCCAGCCCCAGCCCTAACCCCAACCGCAACCGAACCCCAGCCCCAGCCGAACCCCAACCCCAACCGCAACCGAACCCCAACCGCAACCGAACCCTAACCTAAACCTAAATTGAACCCGATGCCTAACCCTAGCCCTCACCCCTACCCGAACCCTGAACCCTAACCCTAACATCATCAAAATTATAAATAATTGGAGATTTACTAACCTGTAGCGGGGCAGTGGAGGTGACAACGGAGGAGACCGGTGGTCGACGACGCAATCGGCGACGAGTCGCGAGCGGTGGCGACGAGCGAGTCGACGAGGAAGTTTTGGGAACGAGGGCGGTGGTGGGCCGCGGGAGGAGAGCGGTGGCGACGAGGAAAAAATTGGAGGCACGGGAACGAGATCGAGACGCGGGAGAGATTGAGAGAGAATTTTGGGAACGAGATCGAGACGTCGGGCTTTTCTGTGCCTTTTTTTTATTAAATACCCATTTATATGCCTCTACGGACTGAACCGTAGGTCATTTATTTGCGGCTCCGTAGGGCCAAATAACAAATTACGATTTAATATTTTTAAATTAAAACGTAGGGCACCATAGAGACAACCATAGAGACCTACGGACTAATCCGTAGGGGCAAGAAAATGTTGCCCCTACGGATTCCTATGTCCGTAGGGGCAACCCCATATTGTAGTAGTGTTTAGCTACATCATGGGATGAATACTTAGCACTCTCTTGATTTTTTAATTTCTTATTTGTGCTTGTTGCAAAATAGTAGTTGAGAGCCCAAGGTGTTCCTTCAAATACACGTAGGTACAGGGTAGTATGGTTTCTGTTGATAACTTGCCCCTATAATTGTTTTGAGTAGCTGAAGACACATGTAAAAATCGTGATTTTTAGTCATGAGTCAGTAAATAATATGCAAGACAGGTCGATAAAAAGTTCCATGATGTTGAGTTCCTAACACATTTGCTGAAAACAATCTACATGCAGCATAAACATTTTAAAATGTGCTATTGGTTACAATACCCCCATCAGAACCTGCTACACAGTTTGTGCCCATTAATGGAAGATAAATATCAAAGTCTAATGGATTATTCATGCCTACAGCAGGGTGAATATTAGTAATGGCTGTGATTGTGGAGGTATCTACTGTGATTGTGGAGGTACCTCTCCAATTAACATAAATCACACCATGTTCATCATTGTAATCAGCGATACTAGAATAAAATTCATGATCTAAGATGGCAATTGAAGTAGAGTTATGATCGTATATCAAAAATTCCCACCCACGTGCTATTATTTCATCTAGAAAATAAACTCCATACCGCTGTGAACTCAGAATTCTCATAAAATTGCGTTCCATATGCAACTCGGTTATAGCCATGACTGCAGATCAATTTACCCAAAAATAAACACTGGAATCATAAAGGAGATGGAAAAATTTACCTGCCCCAGAAATCTGGGGGGATTTGGCTTCAATTGTCCTGTCCGGGCCAACATTTCCCAAGAACCGGCCGGATTTTGGTCGCCGATCTCGTCGAAACTTCTGCAGCCGCCTCATTTCTTCTTTAGGGTTTAGAAACCGCTCTTAGAATTGAGGAAAGAGGCTAGGGTTTGAAATAAGGAGTTGGGTTAATTTTGCACATAAGACGTTACAAAGTTAAAATTAACAAATGAAATCTAAAAAAATAAAAAGCAAAAGTTAGTACAAGAAAATTTAATACATGGTATACAAAAAGGAGTTAAAATCTTATATTAAATATTCCAGCTCATGGAGAACCATGAGCTTCTCCTCTTGATTGTCATCTGTTTCTAAAAACTTATTAATAGCTGTTTTAGATAGCCAAAAATGAGAATTAACCGATCAAAATTTTTATCAGTATGCATATACGATTGGTAAAACACGATAAAGCAATTAGTCTCAATATATAAGATACATGCAATCGGTTCTATAATATTATCGGGTTAAAATTTGCATGAATTGAATAGCGGTTTTGTTAGTTGTATGTATGTCGTAGAGGTCATTATTGTACATATGATGTATATTATAGTGTATGCTTGAACATATATAGAGAGGACTTTCTTACTCGACATGATAGTATGCTATCTGGTTTCTCTTTATCTTAACATGTATACTTGTCTCTTGATACTGTCTTGTGATTACATGTTGATAAAGCCCTTAGGATGTGTACTTGACTACCAGGATTATGATGTAGATCATACTAATGGGGCCATGGTAGTCCATAAGTTCATCTTTTAATGTTCCTAGTCGTAGGTGTATCGAGACAGGGCATCGATATACCAGAGTAGACTAGCGTATACGCTTCTCGACCCATGAGATGGGCGATGGATGATCCCATATCCATTGGTGTTTGACATCAGAGATAGTATACGGGTGCTCAGTGGAGACAGGGTACACTGGACGGACTCGCCGAGAACTCCTAAATGGTATTATACCTGACGTCAGATAGCAGTTCTCTGATGACACTGGTATAGGTTAGTCTGTAGACCCGAGATCGTTATAGAGTCTTGTGTGATTCCCACTGTGCTTTGATTTCCACCTTACCACGTTCAAGAGAACGTGCAAAACGGTGGTTTTTGGGTACAGTCCCGAGTCACATGGAGGCAATGAGCGATAGGAGGGGATTTCGTCTCTCCCGGTATTGGGGGTAGATGTCGTTCTGTGCTCGATTGGCTATAACTGGAAGTCCCTGGCCAGGGCTGATTTAGAAATTTACTGGTAAGTGTTATCAGTAGTTTCTCGACCCGTTATGGGCCTCGTATCGGCATGACTTATCGAGTTATTGGAGTCTGACGTTTACCACTCCTAAACTGGATATGCGACATCTAAGACGAAGAGACCGGACTGTACGGTAGTGTTACTGACAGGCTTTACAGGAGCTAGAGCGGGCTTGCTTGCTGATTTTCTGATTGTTCAATACCCGGGTAGCCGTTACGTTCAGCTAGTACCGCTGACGGCTTGTGGGTGCATGATGTGATCATCACCTACTGCCGGCATATTGACGAGTCTTTAGAGTCCTACACAGAGATTTCACTGGCTCAGGCAAAACGAAGTAGGAACACAAATGTGATATGTGCGGGACCGAGATTAATATGAGTATGTGATACCGTATTATATTCTCGCGATTTATTCGTATCGGTCGGTTATATGTGATATAACCGGGTTATCGAATCAAGTGTTGATTCGATAAGTTGATACAGATTATATTAGTCGGTTGTATGTGATATAGCCGGATTATTAAATCAAGTGTTGATTTGATAATTTAATGTATAATTGTATATGTGATATACTAGATTATATTAACTAATATTAGCTCGCTTAAACATTTCTTTTCTCACTAGTGTGCATATAATATATATGTGATATATATTAATGTACATTTTTGTGTCATGGTTGATGATACATGCAACATGGGTGTATAAGACTTACACTATGATAAAGATAATGTAGGATTTATTTATTTATAGTAATTCAATTATTAGTTGGAAATTTATCACATGGCATAAAGCTTCATGAAGCTTTGAGATTCATTGACATAGTCCACTAGTTTTGTCTTACACTAGATATTTGTTAACCCAACCATTATCTAAACTCATGGTTAAATCTCTACATGAGTAATATTAGATATTTTCTCACCCATGGTGGCCATTCACTCTCACAATATTATCTCTCTTCATCTTCTTCTTCAAACTCAAGAGCTCTCTAGCTTTTGTGCAAGTGAAAAATAATAGTGAGAAAATCAATTCTAAAGTGAGCAAAAATCCTACTTCATCATCCTCTACTAGATTAACACTTTAGTATAGGGTGTTAGCTTCACTAATCTCATATTAGTGAAGAGGTAGCTTGGGTTAGTGTCTTCTCCTCAACGTAGATCATCTTCGGCCTCGAAGACTTCAAGCAAGTTCGTTTCTTTCTTCTTGTGAAGCCATGCTACAGTCCGAAAGATCACTACTTGGAGCGAAGGGACTACTGCATGGGGCTATTGAAGTGAAGGACCGGTCTACAAAGGTTGTATTTCTAGTTCACTTAATTGTAAAGTAGTTTACAATATGTTTCGTATGATTCTCTAGTTAAACATCCTAAGTTAGAGTTCTTTAGCATGACAAAAATTTGAAAATGGTATGGATGACGCCTCCCGAAACCTTGCTATCGTGCATAAGAACCCTACAGTGGTATCAGAGCCTAGCTAGAGAATCAGATGGATTGTGTAGAATTACGAAACCGAAACAACTCCGAAACTTGAAACAAGATTACGTAGTTTCTGTCGATTTTAAAACGTGCTCTAAAATTTTTTTAAACAACCGCAGAATGTTGTATGAGATACAATATGAACACAGTATAAATTCTAGCCCCTGACCTCGGAATTTGGCCGGCCATAGAGCTAATAAAACCGGCCTGCTCGGTTTGGAAGTGGAGTTTAGGGTTGGAATTTGCACTGTGTTTCAGTCTCTGGGTTTTGGTGTTTCAGGTGTTGTTTGTTTTTGCTAAATTTGCATGTGATGTTAACTTTCTGCAAAGGCAACTCAGAGTGTTTCGTAGTCGTAATTCTAACAGTTTTTCGGGTTATTTTAGACGTGTTAAAAAGTTCGAACGGATATCAAATACCAACTTAACCCTTGCCGGAAAATTTTCCAAGTGTTGGATTTTTTCCGAATTAAAGAACATTCAAATATCATGCAAGTAATGCAATGGACCCTTTAGAAGAACAAAACCCTAACTCGATTCTATGACCGTAAGAACCGCCGCCAAAGCCTAGGGTTTGCGGTAGTTTCGCGGTGCCATAGGTGAGGCAAGAGTTGACCCTTCTACGGTTGGTCCATTGGTACTGTGGCATGTGCTGAATATTTTTAAACTACGTTTAAGTGTTGAGCTTTTTGGGTAATTTTGGGTGTTTGTTGATTCGATCGGAATGTTTGACATCGTCTAGCTATTTTTGGAATGTGATATAATATTTGGAATTCATATTGTTAGGCATGAAATGCGAAATATGTGATATTTCGGGTTTATGATGTCTAAGCTGATCCAAATGTTGTAGTTTGACATTTTCTTTTCTACGGCCGTAAGTGTAATATGTGGTGTATCGCCGGTTTCGTTGCTATATGTCAACGACAATTGGGATACGCATATTTACTTACGTTGATGACATGAGATGTTATGTGTTGCTAGGATATGTTATATTGGATCGTCGTGTTTTGAATAGCCGGGGGTTTTATGTGAGATGAGAGTTTTTATTTTCATTCATGTAAAATTCATTATATGTAATATTCTTTTATTGAGGCACTTCTGGGTTGAGGATGATGTCACCGAAGTAATATATTATTTACTTTTCTGCATTAGGATAGACCTAAGGTGGGGAGCAAAAGTAACCGGGTTCTAGGGTCCAGTGGGAGGCCATCTCGAAGAGTCGAGACCGGGTCTCCTAACTCTAGAATTGGTAGGCTTGTTTGCCGCTCTCGTAGAGGTCTAGGGATGTGGGTTTGGCTATTTATCGCGACCGTGGAATCCGTATTTTATACAAGCTCAAAATAAAACACGGACCTCCTAGTATATCCAATATTTCATATGTTATCTTCTGCTGCTGATATTCTGTGATGTGATCACTTTATATAATTGAGACGATTGCTTTATTATTATATATATGATATATAATAAACGTTACCCGCACTAGTCCCGTCCCGCTATGCCGTTAGTTAAGTAACCTGACGGTACATAACGGGACACTATGGAGAATGCGAATGGCATAAGCGTACATTGTATTTTTGTTTCTTCTGTGATGCTTAGGAAGCATAAATGATGGGACTTCATTAATAAGATTAATGAAAGAAAAGAAACCTAAAAGATGTTGTAGAATCAAATTTTCAAAAAGGGCAGCTCTAGTTTTTGCTTTGCGTAGCGGTATTCCTTGTAGAATATCCAGCACCTTATTCGATAAGGAAAGAGCCGAGATCCCTTCACCGGGAGTGACCTCTTTAGCGAAACTGGCAGATACTACAACCCACTCGGTTTGTCTTTTAATTGCTTTTATAGTTTTTGATTTGCATAGCGGTATTCCTTGTAGAATATCCAACACCTTATTCGATAAGGAAAGAGCTGAGATCCCTTCACCGGGAGTGAGCTCTTTAGCAAAACTAATGAAAGCATAAAAAACACTCCTTTTCAAAAACCACTTGTTTCTACAACGATATCAAATTCATTAAGCAAAAGGTTTTCTTAAAAACCTGTCGTAGCCCTCCGTCATTTCAGATAAGTAGTATTTAGTATTCGTGCTGCGTTTATTGACCTTGTCAAGGCGTAGTGTGCTGTAACTGATTAGTGCTTATCTGCAAAGCATATGATGCGATTGGATTAGGGTAGTCGTGCGGCCTTGTTGACCTTGTCAAGGGTCGTGCGGATAGGCTTAATTCAATCAAGAAATGACGGGTTAAACTTGACTTGCGGTCTATGGTTTATTGACCTTGTCAAGATCATAGATCGCTTGGGGCAAAATATTATCGGAAATTTCAAGTATTGAAATTTGCAATGAGATTGCATGCCTTCTATGAGATAGTTGGATCCCGATACTCACTGCGAGTAAGAGTTACTCTTGGGAAAGTCTTACACTTTACAATTAGCCGATCAAATAGGTGTCTAGAAAAGTGTCAATGGGGTTATACCTCTACGGAAATGAGGTTTACTTTAATTAGGTCCGTGCGAAAGCACGGGGAACCTCCTGCAAAGTACCGGCACTGGCCTGACTGAAAGATTGGCGAACTTGTAGGGTGTAATTAATCCCGGCTAGTTTTTCCTTTTAGAGTTTGAAGGAAAATTTGATAAAAACAGTGGGAGCCATCCTGAATAGATAAAATAATAACCAATCCGATCCTGTAAGAGCATACGCTAAAGTGTTTTCTTCTCTCTCTCTCTCTAGGTAGCGACCATGTCAAGCCTTAATCAAAATAATAATATGGATGTATTGACCGAACCCGCTTGTTATACTGAGCAGGGGAACGTTGGTTCCGTTCTTTCTTATAATTGTTATAAGACTGAGTAGGGAATAGGGATATATCCGGATTCCCACGCTACCCAAACGAAGAATAAGTATGCTGATGTATTTTCTTCGGGTGTGTTAGTTATTGAGAACTGTTTCTCAGTTCACTCTACGTCCTGGGTATTAGATACCGGATCGGAATCCCATATATGTAATATGTTACATGGGCTAAGGAAAGGTAGGGAACTGGGAATGGGTGATCATTCCGTAAGAGTAGGGAATGGTGCAAATGTTGCAGCCAAACCTGTTGGTGAATATCATCTTGTATTACCAAATGGTAATACATTGATTCTGAACGAATGCTATTACATTCCGACCATGATATGCAATCTTATATCAGTTTCTTTATTAAGTAAAGAAGGATATAATTTTGTAGTACAGGATAATGTTATAAACATTTTTTTGAATCAAAAGTTGATTAGATCAGGCTCGTTAAATAATGGCATATACGTTCTAAATCAAACCACGGTTTTTAATGTACAAAACACACACAAGAAGAAGAGTTCAGAAATGAATGGATCTTTCTTGTGGCATTGTAGACTAGGTCATATCAATGCGACATGACTAGCTAAGTTACATAAGAATGGATATTTGAATCCGTTTGAATTTTCATCTTATGACACTTGCCAGTCATGTCGCAAAGGCAAGATAACCAAAACTCCGTTTACAGGACATGGAGAAAGAGTTACGGAACTCTTGGGACTGATATATAGTGATGTATGTGGTCACATGTTTACACATGCCAGGGATGGTTCCTCGTACTTCATTACATTCACTGACGATCTCTCAAGATACGGACATGTGTTCTTGTTGAAACACAAGTCTGAAGCTTTTAAGAAATTCAAAGAATATAAGCACGAAGTCGAGAACCAAACGGGTAAAATTATTAAAACCCTTCAATCCGATCGAGGAGGAGAATACTTGAACAATGAGTTCCTGGATTATCTAAAAGAGAATGGGATTCTCT
The DNA here is from genome assembly GCA_030015575.1 of Agapanthus africanus. Classification (NCBI taxonomy): domain Eukaryota; kingdom Viridiplantae; phylum Streptophyta; class Magnoliopsida; order Asparagales; family Amaryllidaceae; genus Agapanthus; species Agapanthus africanus. Next base: position 951,929,588 of record CM057337.1, read on the forward strand.
CTCAGCTTACTCCTCCATATACACCACAGCACAACGGTGTATCGGAACGGAAGAATCGCACCCTATTAGATATGGTGCGCTCTATGATGAGCACTGCTGAGTTGCCTATTTCATTTTGGGGTTATGCGCTTGAGACAGCAGCATACCTATTGAATCAAATTCTATCTAAATCTGTACCTACCACACCATATGAGATATGGAGTGGGAAGAGACCATATCTTAAACGAGTTAAGATATAGGGTTGTCCGGCCTATGTCAAAAGGCAAAATCCGGACAAACTCGAGGCACGATCAGTTCTTTGCAAGTTTGTGGGATATCCAAAGAACTCATATGGATACTTTTTCTACTACAGTGAGGAACAAAAAGTGTTTGTTACTCAACATGCCACGTTTTTAGAAAAGGAATTTCTTGTAAAAGAGATTAGTGGCAAAGAGCTAGAGCTGGAAGAAGTTCCAGCTACACAAACTATAACTGAAGATTTTGTGGAACCGGAGGATTCGATAGTACCCAACGAACCCTAGCCTCTCCGCCGATCTAGTAGGGTTCCTCATCCACCTAAGAGATACTACGATTTTCTCATTGATGGTGGAAGCGAGGATTGCATCATGGAAGATGATGACCCAACTAGTTTCGAGCAGGCATCACGAGTGGGGACTCTGTGAAGTGGCTGGATGCAATGCGATCTGAGATGGAATCCATGTACCCCAATAAAGTATGGACTTTGGAAGTTGCTCCTAAAGGGGTAAAACCCATTGGGAGCAAATGGATCTTTAAGAAGAAACTTGGTGTAAATGGAAAAGTTGAGATTTTCAAAACTAGACTTGTTGCAAAAGGTTTTCGTCAACGACCAGGTATGGACTATGATGATACCTTTTCTCCAGTGGCTATGCTTAAAGTCCATCCGGATCCTACTTGCCATTGCTGCATACCATGACTACGAAATCTGGCAAATGGATGTTAAGACCACCTTTCTAAATGGTGATTTAGAAAAGAGCGTGTACATGACTCAGCCAGAGGGCTTCGTAGACAGTGGGAGCAGCGGAAAGGTGTGCAAGCTGCTTAAATCCATTTACGGGTTAAAGCAAGTATCGTGGAATTGGAACATCTGTTTTGATGTCGTTGTCAAAGAGTTTGACTTCGTCAAAAACATAGATGAACATTGTATATACAAGAAGGTGGCAGAGAGTAAGGTTGTCTTTCTCGTATTGTACGTGGATGACATACTCTTGATAGGAAATGATATTCCTATGCTGCACTCGGTCAAGCTCTTCTTATCACAAAGATTCTCAATGAAAGATCTAGGTGATACCTCCTACATCTTAGGGATTAAGATCTATAGAGATAGATCTAAACGGATACCGGGATTGTCCCAATCCAGGTACATTGACACCATATTAAAGAGGTTTAGTATAGAAGAATCCAAGCGTGGGTTTTTACCCATGATCTCAGGACTCACTCTCTCCAAAAAGATGTCTCCCAAGACTGATTTGGAGAGAGCTCGCAATCAAGGGATACCCTATGCTTCGGCAGTAGACTCTATCATGTACGCGATGCTATGTACCAGACCCGATGTAGCATACTCACTAAGTGTAGTGAGTAGGTATCAAGCAGATCCTGGAGAGAGTCACTGGACAGCTGTGAAGAGCATTCTCAAGTACTTGAGAAGGACTAAAGAGATGCTCTTGGTGTATGGTAACGGAGAACTCCAAGTGGAGTCCTTTACCGATTCGAGCTTCTATGGTGATAAGGACGACTCTAAGTCGGTCTCGGGATTTGTCTTCACCCTCAATGGAGGGGCGGTTTGTTGGAAGAGTTCCAAACAGGAAACCATGGCGGACTCGACAATGGAGGCTGAATACATCGCTGCCAACGATGCGGCCAAAGAGGTTGTCTGGATGAAGAAGTTTATAACTGAACTTGGAGTGGTTCCATCCATTGAGTATCCAATACCTTTGTATTGTGATAACAATGGAGCGGTGGTTTTGGCCAAGGAACCCAGGTCCCATCAGCGATCCAGGCATATTCTGAGGCGGTATCACCTGATCCGGGAGATAATTTATCGCCGGGAGATCGAGGTCAGGAGAGTTGACACGAAGAATAACACAGCGGATCCACTCACGAAGGCCATTCCCCAGATACAGTTCAAGAGACTTTTCGGGATGTTGAGTATGCGATACTACAACAGCTGGTCCTAGTGCAAGTGGGAGATTGTTAGTTGTATGTATGCCCTAGAGGCCATTATTGTACATATGATGTATATTATAGTGGATGCTTGGACATATATAGAGAGGAATTTCTTGCTCGATATGATAGTATGCTATCTGGTTGCTCTTTATCTTAACATGTATACTTGTCTCTTGATATTGTCTTGTGGTTACATGTTGATAAAGCCTTTAGGATGCGTACTTAACTACCAGATTATGATGCAGATCATACTAGTGGAGCCATGGTAGTCCATAAGTTCATCCTTTAATGTTCCTAGTCGTGAGTGTATCGAGACAGGGCATCGATATACCAGAGTAGATTAGCGTATACGCTTCTCGACCCATGAGATGGGCGATGGATGATCCCATATCCATTGGTGTTTGACATCAGAGATGGTATACGGGTGCTCAGCAGAGACTAGGTACACTGGACGGACTCGCCGAGAACTCCTAAATGGTATTATACCTGACGTCAGATAGCAGTTCTCTGGTGACACTGGTACAGGTTAGTCTGTAGACCCGAGATCGTCATAGAGTCTTGTGTGATTCCCACTGTACTTTGATTTCCACCTTACCACATTCAAGAGGACGTGCAAAACGGTGGTTTTTGGGTACAGTCCCGAGTCACATGGAGGCAATGAGCGATAGGAGGGGATTTCGTCTCTCCCGGCATTGGGGGTAGATGTCGTGCTGTGCTCGATTGGCTATAACTGGAAGTCCCTGGCCAGGGCTGATTTAGAGATTTACTGGTAAGTGTTATCAGTAGTTTCTCGACCTGTTATGGGCCTCGTATCGGCATGAATTATCGAGTTATTGGGGTCTGACGTTTACCACTCCTAGACTGGATATGCGACATCTAAGACGAAAAGACTGGACTGTACGGTAGTGTTACTGACAGGCTTTACAGGAGCTAGAGCGGGCTTGCTTGCTGATCTTCTGATCGTTCAATACCCGGGTAGCCGTTACATCCAGCTAGTACTGCTGACGGCTTATGGGCGCATGATGTGATCATCACCTACTGCCGGCGTATTGACGAGTGTTTAGAGTCCTACACAGAGGTTTCACTGGCTCAGGCAAAACGAAGTAGGAGCACATATGTGATATGTGCGGGACCGAGATTAATACGAGTATGTGATACCGTATTATATTCTCGCGATTTATTCGTATCAGTCGGTTATATGTGATATAGCCGGGTTATCGAATCAATTGTTGATTCGATAAGTTGATACAGATTATATTAGTCGGTTGTATGTGATATAGCCGGATTATTAAATCAAGTGTTGATTTGATAATTTAATGTATAATTGTATATGTGATATACTAGTTTACATTAACTAATATTAGCTCACTTAAACATTTCTTTTCTCACTAGTGCGCATATAATATATATGTGATATATATTAATGTACATTTTTGTGTCATGGTTGATGATACATGCAACATGGGTGTATGAGACTTATACTATGATAAAGATAATGTAGGGTTTATTTATTTATAGTAATTCAATTATTAGTTGGAAATTTGTCACATGGCATGAAGCTTCATGAAGCATTGAGATCCATTGACTTAGTCCACTAGTTTTGTCTTACACAAGATATTTGTTAACCCAACCATTATCTAAACTCATGGTTAAGTCTCTACATAAGTAATATTAGATATTTTCTCAACCATGGTTGCCATTCACTCTCACAACATTATCTCTCTTCATCTTATTCTTCAAGCTCAAGAGCTCTCTAGCTTTTGTGCAAGTGAAAAATAATAGTGAGAAAATCAATTCTAAAGTGAGCAAAAATCCTACTTCATCATTCTCTACTAGATTAGCACTTTAGTATAGGGTGTTAGCTTCACTAATCTCATATTAGTGAAGAGGCAGCTTGGGTTAGTGGCTTCTCCTCAACGTAGATCATATTCGGCCTCGAAGACTTCAAGCAAGTTCGTTCCTTTCTTCTTGTGAAGCCATGCTAGAGTCCGGAGGATCACTACTTGGAGTGAAGGGACTATTACATGGAGCTATTGAAGTGAAGGACCGGTCTACAAATGTTGTATTCCTAGTTCACTTAATTGTAAAGTAGTTTACAATATATTTCGTATGATTCTCTGGTTAAACATCCTAGGTTAGAGTTCTTTAGCATGAGAAAAATTTGAAAATGGCATGGACGACGCCTCCCGAAACTTTGCTGTCGTGCATAAGAACCCTACAGGTTTTATAGTTAGATCTTTAATAAATTGCAATTTAATCCTAGTAACATCTGATTGTTTTACAGCATCTATGTGACAACAAATGGTATCAAATTTTGAGGGGTTTAATTGATTAGAAATAGGATGTTCCTTTTTCATGTGCAAATAGCGGGAATATGGTGCGTTTAATTTATCCAAAATCAGGAGTTCATACTCAAACAATTCCTCAAAGGTTGCCTCAAAATAATAAATGTTATCAGCTATACGTTCATTTTTACCCATGATCATGAATTCCTCCTCAAAGATTTCCTCAAAACTATCTTTTCCAAAACAGCCTTCATCACAATCGAATACATTCTCCCTAAATGTTTTCATGAGCTCCTCTAACCCACCATCCTCAAAGTCAAATGTCTTACCGTAAGAAACTTTTTGAATTACATTGACTTCAAGAGGTTGATCATACATGTCGCTTTATTGTCTTCCTAAGTTAAAAATATTTAATTCAATTTTCATATTCCCAAAAGAAAGCTGTATCGGACCATTGCGGCAGTTGATCAAAGCATTTTAGGTTGCTAGGAATGGTTGACCTAAAACCACTGGAATTTGGTTTCCAGGGTTTGATACTGGTTGTGTTTCTAAAATAATAAAATTTACAGAGAATATGAATTCCTCTATCTTGAGTAACGCATCCTTTATCTCATTCTTAGGTGTCTTAACGGATCGGCCGACCAACTACAAAGTAACCTTAGTGGGTTGAAGATCACTCAATCATAATTGTACATAGACATAAAAAGGGAGAAAGTTCATACTAGCGCCTAAGTCAAGTAAAACTCTATTAATGATCTTATTGTTGGATATAGTGCCCTCAAGACAATTATTGTGATTACAAGTAGGCGATTATAATAATTGAATGAGAACCTATACAGGTGTAACAGTCTTACTCGAGATGATAGTATGCTATCTGGCTTGTCTTCATCATTGATGAAGCCCGTAGAATTGTTGCTTGACAACCAGTATTATGATGGCGATCATATATATGGGAGCTGGGTTGTCCATAAAAACATCCTTAAATGTCCATAGTCGTGGAAGTTTCGAGACTCGGCATCGATATTTCGGAGTAGACTAGTGTATACGTTTCTAGACCACGACGAAGGGCGGTGGCCGGTCTCACAAGCCATTTGTGTTGTGTCACCTATGATAACATATAGGTGCTCACTGTATGTAAGTACACCGGATAGACTCGCCGAGAACTTCTAGATAGTATTATATCTATCATCAGATGGACGTTCTCAGGTGACATGAGTACAGATTAGTCATTTGACCTGAAATCGTCATTTTTCTCGTATGACTTCCCACTGTACTTTAATTACTACCCTACCACGGTTCAAAAGAGTCGTGTAAACAAGTTTTAGTTGAATACAGTCCCGAGCCACATGGAGGTAGTGGTCGATTGTCAGGAATTCGTCTCTCCTGATATTAGGAGTCGATACCGCGCTGTGTTCAGCTGGCTATCACCAGAAATATGTGGCCACGGTGGATGAGATTTACTGATAGTTGATCAGTAGCATCTCTGCTGGTGATGGGCTTGACTCAGACACCACTTATCGGGTTAGTAGGGGTTTGACGTTATCCACCTCTAGACCCGATATGCGATATTTTTTTACGAAAAGCCCGAACTGTACGGAGATTGTCACATTCAGGCTCAGTAGGGTAAGGACATACTTGACTGTCGACCCTCCTTTCGGAAAGTACCTAGGTAGCCGTTACGTACAACTAGTGTCGTTGACGTGCTTATGGTTAAACCCACTGCCATTATATTGTCGAGTCTTTAGAGTCTCACACAGAGGGTTTTCTCGGTTCAGACGATAGATGTAGGAGCCGTACGTTGGTACGAGCAGGGGTCTGATTGAATATGTGTACGGAATACACGGACTTTAATCGGACGGTTGATAATACTAGCCGGCTTAGGATTAAGCCGGATTATTAAATCAGGTTTTGATTTAATAATTTATATATGTATTTTGATACATATATTTTAGTATTATTGTTCACTATTCATTTTCTCTCTTTGATGCTATTCGTATTTTTATACGGATACGTGTATATGTAGCGATACATATACTAGGTTAAGTATTTCTTATTTATACGGGAATGCTTCTAGAAGAAGAACACCTCATATTTGTTTTTCTTTTTAGAAAAACAAATGAGAAAATGAGGTGGAGATGAGGTGGCATGAGCATGTAGAGAGGTAAGGCTAGATGTGATCATTTATGTGCATTTATTGGTTCACTATTGAATCATGGTTGATTTATTTGTAGCCATTCTTTCTACACATGGGGAGAGTTTTTCATTCCACATTCTTTTTGCTTGAGTTCATGCTTCATGGTTGATACTAGCAACCATTTTCCTCACACATCTTCTCCTTCTTCTTCTTGCTCTTTCTTGAGCATGGTTATGAGAGAAATTTTTAGTGAAAAATTCCTACATCACCGACCATCCATACCTAGCAAGTTTGGATCATTGATTAGAGCCTCTGTCGATTTCCCTTAGGTGGATCTTTTACAACGAGAGTGGTCGACTTTCAAGCGTGATCCCAGCGGCTACGAGCTTGGAAGGGTCTTCTACAATTGGGTGGACACGCGCCGAAGGTTGTAATTTCTGCACCCTTACATCTCTAGTTTGCTAGTTTAAGGTTTTGGATCAATTTCTTGGGTTACGGGTGTTTGGTGCTCACAAAAAGTTTTTGTTTTCGCTTCCACCTCGACCGCGGCTTCCGCGGCACGGATACCGAACCCTAACACTTATCTCCTATAATACATGAAATGGTGGGATAACCAGGGTCTTTATATTTTAGGCATGGCATCACGTAAGATGTTACTAATATTGTTAGCTACAAAAATCTTCTTATGCATGTTTGTTTGCCTCTTTTTCGTGCATAGGTCTTTAAGAAACTTTGCGTAGCTTGAGACTTGGTCAATTGCATCTAGAAGAGATAAATTTACTTTAACATGCTTAAATGTTTTCATCATCTTCGTCATTTTAGCATCATAATTCTTGGCCTTCAAACATTTAGGGTAGGACGCTCGAGACTCAAGAGAATTATCAGTAGAAATAGGCTGGGATATATAGGCAGGGATAAGAATAGATGATGGCTGTGCAGTTGAATGTGAAGGTAGCTGTTCATCCTCCTCCGGTACTTCATCAGAATCTACAGACATCTGCACCTGATTATCAACCTGTTTTCCAGATCTCAAGATGGTTATATCATTTAGATGAGCAAGATTTGACCTTTGATCCTTAGGATTTGGAATAGGTTGATTAGGTAAGGTGCTCATCTCTCGTCCTCCCAGTGTTGCTGCTAGCTGACCAATCCGCTTTCAATATTAGCCATTGTTTGTTTGAATAGCGTAATTTCGTTTTGCAGAAATGTGGCCAGTTGCTTATCATTATTAAATTGCTTATTCTTATTCCCAACCCTATGAGATGTGTATTATGTGTTAGGTTGGAAGGGGGTCCCACTCTTTGGTGTTGGAATTGTTGGCTAGTATTGCCTTGATTCTATGATAGGTTTGGGTGGTTTCTCCATCCTTGATTATAGGCTTAGGAATACGGGTTATTATTAGAGTGTTGAAATGCATATTGGTGGTTTCTTGACCTTGAGGACCATACACAAGGGGACATTCTTCAGAAAAATGAAAGGAGTCTTGACAATTTATGCAGGGAGAGGGTTGAATGACTTGTTGAACAGGAGAAGGTGTATTTGTTAGCTTTTCTATTGAACGCCTAAGGACGGCTAATTCGACTTGCATATCAATAGAAGTTTCGACGATGTATATCCCTTCCTTGAATGTGGGTGCCGCCCTCTCGCTTCTGCTCTCTCACTGCATGGTTTTATCGAATAATTCTTCTAAAAAGTTCTATGCATCATCTTTTTGCTTAAACATAAAGTCACCTTGGCACATAGATTCTATCATGAACATAGACTCTAAACTATCATACCCGAGACTGCTACTGGTTTCCTGAAACAAAAACAAAAATTTAGAGAATAAGATAAAATAAAGAAATTTAACTTAAAATAAAATTAATTAAAATTGCAACCGGCCCCAGCAATGGTGCCAAAAACTCAATTGAGATTTATTAATCTCTCAATTTTAATCGCAAGTGCACAGTTAATTCATTGTAGTATTTACGGATCGTACCACAGGAGGGCGTGTGAACTTTAATTAACTTTAAAATGAATTAAAATAAAATCTTTGGTTTATTTAACTAAACTAATTAAAAAGCATATAAAGGGAATTAAAATTGCAAGCTTCAAAATAAAAGAGGATTTCAAATAGTGAAGAAAGGCCTAGGATATTGAATTACCTTTACTAATCATGGTATTGTATAAGATTTCTATTTTTTCTAATTCTCATATTTAAATTTATTAACTATCAATTACATGAAAGCATAAAGTAGACTTTTATCGCAATGAAATTAATATCAATTATTAAAAGAAATCATAAATCATACAATTATAACAATACCCTATCAATCTAATAAAGTCACTTAGCAATAAATTTAAATATTTAGTTCTAATTAACCTAACAATAATTAGATCTTACCCTTCCACTAAATAAAACACATAAGCCGTCAATTTATAATTTATCTTGTTTTGTCGGAATAGTCTAAATTACTTTAGATCAACTAGGTTGAAACAAATTTATAAAAATTCCATCTTTACTTTCCCCAGTTAATCTTCAAGAATGTCAATCTATCACAAAAATAACTAGTTTTTCGGTGATCCTACATTTTCCTAAACAAACCTTATGGTTGTTGATCATGCATTGATTTATTTAATTTATTAGCATAGAATCAAAAAGAATTAATCTCTATCAAAGAGATTCGTCATGAAAACCAAATAGAAAAGAATAGAGCAAAAAATTAAACACCAATCATAGTAAGTATAACTCAAAACCCCTAGAACTAAATTAGCTACCCATAATAGAAAAAAGCTTAACTAAATTATCGAACTTCATATTAAAAATAACTTACAAAAATCTCTTGATCTCTTCCAAAAACCTATCACGATAACTAATGAAGAGATGAAACCCTAGAAAGGCTAGGCAATTGGCAAATTACAAGAGCAGTTTAGAAAATATTCTCGAATCAAAACAATCTCTGAAAATCTCAACTCTTGAATTAAAAAGATTTCGGCCCAAACTTGGTAAAATTCAGCCCTGACCGAATTTTGATGGCTTCTGACTTCCAAATTTGGTCTGTGGTTTTGTGAGATCTTTATGAATCTTGTTCCAATCTCGCTTCGAGATAAATTTCACTTTTATATCTGTTTTAGCATAAAGTTGTCCACATCCAACGCACGTAATACGCCTTTTATGTACTTTTGCCCTTTAGCCCTATAATCTGCATTATTTAACAAAATATATCAGGAGTAGCATTAAATAGGAAAAATAAAGATAAACATGGATATAAAATATATGCATTAAAATACACAAATCAATGCCTTTCGGGAAATATGTGTACCCATGTTTTTCCACCTTTGACTACTGTATGAGTTGAACAATTGTCATTGTCGGACAATTTTTTAGATTTGAATTTGGACTCGGACTTAAATGCAGGATTTGGATTTGGATTCGGACTTACATGATTTGGACTTGGACTTACATGCAGCATTTGAATTTAGACTCAAACTTTCGTGCTGGATTTGGATTTGGACTTATACTTACATACTGGATTTTGGATTTGGACTCGAACTTTCGTGCATGACTTGAATTCGGATTTAGACTTTTAGTATGAACTTATTTGAGTTCTTGCATAATTTATATTATGATTTTTATTTGTACGGGGCTTTTTGTGACGTAATAATTTTATTATTTAATCCTATAACTGTGAAAAGTCTATCAAAATTAATTAATTATTATTTTTAATAATTTAATAAAAAATTATTAAAAACAAACAACAAGTTCATTATTATCTATTAGTACACACTAACGAAAATTTGTAAACTGTGAAAATTGTATACTATCAAATTTTAATCTAGTTTTTCCTGATATTTACTCGATATATGATTTTTTTATTAAAGCGGAAAATAAATATATTTTTTCTTTGTCATTACTTTCAAATTTCGAAAAAGAAATGTAAAAATTTTTGTAAGTAATCAAAATAAAAAGAATAAAGATTAATACAAAATTTTTTATGAAAGGAATAATAAGGAATAACTTAATAAACAAGTTTTATGCCGAACACTGTTTTATGAAAAGTTATGAAATATAATCTATAATTTAATTAGTTAAAACATAAATAAAAATAAGACGAGATCTTGAAATAAAAACTATTCTAGGATTTTATGGAAAAAATTGTAATATATAATCCAATCAATCAAAATATAAATAAGAATGAGATGAGATCAAGAGCAAAAACACCAAAGTTCCGTGAAAAAGTTTAAAAACAATAATATAATCAATCAAAATATAAAAAAAAAATGAGATAAAATCAAGCAGAAAATGAAAAATAAGTTCTCTAGGATTTGAAAGAATTCATAAAGATGAAGATTCTCAAAATCCAAGCATACAAAAAAGTCTTCACATTTTCTTCTTGGACTTTTTTGTCAATTTTTATAGCCTTGGTTTATATAATTGGACTTGAAATTTGGACTTTTGGAGTCCAATCCAAATCCGAGTCCAATAAGCCAATGACACAAAATTTTGAAATCCAAATCCGTGTCCACACCCAATAACACTAGACTTAAAATCCAAATCCGAGTCCAAAACCAATAACACTAGATTTTAAAATCCAAATCCGAGTTCACAACCAATAACGCTATATTTTAAAATCCAACTCCGAGTCCAAAACCAATAATACCATAAAATACAATCCAAATCCAACCAAATAATTCAAAATCAATAACTCATGGATTCATGAATCTAGATTGCTTATGCGCCAACAAATCTTTCCCAACGAAATTCACCACCCAAACAAAAACTACAAAATCCATGTGGATTTCACCTCCAAAATTCACAAATCCACCTAAACCCTAAACCGAACAACCTCTAAATGAAAATAGAGTGAAAAAGGACAGTTATGAGAGAGACCACAAAATTTCCCCAAGTCAATCTTTTCCTCCATATTTTTTTTCCTTATTATTTTGCTCTTTATCGATCTTCAACCCGCTGCCATCCACTCCTCCCCTTTCCAATGTCCTTCAATTGCGTTCTAATTACTTCGTTTTGTTTTATGGGTAAACTACACTTAAATATCCTTAGCTATCATTTTTTCACTAAAATACAAAAGGTTTTTATTACAAAAGAAATACCCTAAACTATGGTTTGCAATGGATTTATTTTCACTAAAATACCCTCGGAACTAGCATTTAAGGTATTTTACTGTAAATAAATAAGTTTAAGGTATTTTAGTGAGAAACCACAATAGTCAAGAGTATTTTATTATAATTTATCTGTGCGAAATTTTATTTTTCTTGATAAATTTTAGGAGAATTTTATCGACATGGTAGTTATGTCCAAAAACAATAGCTGTGGTTTCACTTATCTTTGTTTTGAAAGTTCATAGTACCTGTAGCACAAAAGTGCCATGTTCATATACATGGATATTTTATGTAATTTAGTCAACTGATTAAGTATAGGCCTCTTTACATATGGTGCGTTTTTTCTTAAAATTTATTCTTTATTTTTATTAAATCTAGATGACCGCATGCCTTGGATCTCCTGTAAGCTATAAATAACTCATGTATGCCTCCTATAAGCGTTACCGGATAGCCGGCAATCAAACTCGAAGCTTCTGATCATTAGAGTTATCGCTTGGAATCAACTAAGCCGTTATTTGAAATTCACCGGACACCAACTGATTTAGTATAGGCCTCTTTACAAATGGAGTGTTTTTTCTTAAAATTTATTTTTTATTTTTATTAAATCTAGATGACTGCATGCCCACTACTACAAATAAGGGTTGCCCCTACGGATAAATCCGTAGGGGCAAACCACTGCCCCTACGGATACAGCCGTAGGGACAAGAAAATACCCTGTACGTACAAACGTCGTAGGTGCAAGTCGAAGTCTTGAACTTGCCCCTACGGACAAATATTTGCCCCTGCGGAGTTCTGTGTAGGTCCCTTTTGACCTACGAAATAGGCCGTAGGGACAGAAAATTTATTTTATTTACGGTTTTTTAAAATAGATTACGTGTACCTACGGATTAATCCGTAGGGCCAAGTAATAGCCCCTACGGATACATGCGTAGGTACATATCTGTAGGAGCAAAATATCAGGATTCCTGATATTTTGCCCCTACGGATAACTGGGTAGGGGCATTTGTTTGCTCCTACGGATTGCCCCTACGGATTTATCCGTAGGGGCAAGCTCAACCCCCCTGATACTGAGATCACAGGGGAAAATATCAGTTATCCTGATATTTTGTCCCTACGGTTTAATCCGTAGAGGCAATGTTTGTACCTATGGATTAATCCGTAGGTACATATTATCAGTTTTTTTTTAAAAAGGGCTGCCTATTTTTTTCTCGCCTTGTGCACAATAATATATACATCGATCAAATATAAAAGTAATCATCACACAACATATATCACAGTATTCATAACACATCTCACGCATATAGTATACAAAAGAAACCAAAAAACAGAATATGATATAAATATAAACACCGTAGGACCACCAATATCAATATCGTCCAAAATGTAGTACAATATGTATCATATAAATAAATACATGTTTCAAAAAATAAGAATAAAAAAGCTACCCTAGCTCGGTCCAGCTCCACTTCTGATAAACGCTAGAATCTGGCGCGCCTGCTCCTCGGTCAATAAATCATGCAATTCGGAGCGTGCGGGAGTCTGAGCGGGCTGTGGAGCTAGCGATGTAGTCTGCTGATTGATGATTTTTGTTGTGTTTATCAAATGATCCCTGGCAACGGCGCCATTTGATTGTTGATTTTTGTTGTGTAGTATTTGAAAAATTGTAAAGAAATCACAACCAAAAATATTTGACCGCAATCAATAACGGTGTCGAATGTAGCGCGTTAGTAAGTACGGATCGTCCACAGGGAAAGTGTAATTGTTCGTGCTTTGAATTAGATGAGTCGAAACTTTAAAGAAAAGAAAAGAAGAAAACAATTCATGATTTGTATTTAAAGTTCAAGAAGTAGAAAAATCCAGATCTAATAACAAGAAAAGATAGAATCAAGAATTGAGAGTTTGTTGATTTTTCCAAACCAAATATCAAGAATCGAAATGAGGCTCGTAGGAATCGATCGGATCTATAGATGTGCTGTAATCTTATAATGACGTGTTCTTATCCTTCGATGAATTGATACTAGATCGATGATGATCGACAAGAATTAGGGATTTCTAGTGAAACTAGGGTTTCATCTTATCCCTTGTTCTTTCATCGATATCATTCACATGCTAGCCTCTAGTAATTCAAGAAACGATCGTAGATCCCTAATTTCGAGCGATCACAATCAAGAAAGCGTCGCAACGAAACTAGGTCATCGATTCTTGAACTTGCTAGGGTTTACAAAGCTCGTAGGACTCAAGAATCGTATTAAGATTTGTTACATCATCATTCTATTGATCGTCTCGACTCCTTTACGAGCGGAGTTTTACTCAAACATCACAACAAGAACTACAATTGCAAATTGAGATCGAATCATAATGCAAGAATTAAAAGAAAGCAAGATTTAAAGAATTTCACCTTTTATTTATATCAACAATTTCGTTACATTCGCTCAAGAACTACAAGAGGAAGAACTCGATCGTCGATTTGGCTTCGCTCGTCTCCGTGAGTCGCGGATCGGCTTGGATCACTTGCCCGATTGAAGATCGGTTCCGCTCCTAAAAGGTTGAAGGCTTCTTGCTTGATTGGTACTCGGGATCTTGAATTTGGATTGGAATTAGGGTTAGGGTTTCGCACAAATCTTGTCACTAGACTTGTGGAAGAAGAGGTGAAAGAGGTAAAGAATGAGGAACTAATGAACTATTGATTAACCAAATTAACCCTTAGATCTAGGCTCCTATTTATAGATCTCAAAACCCTAGATCTAGGAATTTAAATTTGAATTTCCCTCCAAAAGTTTGTTAGCAAGATTTGAATTTCCCTCCAAAAGTTTGTTGAGGAGAAGTTTCTAGATGTGATTAGTTAGGAGGGAGCTTCTAGAAATAGTTTGTTAGGAGCTTAATTAAAATTAGCCTTGCTTGATGATCTTTGCTGATCTGGTAGAAGCTTCGAGGGTTTTCTGGAATTTGACATGTATTTCTGAGCTGTGGCCACTGATTGAAGAATTATGCACCAAAAATGGCTTGCTGATGTGTCCAAACCGCCGCGGAACCGCGGCGCAAGCAGGCTCCCGCCGCGGTTCCGCAGCGCTTTAGAGGCTTCATGGCTTGAAACTTTTGGTCTTCTCTGGTATTGACATATGGGCCCTTTTGTGATATGTTGAATTGTGTTTTGCCCTCTAGATTGCTACCAGAACTCAAGACTTGGAGTTGGTGTATTTTTTATCAGCTTCTTTTGGCTTTAATCCTGCAATTTCCTGCACAAATCTCGAAACAAGTGTTGCGCAATACAGGGATGATGCGATGCCATGATAAACACACAATTTCCTCAGAAATGTCGGTTTTAGAGTCTAACACACGCAATCTGATATTTTACGACTGATTTGCTAATATGTGAAATATGAATACCGAACACTTCTAAATGAGTGCAAATGATAGGGAAATTGCCGTGTTAAAAATACATTATTTTCGACTGATCAAATTCCCCCAAACTTATTTTCGATCGTCTCGAGCGAACTTTTTATTAAAAAGAGAAGGAGAAAATAAAGAAAGAGAAAAACTAACTAGCACACTTTCGTAGGCAACACGATTGCACTGGGCACGTGCAACAAGCCTTTAAATCTCTAGGTGTCCCTAGTAGGAGGAGTGTTGTCTCCTAAGGGTTTTCAGCGGATTGCACCCACAAAATCCAATAATAAAAGAAAGATCATGAATATTACATTTAAAGACAAGAATTGTAAAAGAAAAGCCTTGAAAATTAGGGTTTCCAACTAAGCTAGCTTTTCGGTTGTCATGAGCCCTATCTTAATGGTCATGAAAAGATGTTAGAAATCACGTCCTCCCTCAATAAAACATCGTCTTATTCTTCATTCCTATCTTTCGTCCAAACATCGATCATATAACCCTGCGTGTGTGTAAAGGACATCTCTACACCCGGAGAATTCAATTCAAGCTATCATACTCTTACCCATCAGCCTTAGTATTTTTTAATTAATGAATATTTAGCTGAATTTGCTCACACACTTTCATGCGACCGTTAAGACTTCTTGAGGTACTAACCGACCGATTACTCATGTGCTTACTTATTTGGTGTATTTTCCTCGTCTTGCACCACCTCAGGCATAGCAGTGACTCCCAGACCAGTTGGCCTTAGGGCACTAGGTGAAAAGGCACCCTCGCTATACATTTTTTATTGCCCTCGGTAATAACAAAACCAGTGTTCATTTTTCTCACCACTATATATTTTTTTATTCACTTTTTTTTCTTTTTATTTCCTTCATATATCGGCTTTAAGATAAGAGTATTTCAAGGTATCCTCTACTATCCCAGGCTTCAAGACGTGTGTAAGTGCGAATAGCAGGGTATCAACGTTCAAAATGTTTGGTTTCCAGAATAAAAACTATTTTTCAGACTTATTTTTATCCTCAGATTAGTGACGTCCTTCATCTTACTAACCCTTGGGACAACGGCTCATAACTACTTATTACTAGTTCGTATAAGAAAACTTCTAATTTTCTTGGTTTTCTTAAATTTTTCTAATCTCATGGATGTAATTTTTCACTATCTAAACTTTTATTATCTTATTTATGTACAAATTTTTTTTTATCTTTAGAAATTTTTTAAATTTTTATAAGTTTTCGAAAAAATGTTTTGTGCTTATGCAAAGTATGATGCAAATGATGCGAAAATAAGCACAAACCTCCCCCAAACTTGTTTTCAACAGTGTCCTCACTGTTGCCATCTGCTAAAACTCGAAAAACCTGTAAGCCTGGGAGGAATTTATTAGTGGGAGCAAAATATTTAAGTGAATAACCTCCCCTAAACTTATTTTTGGCTCATAATTTTGTAAAAATTTTCTTTTCAAGAGCCAGAAAAAATGCCCCCCCCCCAAACTTGAGTTATGCAATGTTAATTTTTGAAAATCATATGAGGGGGTCAAAAATCAGTGGTCGATGCCAAGCTTTGCAAAGACCAAACGTTAACACCAACCATTCAAAAATTTTATCAATGCAGTGCTCTGGTTGGTGGAAGAAGAAGTGGGGAAAGGTTAAGTGGTGGAAGAGAGTGTGTGTGCGTCTCATTTTGGAGAGACGATGCAGTGAATGTGATGGATTGCTCACATTCTTTTTACAGTTCAGAGGAAGGGGTGGAGGTTCAATTTCATTGATTGGGACATGATTCTTCTCAACACCCGTGTTATCGCGAGTTCATTAGCGAAGATCTCTTCGAAAGTTCCATCAATACCCCGATGAATAATGTCATCACAAAGTACGGGGTGATCTTCAGACTCTAAGAACAGTTCATAATCCGTGTTAATTGTTGACCCGGACATCTCGGTGGAAGAGTCCGTATGTGTATGATACATAGTTGGGTCAAACAACAACGTATGAAAAGAGTCTAGATCAGTATCAGGAGGATCATCAAATTCGCTGCTGTCGACATCCATTAAGTCGACAGAACAGACCTGAGCAGTAGGTTCGGAGGGTACACTTCCCAACTTGTAAATGTTTATCTCAATTGACCTATTCCCGAAGGATAGGGTCATAGAACCATTACGACAGTTGATAATAGCATTGGAAGTGGCCAAAAAGGGGCGACCTAAAATCACCAGAATTTGATTCCGTGGGTTCGCTACAGGCTGTGTATCAATTACAATAAAGTCCACAGGGAATATAAATTCCCCGATTTTTATTAACATATCCTCCAGTTCACCCCTAGGTTTGGTGATTGATCGGTCAGCCATCTGGAGAGTGCAATGGGTTGGCTTCAACTCTCCGATACCTAGTTGCTCATAGACTGAGTATGGAAGCAAGTTAACACTAGTGCCAAGGTCTAGTAGAGCATGGTTAATGTGTTTTTCCCCGATAGAAATGGAAATAGTAGGATATCCAGGATCCTTACGTTTCCTCGGTAATTGTTGGGGGAAAGCCGTGTCTACTGTTTTTGCCATGAAAATCTTCTTGGGCACTTGAGTCTTCCTTTTCCTAGTGCAAAAGTTCTTAAGAGTTTTCGCATAGGACGGAACTTGTTGGATGGCATCTAGGAGAGGGATGTTGATGTTAACTTGCTTAAAAATATCCATGATCTTCTCCATATGTGGACTCGATGTGTTAGCCCTTAACCGATTAGGATAAGGTGCTTTAGCAATAAGCGCTGGGTCCATCATAGGAGAAGGAAGTGGGAGTAAACATGATCCCAAAAAAGGAGTGGGGATCGTCTGTGGAGAACTAGAAGAGCTGTGCTGAGATGTCGAGCCTTTTGGGAAACGAAGAATAGGCTCGCAAGAAGGTGGTAGGGTAGAAGAACTGGGGTTAGAATTAGAAATAGAAGTGGAAGGAAAGGTCTCAGCCGGGGTATTATTGATTGATTTATCAGTATCATCAATCTCTTCCCCAACATGATTGTCAAGCACTCTTCCAGATCTCAACGTAATTGCATCCACAGGATGTGAATAGTCAGGATTGGGTAAAGGTTGAGCTGGAAGTTTCCCTTTCTCTCTCGCACTCATTTCGGCTTTTAGTTGTGCAATTTATGCTTCCATCGATTTGATATTCTCATTTTGAGAGGCGATGATCTTCATCACATTCTCAATGGAAGATTGCAAACTTGTCGTCCCTTGGATGGATTGTTTCATGAAAGTATCCAAGGTTTGTGCTAGTGCGGAGGTATTATCTGTACCGGTCAATTGTAAAGGACTAGACGATGCAAAAGTGTTGGCCGGATTTTGGAAGTTTTGTGATTGAAAGGGGTGCTGACTCAATTGAAGTGGTGGCTGCTGTTGTGGTGGAGGGACCCTTTGGAAATTGTGTTGGGTTGGAACCGTGTTTTGAGATTGTGATTGGTTCCAAGCAAAATTAGGGTGATTCCTCCAACCCTGATTATATGTGGAAGAATAAGGATCGTTCCTAGGTCCTTATTGGTAAGCAGAATTGATAAGCTCATGACCTTGAAACGGACATTCTTCCGTCAAGTGAGACGGATCAGAACAGCACCCATATACAGTTTTGGAGAGTGACATTTGATTTAGGGTGGTGGCTAAAAATTTGTTTTCCATAGTCTCGAGTTTCTTGTGTATAGCTGCAATGTCAGCTCTAATTCCTATGGAAATATCATTGCCATCCCTAGACGATTGACTCACACCCTCCCACTGTAAAGATTTTTCAGCGAAATCTTCGAGGAATTTCCAGGCTTCCCTATCATCTTTAGTCATGAAGTTGCCTTGACACATGGATTCAAGGGTCTGTCTTGTGTTAGGATTAATGCCCTCATAAATGATTCGGCACAATTCCCATCTTGGGATGCCGTGATGTGGACATTGGACTAACAGATCCTTGAAACGTTCAAGACATTTTGAAAATGTTTCATTTGGAAGCTGGGTGAATTGATAGATTTCGCTACGGACTCGAGCTGTCTTTTGGTGTGGGTAGAATTTCTTAAGGAATGCTTTGACAAATTCGTCCCAATTTGAAATGGAATGTGCGGTAGTGTTATATAGCCACTTCTCGGCTAAATCGCACAAAGTGAATGGGAGAAGACGTAGACGGAAAGCATCCACAGAAAGCTGTGAAGTACCCATCATTGCGCATACATTTTCAAATTTCGTGATAAACACGTATGCGTCCTCAGACTCGAGACCGTGGAATTTGGGTAGAAGGTTGATGTATTGGGGTTTTATTTGAAAATTTTCCCCGTTGGCAGGTGGAATGGAAAGACAGGTGGAAAGGGGACTTCGTGTTGGATAGCACCTCTCTTGGAGAGAGATGCGAGGTGGAATCTGCACACCAACGGACGGCGGCAGCGTAGTGGAAAAGAAGTTCGATGGAGATGGATCCATCGATGTGGGTATGATTGTGGGTAAAGAAAGGGTAAATGTAGAAATACCGACTTTTGGGTCGATCGGGGGACGCGGACTTAACAGGCACTAGAATCCCGTCGTCCAGCCTATCTTGTACTAAAAAGGGTTAGTACAAGTGGCAGCGTGATTTTATAATTAGGGGAATGATGAATGAATGCGGTGTTTGTTTTGAAAAAGGGACGGATTTTTGAAAATATGATGCAACACAACAAATGCAGCACACAAAACCCTAATTCTAGTGGTCACCTAGGTCCGGCTCTAGACCGCTCCTAACTGCCAAAAGACAAGTCGCAGGATAGAATCCTCCACTGCCTCTTTGTCTCCCTGTGGCCAGGTAAGTTCCAGGTAAGTGGAAAGGTACTCCACTACGTAAGTAGTGGGCCTAATTAATAACCACTAGCCTTCGACACACTTGCCTTAGACACCACAAGAAAACGCGGATAAGCAATGAATTACCCACGGCCTTCTTCTGTCCTAAGTGAGCGCGACGGTCCTTAAAGTCATCTCTAGATATTTTTTAGTTAATGTGGGTCAATGCGGATGCAAGTTTTGTGATTTTCGGGGCCTAGGAAGGGTAATGAACTCACCACCTAATCTGGATTTGGTCTTTGCCCCTTAATTTCCGTATTAATTATGCAAACAACCACAAAAATCAAAACAAGCACAATTTAATTTTTGCAATTTGCACGCTGCGATTATTTGCAAAGAAACCTGCACAAAATATTAATTGGGGCAGATGAGGGAGAAGATAAGAAAGTGTGGAAGTATACCTGAAAGTTTGGAACAGTGAAGAAGTTAACTTGCGGCGGAACCGCCGCGGGAGACGCTTATTGCCGCGGAATCGCGGTCTTTTCAAGGGATCACTGCACTAAAATTTATGGTAATGTTCCTGTTCACCTCCGGAGCTCTCTGGAATATTCACAAAAATTTTATCCAAGCTCCAATGATTCCAGATTTCCTCGCAATCAAATCACAACACACGTATTAGGGTTTGTGCGAGTTTAGATCTAAAAATTATAATGGAATAAATTTTTCAACGGCGCCATTTGATTGTTGATTTTTGTTGTGTAGTATTTGAAAAATTGTAAAGAAATCACAACCAAAAATATTTGACCGCAATCAATAACGGTGTCGAATGTAGCGCGTTAGTAAGTGCGGATCGTCCATAGGGAAAGTGTAATCGTTCGTGCTTTGAATTAGATGAGTCAAAACTTTAAAGAAAAGAAAAGAAGAAAACAATTCATGATTTGTATTTAAAGTTCAAGAAGTAGAAAAATCCAGATCTAATAACAAGAAAAGATAGAATCAAGAATTGAGAGTTTGTTGATTTTTCCAAACCAAATATCAAGAATCGAAATGAGGCTCGTAGGAATCGATCGGATCTATAGATGTGCTGTAATCTTACAATGACGTGTTCTTATCCTTCGATGAATTGATACTAGATCGATGATGATCGACAAGAATTAGGGATTTCTAGTGAAACTAGGGTTTCATCTTATCCCTTGTTCTTTCATCGATATCATTCACATGCTAGCCTCTAGTAATTCAAGAAACGATCGTAGATCCCTAATTTCGAGCGATCACAATCAAGAAAGCGTCGCAACGAAACTAGGTCATCGATTCTTGAACTTGCTAGGGTTTACAAAGCTTGTAGGACTCAAGAATCGTATTAAGATTTGTTACATCATCATTCTATTGATCGTCTCGACTCCTTTACGAGCGGAGTTTTACTCAAACATCACAACAAGAACTACAATTGCAAATTGAGATCGAATCATGATGCAAGAATTAAAAGAAAGCAAGATTTAAAGAATTTCACCTTTTATTTATATCAACAATTTCGTTACATTCGCTCAAGAACTACAAGAGGAAGAACTCGATCGTCGATTTGGCTTCGCTCGTCTCCGTGAGTCGCGGATCGGCTTGGATCACTTGCCCGATTGAAGATCGGTTCCGCTCCTAAAAGGTTGAAGGCTTCTTGCTTGATTGGTACTCGGGATCTTGAATTTGGATTGGAATTAGGGTTAGGGTTTCGCACAAGTCTTGTCACTAGACTTGTGGAAGAAGAGGTGAAAGAGGTAAAGAATGAGGAACTAATGAACTATTGATTAACCAAATTAACCCTTAGATCTAGGCTCCTATTTATAGATCTCAAAACCCTAGATCTAGGAATTTAAATTTGAATTTCCCTCCAAAAGTTTGTTAGCAAGATTTGAATTTCCCTCCAAAAGTTTGTTGAGGAGAAGTTTCTAGATGTGATTAATTAGGAGGGAGCTTCTAGAAATAGTTTGTTAGGAGCTTAATTAAAATTAGCCTTGCTTAATGATCTTTGCTGATCTGGTAGAAGCTTCGGGGGTTTTCTGGAATTTGACATGTATTTCTGAGCTGTGGCCACTGATTGAAGAATTATGCACCAAAAATGGCTTGCTGATGTGTCCAAACCGCCGCGGAACCGCGGCGCAAGCCGGCTCCCGCGGCGCTTTAGAGGCTTCATGGCTTGAAACTTTTGGTCTTCTCTGGTATTGACATATGGGCCCTTTTGTGATATGTTGAATTGTGTTTTGCCCTGTAGATTGCTACCAGAACTCAAGACTTGGAGTTGGTGTATTTTTTATCAGCTTCTTTTGGCTTTAATCCTGCAATTTCCTGCACAAATCTCGAAACAAGTGTTGCGCAATACAGGGATGATGCGATGCCATGATAAACACACAATTTCCTCAGAAATGTCGGTTTTAGAGTCTAACACACGCAATCTGATATTTTACGACTGATTTGCTAATATGTGAAATATGAATACCGAACACTTCTAAATAAGTGCAAATGATAGGGAAATTGCTGTGTTAAAAATACATTATTTTCGACTGATCAAATTCCCCCAAACTTATTTTCGATCGTCTCGAGCGAACTTTTTATTAAAAAGAGAAGGAGAAAATAAAGAAAGAGAAAAACTAACTAGCACACTTTCGTAGGCAACACGATTGCACTGGGCACGTGCAACAAGCCTTTAAATCTCTAGGTGTCCCTAATAGGAGGAGTGTTGTCTCCTAAGGGTTTTCAGCGGATTGCACCCACAAAATCCAATAATAAAAGAAAGATCATGAATATTACATTTAAAGACAAGAATTGTAAAAGAAAAGCCTTGAAAATTAGGGTTTCCAACTAAGCTAGCTTTTCGGTTGTCATGAGCCTTATCTTAATGGTCATGAAAAGATATTAGAAATCACGTCCTCCCTTAATAAAACATCGTCTTATTCTTCATTCCTATCTTTCGTCCAAATATCGATCATATAACCCTGCGTGTGTGTAAAGGACATCCCTACACCCGGAGAATTCAATTCAAGCTATCATACTCTTACCCATCAGCCTCAGTACTTTTTAATTAATGAATATTTAGCTGAATTTGCTCACACACTTTCATGCGACCGTTAAGACTTCTTGAGGTACTAACCGACCGATTACTCATGTGCTTACTTATTTGGTGTACTTTCCTCGTCTTGCACCACCTCAGGCATAGCAGTGACTCCCAGACCAGTTGGCCTTAGGGCACTAGGTGAAAAGGCACCCTCGCTATACATTTTTTATTGCCCTCGGTGATAACAAAACCAGTGTTCATTTTTCTCACCACTATATATTTTTTTATTCACTTTTTTTTTCTTTTTATTTCCTTCATACATCGGCTTTAAGATAAGAGCATTTCAAGGTATCCTCTACTATCCCAGGCTTCAAGACGTGTGTAAGTGCGAATAGCAGGGTATCAACGTTCAAAATGTTTGGTTTCCAGAATAAAAACTATTTTTCAGACTTATTTTTATCCTCAGATTAGTGACGTCCTTCATCTTACTAACCCTTGGGACAACGGCTCATAACTACTTATTACTAGTTCGTATAAGAAAACTTCTAATTTTCTTGGTTTTCTTAAATTTTTCTAATCTCATGGATGTAATTTTTCACTATCTAAACTTTTATTATCTTATTTATGTACAAATTTTTTTTTTATCTTTAGAAATTTTTTAAATTTTTATAAGTTTTCGAAAAAATGTTTTGTGCTTATGCAAAGTATGATGCAAATGATGCGAAAATAAGCACAAACCTCCCCCAAACTTGTTTTCAACAGTGTCCTCACTGTTGCCATCTGCTAAAACTCGAAAAACCTGTAAGCCTGGGAGGAATTTATTAGTGAGGGCAAAATATTTATGTGAATAACCTCCCCTAAACTTATTTTTGGCTCATAATTTTGTAAAAAATTTCTTTTCAAGAGCCAGAAAAAATGCCCCCCCCAAACTTGAGTTATGCAATGTTAATTTTTGAAAATCATATGAGGGGGTCAAAAATCAGTGGTCGATGCCAAGCTTTGCAAAGACCAAACGTTAACACCAACCATTCAAAAATTTTATCAATGCAGTGCTCTGGTTGGTGGAAGAAGAAGTGGGGAAAGGTTAAGTGGTGGAAGAGAGTGTGTGTGCGTCTCATTTTGGAGAGACGATGCAGTGAATGTGATGGATTGCTCACATTCTTTTTACAGTTCAGAGGAAGGGGTGGAGGTTCAATTTTATTGATTGGGACATGATTCTTCTCAACACCCGTGTTATCGCGAGTTCATTAGCGAAGATCTCTTCGAAAGTTCCATCAATACCCCGATGAATAATGTCATCACAAA